>CM053785.1:59819047-61019047 GCA_028749045.1 Cupressus sempervirens | reverse complement strand
CTTTGCAAGAGCAAAGGGGGGATTTTATCACTCGTGGGCGAGGTATGTAGATTTTACATTTTTGGTGACAAAACGGAGTCTGTCTTGTTCATTTCTCGAATACATTTAACAAGGTTCAGAGATTTAAGGATGTGCTTAGTCGTTGGTCTATGGTAAGACTTGTATTAAATTTGGGTTAGACTTGATAGAGGTTCTTGAGTTATCTCTGGCATGGTTACAACATTCTACTCACCATTAATTGCTCTGAGTTCTTGATGTTTTGAAGTGAAATTGAACTTAGTAAAAATCATACACCTGCTTCAGCTCCATTGTGGTCTTCCAAACCCTTTGCAAGCTTAATTGCCTACAAGCCAAACAAAAGATTGAAAAGAAAAGAAAAGAAAAAAGAGAAAATATCATGAGAAAAGAGAAAAGGTAGTATCAAAGTGAAAATAAAGATGAAATTTGGTTCAAGGGTGTGCAATCATCTCTACTAGTGTTATAAAAAGAATCACTAAAGGTAGAACCATGATTGTGGTGCCACAACGATAACTCCGTCGGGGCTATAGATGCCTGATTGGCAGCAGGGCCCTATCCAAGTTGCTTTTGAAGGATATTATAATAGCTAAGTTTAATGGATCTGAGAGATTATCAAGTTCTTGTCGAGCGGGGAATAAATCATTTGCACACACATGGGTGACTTATGGTCAGGGTGCTCAGGATCAACTTTAGAGTTTTTCCCTTCTTGAGTACTTGTCCTTAAGTAGATTTGTGGATAGGCCATCCTGAGATTTTTGTTCTAAGTTACTTATTTCTTGAAATGTTCAGGAACATTTCTTTGGGTTAATGCTAGATGTTGTGAAGTTTTCATACCATCGCCCCAAAACTTTGGGGACCCCCTTTTTTCAATCGCCTTGGTAATAAATCATTTTTTGAAGTTGTCCAAAAAATTTCCAATTTTAGAAAATTTTATGTCTTGGACACCTTTAGGTCAAGAAGGAGGAGGTTTAGGTTTGTTTTTTCACCCGGTTTTAAGCTTGATTTTCTAGAACGACTAATTTTATCCTTAAGCCAAACAAATTTCAAAGAACAACACTTGGCAAGATAAAATTGTAAATTTTGTACTTAGAAGATTTTTTTTTTTAAAATTTGGATATAATTGTATAAACTTGAGTAATTTTCAAAAAATGAAATTTTTGTAAGATTTGGGTTTTTTGGAAAATCTTGAATTTTTCAGTGGAAAAAATTCATTTTGTGATTGTGAAATCAAATGGGAAAATCAATTTTAGACTCTAGAGAAATGATTTTATTTTTGTTAAAATTAAAAATTAAAATTGCATGGCAAAATCGAATTTGGATTTAAATTGCACAAAACTGGCATTAAATGGATTAAATTTGCCTTGAAATTTTTAAGTTTTTAAAGAAATTAGTAATTTAAAATTGAAAAAATTGCTTTTAACTTGCCAAATCCGACTTTTAATGATATATTAATTACTAAATCATCATTAAATGGAAACATTTAGCATCTCCAAGGCTTTATTTATTTTATTTTTGCAATTTTCGTCTACCCGGCAATTTAAAAATGCAAATTTCATTGTGGCAAAATTAATTTTTAGCTTATCATTTAATCCGGGCCAGAATTGTGCATTAATTAATTTTTTTTTTCCCTCCTAGGTGCAAGTCAGCCAACTAAAGAAGGCAAGTGAATTGGGTATAAGAGGAAGCTCTTTCCCCTTATCTCCTCATTCCTCATTCTTCCTCTTCATGGTGTTTGGCGATTTAGACTAAGGAGCAGATTTCTTCTTCCTTGGATGATTTTTGCAAGGGAAAATTGGTGTTTTCCTTGGATGATTTTTTTGCAAGAGCAGATCTGCACTCTTCTTGCTTGGCGAATTTTGTGGGAAGCAAATTTTGAGGGAGCCGAATTTTGTGGAAGACAAAATTTTGATTTTCAAGTTGCTAAGTAAGATTGAGAGTAGATGGATAGTTGCATGGTAGCATTAGTGGATGTTTGATAGGGATTAATAACTAGGCCACTAGCATCCTAGCGGCTTGTTGGGAAGCCTTGTGTGGTAAACTAGTTTATCTTTCCTTTGAATCATTGCATCTATGGAGGTGGAGCCGCTGTTAACTTTCACTAGATTCGATCCCCGTCCATTTGCTAATCTTTCCATTCAAAGGAGGAGTAGAATAGCAAGTAGTTAGGAGTTGGAGTTTTAAAGAGGAAAGTTAGAAAGGCGTAAGTCATAAGAACATTCACCCTCCATCACCATCACCTTCTCCATCAACATCATCTGGTATTCACACTGAATCACCATCACTATCATTCCACCAAAGACCAAGTTATCTTCGAATAAATAATGTAAGCCCGCCTATGTGATTACCAACAAATCACATTGATAACTGAGTTAGTACCCACAGGTGTAAGGAACATTAGAGTTTTTGCTCATGTCTTCATGAGTATTGACTTTTCAAAAGAGGAATTGAGGGTTTGATATTCTATATCAAGTGTTCAATTGCTAATATGTTATGTAGTGGTACAAAAATTGACATCAACACCAACCCACAACATCTTGAGGATATATCAGAGATATCATATCATAGTAAAGTGTGGGCATATTATGAATCCCGATGAAGCAATCAACAAACAAATACACTCTTTGTTGTTTTGAAAGTTGCTATATCCTGTAGAAGTCTTCCAAGCAAGGATTTTTACCTATCACTATTTGATGATAGGTATCTAAATGATGCTTTTTGTCTTGCAGGTATATATAAACACATGAAGAGGGAGTGCCAGCTTAAATGCAAAGTGCGAATTGTATAGAGCAAATTTGAACATAGCAAACCCAAATGGTTATATTGTTCCAGTCTCATCGGTTGGCCAGGGTATATGAAAATTAGCAAAGGCTAGAAATGATCTGCCGAGTACACCGCGTTATGAGATTTTGTGTGATACCACATCATTATTTGTAGAAGATAATATATGAGAGAGACAAGTGACAATAACTAGAAAGCGGAGAGGACTCGACAAAGAAGGCTGTGAGAAAGAAATAACATAGGAACAAAGTATCCTGGAGAAGACCATGGGAATATGTCAAGTAGTTTATTCATGGCATTTCCTCAATGAAAATTTCAAAGATATATTGAAATCACATCGCTTATGTGTTTCCCGCATTTAGGAGTTTCACGTCATCTTCTCCCAATCATTAACTCAAATCCTATTCATCAAACTTGTGTCTTATGACACTATTTGCTTGCAGGTTTGGAGATATACACAGAAAACTAAGAGCATACGCACTGTGAAACGATTGATAAATTATCTTCAGAGGTATCGAGAGTGTAGTATTGCCAAGTCGGAGGAGTTATCATTTGTGCTCGTGGTCCTTCAAAATCACCATTTTCCATCTTTCCTAGTGCGAATGTAAGGGGATAACAGAGTATTGCACCCATAAAAGTTTATTCAATATACTGTTGTGGTCCCATAGACTGCTGTGGTCTAGTGGACGTCATTAAAATCACATTCATTCATATAGATACAAGAATTATGGGTCAGTAATAAGCAGAGGAATCAAACTATTATATTCTCATAGAATAGAATTCAACTACCTTGTTCTTTTATATTTTACAAAGAGGTATGTCATTTTGAGAATAGGCTCATGTCTCTCTACCTATTATAAATGTAAGATGCAAAATCATATAATGGAAAATTCATATGCTGGATTATTGAGTAAATATTTTAATATGCAATTCTCAAATTGAACTGCAGCGGGTAGCATGATCAGTAAGAAATATTTATTTTATTTTATTTGCATGAAGCTTCAGAGTTGAAATATTATATAGTTTTTTCCTTTATAATTATTTTTAAATTCTATAAATAATTTATATGATAGATAAGTGGACAAGGTCAATTATAACATCTTAAAATCGAACAACGTAGATATAGTGAAATATTTGATTGCTTCTGTATCTGTGTCTGGTTTGTCTCCCAACCATAGGAGTTAAAGTGCATTCTAGACTGTTTTAAAATTGCGTCCATATATTTGATCTGTCATGTCTTGATTACTAAATTGTTTATAGTTGATGTGCGTAGAATTTTATAAAGTTGTACGTTTTAAAATTATAATACTGACTCTATTGCCCTTTTAATTTCGGCACCGGTCTTTATGTAATTCATGATTCGCAGTCCATATGCTGCTAATTATTTCATATATTTCCTTTGAAGAATTAATATATTAATTTGTTGCAATAATCCATAATTAGTATTTTTTATTTAAAACACTCAGATTCATACATTCATTTATTATTCTCAATTCATAATTTGCAAGTTAAAAGCTTTCTATAATTCTTGCCATTTTGGAAACTTTCATTTTATTTGCATTCTAACCAATCTGTTATAAGGATCTTGGATTTAAGTGATCTGTTCAGGATCAATTTTACCCACCTTGGCCTTGCAAAGCCAAAAGTGCAAAAGACTCTAATCAAATTGATCAATCTTGTCAAGTTGGCCTTAACCAGTTAGATATCCCGACATTGAGTTGGCAAGACTCGTTGGACTCCAATCTACGGTCTTGGGCATCAACAAGCTCAAACACCCAAGTTGAACATTTCGGGCCACAAATTTGTTAAGTACTTTACATAACCATTAGTCGGAGATATTTGAAAATTAGGAAGTTCTTGTCAAGCTCGATTATGAGTTTCAAATCACATACACCATCTGACAACAATTTTTATTGATGAGTCACCCATAAAGAAGATTGACAAACCTTATTTACTTTGGTTTTGAAAAACGTTGATCATCTAGCTTATCACATGCTTTCTGAAGTTGACAGTCGGGTATGTGCAAATTCTTTCATATTGTGAAGCACTTCGAGTATTTTCTTTTAAAACACATTTTCATCCTCTGACAAAAAGGGAAAACCCTACCGATCCTTCCAAATGTGCTCGACCTTCCATGCCCTCTTTTATATGTTATAATTTTTCACCTCCATAGTAATCAAAGCACTAAGGACGATTACATGCAAATGGAAATATCCTTAGAAAGTTGAGCACTTTTCGTGGTTGTGGGATTAATCCATTACCAACTTTTCTTGAAGTAAATGGTGTTTAGAGAAAAGTTGCGAGAAGGTTAAAATTTAAATCTTTTCATTATTAAAATGTACGCAAACACGGGCTTTGAATGGGGACATGAAATCCGAAGGACACAAAGAACCTCAAACTTTCAACAATCACTAGTGCCTTGTCCATTACGTGTAGAGGCAAAGAGCATAAGCACAAGGAGCTTCTTGTAGAGGGTGGATGGGAACAGAGCATACTAACAAAAATGAGAATGCCAAAACTAAGCACTACAAGATTATATTTACAAAAATAGGGCAAGCAACCTATACCTCTACGAGTGCGTTCGGATGTCCATGCAAAGCCATTGACAGGCTCAGAAAAGTATTGTTGTTGGAAAATTCTATATTGTAGCCGACGGGTAGAATTGTATCTGAAAGGGGGCATGATGATAGAGTCACCCCTTCAGGAAAGTATATGTACACTGTCCGAAAGGGACTTTGGATCATCATTGTAATCATCATAATCATATTATAAGCATTGGAGTGCATATTGCGTATATGAATAAAGTATATGTTCTGTGTTATATCTTACTCCACTACATGCAATAGGTATCCTTTTACCCTGTACGGTAAACATTTGGTGTCGTTGCCAGTCGAACTTGGAATGAAGGAAGTATTATGAAAATTAATGCCAAATCTGCTTAACAAGGATAGGAATAAGATAAAAGATAAGGATGAAATACACACAACACAGGAAGTTTTAATTTTAGCACAACAGGCGGAGCGCGGACAGAAGCTCTAGCAAATTACCAACAGACACCGAGAGGGTGAAGGAGCACAGACGGAGGGAGTGCATTCACCTAGCAAACCGAGGAGTGTCGAGGAATTGCTAGAAGAGACTCGATAGTGATTGAATTTGGTGGAAGAGACAAGGAAGGAGTTCCTTAACTTGTATATGCCGAGGGTAGAGAATCTAAACAGAAGGGAAGTAACTCGCACAGCTTGAAATGCCAAAAGAGCACGAGCGTAGAGTGAACTCTTTGTTCCCAATACACCTGATGAACGAATATAGGCAGAGAATCAAACAACTTCACTTGAGAAAGATCTTTTCTCACTAGGTAAGGGGGTTGTTGGAAGTAGGGCAGTTGTCCGAAGCAGTGTGGTTGTACCAAAGTAACATGAATCGAAATCGTATCGAAATCGGCACGGCCGAATCGAATCGTGAATCGGGGGTGAATCGCCAGTGAATCGGCGATGAATCGACAAATTTGAAAAAATCCTTTAAATGTAAAGATTTTAACAATTTAAGACTTATTTCATGCACCTTTTATTGAATATAACTTAAAAACACTATAACATTATCAAATAGAATCTAACATACATAAACATGAAACATAAAATCCATCACATACGTAACTATGTTATCATTATGTACTAAAATGTAAATTGTACGCTAGCTGAAGTAAATAAAAATCAAATGATCATAATGATTCAAATCATAGAATTAGTAAGATGAAATCATGAAGATCTATAAGACATCAAATCATAAATGTATGTATAAATCTAAGATGAAGATCCATGAAAGTTTGAAACATATGTCTATCAGTGATTCAATATCACTATCAATATCTATACAGTGTAAACAAAATATAAAAACAAGGCTCCAGCTCAAGCCTCATCATCCTCATCATCATCCTCTAGCTCTGCTGCAGCCTCAACCTCAACCTCTGAGTATCTAGTTTGCCTATGAGAAAGGTGTGTAAGGTAGGTCCTAGAGGACGGCCGAGCCATGTCCCCTGCATGGGCAATGGGCTCACGAATAACGTCGCTAGGGCCTGCGTCTGTGCATGCGCGTGTGCGTCTACCAATGCCTGAACGTGCTCTAGTTGCCTCCTCTGCCCTGGCCAGAGCCTCAACCTCTACATCCACCTGGTCAACCCACACGCGGTCTTCCTTAGTGAAGACTGGGTCCACAGCCTCTGTGATCCACTCTGATTCTGGATCAATCTCCTCTAGAATGATCAGAGAGGAGTCAACGCCCAAAATCTATCTGATCCTAAGACGAAGGTTGTAATGAACAAAGACAAGATCATTCAACCTCTGCACTGTCAACCTGTTTCTTCTCTTCGAGTGGATGTGCTCGAACATGGACCAACTGCGCACACATCCAGAAGCGCTGCTCAGCTGACTCAGAATGCGGATGGCAATTTTTTGAAGGTTTGGGGTTCTGGCCCCAAACATTTGCCACCATCTATCTGAAATAAGAAAAAAACAAAAACAATTAGTCTCATTTACAAATTACAACTCTAAAATTAATGCATTATATAATCAACTTTAAGTTTAGAATCTACATTCATGAACATTGAATATATTATTTAATTTTTACCTGGCTGTAGTGTTGTCTAAGCATTTATGGCCATCCTGCCAGAGAAAAGTGGCCCCTCCTTATTGTTGAACTGGTCTAGCTCAATAATCGCAGCAGCGCTGTTTTTATCGCTACTCAATCTCTGAATCACTGTGTATAAGCCAGTGAGAACCTCCACATCCGCCTTGAACTCACGACGGAAACAAAATGCCAGATTCAGATAGTAAGCTGCTACGTGGATGGGTCGATGGAGCTGATTCTGCCATCTCATATCGATGATGTCCCAAATAGGGCCATACCTCTCTTGCACTCCTACATATTGGGCTCTGATGGCCTCCTTGGCGCTATCCATGCCCTCATAAATGTAGCCCATAGAGGGCTTCTCCCCATCAGCAGTTCGTAGCAAAGCTACAAGGGGCTCAATGACCTGCATATAAAGTAAAACAACAAATTTGAGTCAAAACTTAAATATAAAATAATATAACTTAAAGTAAAAGCAAAATACTAAAGGTTAAATTGCAATAAATTTACCTTAAGGATTTCTCTAGTGGGTTTCCAAAAACCATCCTCGTCAAATATGCAATCCGCCACATCTAACCCTACAGTGGTCGTAGCATAGGAAGAGCAAATCCACTCCTGCCCAACAAACATGCTCCTCAATCCATCCCTTGATGTCAACAAGGACTACAAGGTGATGAAATTCGAGGCAAACCTCGTGATACCTGGGCAAGCTAACTCCTTGCCTTTTGTGTACTTCCTCATTGTGCTAAGGACAAATGCATGATTATAAATGAATTTGCATATTTTTTTGCCCTTTCCACACATGACTTGACAAACTCAAGTTTGCCAATTTCCTCCAACATGAGGTCAATGCAGTGTGCCGCACAAGGGGACCAAAATATGGTGGGGTGCCTCTCCATCAAAAGTTTACCTACAACAATTTTAAGTCAATTAGAAACTCAAATTTCAAAATTCAAATAAATTTATTTTCAAAACTTGCAAAGTTAAAAGTTTACCTGCTGCAACATAATTTGCTGCATTATCCGTCACCACCTGGATCACATTTTGTTCCCCCACCTCTACTATAACTTCCTTAATAGCCTCACATAAATATGTGGCATTTTTCACATGTGCAGAAGCATCAATGGATTTTATGAACATGGTATATCCTACAAGTAACAAAACAACGAATTATAATATTAAATGGATCATTAACGAATTAGCATTCAACAAATCAAAATTTACAATGCATGTAGGAAAGTAGAATGATCAATCACCTCCACAGGATACAAGAAAATTGAGGAGTGTTCTATTCCTCCTATTGGTCCAACCATCAGTCATGATGGTGCAACCCTTTGCAATCCATTCCTTTCGGTTCTCCTCAAGGTCAACCCTCATGTCCTCTGCCATCTCATCCAGGAGGTATCCGCTCAACTCAACCTCAGTTGGGGCTTTAAACCCCGGACCACAAATAGCAACCGCATCTATCATATTCTGCCAATAAGGAGCCCTGTCACAAATAATAGTTTAGATGTCAAAGACTCAAATTATAAAACAAGTAGATATAATTAAAGTTTTACTTTTACTTTTAATTTTAACTTTAAAGAAAACAAAAAAAAAAGAATCAGTTACCTGGCTGCAGTAAATGGAATGTTGCAAAAGTACCAAAATTTGCATATCTCCTTTCTGGCAGCATCGTGAATCTCCTTGTTCAAACCCATGCCCTCAAACGTGGGTTGGGAACCAGGAGTAGTGCGGGGCACAAAGTAACTATCCATTATGTTTTTCCGCACTCTAGGCTGCAATAGGTTGGTGTGGGACTCTGTCTCAGTATGTGACCGACTAGCACTAGCACTAGCACGAGCAGAAGAACTAGGATAAAAAGGATGCCTAGAAGAACCCTCTCCAACACAACCTACTGATGCGAAAGCTGATGCAGATGCAGATGTGGATGCGGCTGCGGATGCGGGAACATGGGAGCCAATACCCCTTAACCCTTCAACTTGCATTTTCCTATTTGCTTTGTCTTTTTCAATTTTTTCTAATGCTATTAAGCAAGTGCATTTTGCCTCAGGAGTTTGGTGAGCGCAAACTGTAACATCATGTCCAGGTATAGCAGCAATGTGGAATTTCAATCTATAAATACCCCCGGAAGTTATTTTTTCTTTAGAAAACATGCATTTTGTTTGATATTTGGTTCTTCCAGGAAACTTTTCATTATATTTCCAACATTCATCTCTTTTACCCATTGGAATTTGCAAAAAATGAGAGCAAACGTTGCAATAAAAAAATTTATGTAAAATATCAAAGTTTGAAGCTAATAAAAATTAGAAAACAACAAACCCTAGCTTGCAACTTAGTAAAAATAAAGACCATTCAAAATTTACACTAAAATTCTTGAAAATTATAGAAATTTAACAAAAAACGCATAATAAACTAAAAATTTAACAAAAAATGCATAATACACTAACATGCAAGAAAAAAAAAGCACTTACCTCTTGCAAATGAGTTGAGGAGTGTTGATATTGGCTCCTTAATGCTCCCAAAGCAATTGATGGGCTCCCCAAATGGCCTGCTGATCTCTTTGGTGCTCTTCCTTCTTGCCGGTTGGAAACCTATGGCTTTTCTTTTCTCTTCTTCTCTCTCACTTTTCCTCTCTTCTACTCATGCTTAACAAATAGAAGGCCCTTTAGAGTTATAACAAAGAGAATAGGTCAAAAACAAAGTGAAAAAAAAAAGTGATTTTTTTAAAAATTTCAACTTCCCTTTTTACATGCCGCGGGCGATTCATACCCAATTTTTAAAGGCGATTTTGGCGATTTTTACATGAATCGCCTGAATCGGCGATTCAGGCGATTCATGGCCCAGAAATCGGCGATATCGATACACAATGCACAAAAAATCGCACAGCATGAATCTGGTCGCGGAATCGCCGATTCAGGCGATTCTAGTTACTATGAGTTGTACAAACCAACGCGGGTGCTCAGAACAACGCGAGTACTCAAAACAACACGGGTACTCAGAACAATGCGGGTGCATAGAAAGCACCACCACTTCAAAAGAAAGTAGTAATTGCGGGACCAAATGAAAAATTGCCGAAGTTCATTGGTGACGGGACGACAAATCCGATCAGACACTACAAGACATGTGAAACAATATGGACGGCAAATGGTGTAACGGACCAGGATGACTAGGTCCAATAGTTTCCAGCAACTCTATGGGGTGTAGCAATTGATTGGTTTGTGGATGTCAATCCTTGGAAATTAACTACATGGGCAGACGATAGGAAGGAGTTTATAGCAGAGTTCTGACTGCTAAGGGATGATAAGGAAATTCTCACAGAAATATAAAGTACAAAGGAAAGAATGAAACAATTCATGTATATGCAAGAAGGCTGAAAGAATTGGTGGGGAAGATAGAGAGCCCACCGGCTGATGGATTAAAGAAACGATGGTTTGTTGAAGGGCTACAATTGGCACTAAAGAAGAAAATGAAGATTGTACCTCCAGCATCGTACACAAATGTGTATAATCGGAAGATGGATCTGGAGAGCGAGCAAAAACCAAGCAAGAAGAAGAAGCACAAATCGTTGAACTCAAACGATTCATCTTCCGAAAGTAGCAGCAGCGACGAAGAATCAAGTAAAAAAGTTTGAGTGTTGCAGAAGGATATGCTATGGATGATGAAGGAATTTAAAAATCTGAAAAAGAATCTTGACTCGGTGAAGGGGGAATTGTGGTGTAAGGACTATAATGAGGGCCACACAAAGGGCTCTTGCCCGAAAAACAATTTTGCAATATCTGCCAAATTGTGAGACATTCCACCAAGGAATGCCCATTCAATATGAAGATAAAGGGACATCAACAAGTGCTACTGACGCAGGAAGTATCCATTGGAGCAAGAATGAGCACAAACAGTAATGACGCAAGCTCAGGAGGATATCGCAACAATAATCAGCGCGAAAGGGGTGATAATAATAATAACAATAATAACAATGGAGGCCGAAGTCGGATACAGTACGACTCGAGTGGACAGTCGATGATACAATGTCGTGTGTGCATCCTCTAGGGGCACTTCGCTAGAGATTGTACCACGAAGGAGACACCATAGCTGTTATCTAGATGGTGTTGTCCGAGAGACCACGAGGATTCGAAATGCCCAAAGCAAGGGGTGAACTTGTTAAGCATCAAAGCATGTGATGAGGAAACACTAGCCATTACATGTGAGCAAGCAAAGAAGGCAAAGTACCCTGATGCAAAGGAAGAAAAGAAGAGGTTGCAACAAGCACACATAGAGTTGATGTCGTCGGTAGAAATTGTGTATCAGCTGATGGGTCCCTTCGGAAAGAAAATTGTGTATCAGCCGACGGGTCCCTTCGGAAAGGAAATTGTGTATCAGCCGACGAATCCCTTCGGAAAGGTTTTTGTTATGTAACGACATGTTGTATGTGGCCGACGGACTCCGAGAAAGTTCTTCAGAAAGTATTTATAACCCCTTCGGGAAGCATTGTATTCATCAGATTATTGAAGCATAATGTAATGTTCTGGCATATTCGAATAATAATAAGAAGAGTTCTGCTGTTTGTGTTCGTGTTCATTATCTGTGTGCAATTCTAATTAACCTATGCGATAAACATTTGGCGCCATTGCCCGATGGACCTGGTACGCAGGCAAGCGGATATGAATTAAATGCCGAATCAGTTGAACAAGAATAAGAATAAGTTGAAGGAAAAAGATGACATACGCATTGCGCAAGAAAATTTAATTTTGGCTCAGCAGACAAAGCGTCGAAGGAGATTTCAGAAGATTGCTGACGGAAACAAGAGCGTGAAAGGATTGTTGAAGGAGATTCGACAGCGGCTCGTTTTGGTGGAAGAAGTGAGGGAGGAGTTTCTGAACCTGCATATGCCACGGAAAGAGAATCCTGACGGAAGGAGATCGACTCGCACGGCTCGAAGTGCCGAAGGAGCACGAGCATGGAGTAACCTCTTCGTCCGAGATATACTTCCAGAACGAACAGCTTCACTTGATGAACCCTCTTCTTCACCAAACAGCGCGAGTGTGCAGAACAGCACGGGTGTTGAAAACAGCACGGAAGCCGAAAACAGTGTGGGTGTTGAAAACAGCGCGGGTGTAGAAAACAACGCGAGTGTGTGGAACAGCGCGGGAGTGCAAAACAACGCAGGTACACAACAAAACCCTCAACATATAGTGATAATGGCAGGTCCGAAGGAAAAGTTGCCTAAATTTGATGGTGATGAAGCAGCTAATCCCATTCGACATTGTAAAACATGTGAGACAATCTGGAGGGAAAATGGCATAACAGATACAAACGAATGGATTCGACAATTTTTCGCTACCCTATGGGGTGTGATTGATTGGTTTACTGATACTGATCCACAAAAGTTAAACACTTGGGATAACATTAAGGAGTTCATCGCAGAATTTCAACTTCTGAGCGACGATAATGAAATTGTAGCAGAGATATTCAACACCAAACAAAAGAAGAATGAAACAGTACGGGTCTTCACCAGGAGGTTGAAGGACTTAATTAGTAAAATGGAGAATAAGCCGGTAGATGGGCTCCAGAAAAGATGGTTTATTGAAGGCCTTCACCCGAAGCTGCAGAAAAAGATGAAGATCGTGCCACCATCGACATATACTGAAGCATACAATCAGGCATTCAACCTCGAAAGTGAACACAAGACAAAGAAAAAGAAGACCAGCTCATCTGATTTAGACGACGACGAGCCTTCAGGAGAAGATAGCAGCGATGATGAAGGCAATAGCAAGAAAGTCCGTGCTTTTCAGAAGGACATGCTCCGGATGATGAGGGAGTTCAAAAACATGAACAAGGAGACTAAGGGCAACGACCTATGGTGCACAGAGTGTAAGAAAGAAGGCCATACGAAGGGATCATGCTCGAAAGATCAATTTTGTGAGATCTGCCAGATTCTGGGACATTCAGTAAAGGAATGTCCTTTCAACCTGAAAGCAAGAACACCACAGCAAGTGTTCCTCGCGCAGGAGGCATCCCCGTCAGGAGGGAACGGGAACACCAGTACAAAAGGTGTCACATCAGGCGGATACAGAAACAACCGGCACGGTCAAAACAACAACAATACAAGCGGAAGGAGTCGAATTCAGTATGATGCAAATGGTCGGCCGATAGTTCAATGGCACGCATGCAATCTATGGGGTCACTTTGCCCGAGAGTGCACAACGGCGAACACACCGAAGTTGCTATGTCGATGGTGTGGACTTGGCGATCATGATGATGCTAAGTGCTCGAAGTCTAGAGTAAACTTGATTACCGTTGGGACAGACGAGGAAGAAGTTCTAGCAATCACTTGGAAGCAGGCGAAGCTATACCCTAATTCGACGGAAGAAAAGAAAAGACTGGAGAAAGCACAGGCAAAGATCCAGAGAGCAACGCAGGTAGGAACAACACACCCGAAGGGCACGCTGAGTACCTCCGTACGGAACTGCGCAGAAAAGAACATTGTACGACAAATATTGCAAGCCGAGATACCCGTCAGGATAAATGATCTGTTGCTCACTATGCCTCAGCTCCGATCAGCACTCGCAAACATCGTTCCCGCTACTAAACTACCAAGAGAACATGGAAGGGAGCAGGAGAGTGGAGCAAGTACAGTAGACAAAAAGGGGAAGGAAAGTGGCGCAAGTGCAGAGGATCCGATGCTGTTAGTCCTCTCATCCGGACGCCATCCGACAGTCGTCAAAATGGAAATTCTCGGGACTGTATTGATGGAAACAATTGTGGACGGAGGGTCCGGTGTCAATGCGCTGCTAGAGGATACCTGGAAAAAGTTGGGACAACCAACATTGTGGCCACCTACCTTCCAATTGTTAACAGCCGATCAACATGGAATCAAGCCATTGGGAGTACTCACAGCGCAACCAGTGACGATTGGAACACAACCGTTCCTGTTGGACTTTGTCGTGATCCCACTGAAGCGGCAAGGATATGATGCCATTCTAGGCTGGGGTTGGCTGATACAAGCCAAGGCAAAACACGATTGGAAGAAAAATACTTTATCACTTGAAAGCAAAAGTTGGAAGTATGTCATCGATCTACACACTCAGATGGTTGGAGAAGAAGCTCTATTGTCGGATTCTGAAGGAGAAGATGATGAGAGGAGGCAGAGTATGGAACGCGATCAGGAGGGAGCCCTACGATTGGAAGGAGATGACGATCTGGATTCAGTAAATGGTCTTTACCACTGGCAGATAGAGGATTACAAGCTCTTTCCAAGTTGTAATATGCTAAGGATCGACGAAGGTAAGAAAGAAGGAAATGAATGTTCGAAGGAACACAGAGAAGCCGAAGGAGGAAATGAATGTTCGAAGGAACACAGAGAAGCCGAAGGAGGAAATGAATGTCCGAAGGAACACAGAGAAGCCGACGGAGGAAATGAATGTCTGAAGGAACATGGACAAGCCGAAGGAGGAAATGAATGTTCGAAGCAACACAGAGAAGCCGAAGAAGGAAACGCGGGTATGACTGAAGCTGAAGGACAGAACATACAGTACGAACCCAAAAGAAGGAAAAATTCTACTGTACGACTGCGTAGGAAGAAAGTATTACGTCGAACCACAGATATAGCAAGAAGGTACTAGCAGCAAGGAACACACACGATACGGTCTACATAGGCAACAAGGAGGAAGGGTTCAATAAAAGTTGTAGCAGTACAGAGTGAATGTGTTATTGACGGACAGAAGGGGCAGCTGACGGAGTCCATGGTAGCGAGCTTCAGGAAAAAACTGGGCGATATAGAGATGACACAGAACAAGCGTAGCAGGTTTCAACTCAGACAGTGAGTGTTGAAGTACGACGACCGGAATGAGATCAAACCAGGAAAGTTCAAAGTTAAGTGGGTCCGGCCGTATCAGATCCGGGAAGTAGGGGACAATGGAGCAATAAAATTATGGACTTTGGATGGACAAGAACTGCCTCAGGCGGTGAATGGCTCGAAGTTGAAGGTATACCACAGCTAGAAGACTTCTGCGTCAAAAATGGCCTTTGGGCGACCCTTTCGTTGTTGCAGACCGACAATGCCGACGGTCGAAGGGAAAACTGACTTTGCTATTGAAAAAAAAAAAATGAAAATGTAAAAAAAAAAAAAAAGTGATGAAAAAGCTATTGTACGGATTTTGGAAACAAAGCACCGTACGGATTCTTAACTGTTCACCGTACGGTTTTGGAGGAGGTGTACGGTTTTTGCATATTATAAAGTCTGAGAATGTATGGCTTTTCATGTACGGATTCTCCGGCAAGTGTACGAATTTTTATGCAGTACAGATTTCATCAGTTTGCATCCGTACGGTGTACGGATTTTGGAAGAAGCTGAAGTGAAGGCAATGTACGGATTTTTCTAGAGCTTCGAACAGTATGGATTTTAATATGTGATGTACGGATTTTATAACAATAATGCAGTGTATGGTTTCTCAAGAGGCTGCTGTATGGATTTTTTGGAGGAAGATACTGTACGGCTTGTTATAAGCTTGTGTTTCGTATGGATTTTCAAGCAAATATATTAAGCATACGGATTTTTGGAGTCAAGTCACTGTACGGATTTTCCACATCCAAAAGTACGGATTTTCTTAAGGTTCCAGCATACGGATTCCAGTAAGTTATTTAGCGTATGGATTTTGGAAGGTTGTATCGTATGGATTCCAGACTCTGAAGATTAGCGTACGGAGTTTTTGAGATTGATGCAATGTGCACTATACGGAGTTGTGAAAACATTGATCTGGAGAACCTATTTCATGCGGATTTTCTTCTACTTTCAGCGTATGATCTTTAGGATGGTGGTTTAGCAAACATAGTACAACATCATGGTGTAGATGTGCATTGGCAGCGCAGGAGGTTTTGTAAAAAAAAAGAAAAACGTCGACAAATCAAGCATGCTTAGAATGAGTAACGAAGGATACCAAAGGGAAGGGGCAGCATCAGTGATTGCCAGAAAGAGTGTAGAATTGGCAAAAAATGACAGGAAGAGTGTGTTTCGTGCAGTTTTGTGTAGGTTTCAGAGTGCTAATTTGGTCTTGGCAGCGAGGGGCACTGCCCTTCGACCCTGCCCTGTACTGCGACAGGGAGCACACCTGGGACGCTGCCCCTCGACCTCACCGGGGGCGTTGCCCCCTGGACCCCCAGTCGTTGCGAATATCAGTCGTGGGAGTCTGACTAGTTGAGAAGACTTGGAGTTGCTGCAGGCATGGAGTGTCTGTGTACCAGAGGCACTGAGAGTAGGTGTTGGCTGTGAGGTTGTCTTGGTAGATGCGTAGAGAGCTCGGGAGGAGCTGATCATCCCGTTGGAGGTAGTGCAGCGACACTTGGTTCAGTGTACTCAAAATTGGAAGGCAGAAAGCGGCACAGGTGGCTATCAAGGTCAGATGTCAGATTAGCTAAGGTGACAGTGTTGAAGACCAATTAGTCAGTCAATGTATTTTGGTTGTTGATTTGTCTCAGGGATTTTGTAATAGTCGTCAGGAGACGACTTTTCTTTTTGGGGGGGATGATGTCATCGGTAGAAATTGTGTATCAGCCGATGGGTCCCTTCGGAAAGGAAATTGTGTATCAGCCAACGGGTCCCTTCGGAAAGGAAATTGTGTATCAGTCGACGGGTCTCTTCGAAAAGGAAATTGTGTATCAGCTAACGAATCCCTTCGGAAAGGTTTTTGTTATGTAACGACATGTTATATGTGGCCGACGGACTCCTTCGGGAAAGTTCTTCGGAAAGTATTTATAACCCCTTCGGGAAGCATTGTATTCATTAGATTATTGAAGCATAATGTAATGTTCTGGCATATGCGAATAATAATAAGAGTTCTACTATTTGTGTTCGTGTTCATTATCTGTGTGCAATTTTAATTAACCTATGCGGTAAACAGTTGGAAAAACAAATGGAAAAAGAGGAATTACAAACAAAAGACTCTACCGGCACCTCGAGGAGAAACCTAGTAGAACAAAACATGATAAGGCAGGTAATGCAAATAGAAGTTCCTATAAAAATAAATGACCTTCTTACAATGCCTCAGTTGCGAACGGCGATATTTAACATGACACCACTTCTGAAAGCAACGGAGGAAATAGGAAAGGATGGTAGTGGAACGATTACAACAGACCTAATGCTACTGGCACTCACGACAGGAAGACATCCGGCAGGAGTAGAGATGGGTATCCTCAGAACCATACTTACGAATACAATTGTGGACGGAGGGTCAAGCGTAAACGTGTTACCAAAGGATATATGGAAAAAGTTGGGACAACCTACGTTGTGGCCACCTACATTTCAGTTACTCATTGCGGATCAGCACAGAATCAAGCCATTGGGAACCCTGATAGCGCAACGGGTAACTATTGGAACGCAACCATTTCTATTAGATTTTGTGGTCATCTCGCTAAAAAGAAAAGGCTATGACACTATCCTTGTACAGGGTTGGTTGGTGCAAGAAAAAGTGAAATGTGATTGGAAATGAAATACCCTATCCACGGCGCAAAGGCCGAAGGTTTATAATTGATCTACACACACAGATGGTAGGTGAGGAGGCAGTGCCGTCAAATTCCAAAGGTGAAGGCGAAGGTGACGATGAAGGAAAGAAGAGAACAAAACCAGACAAAGGAGTATTGAGATTAGGAGGGTCGAATGATGACATCCTAGACTTGGTGAACAACCTACTCCACTGGTAGATCGAGGATTACAAGCTCTTTTTGAGGTGTAACATGTTGGGAGTCGAAGAGGGAAAAGAAGGGAACGAGTTTTCGAAGGAGTATAGCGAAGTGAAGGAGGGAGAAGCACATGTAGATGAAACACCGGCGCATACGTTTAGTGATGACAAACCTATAAGTATGAAGAGCCTACTGTGAAAACAATGAACTTAGGAGATGAAGCCAATCCAAAAAATATTCTTGTGGGAGATGATTGGAATCCAGTCCTGAAGGCAGCGACGTTCAAAATATTTATGGAGGACAAGGACGTCTTCGCATAGACTTATAAAGATTTGAAAAAGAGTACCACCAAAGTTATGTGTTCACTGGATACCATTGATAGAAGATGCAGTACCCGTATGGAAGCAGTTGTACTAGATGAACAAAAATTATGTCACATGAGTCACTGATGAGATCGATCGGATGTTGGAAGCAGGAATTATTTTTAGAGTGTAAACGAGTGAGTGGGTATCATCGATTGTGATATCTCTGAAAAACAACACCACGCAGATAAAAATATGCATAGACTTTCAATGCCTAAATGCGGTAATGATCAAAGATCCATTTCCGATACCGTTCACCGATAGGATTTTGGAAGAAGTTGCGGGGAACGAGATTTATTCATTCATGGATGGGTTCTCTAGATACAACCAGATATCCACCGCCGAAGAAGACAGGTTGAAAACAACATTCATAGTGGAAGATGGAGTATACGCCTACAATAGGATGTCGTTCAGACTGTGTAATGCTCCGGCAACGTTCTAGAGAATTATCCTACACATATTTGATAAAATGTCTGTCAGAAATTTTAAAGCATTTTTGGATGATTGGTCAATTTTTAGCGCAAAGGATAAACATATAACAGCACTTGGAGAATGCATGGAGAGATGCAGACGGGCGAGACTGGCACTAAATCTGAAGAAATGCAGGTTCATGGTACCATAGGGGAAGCTATTAGGACAGTCTGCAAAGCAGGGCTAAAGATGGATTCTGACAAAGTTCACGTAATTTTGGATATGCCATCGTCGATAGATGTATCAGAAGTAAAATCATTCCTTGGACACATTGGATACTACTAGAGGTTTATCAAGAACTTTGCAAAAATATCTTACCCGCTGTACAAGCTAACCTGCAAAGGCAAACCTTATAAATGGGAAGCAGAGCAAAATGAAGCTTTTGATGGACTGAAAACAAGGTTGGCCACAACGCCGATCTTGGCTTATCTGAACTGGGATAAGGAGTTTCATGTTCATGTTGATGCATCGAACTACGCAATTGGCGCAACACTGGCACACACAGGTGACCACAGATTGGACCATTAGATATATTTTGCAGGTAGACTATTATCTAAAGCAGAGAAAAATTACAATACGACAGAGCGAGAGGCACTGGGGATGGTGTACGCAGTACAAACATTCAGACATTATTTATTGGCGACGCCATTTGTATTCTATGTAGATCATCAGGCACTGCTATATCTCGTAAATAAGTCAATCATCCAGAGAAGGATAAGTCGATGGTTATAATTATTGCAGGAGTTTACATTCAAAATTGTGGTATGACCAAGAAAGAGTCATGTAAGTGCGGATCATTTGTCGAGGATAAAATCACGAGAGCCACTAAAGGGGGTCAACGATGATTTTCCTGACGGACAACTATTTTAGATTACCGTACTACCATCCTAGTATATGCGTATCAGGGAATACCTTTCGACAGGCCAATTTCCTAGGGAGATGTTGCCAAACGAGAGAAAGAAATTGGTGCTAAGGAGCTGAACATTTCAGTTGATCAACGGGTTACTATACAAAATGGGACCCGATCAAATTCTAAGGCAATGCGTTCTAGAGTAGGAAATTTTAAAGGTGTTGAAGGAAGCGCATGAGGGACCAACAGGACACAGGGGCCAAACACAACTGCACAGAAAATACTTCTGGCAGGATTATGGTGGCCAACCGTGCACAACAATGCCAAGAAGTGGTTTGTTGCATGCAACACATATCAGAGAGCTGGAAAACCACTGAAGAGGGACTTCATGCCTCTGAATCCTTCGCACGCACAGGAGCTTTTTGAAAGATGGGGATTGGACTTTGTTGGACCCCTTGAGGTAAGCAAAACTAGAAGGTGTAGGTACATCGTAGTGGCGACGGAATACCTGACCAAGTGGGTGGAGGCACACGCACTACCCGACAACTCTGCAGTGAGAACAACTAAATTTATTTATGAGCAAATCATCACTAGGTACGAGATTCCACTGTAGTTGACAAGCGACCGGGGAGGACACTTTATCAATCACATCATCCGACTGCTCACTACCAAGTTCAAAATTTATCATTCATTGTCAAGACCGTACTACCTGAGAGCCAATGGACAAGCAGAAGCTACGAACAAGATCTTGGTTGGGGTGATTTACAAATCTTGTGCAGTTGAGGGAGAAGATTGGGAAGAAAAACTGCCATCAGCATTATGGGCGTACCACACTTCATATAAAGTAACTACGGGACACTCTATTTCAATTGATGTATGGGTAGGAGGCCGTGGTATCGACAAAATTCATGGTACCGAGTTTAAGGATCGAGATAGAGAACAAACTGGGAGATATGTAAAGTCTGAGAGAGAGGTTGTACAATTTAAATAAACTGGATGAGCAACGAATGCAAGCACAATGGGCCACAGAAGTTATACACAAAACAGGAAAAAGGTATGGCATGACAAGCATTTGAAATTGAATAAATTTCAACCGGGCCAGTTAATTTTTAAGTATAATGGGCAGAACGAGATCAAACCAGAAAAGTTCAAAGTAAAGTGGTTAGGACAGTACAAAATCTGTGAAGTCAGCGATAATGGAGCAATCAATCTATGCACGCTCAATGGTAAGGAAGTGCCCGACACAGTGAATGGGTCAAAGTGAAAAATCTATCACGAAAGTAATAACGCACCCCTATGGATGAACAACTGAGAGACAGTATAAATAAAAAATATTAATGTTTATATGTAAAATAAAGTGTAAAATAAAATTTTTATTTTTTATATTTTTTAGAGTAAGCTGAAGAACAAAGATAAATATTAATATGCGTAATGAGGAAACCTGGATTTAGAGCGTACGGTCTTGGATAGGAAACATGAGAACATTTAAGGAAGCAAAGAAGGCATATAAGCTCACCATAGGGTCAACTAAGATTGTGAAGAGGTATTGTACGGCCAATTGAGAACATGGACAGGAGAACTCTTCGTATGGCCATGCAATAGAAAGGAGGAACTCACCATACGGCAACAAGAAGACAATAGGCAACCGTACGGCCGTACAACACATAGGAAGCATTGTAAAAAGCAAGTAAAGGAGAGACCCCGTACAATCGGTATGGCCTTCATACAAGACATAAAGAAGTGACTTAATTGTACAGCTGTACAGTATAAGGAAGACAATAAACCAAGGAACTCCGCCAAAACATAGGAGAAGGTTAGGGAAAGAACAAGCATAGGTGTCGTACGGACTTGAGGAATACAAGAAGAGAGTACAGTAGACCATACGGCCTAGGAAGAATACCGTAAGACTAGTCAAAAGGTCATAGGAGATAGGAAAGACCCATACAAAAAGGAAAAATGGTATAATATGACATACTAAGGAGCATTTAGACCGTATGGACATGTGTTGAAAGGGAAATTTTACCATACGGACACGGGTGGAAGGAGAAACTTGACCGTATGGCCATACAGTAGAAGGGAGGCACTATATGAAGCACACCTTATGGCGGTGATAGAAGGACAAAATCAGGACACTTGAAACCACCGTACGGTCACCATAGAACAGAATTGTACGGCCTATGAAGAGATAGCTTGCTAAAGGAAAAACTGAAACACCACTGTACGGATGTCAAAACAAAATCGCAGCATACATCCAGCATAGGAAAGGAATGCTAAACACCACCGTACGGCCTAGGATCTAAAGCAACCATTGTACGACACAACCAAGGTGAATAGCATCTGAAGGAGAGTTAATACCATACACCATACAACATCCTAGCACGGCTTCAAGGGTTATAAAGAAAATGCAGACAATTGGAACACAACTATATTTAGTATCGTATGGGATTAATGGAAACACAAAGAGAAGCAGTTGTAGAATAGAGTGGATCTCAAGTTATAGAATCGTACCATTAAGAAGAAAAGGTGTACAGTAGAATGTGATGAGGTGGGAGCAACTAACCCAACGATTTTTGTCTCTTCAAAAAAAAATGACAAAGTGGCAGTTATGCATTCAATCAGCAAGAGACCTTGAAAAAAGAAATTGGATGAAGATTCAGTGACAACTGCAGCCATGAATAGGAATGAAAAGACTTTTCCATCCGGAGTCCGAGTAGTAGGAGGAACAAGTACAGGACCAAGCAAAAAGAAAGTGAAACAACCAACATAGTCGGTGGTGATAGATAATCCCACATCTCAGAATGTTGCATTTGAAGGATTGAATGGAGCAGAATGCAGGAAATGGTGGCAGGAGACACTTGATAACCATCCAGTGAAGGCCAACATTCAGAAGGCACAAGTCGAACGGGTGATACAAATGCCTATGTTCTATATCAAAAATTATGAAGGTTTTTACGCTTCATGATAGAAATGCATGATAGGTTCT
This sequence comes from Cupressus sempervirens, assembly GCA_028749045.1. Taxonomy (NCBI): domain Eukaryota; kingdom Viridiplantae; phylum Streptophyta; class Pinopsida; order Cupressales; family Cupressaceae; genus Cupressus; species Cupressus sempervirens. Next base: position 60,996,291 of record CM053785.1, on the reverse strand, counting down.
CTTAAACCAGTATGTTTTCTTACCTTGGTTGCAACTTGGTGATATCATTCAGACCGGCGGACTTCACATGGGTATTCGGGATACCTGGTCATGCACAAGGGGGAAGGAAAATAGATAGCAAACCAAAAAAGTTGAGTCGGGAGGTAAAGACACAATTGATATAGTTGGTATGTGGGGATCTGACGCAGGCGGAGGAAGAAGCTCTCACGGACACATCGAGGGGTAGAGGATTGAAGAAATCCAACGTGCAGGAAGGTCACTGGCGTTGTCCTATGGACATTGTGAAGAGTCGCCTCATAGGCTCTAGTCGTGCCTTAGACATTTCATTCCCACAAGTGGCGATGATGAACGGGATTTTGCATGAAAGTGTACGACTAGGCTACATTGTTGTCAGAACAGATGTATGAATTTATGACATTACAACACAAGACATTCTACATGCCACATTATGCCATTGGACTATTCTTGGAGACAACAACACGAATGATCCCCAACGATATACTAGAGGCCAAACCAAGACCACTCACGCTAGGTGAACCCCCAATCATGCAGTGGAGACATCTTGATACACTTGGCACCAAGACCACGGTTGGACAGAAACAACCGAGACTGGACGACAAAAATACTGACAGTGGTCGCGAGGAGACTTCTAAGGAAAGTGGGACCAACAAGGAGGAGGAAGAGGACGAGGAGGTAGAAGTAATTACAGCTACACCGTTGAGATTCCCACGGCTTGCACTTACAATGACAACACACTTGGCCCCCATAGTATACATGGCATCCTAGAGTTTGGTCAGTTCAAGCAACCAATAGTGATGACTCCGGCTTCAGTTGCGATTCAGCCCACAACAAAGACACAAGCTATTCCTGAGGCATTAGCAGAGACACATCCACCACCAATAGTGACAGCCATTCCAGAGGTAATGATGGAGCCTGCTCACGAGATTTTACCAAAGGCTAGGGCTGAGGTACTTGTACCTGATGCAGAGATGGACACTGAGGAAGGAGTAATGGAGATACCAACAGGCAAGGGTTTGAGGATGTTGGGTGTTCATTTGGACGTATTGGGTTCAGATGCAGTGGTTACAGTGGATACGGCATTGTTAGCATCGCCTGAGCCAGACAAAGAGCAAAACCTAGAAATTGAGCACGTACCTAAGTACGAGGTTCCATTGTACCCCAATGCCTCAAGTGACATACCCGCATACACCTATGCAAGAAGTAGTTCCGGAGGAAGACCCTTTACAGGTACAGGTGGAGGAGCCAACACAGAATGATGGACTACCACATAGTGTTGTTCAGCGGATGGCAGAAGCAATAGAGAGGGCTATGGGTTTGCAGCAACAGCCTCCTATGGTGCCAAAAATAGTGATGAGAGAGGCATTCTTCGCTGCTATAGCAGCTCTAGCGACTCAGGCTCGCCAAGTAGTGGCCTCTGCTAAGATACAGGCTTTGGACGCAGTAGTAAAGGAGCTGGAGAGAGTGGTATCCTTTATGAAATTAGGATGCCCGATGGCCTTTACAATTTGTTTTGAGGAATGGGGATGGTCGAGTGTGGAGACTATAGAGATGCGCCAGGATTGGGCCACCACGAAAGATCCAGGTGTGAAGAGCTGAGTGGAGGTTTTGACTCAAGAGATAGTCGAGATACACAGGGATGCATATTACACCCTTTGAAGGAGCCACGCAGATCAGGTAGCAGCAGAGAGGGCTCGGGAGGAGTCAGCTACTAGGCTAGCCGCAGAGAGGGCAGCCTAGGAATCCGAGAGGGCGGCCTTGTTAGCCAGACACAGTTAGCTGCAGAAGGTGGCAGCGGAGGAGCAAGTGGTAGATGAGAAAGAGAGATGGGAGAGGTTGTTGGGATGATATAGTTAGCTTTGGAGCTTCAGATGGAGGCTGACGCAAAATTGAAAGTTCGGAAGGAGTAAATGTACAAGCTACAAGCAGAGCTGAACGAGCTTAGGGCATGGACAGCCACTACACTAGGGACGCATCCCTCTTCTTAGTATCTAAACATGGATGTAATTAATTGTCTTAGTGAAATTTGAGTTTTGTTGTCTTTATTTTGTCGTCCAGAGACGACTTTACTTTTTGGGGGGGGATGATGTTGTCAGTAAATTCTATATTGTAGCCGACAAGTAGAATTGTATCTGAAAGGGCACGTGACAGTTGAGTCACCCCTTCGGGAAAGTATATGTACACCATCTGGAAGGGACTTTGGATCATCATTGTAATCATCATAATCATATTATAAGCATTGGAGTGCATATTGCGCATATGAATAAAGTATCTATTATGTGTTATATCTTACTGTACTACATGCGATAAGTATCCTTTTACCCTGTACGGTAAACAAGTATGAGCCCTTCCTTAACAATGTAGTATGGTCATGAAGGACAGCTAAGGACCCTAGCTTTCTCACGATTGCTTCATTGCCAAATTTTGGACCGATAGCACATACAAATTTTCTATGAATGCATTTGTGCCCATGTAGCCATTTTTCACGATAAAATTCTGAATTACAGCCCACCTTTTTCTTGGCTTCACATCTGATTTTTGTAGAGTGAACTGGCCCAACATCAAATATAGCTTCATTAGATTTATCCAAGTATAGAAAAGAAGAGTCAACAGCCAAGCCTTCTTCCTTAGAAACAAATGGTGAACCAATTTTTGCACATGCAATTACTAGTTGTGATTCCAGAATATCACTTTCAACAATCTTGGGATCAAATCTAGTTTATGGAAACTGCTATCTTTTTACAAAAATGAAACCATCACTAGGAATACTAGCTGGTCTGAAAGACTTTTCATTTATATCTCTCTTAGACTCAATCACCAATTCATCACATTCTTTAAAACCTTTATCATTGAAATTAAAAGGCTGAAATGAACTTTTCTGAATCTTCATAACATCCTCTTTATATAAAATATTTTCAAGAGTAAAAGGACATCTTTTCTTTATTTGCAATTCTTTTTCTCCTCTTTCTTGATTAAGAAACTTAAAAGATGAATGGTCATGCTTCAAGGCAGAGGGATTTGATTGATTAATCTCTTCCATGAAAACCAAGTTTTTAACATTTTCCTCATCTTCATCATTAAAAATGAAAGTTTTCATTTCTAAACTATGATTTAGATACTCTTTATCAGCTTTATTCGAAACTTTATTCAACATTTGGCCTTTTTCATCAATATCAAAAACAAAAGTTTTTATTTCAGGTACAATAGCATTCATACCTCATTTTGCATCATCAGCACTGCAAAATAAATGCACTCGTTTCAACTTCCATGATATTACAATCTTTCTCCACTATCATACAACGGAAGTCGTTATCTGAAAACTTCAAGAACTGGTCAGGAACATAAACATTTTTCCTTTTCTCTGGTGACACTTCTTTTTCAACAGAGATATTGGTTACTCAATCTTCTCCATTTTACATGCAATTCATGCAAGAGTCGATCTTTCTATTTTTCTCTTTAGGAAGCTTTGATCTTCCCACTCTTGCCTGCAATTGACGATTCCCTCACTTGAGATCTTTGAGAATATATTATCTTTGATGCATGTCTTTCAGCAGAAGTGCAGATTTGAGATCTTCAGCAGGGTGGAGTCTTTCTTTTCTGCCTCACAGATACTTTGTTTAAAAGCTCACAGAAACATATGAAGCATTTCATCATTTTTAGCCAATATTTCCTCCAAGTCGGTTTAGGTCTTCCTTTTCCTAGCTGATTTGTTTACTTGGCTTGGTCTTGAATCATCATCTGAAATCTTTAACACAGAGTCACCGGCCTGATTTTTGGAAAGGTGCCAACATAAGCAAGAGAGCACCAATCTGTCTACCTCCCCAATAGAGTTGCCAAAAATCTGTTAGTGAACATGTTTGCCCTTTGAAAAGAAATGTAGGAAATGACCCAAAACACCCTAAAATAAGAACAAATGCTAGTAACAGTTGGAGAAGTTGTCATGGGACCGACAACTTTTCTCTGAATTAAGAGGTACAACTCCCTCTTAATAAGATTTTCAATGGATAAAATACTGAATGTGCTTTTCACTGGAAAGCAATAAAGCCACACCAACATCCCCCCATAACCATGGAAACGGATGGGAAAGGTCGACCATTAGAAACAAATGAAGACAATTGTTGATGTTGTGTAGCTTCCGTCGGATAAATCCTATGAGACAAAACTATTGAAGGTACATATATATTTAGTATATACAAGATATGATATATATACTTAACACATATAATATATAATAATTATGTAATGCTGAAGAAATTAATATAATGATCCAACAGATATTATATGCACATATATATATATATATATAGAGAGAGAGAGAGAGAGAGACTGTCCCATGAAGGGACATGTCTCTCCTTGGCTAATCTTCAATATAAATGCAAGAGAGATTGCTGCTTTTGAAAAACACAGAAAACATATGCACTGCTATTACATTTGCAGCCATCTTCATTAACATGGTATCAAAGCAGATTTGAACTTCTGGGAATAGCAGCAGCAGTTCAAACGCTGTGGATTCCTCCATGCAACTGATTGATGGAAATATTGTCATTGATGTCAAAGAGAAAAAGAGAAGATAGTGTGTGATAAGAGCATTGAATAAATGAGTAAATAATATCAGTGGTAATTAAAGAATATATATTTAGACTTGATAAATTTGATATATATATATATATATATATATATATGTCAGAACAATAACAAAGAATTTATATGTATATGTCACAGGATATAAAAATTGATAGAACACGTAGACATGACAACAACAATATGTGATGGATGAAATGAATGTAATGTCCCCTTTTTAGCATTCATAGCATGATGTTGTCGTTAGCCTATTTCCCCACGGTCTCGTAGGCTAACCAGGACATTAAAGGGACTTAGAGGCCATTTGGCCTAGATAGTTTCAGTTGCAGGTCTTTCTGAGGGGTTTTGAGGCAACTTTGGGCATACTTACTATTTATAGTAAGTCATCTTGGGCATGGGCGGACATCCAATGGCAATGGTATGTCGATGGTAATTGTTTGATAAAGCTATTTTATGAAGTTAAATTTAAATATTTAACTTTATTAATGCATAGACTATAGTTTGTGGGAAATATTTAAATTAAAAGAGTCCCCTTTATTTTATAACACATTGGAGACATAAGTTACATAAAAGGAGTTATGTTTTATCCCACATTGAGAAAACGAAGGATGGAGCCCTTATGAGAACACTATAAAAGAAATGGAAGAGGTTCTTTTAAGTATGCTTAGAAATATCAAAGAAATTGGGAAATTTTCTGCAGATTATGTCTCAATAGTTTGAAGGACGAAATCCCTTCAAGCTGGAAATCTTGACGCCATTGAAAGATATGGTCTTGAGATTTAACATGGTAGCAGTCCAAAAAGGCAAATACGAAAAAGTAGTCCAAAAAAGCGGAACCGAAAAAGCAGGCCGAAAAAGCAGTCCATAAAAGCAGATCCGAAAAAGCAATTCGAAAAAGCAAATCGGAAAAGCAAAGCAGAAGGGGCAGCATTGAAGGAAATTATTATAGCCATCTACAACCAAGTTCCCTTGTTAGTATTGTTTTTAGGGCATTATAAGTTTCAACTGTAAGTGTACATTATACCAGCATTATCATTTTGTAATCCATGTAAATGTCAAAAGTCTTGGCCATATTTCATAAGCATTGTATTAAAAATTTCATTGCAATTAAGAAGATAATAGTTGTTGGTGTCATTTAAGCAATTCAATATCATTATTTATCAGCTAGTTAGTTTGCATACCAACTGTTTGTAAAAATGTCAGTTGGTTGTAGGTATTCATTTCTCATGCTTAGATCATATATATGCACTAAATATTGTCAAAATTAGTAGCACACTCATGTTAGGTCATTGTGTAGTCCATTTGGAGTCTTCTAGCACAAGATTCTCATTGATGCAAATTGAAGAAAGAGTCATTTAAAGCCAGCTAAAATACTATATCAGTCATACGTCCCTTGCATGTGAATTGTTTGATGAAATTCCTTGAGCTTTCATCAGCATTTTTTAGAGCAGATTTGAGGAGGGTCATTACAATGAATCAGTTAGTGATTAATTTCTCACAACAGTGAACAGTACTAAAGACAAAAGAATATATTGGCAGCAGTGATGTAAAGCCAGAGATGTTGTGGAACAATTGAAATATTAAATAAGATTGCCAGCGATAGATATATTTGAAGATACACAATCAAAGAATGATTAAAAAATAGGGATTTAGCAATGATAGCAATCAAAGTAAGCCTACGCAAATACAATAACTTAGCAGCAATAAAATATGGAGAAAAGTAACCATGTCAATCAGCACTAATATTTTTGAGGATGCCTGACGAAAATAATAATGCCGTCATGTACATTTCAGCCAGCATAGGTATTAAACATGCAATGGTGTGCCATTCCACATCATAGAGTGTGCAGATTAATCAGCCACATAAGATGCCATAGGGAGTTTGGAGAGCAAAGTGTCATCTAGAGTTTGGAGAATGATTCATGAAAGGAATTAAAAAAATGAGAGCGCCTACTTCCGTCATGACGATGATACTGTAGAGGACGGCAATGTGAGTTTCAGGCCTTGTTAAAGATGTGGGTCTATAAATCTGATTGGCATCAAATGTGCTGCAAACCACGTCAGAATTTGACTAAACACATAAGATATTAATCAAACAAACTCTTTTAATGAAAAATAAACAATGGAAACTTTGTTAAGAAATGATTAACACCATTTTTGGAGAGATGTGATCTTTCATAGTAATATGAAATATTAATAACTAAGTTACCAATTTGGATGCGAATTCCGGAAGCGGATACAGGATGCAGGTAATTTTATATATATATATATGAAAGAAATGCAAGAAATATATAAAAACAAATCATTTGATAGTATGACTATGATACTTTACCATTTATCAAAATTCATATGATATATCAATATGTGCTTGTCCAACATTAGAGTTTAGTCTTAAACAATTAATTCAAATAGGTCATGTTTAAGATTTCAACAAAATAAAAAGCTTAGTTAATGATTGTGTCATGTCCCCATTTTTGGAAGCAATTTGATTTAATTAATTTAATTAATTAGGTTGTCCAAAATAATGAATATTTTATGAGGATGACTAATTAATTATTTTAATTAAATAAATAAGTGGTATTAAGTTAATTATTTATAAAGTTATCAAATAAATAAATATTAAAAGGTAACTTTATATTTAATTAATTTAATAAAGTGACTTGAATTATAAAATATTTTATAAAGTCACTTAATAGATAAAATAAAATAATATTCTAGAAGCTTCTAGAGAAAGTGGAGAGAAAAGAATAAATAGGCACCCCGGGGCTTCATTCTAATCATCCAGTTGTTTACTTCTCTCTTGACATCAAATTGTGACTCAATCACATAGTCTATTGTGGAGCCAAGTGGTTTCAGATAGTCAATTGATCTTTGGGAACGAAAACTCCCCTGGATTAGCATAACTGAGGAAGTGAAATATCTTCTTAAGGGTTGCACATTTGGAGGTGATCTTTGGGAACGAAAACTCCCTTGGATTAGCATAACTGAGGAAGTGAAATATCTTCTGAAGGGTTGCACATTTGGAGGTGATACTTCAGTCACTTCAGCTAGGGCATCATTGGGCCTAAGGCCATTTTCAGCATTTCAGCATTTCAAGAGGTTTTTAAGCAGGCCGAAAAAGTAGACCCGAAAAAAGCAGTCCGAAAAAGCAGTCCGAAAAAAAGCAGGCCGAAAAACAGACCCGAAAAAGCAGGCGGAAAAAGCAGTCCGAAAAAAAGCAGGCCGAAAAAGCAGATCCGAAAAAGCAGGCGGAAAAAGCAGTCCGAAAAAAGCAATCCGAAAAAGCAAAACGAAAAAAGCAAATTCTGGATAAAAAAGCAAGCAACAAGGGCAGCAGCTAGAGAGGCACGACTTGGGCACTTGAGGAGGTTATTTTCTGTTCAGTGGTATTGCAATTCATCTATTTTCTAAGGCAACTTCATATACCAGGTGTGATGTGTATTTTTCATAGTTGCCTTTCACTATAGGGTGCTGTTGTAATTGTCATTTTATATCAGACCTATCATTCATTAATAGACACATCATTCATTGTTGCATTTCTCACAATGGTATTAGCAATCCAAGGCTTTAGTTGTATTTAATCATGCATGTGATTAGCGTACTACTGTAGGGGAGTATTGAAGTTAGATATTTAGTGTTGCATTAGTTTTCATTGGCAGTTGTAGGTGCATATTACTTTACCAGCAATCATCATATTTTGATATCTTTGTAAATGCCAAGAGTCTTGGCTAACTTAGTATGAATATTATATTGGATACTCATTCTCAATCAAGGAGATACAATTGTTGGTCATTAATAGTTGTCTTTGAGCATTAATATATCATTTCTTATCAGCCAGTTAGTTGCATACCAACTGTTTGTTAAAATACCAGTTGGCTGTAGGTGGTCATTTCCATGATTAGAACTCATATATGCATTCACTATTGCCAAAATTAGTTGCATATTTATGTTAGGTCATTGATTAGACAATTTGGAATCTTTTGTAAGCATTCTCTTTGAGGCAAATCCAAACAAGAATCACTGCAGCAATTTGAAAAGTTATATCAATCAGATGACCCTTGCTTGCAAAGTGTTTGACAAAATGTCAAACAACTGAAGTATAAAGATTTTTTGGTGTTGGAAGAAGTTATAACCTATTGGGGTTATTACAGATTGAAGATTCAAGCAACTAGTATGCATCAGAGTCTGAATCATAAGGATTTGCAAGAATATCCACATTCTCATCATCATCTACAACTGCTGAAAGATCATTTAAACCAAACATGGTTCCAATTATGCTAGATGCACCACATGCTATGCTATCATCATCACCATCTCCGATTGTAGTAAGCTCATGAAGTGTTGCATCCAAATCCGCACACTCAGGGGCTACATCCCAAAGCTTTGTTGCCCCTTCCTTGTAATGATCATTCTTATATGACAAAAGACACAAGTTGGTGTGGACAAAGACCAAGTCCTCATCTTTCTTGGAGCCCAACCAGTTGCACTTCACTGAATGGATAAAGGAGTATGTACTCCAATTCCTTTCAGCAGCAGAAGAACTAGCAACCTAGATAGTTGTCACAAAACACAAAACATACAAATGAAAAGCAAATTAATTTTAAAGAATGTGTGAAACACTAAATTCCAAAATGGAAGTGTAAACATAAGTTTAAAACAAAACAAAATTAAAAAACTTACTTGTGATAGGACCTTGATTGCAAGAGGTTGAAGATGCTTAAAAGGTTGACCATACATGTACCACCATGTGATAGCTCCCATTCTATTTTATTCCCTTAGTGCAAATGGAGAATGATTTAACCCCAAAGCAAACAGCCCAAATTCTTCTCTCACTATTTTATACAATTCTTCCAGTGGGAAGAATCTTGTAAGAGCTTTGTGGCACCCCTCGGCAACCTCCTCATCCACAAATAGTGCAACTCTACCTGACATACTAAGTACCTCCTCACTATAGAAAGCATATGCAAGGAGGTGCAATGTAGTAATCTGACCCTTAAATCTGACTAGGAAAATCAACTTCTATCTCTAGGAATTTAGTCAAACAATTGGAGTGCAGGCTGAATTGTTGAGACTACTGATGTGATTGTTAAATTTCATGTAAATAACAACTTTTTCTCACAAGGTAACTTGTTAATGCCAAACAATTACAACACAGTGATCTCAACAATGGCCGAGACAAATCAAACATATAGTCATAGTTTAGTAAATAAACGGCTTTGTTATTTCATTTATGCCAAGAATTACAAGAATAAGCTTAAACATTTAAACAAACCTTTAGATAGTGAACACACTCGTATTCATTTAGGGAGTTGCCGACTATTGAAGTTATGTGTGATTGCCAATGCAGCCCTAGACCCGTCATCTACAGATTAGCGTGATATTAAGTCTGAACGCTGCCCACCAATGACTTTCCTACAGTAACTTCCTGTATTGATTCCTTAGCATATGCAAAACTTGAAGGAGGACATCGTAACTCCACGACTTGGTGATAACAGTCATAACTACACTCTTCTTCCACCCAATGAAACTGAAGTTCACTCCCAACTGCGTGCTCTACTGCTCCTCACTACCTTGCGGAGTTCCTTCCATTCTCGTAACCGGATGCTCGCATTGATAACTCTGCTGCTACCCAACTCATGTATCTATTGATGGTTATCACAATGGTAGTTATGATTTACGTAGTTGCAGGTAGGTAACTCACGTTGTCCAATACCAGGCCCAAATTTCGTAGACTGACGTCCCATTGTTAAAGCATAACTATCACTACTGCTAATTGGTCGTACACCCCTCAAAATCACTAAATCCTTAGTTGTAGAATATTGTCTGTCCAGTTAACAATGAATTCGTACATACCTTTCATATGCTGATTGATTTTATTCTCTTGTTCTCCTTTGCCTTTGAGTTTCACACTTCTATAGATCAATCTGGTGAAATTACTTCAATACTGAAAACTAATGTGAGTGCTAGGTTTGCGTCTAGCCTCACTATTTTCCTTAGGGGTTTCGTCCTAGGAAATATCTAGTCAGATTTAAGCAACCTGATTTGATTTGATAATTCATATAATCGTTGTTTTAATCCCAACGTAGCTCCACGCTTTTATAACCTCGATATGAGGGAAGACACAAACAACCAGGCAATGTGGGATTATAAGCCAATTTCATCTTTTAGTCACTTAAGTGACTTTATAACTTTATAACATTAAAATATTTAAATAAATTACTTAAGTCACTAAAACTTTAATATCTCTTGAAATACTTATCTGATTGCCATGCCGTCTGGAATAGGAATCTCTCCTCATAATTCCCCATGTGACCAAATACACTTTCTAAAAATAGAAAGGGTCCATCTCAATTACCCCTGACTTACTATACATAGTAAGTATGGCAAATGGAGTCCAAATGACATCGAATGAAGGCCAAATCTATAAATCGCTGAATGTTGGAGATGAACCAATCCTCAAAAGACCCTCTAACCATCCTCATTACCCTATGAGGATCCCATATTAGGCTAATTCCTGAAATACTGATGTTGGCAACCAATGGGGACATTACATGTAATGGGGTAGTCATCTTATTCCAGCGATGGTGGATGATTTCTTCCACTTGATTGCATAAAGTTTTGCTTTGTGTAGGGTCACTCTCATGTGCTTGTATAGAATGTTTTACCTTCTCAACCATGGTGTCCATGCCATCATACACATCCCCCAAGCAAGGTGTATCTGTATCAAAAAAGCGGAGCATAGTCATGATGGGCTTGGTGAAATCCAATATATATGCCACACAAGCCCACCAACTCTCACTCAAGACCAAATCCTTGACCCTTTGACCTCTTTGTGAATCTGAGGCCCTCCATACGCCCCATTGATTACAAATGACCATTTGGTTCAATGTATCTTTTACCTTGAGGAGTCGTCTAATAACAATTGTATGAGATGCAAAACAGGTCTCAACAACCTATGCAAGTTAACAATATGTCAATTGACAATAAAATTACAAATTTTAATTTTTAACTAAATTACAAATCCATGAAACTTAGTATTTTTTAAAAATTAATTTACCTTCAGCAACTCAAATTTGAAGTATGTTCTAAAAATGGATTGTGACATGTGGTGGTTTGTCACAATCATTTGTATCTCCTCCCCTCTTGGTATATTGTACTCACCCAATCTATTTCAGCACCAATCTTCTGCATGATCAAGTTAAGGGAGTGAACAGTGCATGGGGTTCAAAAAATATGGTCATACCAACTCTCAACCAAAGCACCCGCACACCTGCAATTGTTGGCATTATCTGTGACCACCTGTACCACATTCTCACTATCCACCATCTCAATGGCCTCGATGAGAATTCTAAAAATGAATTTGGAATCCTTCACTTGCCCCTCACAATCAACTACCTTCAAAAACATTGCCCCTTTGGGAGGAACTGCAATCACATTAATCAAAGGTCGGTTTCTTGTATCCTTCCAACCATCTGACACAATAGTTAGACCCGAAGTTTTCTAAGAGTTTTTGATTGGTTAAAGGTTTGTCTCTATATGTGTCTTCTCTTGTTGCAATAGAGTTGTATGCACCTTTTCATACCCCGGGATTGTGTAGTCAATTGGTGATTCTTTGATTGCTACCACCATTTCCTTCCAATATGGTGATCTCCCCAAGTTGAAAGGAAGCCGATTTGCATAGAGGCAACATGCAATAGCTTCATCAACACAGTCTCTTGCCTCCATTTTAAATGCAGTATGCAATGGGCCTCATTTGCGGATTGAAATTCCCACTTCTTCTTCATCCTCTCCTGGCACAAGTACTTACAAGAATTGGTGTTGAGAGGATACAATTGGTTCACTAGGTGCATGCATCTTGCTCTTTGAGGATGGACCTTGATAGTAGCTTTTTTTTATCTATTGACCAATGCATCAACAACTTTTTGTTCTCTTACAAGTGAAAGTATTTCTATACTAGTCATCCCATTACCATTTTTGTCTTTGCCAGCAGGACCCATAAAATGAAGCTTCACCTGGGAATATGAGCTATTGAAAGGTTTTCCTTTGTTGCTTTGACAATAATTGCACTTCCAATAGTATAAGCCACCTCCTGCAACCTGTGATATTCGTGTTGTATGTCTCCACAAAGGAGAACCTATATCAATTTTAAAATTATCAGTCCCTTGCCTTTTGTGGTCGCCCACTAAACTTTGATTAGCACTACCACTGGCCTCCATTCTTGCTTAGTTTTTTTGGCATTTATACTATAAGAAAATAAATAAATTTTAATTAGGTCCTAACAATTATGAACATCATGCATACAAGTTGAAAGAAGTGAAAAAAACTACTAAAATATATACCCAAGCTTGCTTCTTTATATCCTTTTTTTTAAATTAAATTTAAAAAAACTTGAAAAAATTCTTCAAGAACTTGAAAAAATACATCCAAAACTCAAAACAATTCATCAAAATACTCAAGAATGGGATTGATCACTTACCTTGAATGATTTTAACTCCTTTGAGAAAGCTATCTCTTGCCCTTCGATCAATCCTCTTTGAAAATATTGAACTTGGCTTCACAATGGCAATGCAAACTAGAGACCAAATGAGAAATGGTTGTAGGTGCAAACAAAGTTCCAAAATGAGTTCTGAATGCTTCGAAATTCAGCTTTAGGGTCATTTTAGGGTTTTTTAGGAAAATATAACCTTTAAAATCAATTTAGGCACATGCATAATGGGGAACTTAAGTTTGTTTTGGGTTTTTTTTATTTTTTTGGGCGTTGGGCCCGCTAGTTCTCTCGGATACGTGAGGAAGTCCTGTGGAAGCTGGTCGGAAGCCAGCCACAGGCTTCCAACCAGCTTCCTCAAGTATCATGCATTTATCCGCTTTGGATATGAAAACCAGCCCAGACTAAGACGAATCGGTATCCTAGATTAATAATGAAACAAGCTTGGTAAATAAAATAATAATAATAAATGAAATTATGAAGTGTGTAAAAAGTGAGTGGTTGTGAATAAAAATGTGGAAAAGAGGTATGGGGTTATGAACAATAAAGAAGAAATATATAAATATTAAGAGTGAAGCAAATGAGGTCCATCACAAGAGCATGCAAAGTATCAATACACATTAGGAAAAAAGGAAGGAAGTAGAGTCTTAGCAATAGAAATATATTGGAGTCTCTATGAGAAGCCAAATTATGCGTAATCCAAGTGCCTCATGAAGAGGAGCCATTTCCAGAGATGCTACCTCTAAAGGATATTAAGTGGAACTAAAAATAAGGAGAGAGATAAGTATTTTCTGATTAATACATCTTGAGAACAACCTTTATTTACTTTATGTAGTTAAACTCTTATTTTTATCCATGAATGTACTATTAGAGTTATTTTCTTTGAAATATTTTTATTTTTTTTCTTTCGACCATAGAGATGATTGTGATGTTCCTTTCCTAGGATGATCAAGAGAGTCCTTTCTCTGTACCAAATCTGCAACTTCGAAATCGACTACCGTGGTGCCGATGGGTGACTTCCAAAGTCCATATGGTGAGAGAATGATGGATGTCGTACGGTGTAGCAGATTACAGGATTGCACGGTCGAGAAAGATGAGCAAAAGGGTTGTATGCTGGGAGATGGGTAGGTAGTCATATGGTATTATAGATCATGCCATATGGTGGGAGTATTGCAGGAGTCGTACGGTATTAGAGACAGGACCGTACGATGGCAATAGGGTGTATTGCAAGGAGGGTCATATAGTATCAAGGACAAGACTGTACGATAGTGTGTGGGAAGGCTCACGGAGGTGTATGGAAGATGTCGTGGTGTGCTAGGGACATGAGATGTGAATGTGATAGAGGTCCGCTCTGATACCACTGATGAAGATACGGCTCTGATACTGCTAACGAAGGGCCACACCACCCTTACCAACTCACAACCAATAATGCAACAATATGAAGACAATTTTATTATACCTGAAAATTCAATAGCAATTACAATAGCATTTTTCCAAGATCTCTCAAGATCCAATCCAAACCCAAGCTAGTCCAGATCCACACTCTGGTAGAAACCTCTGAGATCTCAACTTGTGCTCGCAAGCCACCAAGCAACCTCCTTGTTTCTAAACCGCAGTCACTAGCTTTTCTCCAACTTTATCCAAGATCCAAGTGTAAACTGCCTCACATTCGGCGCTCTGTCTACACACTCACAAGTCCATCACAATCCTGCTGTAAACTGCCTCACATTCGGCGCTCTGTCCACAGACTCAGGAAAACTCAATCTTCACTTTCTCCTCTTTCTCTTTCACACCTTGAAGCCTTCCAAGCTTTCCAAGCTTCACCTTCCACAACATTCACCTTTCCAAGCTTTCCTTCCAAAGCTTCTACTTCCCAAGCTACTCCTTCTTAAGCTTCTCCTTGAGCTTCCACTTCTCAAGCTTCTCCAAGCTTCTACTCCTCAAGCTTCCCCTTGAGCTTGATTTAGAAATGCTCATATGCCTTGCTTAAATAGGCACTTACCACCCCATGCATGACTTATCCACAACCTTTTAGAATTCCTCCACAACCTTCTACAACTTCCAAAACTTTCTACAATATTCATAACTTTCTAGAATTCTACCCACTCACCTCAATAAATGGAATGACAATCATTTATTTTATTTTATTTTTCTATTATGCCACCTATGCACCTCGAAAATAGAAATCACCTTTTCCTTTCTTTTCTCCTTTTCCCCTTTTTTTTATTTTTTAATTATTTCTCCTCTAATTTTCGTCACTTTCTCTCTCCTCCACAATTTTTTTTTTTTTTTTTTCCCATGCAAGATGCTCTTGCATCAGGATGTATGGTGACACAAGTGATGCAGTATGGAAAGGGGAATGCAAAGAAGTTTGGCAACGCAGTTTGTAATGCAAATGCAATATATTAAATACGAATAACTTGCAGAAAACCAAAGATCAAATAGATACACACTTGTGCCAAATAACAATGATATTCCACATACAAATGATGCTCCAATTTGCTAGATCCGAGCCAAGAAGTACACAGATGGAATAAGGTGAGGGTTGAATCCCATTGAAACTGCATGAGCCAGATAGGGAAGATCTTTCACTTTCTAAACGGCGAACAATAGAGAATCCCAACCGGAATTCGGGTACGAAAAAAATAATCAAATCGCATACCAACAACTACCTACAAGCCGTGCTTAAATACACATCAAAGAAACCTTTCTGAGGGTGTACAAAGGTAGCCAACAGCAACATCTAACTACGGAAACAAAATAAAAATGGGTCCGAGATATACTAAATCAATCGGCCCATTAACAATGTTTGATTAATAATTTATTTTATGACGAGAGCATTACAATCCTCCCATCTCAAAATTTGCTTGTCGTCAAGCAAATGCAATGTCAGATGCTGTAGAATGTGCTCACCTTCCCATATTGTGTCATCCAATAGCAAGTGTCTGCAGTGTACCAAATATTCCTTCACCGTGCGGTTTCACAAGGTCTTCTCATGTACTTCGATGATCTTGGTCGGTTCCAATATGAGCTTCCTTTTTCGTTGAGTGGTGGAAGGTCTACAACTACCGTGATGTTCTGTCCCAGAGCTTTCTTAAGGCAAGAGACATGAAAAACATTATGAATACTACTCCCCTCTAGAAGTTCCAACTCATAGGCTACTTCTCCAATGCGGCAAACTACACGATAAGGGCCATAAAATCGTGGCTTCATTTTTTCGTTCCCCTTTTTCTTCAATGAGGACTATCAGTATGGCTAAAGTTTGAGATAGACCAAGTCGCCCACTTCGAAGCTTATCTCGATTCAGTGTCTATCGGCGTACATCTTTTGTTGATTCTGCGCCCTTTGTAAGTTTTCCTTCAAGCATCTCAGGATGTCCTGTCCCTCCTGAAGCCAATGCCTCGCCCTTGGTGCGTGATTGGCACCCAATATTGTGTTGATGAATGAAAGGGATTCATACCGTATAGTTCTTTGAAGGGTGTCATTCTGATGGGCATGCGGTAGGTGATGTTGTAACAATATTCCCCGAGGTGGCATCCATTTGACCCACGTCCGTTGTTGTGCCGAAACGTAGTTCCGAAGGTACGCTTCTAACCTCATGTTCACAATCTCTGTCTGTTCGTCTGTCTAAGGGTGGTAACTAGTACTTGGCGACAATTTTGTTCCTGTCAACCGAAACGGCTCTATTCAAAAGATACTAATAAATCGCCCATCCTAATTACTAACAATATTTCGAGGTAACCAATGTAGGTGAAAGACTTCTCTGAAAAATAGAGCGGCTACCTATGTGGCCTAAAAGTCTAAGGAAATGGCGAAGAAATGTGCATACTTCGTCAATCTGTCAACAACCATGAAAATACAGTCCTTCCTGTTCACCTTAGGGAGTCCAATAATGAAGTCCATCGAGATACTTTCCCACTTTTGTTCTACTATTGGTCCAGGTTGCAGTAACCCGGCGAGTAGAGTATGTTCAGATTTGTTTTGCTGGCAGACCGCACACTCTCTTGCATACTGCAATATGTCTCCTTTAAGACCTTTCCATGAAAACCTCTCCCTGAGTTGTTTGTAAGTTTTGAGGAAACCTGGGTGTCCGGCCAAGAGTGAGTCATGTACCTCCTTCAAGATTTTCTGCTTCAATTTGGATTCAGGCACTAAGTATATCCGGTACTTATGGTAAATGATGTCATTCACCACTTTGTACCAATCAACCTAAGTGTTGCCATCTATTAGCTCACTGGAAAGTGTGTTTTTGGAATATTCCACCAACAAATGTGCTTTCCAATCAGTTGAAATTTGAGTCAGTAAGAAGATAGCAAGTTTCCAGGACAAAGCATCTGCAACCACATTGTCTTTCCCTTCACATATTCAATGTCAAAATTAAAAGCCTGAACCTTGCTTACCCATTTTTGTTGCCTTTCATTCAAGTCACATTGCTCCAAAAAATATCTCAAGCTATTATGAACAGTATGGACGACAAACTTTGCACCCACCAGATACTGTTGGAACTTGGTTTGTGCATGAACAATGGCCAACATCTCTCTCTCATAAATGGAATATAGGCACTCTGCTTGTGTAAGTTTTTGACTCTCGTAGGCTATGGGGCGTCGATCTTGAATCAGTACTACGCCAATGCCTTCTCCGAATGCGTCACACTCCAGAATGAATGGTCGAGTGAAATCTAGTAAGGCGAGTACTGGATAAGTGCTCATTACTTCTTTCAACTTATCAAAAGTGTGTTATGCCTTTTCATTCCACAGGAACCCTTTTTTGTCTAATCTGTTAATGGTGCGTTGAGCTAAGAGAACCCTTTTCCAAACCTCCGATAATAACTACACGGTCCAAAAAAATCTCGCAACTCAGAAAGTGATTTGGGGGGGAGAGGGGGCAATCAAGGATAGCCTGAATCTTCTCCTGATGAACTTGTACTCCATATTTACTGACAACATGCCCCAAGTACAATATTTCTATCATACCAAATTTACACTTGGATCGCTTGGTGAAAAAAGACTGATCCTTCATGATCCTTAGGACTTCATCCAGATGCTTCAGGTGCTCTTCCCATGTCTTGGTATAAATAAGCATATCATCAAAGAATACTAGTAAGTACTTATGCAATTGTTTGTCGAAGATGTGAGTCATGCATGACTAGAATGTAGCAGGTGCATTTGTTAATCTAAACGGCATAACCAAGAACTCATAATGCCCATAGTGATAGCGAAAGGCCGTCTTCTCCATGTCTTCTTCTCTCATCCGGATCAGATGGTATCTGGAACGGAGATCTATTTTTGAAAAATAAACCGCGCCATGCAATTCATCCAGCAACTCATTGATCCTTGGAATAGGATATCTATTTTTTATTGTCTTTTTGTTCAACACACGGTAGTCCACACAAATGCGCATCACCCCGTCCTTTTTAACCAATACCACAGATGATGCAAAAGGCCTAGAACTAGGACGGATCCATCATGTCTCAAGCAGTTCCTAGATCGTCTTTTTGATCTCATCTTTGAATTTCTTGGGATGGCGGTAGAGTGTGGTTATGACTGGCTTGGCACCTACTTCCAACTCAATAGTATGTTCAAACCCATGATGGGGAGGTATGCCTAGAGGAATGTCCATAAAAACTTCATCATGAGTACTCAAGATATTCTGAAAATCATCATCCTAGGGGGGTGTCTTTTGTCCTTTTATGGGTTCTACCGAAACAAAATAGTGTGCAACCCAAGCAATGTCATCATGCTGAGAGATTGCCTCTATCCAATGTGCTAAAACTTCCTTCGGTCCCTCATTGACCATTCTGCAGAGAACAACCTTCTTCCCATCGACAACAAAAGTGAAGTCCATTTGTTTGAAGCTTTGAGTGTATTCATCAAGTGTCTCCATCCACTATATGCCCAGAATAACCTCTATATCATCTAGGTCCACTATGAAGAAATCCACTGACATCGTATGGTTAGCCATGGTGATACTTAGTTGGGGAACAAGGTGTGTACAGGGCAGAAGGGTCCCTCTAACGACCTTGACATGGAATCCTGTGTGCGTCTTAGTAGGTAGACCTCTTCGTTTCACCAGAGATGACTTTATGAAGTTTAGAGTGGCTCCGCAATCGAGCATCACCATGACCCTTTGGCCTTGAAGGGTTCCCCGTACATGACACATCATGCACCTCAGGCTCCCGGCTAGGGCGATAGTTCCTCCGCGTCATACCAATGCTACAATTATTTTCGTACAGTTCAAACTAACCATTTTGGTGTCCTCGTGGGGTTGTTTGTCTTCAGAGGGTATATCTTCCTGTTCATCCTCATCATCAGACACAACTTAAATGTAGTGAATTTTTCCTTGCCCAAGGCATCTGTGCCTAGGTTCCCATGATCCTTTGCAATTGAAACATAATTTCTTCCTTCAGAGCTCTTGTCTAATGGCTTTGTCCAACAACGGCTTCTTTGGCAAAGGTTTATTATCTTTGTCCCTCAGAAACACCGACAATTTGGAATGTGAGTACCCTTGAGAGGATGACATTGATGATGATGCCATACTCTGAGCCTTCTTGATGGCCTCCGATAGGGTGGCAGGATTGAACCCTTTTACCCAACCCTTCAGTGGTTTTCTCAGCCCATCCATGAAAAACACTATCCCATCTTCTTTGGGAAATGTCCATGACCAAAACAGAGTTTCTAAAATTCTGTAATATACTGGTCAACCAATCCAGTTTGCTTTAGTTGTGCCAATTCTTTGAAATTAAGTTCCGGATCTTTACCATCAAATCGATCTATCAATCTCTCAGTGAATTTCACATAGGTATTTATTTGGTCATGTCCCAGTGTGATGGTGTCATGATGCCACCATTCATGCACTACTCCCTCCAAGTGTAATGATGCAAATTTAATTGCTTCTTCTGGCATAGGATTAAGCTAGAAGTATCGGCCTTCAATAACCATGCTTGCGCAAATATGGATCTGGATCCATCAAATGGAGACAAATTTACTTTACTCAACTTCCTTCTGAGATCATCGTTAAAATATCCTTGGTTTCCGCCTCTCAGATATCTCATTCTCAAATCTGTGTAGTCTTTGTAAAATATATCTTCCTCAAAATTCACATTCTTCCAATCTTCTCTCAACTATTCTTGAACTTCCTCAAAGGTTGGCTGCTTCCATCCGTGTGCTGCCTCTGTCCGTGGGGGAAAAGACTGCATGGAAGGTTGTGAACATGCTGGTTTGCTTTACTCGACACCAAGTCCGCGCTGTGACCATTTTGTTCACCAGATACTTTATTGTCTGCCAATTTCTTGAGAGTTTCTTCCATGAGTCGCTGAGTATTATTTCTTTGAAATTAAGTTCCAGATCTTTACCATCAAATCAATCTATCAATCTCTTGGTGAACTTCGCATAGGTATTTATTTCGTCATGCCCTAGTGTGATGGTGTCATGATGCCACCATTCATGCGCTACTTCCTCCAAGTGTAATGTCGCAAACTTAATTGCTTCTTCTGGCATAGGATTAAGCTGGAAGTAAGTATCGGCCTTCATTACCCACACTTGCACAAATATGGATCCACATCCATCAAATGGAGACAAATTTACTTTACTTAAATTCCTTCTAAGATCATCATTAAAATATCCTCGGTTTCTGCCTCTCAAATATCTCATTCTCAGATCTACGTAGTCTTTGTAAGATATATCTTCCTCAAAATTTGCATTCTTCCAATCTTCTCTCAATTGTTCTTGAACTTCCTCAAAGGTTGGTTGCTTCCATCTGTGTGGTGCCTCCATCCGTGGGGGAAAAGATGGCATGGAAGGTTTTGAACATCCTAGATGAGGGTTTGCTTTACTTGACGCCGAGTCCATGCTGTGACCTTTTTGTTCACCAAATACTTTATTGTCTGCCAATTTCTTGAGAGTTTCTTCCATGAGTCGCTAAGTATCATTGATCTGCGCTTGATTCCTCGCAAGTTCTCTTAGCAGCTCTACGAGTTCAGCAGCCGCGGGTTCTGGTTTTGTTGCCATTCTATCCACCGAATGGGATCTTCTTCTCTTCCGGCTATAAACTCTCATTCACTGTCCACAAGCTGGCAGGATTGAAGCTTTGATACCACTGTGATGTTCCTTTCCGGGAATGATCAAGAAAATCCTTTCTTTGTACCAAATCTGCAACTTCGAAATCGACTACCGCGGTATTGATGGGTGACTTCCAGAGTCTGTATAATGAGAGAATGATGGATGTCGTACGGTGTAGCAGATTATAGGATTGCACAGTCGAGAAAGATGAGAAAAAGGGTCATACGGTGGAAGATGGGTAGGTAGTCGTACAATATCATAGGCCAGGCCGTATGGTGGGAGTATTGTAGGGTTGTACAGTATTAGAGATAGGATCGTACAGTGGCAACAGGGTGTATTGCAGGGAGGGTTGTATGGTATCAAGGAAAAGACCGTATGATAGTGTGTAGGAAGGCTCACAGAGGTGTATGGAAGATATCGTCGTGTGCTGGGGACGTGGGATGTGGATGTATGGTGACGCAGGTGATGCAGTACGGCCAGGGGAATATAGAGAAGTTCGGCAACGCAATTTGAAATGCAAATGCAATATATTAAATACAAATAACTTGCAGAAAACCAAGGATCAAATAGATACACACTTGTGCTAGATAAGAATGATATTCCACATACAAATGATGCTCCGATTTGCCAGATCCAAGCCATAAAGTTCACAAATGAAATAGGGTGAGGGTTAAATCCCACCAAACTTGCACGAGCCAAATAGGGAAGATCTTTCACTTCTAAAGTGGCGAACAACAAAAAATCCCAACAAGGATTCACAGTACAAATAAAATAATCAAATCGCATACCAACAACTCTGTATAAGTCGTTCTTAAATACCCGTTGGAGAAACCTTTCTGAGGGTGTACAAAGATAGCCAACGGCAACATCTACCTACAAAAACAAAATAAAAATGGGTCCGAGATATACTAAATCAACCAGCCCATTAACAATGTTTGATTAATAATTTATTTTATAACGGGAACATTACAATGATCTTGTAGGAAAAGAAGAATGGTGCATTGGAAATGTTGCTCAAGTACTTGTGCGGGTGATGGTACATCTGGGATTATGAAATAATGTCAAGAATAAGGGAGCTCCTCCATTCAAAGGGAGCTTGATTGCAAGGAAATTTCGTTCAAACCTCAAGATGGTCATGGCAGTAGGTCCAAGGTAGTATTAGATCTAGCACTTTTAGCCACATCTAATGATCACGTTAGATAAAGTGAGGCTCTTGAAGAAAATACTTCGATGATTGAGATTTTGAGTATCCTTCTATATCAAGAGGGAGTTTGACATTTCCTTAGAGGCAACCTTGGAAAGAGAGGGAGAAGATAGAAGATATACTTCAGTAAACTTTTGATGATTTTGGTCATATTGATTCAAAGGGAGTAGAACATGTCGAGATGGATTCTCTAGTGATCAAAAAATTGTAGAAATCAAAGAACTATGATTCATGAGATGAAGTTTCATCCTTGTGTCAAAGTGAAGTTTATACATTATTGAAGACAAGTTCGGAGTTATTAACCAGAGCCCTTATTGAGAGGGAGATTCAAAATTAGTGACTATTTGAGATGTACTATAATGCATCCTTCTCTGTGAGAGAGAACTTTGAGGTGAAAGCCTTTGTTCCACCTTCTAGAAATGTTCATGGTGGATATCATGTGAGTTACTATGTCTTTGTGGAAACATTGTGGAAGGTGACGATCTTTCATTGATGTTTGTTTATGGTTGCTATGGTAAGGTAAGGATCTTACAACAGTCTAACATTCTATCATGATGGATGTCATATGGTTGATATCTAAGCAGATCATGCTAGATTATATCTTGTAGACCAATCAACTAAGAGATAGATATTGTCACATAGATATCTATGAGCTGTATTGTATAGATATATCATGGTGGATTTAATATCCATGGACAAGCCATGATTTTAATGTTCCTAAGATAAGTATCATAGACTGATACATGCGCACATACCTTATGAACATTTGAGTACTTGCTGAATATCATGCAACTTGATATTCTGAGACCATTACTTCTGATATCATGAGATGATATCATTATAATGAATATCTTCTAATCAAAGATATCCGTAATCATGCTATTCTTGATATTACATTGAGGCGATATCAAATTGTGTGTTTATCCTCCCTAGCTAAGAGTGTTGATGTTTTTGTGCTGTTGTTGGATAAATCCTATGAGACAAAACTATTGAAGATACATATATATTTAGTATAAATGAGATATGACATGTATACTTAACACATAATATATAATTATTATGTAATGCTGAATAAATTAATATAATAAACCAAGAGATATTATGTGCATATATATATACACATTTGCAGTGATCCTCGTCATTAACATTAAGTAAATCAAAGTTTAATTATTTCCACTCATGAACAACATTTTAGACTGAAATTTTACAAAGAGGCTTTATCATATGGCATGATCAATTTGCAAAAACACAGTTCTGAAATTTATTTATACCCACAATCTTATTGTGACAGAACGAGACATCAATAAATGATCACAAAGGCTCAAAATCCATTTGATATCAGAAAAGATAACATTAACACTGCAAATATTAAAAAATTGTCTTATCTTCATTCATGCCACCATAGAAAATCAAAGATTTATAATCTTTTTAGAATATGACTGCAAAAACATGATCAATTTGCAAAAACACAGTTCTGAAATTTATTTATACCCACAATCTTATTGTGACAGAACGAGACATCAATAAATGATCACAAAGGCTCAAAATCCATTTGATATCAGAAAAGATAACATTAACACTGCAAATATTAAAAAATTGTCTTATCTTCATTCATGCCACCATAGAAAATCAAAGATTTATAATCTTTTTAGAATATGACTGCAGAAAAGATACCCCCCATTACAATAAAAATATATTCCAACAAATAACACCAAGCACAACCCTTCAATTCTATAGTAACCGGTTCTTGGGAAACTTCTATTTTCATTACACACTTAAATTATTGAGCCTCTTGACTATTCAGTTCCTCTTCTCCTTTTTAACTTTTTATAACTGAATCATGGAAATCACAAAGATTTCCACTCTTGCTCTCACCATCCCACAATTGTAATCTCAATTTTGTAATGAGATGTGTAATGGCCCCACTTCTTGGATTCCATATTTTGATTCTTTAACCTCTTCCTGCTATCCTTGGCTCTTCTTGTTATTGCTCTATGTTTGTTATCTCTGGTTTGTCACTTCTCTGTATTCTGTTAGCTATTAATTCCCTTTGCCACCATTTTCTTATTATGATATCTCTGAGTGAGGATTATTATCATTTTCCTGCTCTTCTAAATCACTGATTACACTTTACAAGTGTGCAATGCTGATGTGTCTTTCCTATTTGTTAGCTTTAATCATATGTATTGAAATTGCTAAATAATGTTGTACAAGTGAGGGATTAGAATATCGTAGGGTAAAAGGAATTAATAATTCAATGTTTAGTGCAGCATGTGTTATCTGGAACTGATTTTTCTCTGTCTCTTATTATGTCTCTCAGCCAGAGTCTTCTAATGTGATGGTAAGAAATGTTGATTATAACCGAACAGGTCTGATATAATTTCATTAATACGTGCTTTGCCTAGGAGCCTGTCAATTTACTATCAAAAATCTGGAAGGAAATATGGAACCTTACAATACTACTGAACCCTTGATGCAAACCTAATATATATTCTCTTATTCTCACTGTGATATGGAGCTACCATGAATTGCAAACTCTAATCAACTGGAGTGTTATTACTGGTTGTATATCCTTTCCAGTGTATCATTGATGGGTTACCATTTTGGTGATTGTATCCCACTCTTATTCCTAACACTTATTAATATTCAAGTGGTTGTCGATTCTAGGAATGCTGTTCCATGGCCAGGACTCAACTATATGTATCGACTGATGTCATTTGCTGGGGTGTGTTTATGTTCACAAGAATCCTTCATTCCATTCTTTTCCTTATTGTCGCTCATGTTTACTGCATACGTTAATTAAGAATTGCACACAGATAATGAACATGAACTTGAATAGCAGAACACTTCTCTTATTATTCGCATATGACAAGATGTTACATTAGGTTCTGATATCATCCTTACAATGATCCCGAAGGGAAATATAAATACTGTCCGAGGAACCTTCTCGAAGGTATCCGTCGGCCACATACAACATGCCAACTATAATAATAGAACCTTCTGGATACATCTCAATACATGTTGGCCTGACGGCACACATCCCGATACACTGACAGAAACCTCCCAATGCATCGTCAGGAACCTCCCGATACACTGACAGAAACCTCCCGATGCACCATTGGGAACCTCCCGATACACCGTCAAGAACATCCTAAAACACCGTCGGGAACCTCCCGATACACCGTCGTGAACATCCTGAAACACCGTCGGGAACCTCCCGATACACTATTGAGAACCTCCCGATACACCGTCGGGAACATCCTGAAACACCATCGGGAAGCTCCTGATACACCGTCGAGAACCTCCCGATACACCGTCGAGAACATCCTGATACACCATCGGGAATCTCCTGATACACCGTCGGGAACCTCCTGATACACCGTCAGGAACATCCTGAAACACCATCGGGAAGCTCCTGATACACCGTCGGGAACATCCTGATACATTATTTCCTGACAACATCATCCCCCCCAAAAAGAAAAGTCGTCTCCCGACGACTAGACAACAAAAACTGTCTCCTTAGCTGACCTTGATAGCCAACCATGCTGCTTAGTCTGCTTCCAACTCTGGGTCCACTGAGCCAAGTGTCGCTGAAGTGCCTTCAACTGGATGATCGGCTCCTCTCGAGCTCTCTACGCATCCGCCAAGACAGCCTCTCGGCCAACACCTACTCCTAGTGCCTCTGGTACACAGACAATCCATGCCTGCAGCAGCTTCAAGTCTTCTCAACTGGACACACTTCACGACTGATATCCGCAACGAATGGGGGTCCACACTATTTCTGCAATTTCTTCTAATTCCACACTCTTTCTGGCAATCGCTAATACTTCCCCTTCCTTTTAACATCATCTATTACTCATTCTGAGCATTCTTGATTTGTCGACATTTTTTTTTTTTAGAGGGAAAGCCTCCTCTCACCCTACTTTTGGCCTGCATACCGCCTTCCTGTAGGACTCTGTAATGTTGCAATTCACATCCTCACTGACCACCGTATGCAAGTCCTCCCAATACCTTGCGCTGTACTAGGACACGGCTTCTAGAGGTCGTGATCATGCTGTACGGTGGTGAAAGTACTTAGGCCAAAATGACGTACGGTGCTTCATCTAGGATGCCGTATGGTGAATGTAATGTCGTATGGTGTTTAATTTGAATACTGCCGTATGGCTCATAGCACAAACATATTTCGAAATGGCAAGGACTTTCGTACGGTGATAGGACTAGGGGCGTCCTACGGTAACACAACCTCTCAATGCCGTACGGTGATGAACTTGAGAATACCGTACGGTGTGTATTGCATGCTCCTAAATCCGTATGGTCACTTGACCATACAGTGTCTTTTTCTTCTTCTCTTTTCCCTTTTTCCTTCTCTTTTTCCTTTTTTTTTTTTATAGCATATAACTCTGTACAATATTTACATATACACAGTACTTACAGTCGTTCTTGTCTCAGTTGTTCATCCACGGAGGTGCGTTACTTCTTTCATGGTAGACATTCAAGTTCCACCTATTCACTGCGTTGGCCACCTCCTTTCCATCTAGTATCCATGGTTTTATTGCTCCGCTATCACCCACTTCCCGAATCTGGTACGGCCCGATCCATTTAATTTTGAACTTGCCTAGTTTGATCTCATTCTGGCCGTCATACTTCAACACCTACTCTCCGAGTTGATACTTGCTACGCCTGTACTATGTCATCTCCATATCGCCCAGTTTGTTCCCGAAGCTCGCTACCATGGACTCCGTCAGCTGCCCCTTCTGTCTGTCAATAACACGTCCACTCCGTACTGTTGCAACTTTTATTAAACCCTTCCGCTTTGTTTCCTGTGCGAACAGTATGATGTGTCTTCTTTGCTACTAGCACCTTTATACTATATCTGTGGTTCGACGTAATACTTTCTTCTTGTGCAGTCGTACAGTGGAATCTTTCCTCCTTTCAGGTTCATATTGTATGTTCTTTCCTTCAGCTTTAGTCATACCCGCGTTTCCTTCTTCGGCTTCTCTGTGTTGTTTCGAACATTCATTTCCTCTTTCGACTTCTCCATGTTCCTTCGAACATTCCTTTCCTCCGTCGGCTTCTTTGTGTTCCTTCGGACTTTCATTTCCTCCTTCGGCTTCTCTGTGTTCCTTTGGACATTCATTTCCTTCTTCTTTCTTACCTTCGTCGATCCTTAGCATATTACAACTTGGAAAGAGCTCGTAATCCTCTATCTGCCAGTGGTAAAGACCATTTACTGAATCCAGATCGTCATCTCCTTCCAATCTTAGGACTCCCTCCTGATCGAGTTCCATACTCTGCCTCCTCTCATCCTCTTCTCCTTCGAAATCCAACGATAGAGCTTCTTCTCCAACCATCTGAGTGTGTAGATCGATGGCATACTTTCGGCCTTTGCTTTCAAGTGATAAAGTATTTTTCTTCCAATCATGTTTTGCCTTGGCTTGTATTAGCCACCCTCGGCCCAGAATGGCATCATATCCTCTCCACTTCAGTGGGATCAAGACGAAATCCAACAAGAATGGTTATGTTCCAATCGTCACTGGTTGTGCTGTCAGGACTCCCAATGGCTTGATTCCATGTTGATCGGCTGTTAACAGTTGGAATGTAGGCGACCATAATGTCGGTTGTCCCAATCTTTTCCAGGTGTCTTCAGCCAACACATTGACACCGGACCCTCCGTCCACAATCGTTTCTGTCAATACAGTCCCGAGAATTCCCATTTCGACGACTGTCGGATGGCGTCCGAATGAGAGGGCTAACAGCATCGAATCTTCTACACTTGCGCCACTTTCCTTCTCCTTTTTGTCTGCTATACTTGCTCCACTTTCCTGCTCCCTTCGATATTCTCCTGGGAGTTTAGCAGCGGGAACAATGTTTGCAAGTGCCAATCGGAGTTGAGGCATAGTGAGCAACAGATCATTTATCCTGACGGGTATCTCGGCTTACAGTATTTGCCGTACAATGTTATGTTTTGTGCAGTTCTACACGAAGGTACTCGGCGTGTCCTTCAGGGGTGTCGTTCCTACTTGCGTTGCTCTCTGGATCTCTACTCGTGCTTCCTTTAGTCTCTTATTTTCTTCCACCGGGTTGGGGTACACTTTCGCTTGCTGCCGCGTGATGGCCAGAACCTCTTCTTCGTCTGTCCCGACGGTGATCAAGTTTACTCCCGACTTTGGACACCTAGCATCTTCATGATCACCAGGTCTACACCATCTGCATAACAACTTCGGTGTGTTCGCCATTGTACACTCTCGAGCGAAGTGACCCCAGAGATTGCATGCGCGGCATTGAACTATCGGCCGACCATTCGCATCATACTGAATTCGACTTCTTCCGCCATTATTGTTGTTGCTGCTATTGTTGTTGTTTTGACCGTGCCAGTTGTTTCTGTATCCACCCGATGTAGCACCTTCCGTACTGGTGTTCCCGTTCCCTCCTGACAAGGATGCCTCCTGTGTTAGGAACACTTGCTGCAGTGTTCTTGTTTTCAAATTGAAAGGGCATTCCTTTACCGAGTGTCCCATAATCTGGCAGATCTCACAATATTGCTCTTTCGGGTAGGATCCCTTCGTATAGCCTTCCTTCTTGCACTCCGTGCACCACAGTTCATTGCCCTTATTCTCCTTGTTCATGTTCTTGAATTCCTTCATCATCCGAATCATGTCCTTTTGAAGGGCACGAACCTTCTTGCTGCTGCCTTCATCATCACTGCTATCTTCTCCTGAAGAGGCATCGTCATCTGAATCGGATGAGCTAGTCTTCTTCTTCTTCTTGGTCTTCTATTCACTTTCCAGGTTCATTGCCCGATTATATGCTTCAATGTATGTCGATGGTGGCACGATCTTCATCTTTTTTCGCAACTTTGGGTGAAGGCCCTCAATGAACCATCGTTTCTGTAACCCGTCAACTGGCTTATTCTCCATTTTATTGATCAAATCCTTCAATTTCCTTGCGAAGACTCGGACTGTTTCATTCTTCCCCTGCTTAGTATTGAATATCTCCACTACAATTTCATTATCATCACGCAGGAGTTGAAATTCGGCGATGAACTCCTTAATGTTATCCCAATTGTTTAACTTTTGTGGATCGGTATCAGTAAACCAATCAATTGTAACACCCCGGAGGGTTGCCGAAAATTGCCTCATCCATTCATTTGTATCCGTTATGCCATTAGCTCTCCAAATCGTTTCACAGGTTTTACAATGTCTGATGGGATCAGCTGCTCCATCACCATCAAATTTAGGTAACTTCTCCTTTGGTCCCGCCATCCCAGCGCTCACGCTTGGTATTCCGATGCTCGCACTTGGTACAGCTTTGTTTGGTGAAGAAGGGTCTCCATTAAGTGAATCTGTTCCTTCTGGAAGTGGATCCTGGACGAAGAGTTCACTCCACGCTCTTGCTCCTTCGGCACTCTGATCCGTGCGAGTCGATTCTCTTCCGTCTGGACTATCTTCCCTCGGCGAACACCAATTCAAAAACTCCTCCCTTGCCTCTTCCACCAATTCCACACGCTGTCTCATTTTCTCCAATAATGCTTCCGCACTTCTGCGTCCGTCGGCAATAATATTCTGGAATCTCTTTCTGCGTTCAGCTTGCTGCACCAAAATCAAATCGCCATGTGCTGTGCGTATTTCGTCCTTGTCCTTTACTTTGTTCTTATTCTTGTTCAGCTGATTCGGCATTACTCTTCATTCTCCTGCCTTTCCAGGTCCATCGGGCAACGGCACCAAATGTTTACTGCATAGGTTAATTAAGAATTGCACACAGATAATGAACACAAACTTGAATAGCAGAACACTTCTCTTATTATTCGCATATGCCAAGATGTTACATTAGGTTCTGATATCATCCTTACAATGATCTCGAAGGGAAATATAAATACTGTCCGAGGAACCTTCTCGAAGGTATTCGTCGGCCACATACAACATGCCAACTGTAATAATAGAACCTTCTCGATACATCTCGATACATGTCGGCCTGACGGCACACATCCCGATACACTGACGGAAACCTCCCGATGCATCGTCGGGAACCTCTGGATACACTGACAGAAACCTCTCGATGCATCGTCGGGAACATCCTAATCCACTGTTAGGAACCTCCCAATACACTGTCGAGAACATCTTGAAACACCATCGGGAACCTCTTGATACACCGTCGTGAACATCTTGAAACACCATCGGGAAGCTCCTGATACACCGTCGGGAACCTCCCAATACACCGTCGGGAACATCCTCAAACACCATCGGGAAGCTCCTGACACACCGTCGAGAACCTCCCGATACACCATTGGGAACATCCTGATACACCATCGGGAAGCTCCTGATACACCGTCGAGAACCTCCCGATACACCGTCGGGAACATCCTGAAATACCATCGGGAAGCTCCTGATACACCGTCAGGAACCTCCCGATACACCGTCGGGAACATCCTAATACATTATTTCCTGACGACAGCTCAGCCATATTCCTTATTATGTGCCTTCAAATTCTTAAGAAACAATGTTTGATACCCCTCCAAAATCGCTTACACTTGGTCCACAATAAAAGATTCAAATTCACATTTTCATACAATATAGCCGTTTGTGCTATGCTGAGTGTAGTATATTCCTTCTCCAATCCCAAAGCTGGACTAATAGCTGATACAAGTTTGTCCTCACTGATACTATGAACATATATTAAATTAGTGACAGCCAAATCTCCCTCTAAAGTCTTGGGCACTTATTGAAGAGTGAGAAAATAAATATAATCTTTTGCCCTCCTTATCAGTTGTTCACTATTTGGTCTGTCTCTACAGTGTCGTCTCCTATTTAACTTCCTTTTCTTCTTATTCATTCCACCTTTGATCTGGTTCGATATTCCTTATTGGTGATGATTATTCCCAATAGCTTTCTATCATTTCTATGCTCTGTCTACTAATATATTCTTGGGTTGACTCAGAATAGTTTCTCCCAGCAGTGATCGACTTCTATTAATAATGGATGATCGTCTGAATCATTACCATATCTTTGACTGCATCTCCCAATATATATCTATGAATGAACTCCAAGGGACGCGACTCATTATATCTCCCCAAATATTTTGAATAGTAATTCCAATTGTTGCCTTGCTGAGCAATAGTCAGCTGAAAAAACACTGATTAATATTATCACTACTATATTCATTCGTATAAGAGGAATTCTTCATTTACATTATATTTATCATTCATAAAGCTATTTATTACTAGATTTCATATTAGTTAAAATATTATTATTTATAATTGTATTATATAATTATCTATTTTGATATTATTAATATTAATACTTCAATTCACTTATTATAACTATATTATAATTATAATTATATATTTCTTATTATTTTTATTATTTGATTTCATATTTTAATTATTATTATTGTGAAATTTCATTCTAGAAGGGGGCATTACAAGGTGGCACATTTACGTGTTTCTTCATATGTGGTGGAATAGTTTCATTGTGTTGCGGGGTCATTACTTTGGTTACATGCACACCTATATTTGAATGATATCCAAAATATGATAATTTTATTGGGACCAATTATTTTATTGTTTCACTTTATTGAAAACAACCAACCTTATAAAATCAATTTATAACTACTCTATCCTTATGACCATAACTTTGAAGGCACAAGAATTCAAATAGAATGAGAGCTCCAATCTGAAGTTATTTGATGTTCTTTGATCATTGTATTCAGCACTCTATGAGCTCCTCAGCAAGGCTTGGGTTTCCTTGGAGTCATACTTCTCTTTGTACATACAGACATTAGTAGTGCATTTCACACATATTCCAATCACAGTTCCCTTGTTTTCCGACATGAGTTTCCATTCCGACTTCAAACTTTATTGAATGCTCTTAAAAACTCATGCATATAACAATTTCATATATCTAACTCACTACCCAATCAAACTTCTACATGCATTCCATAACGACACGAACATTTGGCCAGACATTCTCAAAGTTTGCACAATCATCTATTGAGCTATGCTATGCAGATGATTTATTCTCCATTCATCTTTGGAATACTCCTTTTGAACTCTCTTTGTGATCTTAGTCTTTCGTCAGTCCAAGAATTGGTCTTCAACAATTGCAACATCAGTGACACTTATTTGGACTTATATATCCATCTTTTTTAACATCCCCATAGAGCTGCACTTTTCTTCTATCTTTCAAAGCCGGAGAGGTGTAGATACTTAATGATGTTCACATTGATAGAAGAGGCGATCACCCTTGCCCTGTAATTACTTGCTATCATCATTTCTGATACATCATTTGCAACTACGCCCTCCAACTAAGGCTCCTCCTTTGTTTCTTATTGTGACCATAGGATGCCCGCGACCCAGACAATTCTTAACAAGGTTTGTAAGTGTCGGAACAGCCATAAAGGTGTCAAACTACTCATATGTATCCCCAGTTTTACAGTGTATAAAAAAGCCACCAAGTATTTGGAGAATCTGATATCTTTAGCAGACGCCATAATCCTTTATTGGCTCAGTAGGAAACTTGTGACTTCAAACCATGTCTTAGATGCTTGTCGAGAAATCGATGATATTTAAATCAAAACCATGCACTCAACCCGATGATACATATTATCGAGAAATCAGCTATATACAAGACTTTAGAGCCATGTTAACAAGGTTGGGAGTTTGAGGGGAACCCAACCGCCTGATTTGAACATTTCATGACGCAAATTTGTTAAGTACTTTACATAACTGCTGGTCAGAGATATTTGAAACTTATGAAGTTCCTGCTGAGCCCAATTATGAGTTTTGAATTGCACACACCATTTGACAACAATTATCATCGATGAATTACAAACAAACAGGATTGACAAACCTTCTTTACTTTGGTTTCAAAAATGTTGATCATTCAGCTTATACATGCTTTCTAAAGTTGACAATAAGGTATGTGCAAATTCTGTCATATTGTTAAGCACTTCAAATATTTTCTTTTAAAACACATTTTCATCCTCTAATAGAAAGGAAACCTTACCAATGCCTATTTACCGTACAGGGTAAACGGTTTATTAATGCATTCAGATAGTAGACAAGAACATGTAACACAGAAGTATTCCTTTTATTATTCGCATGTATATAGAAGATACTACAATATTTGATATGCTTCAATACAATGATGATTACAAAATCCATTCTGGATGGTGTACATATACCTTTCCGAAGGGGTGACTCAACCGTCACGTGCCCATTTGGATACTATTCTACCCGTCAGCTACAATATAGATTTTACCGACAACAATGCCTCCAAATGTTTTTGTCTTCCATGCCCTCTTTTATATGTTGTAAATTTTCACCTCCATAGCAGTTAAAACACTAATGACTATTACATGCACATGGAAAGATCCTTAGAAAGTTGAGCACTTTTGATGGTTCGGGAATTAATCCATTACCAATTTTTCCTGGAGTAAATGGTGTTTAGAGAAAATTTGTGAGAAGGTTGAAGTATAAAAATTTTCATTATTAAAATTTAGGCGAACACTGCCTAAGATCAAAATCTCTTAGTGTTTTATCTTTTCAAGTTAATATTTCCAATCACTTGAATTTCAGATTTGCAATTTGATCTCTTTCAGCTACTTGATTTCTTGATTTCTTCACTTGCAGTTCAAACTTACGTTCTTCCTTTGCTCAGATTTCCAGTGATGTCCAACTTTCACTTCTTCATTCAATTGTCATCATTTTCCTTTTGCTCTCAATCTATATGTAGGCCTCTTGAGGGTTGCCACTTCATGGTGATCCAACTAAGTTTCAAACGCAACTTCCTTCTTCATGTGACTCTTATATGTTTGCCTTGCCTACAACTTAACATTTTTCCATTGCTTTGTAAAAATATCCACTTGATGAGGAAATTGGCTGTTGGAAACTTACATGGCAGTTGAAAAAACCCTATTCTCCTCTAGACTCTGACTTGCATCTAACATCATTCTAAGACTTTGACATCTATGCCCTTGTGAAGTTTCTATACTGCCACTAAAACTAGTAAACTACTACCTGCGAAAGAAAAGAAAAAAGGGTCCCCATTTGAAATGGAGCAATTGTATAAAAAGGTCGCAACAAGTCCCATGCAACTTTGGCCAAACAAGATACCCCTCGGAATAAAAAAGAAGCTTATGTTTTGCATTGAATTCAGCACATTGTTTCCTTGAAGCTTATAATAACAGAGATAGCTCGAATTTTACATCTCAAAAATGCTTGAAATATTTATATGCGCCTTCATAGATCAACTAAGACTGTTCAAGAGGTGAGATAAGAATTCAAGAGATGGTATCTTTTCAAGTTTAGTCCCTTTAACAAAAAGAATTTACACATCACACTATAAAAATAAGAACACCTCCGAAGATATGCCACAGCAAGAGAGGTGGTGTTTTGATAAGGATATGATCAAAAGTGCTTTATTTTCTTTAAGCTATTTAATTTTTCTGATCATCTCTAGGAAACAAATCAACATGGTTTTCAATTCTTTTTAATATTTTATAGAGGAATGACGAAATGGGTGTAATTTAGATATCACTTTTGCAATTACTTAAACTGTTTATTGCAAACTAAAAAAGAAAACATTGGCAAGACAGAAGCATTTATTTGCAGCTAAAATTTTCAGAAATATAGAAAAAACTTGAGATAAAGTATATCGAGCTTGTTCTATACTAAGTATGTTTTATTGAAACCAAACAATTATAATTTAAACCAAAATAACAGAAAAAATTTATTTGATTTCTAGCTTATAAAACTTTTACTTGCATGTTTACCTTTGATGCCCATGCTTCTCTTGAGTTTGCCAAAGAGTGATTACCAGCTTGAAAACCCATAAAAGGTGAATATGATCTATCAGGTGAGATAGGCTCAGGTCGCCTTCTACTGTTTTTGTTTGGTAAAGCAAAAAAGGAATCCCTGTGGGTACCCATTTCATGTACAAGATTACGCAACTTTGAAGTTACTTGAACAAGAGCTTGCCTTGCTGCCTTGATATCACCTACAATCTGTCACATTCAAAGGATAAAGAAACCTTCATATTCAAAAATTAACTGTTTGAAGTAGAATTCAGACTCACTTTTAGTTTAACAAGTTGAAATATGACTAATTTAACTTAAGATGCCATTTCATAAAGAATACCTGAACCATCTCATCTGATTCTAAAGCACATGGAGGAAGGTTTTCTCTGGTTAAAATTTTTATATTTGCCCGGGTTTCTCTCCTCATTTCTTTTATGACTGAACCTCCCTTTCCAAGTAGACAACCAACATGATTGGAAGGAACAAGTAGCTTGGTAGTAACAATTGCATCCTTGTCTGGACCAAGATCGACAATCTGACTTTGAATATGCAGAAGAGCCTCCTGGGCAGGAGACAGATTGTCTTCCAAAACCTGATCAGACAGAAAATAAAAACTACAATTAGAAATAACGGAAAACAACCTTAGTACCATTTTAGAAGTATTTCTAGGTTCTAGACAGTTGATTACTGAGGTTCCCACTTAGGAATGACATGGGAAGAATGAATGTGTCCACATAATCTCAAAGATTAAAACATCTTTCAACAGAACTCCTGTTTATATCAATACAGGCAATGCTCATGCCTCCAAGACCTTCTACTGACTAAACCCCACTTGGATTGTTCCTCATTTGAAGTATTTCTTCCTACCTCAACCAGGGAGTGGCTCTAAGTTATATCCTGTTGAACTTTATTCTGCGACTGCCTACCTACTTTTGTAGTCACTCTTTAGCTACGTGTTTGCTCTACCTCTTCTTAAAAAAGAACTTTGCAGTTCCAGGCACTAAGTTGTATGCCTATTTCCTTTATAACTTTGGCACTTCTTCCTACATCCCTTAATAACTATTTTTTATTTGGATATTCCTAGTTGTTATTATTTAGCTGCAGTTTTAGATTGCATTCTTCAACTAAACTGCATAGCTATATATCATCCATGCCAGAACTAGTTTATTTCTCTCTCCCCCTACATTGTTTTCATGTTAAGCCCCGAGTTATTAAACTATACATAATAAATTAGAGAGACCTTAGGTCCTCCTGCTCATTAAATTTACTAGGAAGACAATTAACAAGTACTTTGAAGCATAGATGGAAAAGTCGCCGATTATTCGGCGAGTTTTAAACACTCGCCGAGTATTTTGGCATGGCGAGTAAATCGCCCAAAAACTCACCCAGGGAAAAACTTAGCTACAATCCAAAAGCTAAAACGCGGTTCAAGAAACCCACACCCAATGACGGCTAAATAGGTTAAAATTCATTGTTTTTTGCATTGTTTCTTTCATTTGTGTGGAAGGAAGAAGGTTTTAGCTGATTGCAAGTGATTCAAGGCAGATTTGAGTGGATTTTAGAGGATTCCAACCGGATCTAAAAGAGAAATTTCTTTCCAGGTATGTTCATCTTATCATTGTTTGAAAACTTTTTATAGTTTTAAGCAAAGTTTCTATTGTTTTTGTTATTGTTTGTAAATGATTTCAAATCATTTAAAATCATTTTAACTCTATGCTTGAACTTTGAATCATTTGAAAGTTGAAACCCTAGTTGTTCTAAACTTCTAACTTCTAAGTTCTAAATTGAGTAAGTTCTAACTTTGTTTATTCATTTTTCTCTAAATTTATGTGTAGGGCAGCGGTCAAGCATTAAGAAAACATGACAAACCCGCAAGAAGAGTGGCCACAAACACCATGCCCACCTGGATATATAGGAACTCCGCCTAAAAATGCAAAAGATAAGGTATGGCGATATGCCTATGAAGCTACAAATGATGTTGGGAAGGTGATATGCATTCCATGTGAGAGAATTATTTCTGGAAGCATAAACCAACTCAAATACCACCTTGCAAGCATAAAGAAACATGACTCAAATCCTTGTCTCAAGGTAACTGATGAAGAAAAAAGATTCATCAATGCCCTACTTGCAGCTGCTGAAGAGAAAAAATTGAATAGGGAGAGGGCGAAATTAGCTATGAGGGCAGCTATAGCTGAATCTAAAGGAGCTCCTTTTGATATGCAAGAAGAAGAAGAAGCACTTGAGAACATACCAGGATCTCTTCGTGGCCCACGGATCCGCAAACAAAATATCTCTTTTACTGGTTCCACTTCTTCTACATCTCCTACTTCTTCATCACCATCCACATCAGGGATAGGGGGTTATTTTGTGCCCAAGAACACACTTGGAGCACAACCATCATTAGAGGGCACTGCATGGTTTAAGGAGGTGCATGAGCAAACTGATATTGCAGCATCTGATTTTTGGTTTTTCAATAATATCCCAATGAATGCAGTTGATAGTCCCTATTGGGTCAATATGGTGAATGCAATGACAATATCGAGCAAAGGGTACAAGCCGCCTAGTCGCAAGGATATGAGTGGAAGGTTAGTATTTTACTATTTAGTTATTGTAAATAATTGTGATTCACTTTAGTTCATTGTTATATTTTAAATCTTAATTGTTATAACTTATTTCCTATTTTTTACTAACACTTTATTTAATATTACACCTAAATTTTGTAGGTTGCTTGACAAAGTGGTTGGTAGGGCAACAATATTGATAGAAGACCAAAAGAAAGACTGGAAGAAGTATGGCTGCACCATTTTATCTGATGGGTGGACAAATGGAAGAAGTAGAACCATCATTAATTTCTTGGTTGCTTGCAAAGATGATGTGGTGTTTTGGAAATCTGTTGACACCTCCAACAAAGTGAAAAATGCAGCCACATTGGCTTTAATGTTGGAGAATGTTGTCATGGAGGTGGGAATAGAGAATGTGGTGCAAATAATCACAGATAATGCAGCAGCATATGTGGCAGCAGGTAAATTTAATTTTTTATGTTTGAATCAATATGAATAATGAATGTAATGCTATGGTATTCAATTTAGATTTGATGTAATTTGTAAATACTAAATATGGAAAGTTTGTATTTGTAACTAATTATTGATTTTGTGCTAATCTTTTAGGTAGAATCCTCCAAGAGAGGCATCCCACACTTTTTTGGTCACCTTGTGCAGCACATGTCCTTGACCTTCTTTTGGAGGATATAGGAAAACTTGATTGGGTGAGTCCAATCGTGGAAGATGCTAGGCAGGTCACCAAATATATCTATAATCACCCATGGGTTCTTAGTTTGATGAGAAAGGCCACTAAAGGCAAAGATTTGAGGAGACTTGCTATGACAAAGTTTGCAACGGTCTTCTTGACGTTGCAAAGTATTCTTAACCACATATTGGCTTTGAGACAAATGTTTGTGTGTGCTGATTGGGTTGCTTCACCTTATTCAAAGAAGCCCGAAGGAGAGGCTGTGGCACGAATAGTCTTTGATGATAGTTTTTTTGCAAAGGCTAAGGAGATTGTGGAGGTAACTTCAACTTAAAGAATCAAAACATTATATTTTTAGTTTATTCAAGTTTCATTCTTATTTCATAACTTACTATGTTATTAACTAATTTGTATTTTTCAATTTCAAATGTAGATGTCTCTGCCCCTGGTTCTAGTCTTGCGCATATGTGATGGGCAGCAATCCCCAATGGGAGGTCTTTATGAGGCCATGGATAGGGCGAAAGAGGCTGTTAGAAGTTACTATCATGGGGGCAGTCTCAGATTTGACCCCATTTGGAAAATAATTAATAGGAGGTGGAACAATATGCTCCACCAACCCATTCATGCAGCAGGCTACTTCCTCAACCCCAAATTCAGGTACCATGATTGTCCTTGAAGTTGGGAATTTAATGAGACTTTATTTTACTCTACTTTTTAAGGTTGTGTAGTAAGACTTGATATCATTTTCTATTTGTTTTAGGGCTGATGATTCCTACTCAGATCCTAAAGGAGAGGTCATGGAAGGTCTCTCTAAATGCATTGAGAGAATGATATCCAGTGAAGCAAAGAGAGACCTTATTGTGGCCAAACAACAAATCTATGTGGAATCGAGGGGTCCTTTGTTCTCTTCTATGCTAGCAAAGAGAGCAAGATCTACTCAAGCACCAGGTAAAGCGTCAAACTTTAAAACTTTTGCTAATTGATAAGTTGTGCTTCTAATTATCTTTTTTTATTGCTTTATAACTTTTTATATTTTTTTTTGCAAATTCTTGGTGGGCAAGTTGGGGTGGCAATACCCCCAATTTAAAGAAATTTGCTCTCCGAGTCCTATCCCAACCTTGTAGCTCATCCCATTGTGAGTGCAATTGGAGCTTATTTGAGTCCATCCACACAAAGAAAAGAAACAGAGTGACTCAAAAACAGCTTAATGACCTTGTTTATGTGCACTATAATCTTAAGTTGCACATAAAAAAGGCACAGATCTCAGAACTACCTAGTCCACTTGATCTAGATGAGATAGATCCTTATTCTGATTGGACAACACAGGAGCTAGGTCCATTGTTTACACCCGATGAGATCGCTGATTTGGAGAGGCAGGCCATGGAGGGGGATGCTGAAACTGATTTTCAGTTCACAATGGATGAAATTGAGGATGAGGACGAGGAGGATGATGATTCAAGCTCAGAGGATGAGGCATTACCATTAAGAGGAGATGCATCCTCTTCTAGGACCCCGAGCCAGTCAAGCGAGGGGCCACAGCCAAAGAGTTCACAGTCATGCAACTCACACCCTATCCTAGTGCGGGGCATTTCTTCTAGGACTAGACCCGCTCGCTTTCCTACTAGTGCAAGTGGAAAGAGGAAGATGTGATTGTATTGATCATTGATATATTTAGACTTCTAGTTTGATAGATTGAAACTATTTACTATTTTGCTTCCTGCCATGAGCATTCCGCATGAGAATGCAATTTTGTACGCACTATACATTTGTATATATCTAAACTATGCTTGTTTCTTTTGTATTGTCTTTAATTAACTTATTAGATGCATCTTCTCATTAAATTTTGCAAAATAAATGTATTTTTAATTAAATTTCAGCGGTTTTTTAGGTTCCCGAGTTTTTCCCGATTAAAATTTTTTGGGGGCTTGGCGAGTTTTTGCCTTTGGCAAGTTTTCCAACTATGCTCTGAAGGGTCATACACAGTGCAACTACCATTTACCTACCACAAATAAAATAGAAGACGCATTGAACCTCATTATGATGTGGTATCCAAATTGACTCTATAAAATGAGATACAACATTTATGAACTTATTTTGCCAGCCAATGGAATATTTCCATCTTCAAGATTTTCAATGTAGAATTTCTTAAACATGTCCAAAGTTGTCCCAAGGTTTGAGCTAATTGGCTAACCATTAAAACATTAGGTTCTCATTGAGAAGACCTGTTGAGGGCCAAATTGACACATTTCAAGATAGGCATAATGAGATCACTCCACCTCTGCTTAAAAAATTGGATTTTAACTGTGTTGGATCACTTGGTCTATCATAATCCGTTTATGAAAGGGGGCATTAATTAGATAAATAGTTTTGGGGTTTAGTATTTCTTGATTTTATGATTTTCTTCTTTTACCCTTTTTTCTTGATTCTAATTTAAATTCTAAGCTAATCTAATAGTTTATCAAAAAAAGTACAAATGAGATTAAGGTTCACGAGAAATAGGATTTTATATCTGAAAGATTTTAATTTACCTACAGTAAACTTTATGCTGTAAAGGTTAGATATTGATTTAAACCTTAGTATTATGATAATCTCTTGTTCAATCACTAACAAAGTAAAATGCAAGCTTCAAAAGATTTTATTGATTAGCAGAACTACGTCAATTAAACTACTGCATTACAAATGCAAAGTTGATGTGTTTTTCCCAGCAACTCAATTAATTAATTTTCAATTAATATTCATAATATTTCTTCAAAATTTAAAACATGCAAGAATAAGTTAGAGGACTCCAGCACTTAAGAGAAGGCAAATTTTGGAGAAGACTATTGATTTGAATATTGAGAGATTTCAGGAAGACTTCTACACTAAAAGCCTGATAATATTCTTCAGAATTTCCTCTATCTGTTATTGTTTAAAATCAAAAGAATTGATTTTCTGTAACTAAGAAAAATGGTTAAGATGAATAGTTCAATATTTCCACTTTATTCAGGCAACCACTCTAATTATAGAGTATCAAAAAAGGGAGCAGTATTTCCATTAATAGTTGTTTATCTTTACTTTCCATAATTTAATTTCAATCTCAGAATTATATTGAGTCTGTTTGAAATTTCCTAACTAATCGAGATTCCTAAACACACCCAAATTTGTGGAAACCATTAATGAATAAAATGAAACTCATATGCATTCAACCTCATGGTCCTTGCATGAATGCAAGAATATTAAATCAACAAAATGAAAGAATTTCAAAAATTTCAAAGCATTTGGCATTGCTATAAAAATGCAACATTCATCATTGCTGCCCGAAATTTTTGAATTTCATTCCCATTGCAACCTTATGCCTCTATTGGTATTCTGCATATCCCTTAAGATACTTATCCAAATGTGTACAATCTGGTCCATCTAGCCACTCAATCTTGAATTGACAATCTTTAAAAAAAATCTTCAAAAATCCTCATTGTTGTTCCATCTCTAAAATACCTTTTCTTGATACCTCAAAAACTGGCTTTAATCTTCAAACTTTTATGAATGGCTGTCTCATCAAATTTGAAGCACCATTCAACTCTTCAAAATTAAACTTAACGACTTTATTTTATGCTCTCCCTCTTGATGAAGCTCAGCACTGATTGTGATATAATTAAAATCTTCAAAATTGCATGCAATAATTCCTATACAAAATGCAGTTCATCCTTTGGCACTATAACTTTTGCTATCACCTATTCTGGGCTCCATTTATAGATCATCTATGTAAATGGGAGCTTATCCTCATACAGAATATCTTCCATTTTTATTTCTCTTGCAAACATATGCATAACCCTTTCCAGGTGATAAGTTTCATTGTACAATTTGCATCCAAGATCTATTACACCATTGGCATGATTCAAAACTTTATTCACTCATTT
The DNA here is from genome assembly GCA_028749045.1 of Cupressus sempervirens. Taxonomy (NCBI): domain Eukaryota; kingdom Viridiplantae; phylum Streptophyta; class Pinopsida; order Cupressales; family Cupressaceae; genus Cupressus; species Cupressus sempervirens. The sequence continues at coordinate 60,954,012 of CM053785.1, read as the reverse complement.
ATCTATCTATGATCTCGTTGTCTACATTTCTTGTAAAGAATCTAACTCTATTTTGGATATTAAAACTGGATTACTGGTGGAGTTATTTTCTTGGTGAGCAAGAGGATCAATTGGTTCTTAATTAAAGCTTTCATTTGTCATAACTGTTGTTTTAGTTCTCATTTAGTTTTTCATCTTTTGCTACCTTTGTTTTAAATGTTCCCACAACAAGATTGAGAGGTACAAAATCTTGTCTTGTTTGCTTACCTGGATTAACTTTAGTAATCTGGTAATCTTCGACTGTCAACTCTATATCATTCTTTTCCACTATTGGAGCAGCAACCTCTGCAATTCTTTCACTCAATTCATTTAGGCTGATAGTAGAATGAATTCTGAAATTTTTTCTTGGCATTTCCTCCTCTAGCTCGATTATAACTGCTAAAATATCTAAAAGTTTATAAATTACATTATTCCTTCTGCTGAGATTCAACTACAACCCTGTTGGTACCATTGGCACATCTTGCATAACCTTGCCTGTTTCTTTTAGTGCCTCTAGCTGTTGGTGCTACTCTTGCTCTGGAGATTTTTGGCATTTCCCTGTGTAGTTCCCTTTCTAAATTTACTTTAACTGTAAGATTGAGTTTTATGTTTCCCAGATTCCACTTTTTTTGGAACAGATGTCCATTCATCATTTTTCTCATTGTGTTCTGACTAAGATTCTTCCATTCTTTCCATAGCCTAAGATATTCTTAAAGGAGATAGATGAGTTTGCAGAATCTACTCTCCCTTGGACAATTGTTCTTCAACTTCCTTAGCTAGTTTAACAGACAGTTTCATCTAGTTCTGGATCAATAGAATCGCTTTCAACTAATGTAGTAGATACCTCACTATTAGGTGACCTTACTAAAAATCTTACACAAGCAGGGTTTTCTCAGAAGAGGAAGAAAACTCAAATTCAACTACTGCCAGAGTTGTATCTCCGTTGAGTATTGCAGGTCTTGGAGTGACAAATTAGGCTGTTCAGAATAGGTCGGTTACAATGTTTCAAAACCAAGATCCAATATTGCCCTATCTTTTTCTGTTTCATATGTCTTTTTGGCCTTCTCCATAGCCTCGTGCAGGTTCACAAGAATTTCATAATCCATGAAGTTTTCTTCTTGGCCTTCTTGGGTTCCCTGGATGTAGAAGAAGAATACATTGTTTCTTTTACTTCTTCTCCTTTGTCTTTTTAAAATGATCTATCTTAACCTTTAGCTAAGACAAGCTAAAATCTTTTACTATTTACTTATTTCTTGAAAAGAAAGCTCCTCTGATTTCCCACTTTATAGAAGCATAGTTGAAAAAACCAGTGATTTATCACTAAAATTATATATATCGTGCACCAGGAGCTTAAACGATATCTAATATGGCAAATGTGAAACAATGCTATGATGGCATTACACCCCAAATCCTACATACATTGGAATACCAATAGCACAACCAAAAGGAGGAAGGGTACCAATGCAGGATCTATGCTCTGTGTGGTTTTTATATTCCTTTTGTTGTAATGAATTAAGAATGTACTAACAGATTTATTCTAATAAAGTAAAGCACAAGGGAAAGAAGAAAGAACAAGTGAAACTAGAAATAAGAAGGAGAAAACTGTAATTTGAATTTGAATGTCTTGACTATCAGGGTCTTAAAACAAGTTATCTGACAAACAAGGACCTGTAACTTCCTCCTGAAATTTCACTGGAAAATGGCAGGGACGAGTCGACTTTCTGGGGACAAGTCACCAATGGCAACATGTACCAGGCGATTTCTGGATCCTATAACTGTTCCTGCATTGCTCAATCCTGGAATCGCAGCTCCAAAACCTATTCCAGCACAAAGACAAATCGGGGAAGAAGGTTGGAAAGGCGTTTTCCTCAGTCAAACCCTTGTTTAGGAATCAACCTTGAAATGAAATGAAATAAAGGAAATGCATGTTATAATGTAGCAGAGGCCAGATCTAGAAAATGAAGTGTATCATATCTTGTGTATGCAATTACTTCTTTAAATGTGATCGTGTGTTTTAATGGCATAGGTTTGACTAAACACAAAACTCCAAAACACAAAACCTTATGAAGTAGATGTTGTAATTTTCTATTATGTTTGATTGGCGAAGTCAGAGAAGAATAAAGCTTGACAGATGATTGTGCCTCTCCTTCCCTAATAGAAAACTCCTTTGTTTGGCCTCCAACGGGGGAAAGAAGCTAAATCTATAAAACAAAACAACTTGATTGTATGAGAGGAATGAAGATTTGAATCCCTAATGTCTCTAGAATGCATCCTTGCACTTGAACACTTGGTTGCTTGAATGCTCACTTGCATATAGGATGCTTCACAATGATAGATGGATCAAATGAGAGGACAGGAGATCCCTTTTATACTACACTTCCTCCATTCAAGATTCAAATTGAATCCAAGATGACTACAATTTAAAATCTTGATAGAAAATCCTGCCATTGGACTCCAAGAAAAATTTGGTCCCAAAACCCAAGGAACAAATTGCCATCAACAACTTTTCCTGAGTAAACAGGGCTCAATTTCATAGGGATGTTGGGGATGGTGAAAAGGAATGAGAAAATACAAGTCATTACAAGGTTGGAATACATCTAGAAAGCCCAAAATAAATGAATAGATCCTACGTGAGGAAATAAATTATGGGATTGGACGGAAAATGAGAAATCATGCCTAGAAGCAAGAGCCAAACTCGAGTTAAAGCAAGACTGAAGAAGGGTGAAAGACTCGTATTTAAATTAGGTATGCATTAAGTGTAATTATGAGATCCTACCAAGAAAATAAACTAAAGTAGGCACAAAATGATCCTAAAATGAGCACAAGTTAGGTGCTTACTTTTTAGGACTATATAGATAGTGCAGCATTTTTCTCAAAAATTGTGAAAAATGTGGGTGATTTCTTTGAAAAAAATAGCAGCCAAGTCAAACCAAAAACAAAGAAAAGATATTAGGGTTTTTTTCATGGTCATAAAGTGGTGAAAAGGTTGATTGTTACTGAGAAATAATGCTGCGGGTTTAATCTGAGAAGTGAGCAATGAGAACAAACATCATTTTTGTGTGGACGTGGGTCTAAACATTTTTGCCGGATTGAGAACTCCATACGACCTCCATACACAAGTTTGAGAATAAACGCAACCTCCATTCATCTTGCATAATTGCAGGTTTTTGTTCATTTTTTTAAAAAAATTCAAGTCTTCTACAATTAACATATTTACAATGATAAATTTTAAGTTTGCATATTTAATATTTATAATGTCACAAGATACAATGTACATTGTATGCATTAAAGTTTAAGCTAATAACTAATAGTTAAAATATTTTGTTACATTCGATATTATTATATAGTATATATCAAATTCAATAAACAACAATATAAATTTGTATTAATATTTTTATTTTTTTAATGAAATTTGCTTAACCATTAATTATAAAAGAGTTAATAAATAAACCAAAACATAATAGTCTGGAGGATTAAAAATCACTCCCAAAAACATCAAACAGACCTTGCTCAGCAAGCTGAAAAAACCAAAATTGCTGCCCAAACTAGGCCAGCCTAAAGCAGCAAAAGGAGTATCACCAACAAAGGGCCATCCAAAGGCAAAACCAGGTGGTGGAGATGCTGACCACCGATAGAGGGGATCCTAGTTGTTATTGGAATGACATCGAGGAACCTATGAATGTGGTGTGTGTGAATGCCTAGCAAAGGAGCTGTGACCATGACATCAGCCACAGGATGGCGTAAGTTGTAACAACCATTGGAAACAAATCCATCCAGCGGGACTCTAGCAACTGTACAAGGGGCATTGCCCCATTGCTGCAAAAGCTCTTGCAAGTGGGCCAACTCAAGAGCCAACTTATCAACTTGTACCTGAATCTACATCACATTATCGGAAATGCGTAATTTAGCAAATAGAGAAACGCAGGTATCAATACTGGCATGTGCAAATATAGGCGCATTCCTGTCCTGTCATATAGAAAACAAGATTTCCATCCTGAGAATATGCTAGGGGGAATCTCCCAAAATAACCATATGCTAAGAGAAAAATTATCGAAGAAAGAGACTTAAAAAATCATGAAACTGCACCCGATAGTGTTGAGCTCTTCTGCAGAACTAGAATATATGGAAGAAAAATTTAACTGACCACAAAAAGGATAGCAAGTATACCCAAATGATGGAGATAGGAGCCTAAAGGCAAGCCTTGAAAAAGAATACACTAGGCAAAATGAGATATTTTGGGTTGTGTGATAGCAGACCAAATAGTAGAAAACCTCGTTCTCCAAGTTGAATGTGACGACTGTAGATATCAGTGCTGGTTTAAAACCTGGGCCACAAGCAAATGTGGTGAGACTTATCGATATCCTAGACAAGTCTATAGCAGAAAATGTTGTCTGTGGATAATTAATATTTTAAATTTTAAATAAGATGCTCTATTTATATTATATTATTTATTTCATAATGTCTGATAAACTTTGATCTCAGTTACTTCATTGAGTTGGCTAATATTTTATCTCAGACTTGGACAAGTTCACTATTCAACTATTAGGTGACTTCCCTCTTGAAAAGTCTAATAAATTTTAATCTTTGTTACTTCATAGATTTAACTAATATTTGATCTTTGACTTAGACAACTATTTGGTGACTACCCTCTTTAGAATTTTGGTAAATTTTATTCTTTGTTACTTCATTGACTTAGCTAATATTTGATCTCAGACAGAGTTTGGTAAATTTGGTGACTTCCCTCTTTCAAAGTGTGATGTTTGGTCTCAGACATAGTTAATAGACAACTATTTGGAGTTAAAATTTGAACCAGAAATAGAGATAAAACAAATAGCAGATAACTTAAAAATGCAGGAACAGAGATACCCTGGGAAAACCCTCGTCGAGGGAAAAACCCAGCCACACCAAGATATATCACTTTATTAAAATGAATGAGTCTGAATACAATTCTTGCTTTTTGTTTAGAATGTGCGCCTTTAAAGAACAGTATACTGATTTCTCTTTACAATAATTCTAACACATATTTCATTCATAGAATAATGAATACAAAGCTATTGCTACACCAAACAATATTCATCAACAGATAACTCATAGTAAACCACACACTGCTGAAATACATATGGTAATGATCAATAACTCCAGCTATGATCAAACAAAACAAAACATGACACTGCTGGTGGAATGCACAATAACATTGAGGACACCTTGCTACAGAATGGCGCTTACGATAACACTATAAATCTCAATGCAATCCTACAGAAACAATCTGTTATCTCAGATTAATCGCCTCAACAATTCAAACGATAATCCCTCTACACAACAAAGAACAGCTCTCGCCAACTATCTTTTGTATTCCAAGAATACATATAGCAGAGAATCAAATGTCCACTGCTACAAGAAAATGCTTCAGTTACAAACCAACAACACCACGTATACATGTGGCTCTCCAAATATGAACTGTTACACATGCATGAGCCCATTTGTCTGCTGATGTTGGAGACTCTTCATAGTCTTCAACGAGTGTGACTTTTTATTTAGATAAATCAGTAAGGAAGACTCTTGGCCTACCAAAAGCCAAACAAGAAGAGTTACATTGGTACCCAACAGCCACGCACATACAAATGAAAAATCAAACGCTGATGAAAATGACAGTTTCAAATAGGAAACTTTCATCGTAGCTGAAGTCAATAGCTTCTACAGCTACCAAACTCCAACACTCCCTCTTAGCAAAGGAGATATCTGTTGCAAAATTCTCATGTTATGGAGTCTCTCAACATGATTGTCACAATGGCTGCACCTATTTGTGAGAGAACCAAAAATTTATCACAGAGTCTCTCAATGTGATAGCATCATGGAATCACTCAACATGATGTTCATCGTAGCTACTCCCATGTGTGAAATAAATGTACACACAAGTTCTCATCACAGAGTCACTCAATGTGATGTTGTCATGAAGTTTCTCAGCATAACATCACTATGACTGCTCCCATGAGTGGAAAGACAAATACCTCTATCTCAGAGGCAAACAAGGGCTTCCACCTCAAATCTTTCTATGTTAGAGAAAAATGCATTACAAGGGTTGTCACCTCAAATTTCTCCATCTTAGAGAAAAATGCATTATTGCACATTAAAAAAACTAATGCTACTCCCTTTCAATAGAAACTCCTCAGCAAAGGCAACATCTCACATCTTTGATTCTCACAATAAATTGCAGCTGGATCCAATGTCTGACCAAACAAGGAGCTTTCGGAATCACACACTGTCTCAAGCCTGCTAATCCTCTACAAAGGACTTGGCACTCTCCATCGACCACTCAAACTCCCTCTTAATCTTAAACCCGGTATGAAGGAAGAGTCGCTTCAGAGTATTTGCACACTTGAACCAGGCAATATACTGGACATGCTTTGCCCAATGCAAAGAAATAACCCACAGATTGTAGTCGTATCCAGATAACAACCCACTTTCTAAAATATTCTTGCCTAGAACTCATGCAAGATGAGTATTCAGTGCCTCCGTTGATGAAACCTGGCTTCCATCTTCAACAACACTATAGTGACTAATTCTCCTCATAACTCGTTGAAGATTGGCAACAATGTTATGTAGCTCAGTGCAGCTGTTAACAATCTCTAGATTCACACTACAATCTCCCTCAATAGCACCCAACAAATGTCTAACCATGTGCATGTGTGCTCCAAACATGTGCAGGAATGCTCAAGAATGGTATTCCTGAGCTTGCATGTCAGTTCTACACAGTCTAGAAAGCACTGAAGCTGAAGCTCTCAACTCATGCCTTGAATTCGAAAAAGTTAACTCCCTCTAAATGTCATTTCCTCCTCTTAGAAGAAACTTATCACAAGAAAATTTGAATAGGTTCTTCAAGAGAGAGATTTCTCCACTTATGTGCCATGAACTCAGCCCTATGACAGCAACTTGTGTCTTCATTCTTCACCCTACATGACTTCCTCACAAGATGCATTAAGATCTTCCTCCCTTGAATGCAGTCTCTCAACATCCTTATGCTCCTCGATTCATCCTGGAAGCATTTTATTTAGCCTACTAATAGTTCATAGGATATGTTTACCATACAGGTAAAGTAAATGAACGCATACAGAAAGTAACAGCAGAACAGTAGCATAATATTCGCAATAGTAAGTGAATGATTTACAATGATCCCAGACGGGATATAAATACTACTGCCGAACCTTCCCGAAGGGGTCTTTCGGCCACAATTGTTCTATCCGTTACAAACTATTTACCGCCGGACCGTCGGCTACAGAAACACCGCCGGACCGTCGGCTACAAGAACACCGCCGGACCGTCGGCTACAGAAACACCGCCGGACCGTCGGCTACAGGAACACCGCCGGACTGTCGGCTACAGGAACACCGCCGGACCATCGACTACAGAATGCAAAATACTGCCGGAACCATCCAGTCGGCTAACACCATCCCCCCCAAAAAGAAAAGTCGTCTCCTGACGACTGACAAAATATCTGAGACAAATTAACAAACAAAATACATTAACAGAGTGACTACAACAAGAGAAATCTGCTTTTGTCACATCACTTCCACATTCATCCCGTTACATCTGTAGCCTTTGCTAACACAATACTGTCTCCTCAAGCTGACCTTGATAGCCACCTGTGCTGCTTTCTCTGTTTTCAATTCCTCGGTACCCTAAGCCAAGTGTCGCTGCACTGCCTCCAACCGGATGATCAGCTCCTCCCGAGCTCTCTACGCATCCACCTAGACAGCCTCACAGCCAACACCTTCTCCCACTGCCTCTGGTACACAGAAAGTCCATGCCTGCAGCAACTTCAACTCTTCTCAACTAGTCAGACTCCCACGACTGATATCCGCCACGACTGGGGGTCCAGGGGGCAACGCCCCCGGCGGGGTCGAGGGGCAGCGCCCTCGCGGGGTCCTGGGGCAGCGCCCTGGGTGCGCTCCCTGTCGCAGTACAGGGCGGGGTCGAGGGGCAGCGCCCCTCACCGCCAAGACTAAATTAACACTTCGCAACCCACACAGAAATGCATGGAACACACCATTTCTGTCATTATCTGCCGATTCTGTACTCTTTCTGGCAACCATGGATGCGTCCTCTTCCCTTTGGCATCATCTGTCACTCATTCTGAACAACTTGATTTTGTCGACGCTTTTTTTTTTTTTTTTTTTTTTATATATAAGTACTGAACCTCTAACTCTACATCACCCGCGGCCTTCCTGTTCCCCCTGCGGCCTTTCTGTTCTCTCCGCGGCCTTTCTTTTCTTCCCGCGACCCATTCTTCTCCTACCCGCGGCCTTCTGCTGGTCAAATTCTTCACCAAATTCTTCAACATGCCCACCCAAACTGTCTTGCTACTGCCGTGGAAGTTTTCCGTCTGCGGATCTGCGGGGTTTTAAGTCCGCGGGGCCTCCCTTCCCGCGGGACTTCTAGTCCGCAGGGCCCGCGGGACTCTTAGTCCGCGGGGCCCGCGGGACTTGAAGTCCGCGGGGTCCGCGGGGCTGTGAGGCCGCAAAAAATTTATTTATTTATTTATTTATTTTTTTTTTTTTGTTTTTTTTTTTTTTAAAAGAATACATTACTCAACAACAGTACCTCTGAGTGACGTCATCGCCAGGGAATGCTGTACTGACGACACGGAAGGATTCACTGCCGGGGAGTACTTCCTTACACGATATGGTTTCAACTTAGATCCATTAACTGGCTGAGTTATCTTTTGTCCGTCCAAGGTTGCTAATTTTATTGTCCCCGTGTCGCCAATTTCTATAGCGGAGGAAGATAAGTTGAAGACGACGTTTGTTGTTGAAGATGGCGTCTATGCGTACAATCGGATGCCTTTTGGGTTGTGTAATGCACCGGCCACATTCCAACGGATTGTGCTGCATATTTTCGACAAGATGTCTGTGGGAAATTTCAAGGCCTTCTTGGATGATTGGTCAATATTCAACGCAGAAGACGGACACCTGGCAGCACTTGGTGAATGTATGGAGAGATGTCGCAGAGCCCGGCTAGCATTGAACCCCAAGAAGTGCCGATTCATGGTTCCACATGGCAGACTGCTCGGACACATTGTTTGTAAGGAAGGATTAAAGACGGATCCCGACAAAGTGAGAGTCATTCTAGAAATGCAGCCATCCACTAATGTCACGGAGGTAAAATCTTTTCTCGGACACATTGGGTATTACCGGAGATTTATTAAAAACTTTGCCAAGGTATCCCAGCCGTTAGATAAGCTCACATGCAAGAAAGAGGCATTTCGATGGGAGAAAGAGCAGGATGAGGCATTTGAAGGGCTAAAGGTACGACTGGCTACGGCACCCATCCTGGCATATCCGGATTGGAATAAAGAATTTCATGTTCATGTGGATACCTCTAATTATGCGATCGGCACAACCCTGGCACAGACTGGTAATCACGGATTGGATCATCCAATATACTTTGCCAGTCGGTTGTTATCAAAGGCCGAGCAAAACTACAGCACAACTGAAAGAGAAGCTTTGGGAATGGTTTATGCCGTACAAAAATTCCACCATTATTTGCTTGCTACACCGTTTGTGTTTTATGTTGATCACCAGGCCCTGTTGTACCTGATTAACAAACCCGTCATCCAAGGGAGGATCAGCCGATGGTTGCTACTGTTGCAAGAATTTACTTTCACAATCAGTGTCCGGCCAGGAAAGAAACACGTCAGTGCCGACCACCTGTCACGGATCAAAACGGGGGAATCAGCGGATGGTGTGAATGACGACTTTCCTGACGCACAGCTGTTTCAGATTGGGGTACTGCCGGAATGGTACAAGAATATTGGTGAATACCTATCAACAGGACAATTTCCCACGGGGATGTCACCAAACGATAGACGCAAATTGATAATCAGGAGTCGTACATTCCAATTAATCAATGGGTTGCTCTACAAAATGGGGCCGGATCACATTCTTCGACGATGTGTGCTGGAAGAAGAGATACCGCAGGTGTTAAAAGAAGCCCATGAAGGCCCCGCAGGAGGCCACATGGGGCCTGACACCACTGCACGAAAGATATTGCTTGCAGGACTTTGGTGGCCAATGGTGTACAATGATGCACGGGAATGGGTCGTCGGATGTGACACTTGCCAACGGACTGGGAAACTGCTGAAGAAAGATTTCATGCCACTTCAACCTTCTCATGCGCAGGAACTTTTTGAACGATGGGGACTAGATTTCGTTGGACCATTGAGGGTGAGCACGATGCGACGGTGTCGCTACACCATTGTTGCAACGGAGTACCTGACCAAGTGGGTGGAGGCCCGTGCATTACCGGATAACTCGGCTGTCAGTACCGCGAAGTTTATTTATGAACAAATCATCACAAGGTATGGAATTCCATTACAATTAACAAGTGATAGGGGAGGTCATTTCGTCAATCATGTTATTCGACTGCTCACTACTCAGTTCAAGATTCATCATTCGCTGTCAAGTCCGTACTATCCAAGAGCAAACGGGCAGGCAGAAGCCACCAATAAAATTCTGGTATCCATCATCTACAAATCCTGTGCGGTGGAAGGAGCGGATTGGGAAGAGAACTTACCTGCTGCTCTCTGGGCGTACCGCACGGCATACAAAGTGACGACCGGGTACACACCATTCCAGTTAATGTTTGGACAAGAAGCAGTGGTCCCCGCAGAATTCATGATTCCAAGTCTTCGAATAGCGTTGGAAAACAAACTGGATGATGACGGAAGTCTACAAGAGCGATTGACTAATTTGAATAAACTGGAGGAGAAACGGTTGTTGGCACAGTGGGCAACAGAAGTAGCACAGAATAGACGCAAACTCTGGCATGACAAGCATCTGAGACATAACAGATTCCAGACAGGACAATTAGTACTGAAGTATGATGGCCGTAACGAAATCAAGCCGGGCAAATTCAAAGTACGATGGATTGGACCATATCAAATCCGAGAAATTGGCGACACGGGGACAATGAAATTAGCAACCTTGGACGGACAAGAGATAACTCAGCCAGTTAACGGATCTAAGTTGAAACCATATCGTGTAAGGAAGTACTGCCCGGCGGTAAATCCTTCCGTGTCGTCAGTACAGCATTCCCTGGCGATGACGTCACTCAGAGGTACTGTTGTTGAGTAATGAAAAAAAAAAAAAAAAATTGAAAAAATTGAAAAAAAAAAATATATATATATATATATATATATTTAGCCCCGCGGACTAGAAGTCCCGCGGGAAGGGAGGCCCCGCGGATTTAAAACCCCGCAGGTCCGCAGACAGAAAACTTCCACGGCAGTAGCAAGACAGTTTGGGGTGCGTGTTGAAGAATTTGGTGAAGAATTTGACCAGCATAAGGCAGTGGTTGGGAAATTTGGTCGACATTAAGTGGGATAACATCCAATTTTTTCAGTCCATGAGATTGAAAAATTTCAACGTCACGGATAGACAAGAAGATCGCCGCGGGAGAAAACTTCCACCTTCGCCGTCAGCCAGAGTATTTCCACGAGAAATTTAAGAAGCCGGCAATAGGAAGAATAAATCATTTTTTTTTGGCATGGAGTCAGCGGGCAAGCGGAAGCCGTGGAAGAGTCAGTTGGCCAATATGGAGAAGACTTCAAGAGTTTTGGCGTCAGGAATTCGAGTTGCAGGCCCCTCCGGTTCCAGCAGCAAGAAACAAAAGACCAAGGAAGAACTCACTTATCTCACCATCCAGTTTGAGAGTCTTAGCGGAAGCGAATGTCGGAAGTGGTGGCAGGAAACTCCTGAGGCAGACCAAATTAAACAGATTTTGATACGGGCACAGGTACATTGGGCTATTCAGCTTCCCATCTTTTCCATTCGGATGTTTGAATCAGTATTGCGCACCATGATAGAAACATACAGTGTCCAGAGCAGAACAAGTACATTCTTGTACAAAAGGAAGCGGATGACGGTGTCCTTTAAACCAAGAGATTTCACCAGGGTCTTCGGCATTCCTGGCCCCAGCGGGAAGAAAGTGGAAATAAAGAATCATAAACTGTCGCAGGATCGGAAGGAGCATTGGATAGCCCTAGTATGCAGGGACCTTACACCTATGGAGAAGGAGGCAGTAGTTCAGGGGACAAAGTGCAGAGGGCTTCGTAGGGACATTATTCGAGAGGGCCATTGGCATTGTATCATGGACGTCATCAAGAGCAGATTGACCGGTGCCACTCGAGCTTCAGATATCGCACTGCCACAGATTGTGTTTATGAATGGTATCATGCAGGGAGTGGTCTATGATTGGGCCTCAGTGCTTGCCGACAGAATGGAAGAATTCATGACACTTCAGCACCGAACATTTTTTATGCCGCACCATGCCATCGGGTTGTTTTTAGAGGCAGCAGCTAATCAGATCCCTATGGATGGCTTTGAGGCTCCTCCACGGGGCAAGCTGGCAGACGGGGAGCCTCCCATTTTCTTCTGGCGCCACTTGGATACAGGAGGGTCAGCTGCTGGACACAGGAAAGTACTCCGCAAATTAGCCCTTTCCGGAGAAACAGATAGCGGGAGGGAGGGCACTTCAATAAGTGACGAGGCTGAATCTGGGGAAGAAGAGGAGAGCACATCGGCTGAAGTTGACGGAGAGCCAGCAGGAGGTGGGCCTACGTTCTTTACCCCGCCTCAGCTGTCAACCTCAGCACACTTGACTACCTCTTCTACGGTCATTCCGGCCTTTGGTCAGCGCTATGCCCCAATTCTTATGACTCCTCCAGCGGAGGCAGATGTCCCACGGACAGTGGCTGAGGTGGTTCCACACGCAGTACCGGACACCGTCCCACAGATAGTTGCCAAGCCACTGCCGACGGCTGTAGCAGAAGTAGTTTCAGCTGCACCAACGAATGTCACTGTCGCAGAGCCACCACTACCACAGTCTGAGCCGCAGGTTCGGTTGGAGGTCATTGATTGTGACGCAGTGGTCACCATTTCATCATCCCTTTTAGCAGAGGCCGAGTCAGCCCAGTCAGTACAGAAGATGAATATGGAGCTTGCGCGGGTCGAACAACCGGAGGTGATAGATAGAGCTAGTGAGTTTCTGAGGCAGCAGTTCCGACTCACTCCGGCGAAGCGGGGTCCCTCCATTCAGTCTCCTGGGCGTTTTGAAACATGGCCGGCGGAACCCCAGCCTCAGCCTCCGGAGGAGGGAATGCCACATGCCGTGGTTGCGCCAACAACACAGACGGCAGCACCGGATGTAGGCATGGCTCCCACTGGCGAGGGGGGACACAGTGATGCTGAATGATCATTAGAGGCTTTCGCCAAGGAGGACTACAGGTCAGATGAAGACAGGTGTCGGGATTACCTCAGGACTATTAAGTCTGCATTAAAGAAGGGCCACGATGTGGCAATTCAGGCCCTGACTCGGCGGAGGGAATGGCACTTGATCAGAGCATATATTCGTGGGATTTTCCCTCGGCGATTCGAGACTTGCTTTATAGATAGGGGCTGGCCGGCAACGGAGACAGAGGAGATGCTGACAGATTGGGCCACGGCGCCGGAATTGGGACCCATGGACACTCCTATGATGAAACTAGCGCATGAGATTGTGGGACTGTACAAAGATGTTTACTACGGTCGTCAGTGTGCGGAGGCGAACAGAGTCGCAACAGAGCAGTCATTGGCAGCTGAAACTGAGGCTAGACAGAAACTAGCCACCGACTTGACCGCCCAGCAGGCAGCATGGGCCACAGAGCGGACAGCACTACTGGCAGATTTGGTAGCCGCGGTGCAGGAGAAAGACTTGGCTAAGCAAAGTATGGAGGCAGCGGTTCGAGATAAGGATGCGGCTGAGTATGAGATGCAGTTAGCCAGAACGTAGGCCATGGATGCGGCACTTCTTCTAAAGGAGGCCGTCGAAGTGAACTCTCAGATCCAGACAGATCTCCATATCAGGACTCGCCAGCAACACACTTCTGGGACGCCCCCCTCTCTCTAGTTCTTTCTGTAGTATGTAAGTTGTCTCCTAATTTTGTCAGTCGTCAGGAGACGACTTTTCTTTTTGGGGGGGATGGTGTTAGCCGACTGGATGGTTCCGGCAGTATTTTGCATTCTGTAGCCGACGGTCCGGCGGTGTTTCGGTATTCCGTATCCGGCGGTGTTTTGGTATTCCGTAGCCGACGGTCTGGCGGTAAATAGTTTGTAACGGATACAATAATTATGGCCGACAGACTCCTTCGGGAATGTTCGGCAGTAGTATTTATATCCCGTCCGGGATCATTGTAAATCATCATTCATCTACTATTGCGAATATAATACTGCTGTTCGTGTTCTATTGTCTGTATGCATTCATTCTCTGTGTCTTTACGCTAAACAGGATAAACCTCTACCAAAGAAAAAATACCAAAGCTAGAAGCATGCATGATTCACTATTTTAATGTATCAATAAGTAACTATATACAAGATTCATAAACATTATTCAAGGATATGAAATACTTATCTTACGTAAAGAATTAGATCTCAAGATATGCCACTGTAGTATCTCTGCAAATTTGTCCAGCAAGAGACCCAACATACTGGAACAGAGGAATTGGATACAGCCCTACTAGACCTGGGCATGTAACTGTTGAAACTGGAGACGAGAAACTACCATAGAATCCCCAAGATGACAAGTCTTCATAGAATTAACTGGATATTATTAGAATAGCATTGTTGTCCAGATAGTTATACAGGAATCACACAAGAATGCCTCAACTCTCCTGAAAAATGAAGTTAAAGAGATGCCATCAAGACAGAAAGATGGCTGTGGCAATACAAGCACACCCAGCAGATGATATTCAAACACCCAGGGGACTTCTCAAGACATGCATAGAATAATGACTCCTGCGATTAGAATTACAATTGATTTTCTCAGCGACTTCCTCAATGAGAAGCTATAATTTTTCCCTGAAACACTTGAGATGAACAAACAGCTGAAGAAGTTATTGTTTCGCAGACAACTTAACCCACACAAATGAGGTAGAGATTCAGTCCCCTGTTATTTCATCCTCTCCCCTTGTCCCCATAGTAATCCATTGTTTTGAATAATTCCCGATGCACCTTAAGAGTATTTCTAATTTTCTATAGACCATGATAGAGCCTCCTATTACTATCTAAAATTTTCAGCTGCAGAACATGTAACAGAGTGATGGGAATTGATGTTATCCATCACTGAATGGTTCCATGCATAGTATTACTGAACCAAACTCCTTTAGCACATGTATGTCAGCAAGTGCTAAAAGTAATTCTGAATGCTTTCGATGCAACTGTTAAGTGGATGTATAGCCCGACCTTCTCAGCAAGACGTTGTGTTGGAAAGTACCTTAAGCAGCAACTACCACATGCACACACACACACACACACACACACACACACACACACACACGTACATAATATACATACATGTATGTATGTATGTATGTATGTATGTACATATGTATGTATATATATATGTACATGTGTACATACATACATACATACATACATATGTGTGTGTGTGTGTGTGTGTATTTCCCATTCTCTTTGT
Source organism: Cupressus sempervirens (assembly GCA_028749045.1). Lineage (NCBI taxonomy): Eukaryota > Viridiplantae > Streptophyta > Pinopsida > Cupressales > Cupressaceae > Cupressus > Cupressus sempervirens. The sequence goes on along the minus strand of CM053785.1, from coordinate 60,938,487 downwards.
GGCTTCTGATTAGTATGCAGTCCCCTTGAAACAAGATATAAATTGCTGCCAATGTGTGACTCCACAAACAGCAGTCATGAACTCCAATTCTATGTTCGAACCAAACATGAGAGAGGAAGTGTTAAGCAACCAACAGAAATATTCAAGTTCAAGAATGCAGCTTCCAATAATCTTCATCGAATACTTATGACAGGAACATCGAGAATATAAGTATATTGCAGAATGTATTTACTGGACCCAACTGAGCCAGGAAGAACAGAGCCAACAAATTGAACCCAACCAACTATTTTTATTTGCACTGTGCTTTCTATTGTCCAACAATGAAATATTTTATCTCCTAATAACAAATAGTTATGCCTCAGACTTCTGGTGGCTAATGCATGAATGTTAGAAGGTTTTTTAACAGGCCTCATAACATATCTAATGAGCGTCCCAAACAAGCACAATGACTGTGGCAGCTATGGAAACTAGCACGCTACCTCTCAAATTCCAAGATGATTTGGGTCGTGTCTCCTTAGCCCAATAATCTCCATTTTTTTGAGTTGCATCTAACTTCGATAACAATAAATTTCCTAGCTTCCATAACCTGATATCCAATTCATTTCTTACTAACTCCAATCATTTTGTTCTGGCACAACATCCCAAGCAGGGTTCATTTGTCCAAGACGGCAATATCCACAATTGCAAACCAAGATACCAAGATATCAATACACAAAAGTCTCAAAAGATTCTCTCTTCATCCAAGACTGCAGCTCAAAAAATATGAAACGGCTCTTGAAAGAAAACCGACTCAGTGATACTTCACATGAATTTTAAATGTAATACGGTAGACATTAAACCAGCTTCTGGGCACCATTAAAAATTTGAGCTCCATGACTCCTTAAATTTACAGACACAATGCATTAGAGAAGGCCACCCAAAGGATTGAATCTTAGCATAGATAGAATGCTAGAATAGGATCTTTGGCAAAAATATAAATTCTCCTCCACAATCACCATATACTCGACCTGAAAAATGCCCTGCCACTTAATGAAAATAATATTTACCAAAACCTTCTGAGAAATATATCGGCTATTAATTTGTCAATAGTCCGCTCTCATATTTCACTCCTGCAGGGTTATTATGTCGCTCCTTCAAATGTATTAATCATGCTAAAACTAATTGTTTTTGAACTTTTGATATATCAGCCTCACCCATTAAACCCATGATTCTTCTAGTATCCAATCATCTTATTCTGCTTCTTGCTTAAACTTGGCTCTGATACCATGTTAAAATTTGAATCGGAAATAGAGATAAAACAAATAGCCAATAACTAAAAAATACAAGAATGAAGATACCCTGGGACAACCCTCCTCCAGGGAAAAATCCAGCAACATCAAGAAACATCACTTCACTAAAATGAATGAGTCAAAATACAATTCTCACACGATGCTTAAACTACACACCTTCAATGAACACAAGACATATTTCTCTTTACAATAACACTGACACATATTTACTTACACTCACATAATGATAAATACAAAACCAATGCTACACCAAACAATATTCATTTACAAATGACTTGCAATAAACCACACATTGATGAAATACGTATGGTAATGATAAATAACACATACTATGATCAAACAAAAAATTTACAACATTCTGCTCATGAAATTCACAATAACATTGACAATGCCCTGCTATAAAACAATGACGTTTACAATAACAGTGTAAATCTCAATGCAATCCTACAACAACCTGCACATGGTGATCTCAGAATAATCTCCTCAATAGTTCGAATGATAATCCCTCTACACAAAAATGAACAACTCTCACCAACTTTGTCTTTCGTATTCTCAGAATACACATTGTAGAGAAACAGAAGTCTCTTGCTACAAGAAGACGCTACAATTACAAAACCGGCAACAACCATGTACACGTGGCTCTCCAAATATGAACAGTTATGCTCGCATGATGTCATGTCCCCTTTCTAGCGACATGATTTCCACAGTAGATTTGCCTATCATCAACCCTCGTAGGCAAATGATTTTGAAGAGAGAGTCATCTTGTTGATCAGTTGGTTGTATATTGCTCTTGGAGAGTTGTAGTTGAGCCTACATCCAGTCGAGTTGGGCCTACATGTTATAATTTTGAGTTGAGATTGCACTTTAATTTTATAAAGTTATTTTATAATAAAGTGCATTATAATGAGATTTTATAAAGGATGTTTCTGGAAGTTCTTAGTGAATTCTTAGAAAAGTTAATAAATTGAGGGCTGGGGGCACCCATTTGGACATGCGGATTTGTGGATTCAACTTCTATTCATATTGGAGCAATTTGTAGTCATTTGGTCTGCAAATTTTCATTAGATCTTTGGGAACGAAAACTCCCTTGGATTTGCATAACTGAGGAAGTGAAATATCTTCTGAAGGGTTGCTCATTGGAGATGGTATTTAGCCATTTCATGGTGGATTATTCTGAGAATTGATTTTGAGGGTTTGAAACTGTTTGCAAAAGGGTTTGGAATTCATCATCTCATTGGAGAATCAGTTTGGCAAAATTTGGAGGTCATTCAGTGCATTTTTCTGATAAGTCCATGCCAAGGCCTGGACTCACATTTTCACTCATAACTTCACATCCCGTTGGAGTTTGAATTTATGCATTGGAGGGGTTATATATTAACCCTAGGCATTTCAGAACATACAAATTTCGGCACCCAATAGTAAGCAAACTATTTTATAGCAGGGTCGTACATGACAGTATAGTACCAGGGCCCGGGTCACAAGTTTTGCTCATATCTCACAAACTATTCAGAGATTAATTTTATGCCTTTAGGAGATCATCTAACAACCCTAGGCGTCCCTGTTTAGGGTATTTTTGGAAGCCATTACTTTGCATAAATTTGAGCACAAGTACCGTATTGTACGGCCTATACCAGGGAGCTGTACGGCAGGGAACAGAGGTGCAGTTTGGGGTGCAGAACTGACATCAATACATCATGCATTTGTCAACAAACAGAGGCAGCGATTTCCAGGTTCTTGGTGTTTGATTTGGATGTCAAAAATAGTATAAAATTGCATATGTTCAGTCCTTGTCATAACAGTCTAGTATATGCTTTGAATCAGTCACTGTTATTCATCATTTCCAATTGGATTGTTCTAGTTAAAGAATATTGTGAGGGCTTGCCATTACCATAGTGCATTGTATTGAAATCTGCAATTGTCAAGTTGTAACAGTCCATTATACTCTCAGAATTCAGTCCTTAATAGCATATTGTAATCAGATTTTCTGAATATTGTTATTGGTACTGTTATTGTTAATTGTATTTCATTGCATATTGGTATTGTTATATCAATCATACCTTGTGGATTTGTTGCTCAACAACTATAACCTTGAAACACTACATTTCAAACAAATAATCAGTTGCATGCCAAGTGTTTGACGGATTGTCACAGTTCAGCATTGGGGGTTTTAGTGGCCTTTATAGTAAGGGTCATTACACGAGGCCTTTTGTCTGCTGACGTTGAAGACTTTTCATAGTCTTCAACGAGCATGACTTTTCATACAGATAACTGATCAGTAGGAAGATTCTTGGCTTACCAAAAGCCACACATGTAGATATGAAACATCGAAAACTGATGAAAATGGTAATTTCAAATAGAAACAATCATTGCAGGTGAAGTAGATAGCTCCTACAGCTATCAAACTCCAACATTTGGTGACTAGCCTCTTTAAAATTTCAAATATTAGGTGACTGCCCTCTTAAACCTCTGATAAATTTCGATCTCAATTACTTTATATTCGATCTCCAACTTGGACAACTATTTGTTAACTGCCCTCTTTAAAAGTCAGATTAATTTTGATATCAGCTACCTCACTGACTTGGCTAATATTTGATCTCAGACTTAGATAATTATTTGTCAATTGCCCTCTTTAAAAGTCTAATAAATTTTGATCTCAGTTACTTCATAGTTCACAGACTTGGCTAATATTTGACCTCAGACTTATCTAATATCTTATTCTTTATCCTTGGACTTGCAGAGCTGTAGTGCAAGTAACAGTAGAAAATGGTTGGTGGAGAACAAGGGACAAATTATGGAAACATGGGACACTAGGACCAAATCAAGGAGAGGTTAAATGTAACCATTTCCCTAAGGAGATAAGTGGAGGCATAAGCTGACTAAAATATCATATTGCAAAGATTTCATGGAATGATATTACACTAGTTTTGGCAAGCCTTGAAGCATATGCACAAAAGAAGGCAGCAAAAAAGTGAACAGAGGCCATGGCAGCCCCAATGGGCAATTTTAGTTCTACACAGTCGTAGATAGGTGCAGGGGCTTCTTTCATTAGACCATGGGTACGAGGATCGAAAAATGTGGGTAGGCATATATCAGACTTTTGGGTTCCACGTAACACTCCTAGTGCTCAACCTAGATTGCAAGGCACTGCATGGAACAAAGAGATGCACCAAAAGAGTAGTAGTTGCAAGATTTTGGTACTACAATGGCCCCTTCAATACTTTATGAAGTCCATATTGTTATCAATTCATCACTGCAATGATCATGTCTGGTAAGGGGTCAAAGGCCCCAAGTTGTTATGAGGTGAGTGGGTCGTTTTTGCAAGATGAGATCCAAAATATTCATCAATTTGTGGAAGAGCGGAGAAGAGTTTGGGAACAGAAAGGTTGTACTATTATATCTGATGGGTGGACAATTGGCAAGAATAGGACGCTCATCAACTTTCTAGTTGGTTCAAGGAGATAGTATTTCTAAAATCAACTGATGCCTTTGATCAAGTTATGATGCAAACTTTGTGTAACATGTTGGATGAGGTAGTGGCGAAAGTGGCGGTGGCTAATATCGTCCAAATTGTGATTAATAATATAGTTGCATATGTGGAAGGTGATAGGCTTCTGATTAATAGGCATCCCACATTATTTTGGAGCCCTTGTGTTTCCCATTGTCTTGACTTTCTCCTTGAGAACCTAGGAAAACTGAGTTGGGTGGAGAAGGTGGTTGAAGATGGAAGGAATATCACAAAGTACATCTACAACCACACATGTTCCTAAGTCTTATAAGAGAGCACACTGATGGTAGGGATCTTGTGTAATCGAGGGTCACATGCTCATATATAGATAAGTGAACCTAAGCCTTAAAATTCTTTCAATCTTATAATGTTTGTGTCGTCGTTAAATATTGTGTAGCCGATGGGTTGATATCGTCGGTAAATATTGTGTAGCCGACGAATTGATGCCGTCAGTAAATATTGTGTAGCCAACAGGTAGATTAGCATGTAGTTGGTAATTATTTATTATGTAACCGACGGACCCCTTCAGGAAGCTTCTTCGGAAAGGTATATGTACACCGTTGGAAATCATTGTAATCATCATTGAAAGCACTATGTAATCTCTTCGGCATATATGCGAATAATAAAAGGAGTACTGTTGTGTTACATGTTCCTGTCTATTGTTTGTATGCATTAAACCGTTTACCCCATACAGTAAACATTTGGCGCTATTGCCCAATGGGCTTGGAACGAAGGCAGAGGAATGAAGACTAATGCCAAATCAGCTTAACAAGGATAGGAATAAGATAAAGGAAAAAAAATGAAATCCGCATCGCACAAGAAATTTTAATTTTGCACAAAAGGCCGAGCGCAGACTACCAACGGACACCGAAGCACCGAGGAATTGTTGGAAGAGACTCGACAGCGGTTGGATTTGGTGGAAGAAGAAAGGGAGGAATTTTTGAACCTATATATGCCAAGAGAAGAGAATCCGAACGGAAGGGAATTAACTCACACAGCTCGAAGTGCTAAGGGAGCACGAGCGTGGAGTGAACTCTTTGTCCGTGATACACTTCCAAAACGGACAATTTTGCTTAACGAAGACCTTTCTTCACCAAAGAACGCAGTTGTTGGAAATAAGACAACTGTTCGAAACAACGCTGGTATCGGAATGCAAAGCGTCGGTATCAGAGTGTAGAGCGTCGGTATCGGAGTGTAGAGCATCGGTATTGGAGTGCAGAGCATCGATATCGAAGTGCAAAACAGTTCCAGTGTTGCAGTGCCGAATGGCACCGATGGAGCAGTATTGAACAACGCTCGTACACAAAATCAAGTAATAATGGCAAGACCAAAGTAGAAATTACCAAAGTTTAATGGTGATGGAATGACCGATCCAATCAGACACTGTAAGACATGCGAAACAATTTGGATGGCGAATGGTGTAACTAACACAGATGAATGGGTGCGACAATTTTCAACAACCCTAAGGGGTGTAGCAATTGATTGGTTTGCCGACAAGGATCCCCAAAAATTAACTACATGGGCAGATGTTACAAAGGAGTTTATCACCAAGTTTCAATTGTTGCGCGACGACAATGAAATCGTAGTAGAAATCTACACCACAAAGCAAGTGAAAAATGAAACCGTTTGTATATATGCCAGAAAACTCAAAGAATTAATAAATAAAATGAAAAATAAGCCAGCAAATGGGCTGAAAAAGAGATGGTTCATTGAGGGACTACGCCCGAAGTTAAGGAAGAAAATGAAGATTGTGCCGCCATCATCATACATCGAAGCATACAATCGGGCGATGGACTTAGAGAGTGAACAAAAAACAAAACAGAAGAAGAAAAATAGCTCATCCAACTCAGATGATGTGTCTGCAGAAGAAGATAGCAGTGATGACGAAAAGGGCAACAAAAAGGTCCGAGCTCTCCAGAAGGATATGATCTAAATGATGAAGGAATTTAAAAATATGTAGAAAGAGACGAAGGGAAACGAGCTATGGTGCAATGAATGCAAAACAGAAGATCACACGAAGGGATCCTGTCCGAAGAACCAGTTCTGCGAGATCTACCAAATTATGGGCATTCCATAAAAAAATGCCCCTTCAATATGAAAACGAGAGGACCTCAACAAGTGCTCCTGACACAAGAGGCTTCTGTGTCCAGAGGGAGCGAAAACACTAGCAATGATAGTGCCACTTCGGGTGGGTACAGAAACAATAGAAGAGGGCAAAACAACAATACCAACAATAATAATGGGGGCCGCAGCCGAATTCAATACGATGTGAATGGCCGCCTGATGGTTCAATGTCGAGCATGCAATTTGTGGGGCCACTTCACACGAAATTGTACATAAGCGAACACACCAAAGTTGTTATGCAGATGGTGCAGTCCTAGAGATCATGAAGATGCCAAGTGCCCGAAATCAGGAGTGAACTTGATCAGCATCGGCGCGAATGAAGAAGTCTTGGCAATCACCCATAAACAAGCAAAACTGTACCCCGACCCGACGGAAGAAAAGAAGAGATTGGAAGAAGCACGAGCGGAAATTGAGAAAGCAACACACATGGAGAAATCACAATTGAAGGACACTACCGGTACCTCAACAAGGAACTACGCGGAACAAAACATCATACAGCAGATATTACAAACAAAAGTACCAGTCAAAATAAATGATCTGCTGCTCACAATGTCTCAACTTCGATCGGCACTCACAAACATCACTCCAACTGCTAAATTACCAGGAGAACAAGGAAGGGAGAAGGAAACTCGAGCAAGTGCAGAGGACCCAATGCTGCTAGCCCTCACATCCGAACGGCATCCGGCGGTTGTAGAAATGGGTATATTAGGAACGGTCCTTTCAGACACAATTGTGGATGGAGGTTCATAGGTAAACGTCCTACTAGAAGATACCTGGAAGAAGTTGGGGCAGTCAACATTTTGGCCACCTACGTTCCAATTACTAATGGCAGACCAACACGGCATTAAACCTCTCGGGATCCTAATGGCACAACTAGTGACTATTGAAACACAGTCGTTCCTACTCGACTTTGTCGTCATCCCGCTGAAGAGGAGAGGATATGACACCATTTTGGGCCAGGGATGGCTTATACAAGCAAGGGTTAAGCATGACTGGAAGAAGAATATACTATCAATGGAAAGAAGGGGACGACAATTCACTATTGATTTACACACACAAATGGTGGAAGAAGAAGCCATATCATCTGATTCCGAAGAAGAGGATGAAGGGAAGAAGCAGATGGAACTAGATGAGGAAGGAGTCCTACGGTTGGAAGGTGGATCAAAGGACGATGATCTGGATTCGGTGAACAGATTATTTCACTGGAAGATGGAGGATTATGAACTCTTCCCAAGCTGCAACATGTTGGGTGTCGAAGAAGAAAAAGGAAGAAACAAGTTCTCGAAGGAGTATAGTGAACTAAAGGAAGGAGAAGCACAGGTGGATGAAACACCGGCCCATACATTCAGTGAAGATAAGCCAATAAAATATGAAGAGGCCACGATACAAACCATGAGCCTTGAAGATGATGTTGAACCAAAAAACATACTGGTGGGAGATAACTGGAATCTAGTAGTAAAAATAGCTGCATTTAAAATAGTACGGCCTTTTAGGACAGCAAAGCAAGTACACCATACGGACAAGCGTCAAAAGGAATTCTGGTCGTACAAGCACATGTGGAGGAGAGTAGAAGAGAGTATGTTTTCCATTAAATGGGGCCATATGACCTATCAAGAGCGTAAGCAAGAAAGGAAGGCCGTAAAGAAAAACAAAATGTTGTACGACCCAAGAAGGACGATGTACGGCTAGGCAAAAGATGGCAGGAAATCACAAGTAACCCACCGTACGGCCAGACAGGAGAAGATATTGTGCATGACACACCATACGACTCAAGAGGGGAAGAAGTATCACCATGCGGGTAATAACCAGCTAGTGAATTGCACCGTATGGACTCAAGGAGAACAAAAGTTAATGCACTGTACATCCTTAAGGAAATCACAAAGATTGTATGGTTGTAAAAGAGACATCAATTCTAAAGTAGTGACCGTACGGCCATATGGATATAAGAAGACCCCTATAGCAAACAAGTCACCACTGCAAAACCGTATGAAAGGAGGCTTAGATTGGATACCATACAGTGTACGGCCTATATAAAGGGTAAAGCTCAGGAAACAACAAAGACTGTACAACATTATGCAAACGCAACCGGAGAAAGCTTGACCACAAGGTGAATAGAAGGAACACCATTTGGTGTACGGTTGGCAACTTGGAGAAATAGGAACACCATACGACCCATTTCTGTAAGGCTGAAAACTTGTGAGAAATTAGAACACCATACGGCGAAGAAAAGCAGAGAAACATCTTCCATATGGCTCAAGAAGAAGAAGGTAAGCATCATTTGGTGGTCCATACGGCCTAGTATTTTAGGAAGCAAGAAAAGGTAGGAAAGCCGTATGGCCAAGACGTATGGTAACAGGAGCAAGGAAGCCGTACGTCAAAGAAAGAGAAGTGGGAACATCTTCAATACAAGAAGGGAGCCATTCCGTAGGGTAGGAACTGGAGAGGGAGAAGAAGATTGCAGTACACCGGTAGACACAGAAGAAGGGTGATATGAGGTTCTAAAAAAAACGACAACAAATCAAAAATGTTTAGAATGAATAACGCATGATGCCCAAGGGAAGGGAAAGACATAAACAGGTAGTAAAACATAAGCAGTTGCCAAAAAGAGTGTGGGATTGGAAGAAAATCACAAAAATGGTGTTCCATAGACTTTTGTGTGAGTTTGAGGGCGCTGATGTGGTCTTGGTGGCGGAGGCACTGCCCCTCGACCCTGCCTTGTAGCGCGCCTGGGGCTCTGCCCCAAAACCCCGCGGGGGCGATGCCCCCTAGACCCCCAGTCGGTGTAGTTACCAGTCGTAGGAAGTGTGACCAGTTGATGAGACCTGAAGTTGCTGCAGGCATAGAGTGTCTATGTACCAGAGGTAGAGAGAGCACCAGAGCAAGCCTTTCGAGAGGGGTGATACGCTTCCAAGCACTTGGAGTAGCTGTTGGATGTGAAGCTATCTTGGTGGATGCATAGAGAGCTCAAGAGGAGTTGATCATCCAGTTGAGGGCAGTAAAGCGACAATTGGCTAAGTGTACCCAGGAGTTGGAAGAGAAAGTGGCACGAGTGGCTATCAAGGTCAGCTTGACTAAGGTGACAGTATTGTGTTAGCAGAGGCTACAAATGCAACGTGGTTTGCAGACCAATTTGATGCAGGCACGGGACGAATGTGAAAGTGGTGTGACAGAAATAGATCTATCTTGTTGTAGTTAGTCAGTTAATGTATTCCGTTTTATTAATTTGTCTCGGATATTTTGTAATTTTCATCCGGAGACAACTTTTTCTTTTGGGGGGGGGGATGATGTTGTCGGTAAATATTGTGTAGCCGACGGGTTGATGTCGTCGGTAAATATTGTGTAGTCGACAGATTGATGTCGTTGATAAATATTGTGTAGCCAACAGGTAGATTAGCATGTAGTTGGTAATTATTTATTATGTAGCCAACATGTAGCCGACGGACCCCTTCGGAAAGGCATATGTACATCGTTGAAAATCATTGTAATCATCATTGAAAGCACTATGTAATCTCTTCAACATATATGCGAATAATAAAAGGATTATTGATGTGTTACATGTTCCTGTCTATTGTCTGTATGCATTCAACCGTTTACCCCATACGGTAAACAGTTTGGTTCTGTTACAAATTATGATCCTGATGTTGAGGTTGAGAGTTCTTCGACTTGAGTTCAACCATGTAATTATTATAAAATATTTTTGGGTTAATTGTCAATATGACTAGGATGCTAGGAAAAGGAGCTTTAGTAGGGAAACAACTGAGCAAACGAAGCTATGAACATAGAGAAATATTCCTTCCAAAATTGCTGATGGCGCCCAGATCATATATATATGGGTGAAAATAAACCTTTAAAATTCCTCAAAAATTCTCTTAATGATCAGAAGAATCCTAATTCCTAGCCAAAAATTGAATTTTAATCTCTAGCAAGCTCAAGGATTGGATTGGAGCTAGCACTTAGAGCTTCAATGTAAGAAATAGTCAATCAAGTTCAAGTCATGAAGTTCAATAAGGATTTGGAAACTTTGTGAGTACTCTCAGAGTTGCCGAGTACTCTCAATTGTTTGTGCGAGGCGATTATTCTAAATTTAACTCACATTTTTATAGATATAAAAAAATGTACGTAAAAATGTTGATGTGGGTAAAACGTTGGTTAAGATGCATTTTTCGCATGATGTTAGGGCTGTAAAACTATGCATTTTCTCTATTGAGATGTCAATTTCTAATTTAATACATTTTGTAATTGAATTCTACAAAAAAATATGTTTCTTTAAGATATTCCAATTTTTAGCACTTTCTAAGTTGTCAAGTTTCTGACATTTTTTTTTGAGTATACACCAAGTTGAAAAATTTGGGCCTGTCGAGTACTCTCTAAGTCCGAGTCTGCGAACTATAGGTTTGAGTAATGATTGGGATGAAGAGATTAGAAGTCAGAAAGGAACATGGACTTGGAATCAAGAAATAATTTGATGTCCTTGACAAGACTCAAGCTCCTACAAGAACTAGGTCTTCAAGGATACTATGGGCTATAGTGGGTTAGAGGGGAAAAGAGAATTGAGAATAAAAAAACATGTTTTGGAGATCAAGGTGAAGAGAATAGTGAAATGAGTAATCAATTCAAGCTCCAACCAAAGTGCCATGGAGAACTTAAGTTTACTACTTGCAAGAGTGAATGCAAAATGTGGTATGGGTTATAGACGGGAATTGGAACATAGAACCTAAAGCTCTAAGTTCCAATTAAGTACTGACTATGAGACTCAAATGAAGACCTTTTGAAATTCCTAACAATCAAGACCGGAGAGAAACAAGAGTTTTGAACAAATCTCTATTAGAGCCTAAAATTCAATGAGAACTGCTCATTTACAAAAGCAAGAAAGGGAAGATGAATCAAATCTAGAGATGACAAGTTCAAAACTTACTATAATAAGTTTCACAATTGTTAGAGTTTTATGTGACTCTACAACACCCCCAACATCACATGAAAGACCAAGATAACTTCCACAAGTGATTGGCAAGACAATTGCATTAAGATGCAAGAGTGAAATTATTGATCATGGACATCAATTGATTGATTATTGGGCATTGCATTGATTAATTTAAAATGTACATGATAGGCGATAAGAGACAATGATGAGAAGATAACCTATCACCGACACAAGGTGGAATCACATGTCCACCAAAGATGGATCATCAACATAGTTACACCGACCTGCGGGACGGGGGGCCAGTGGGATGAGGGGACAAGTTTCCGAGACGAGGGGATAGAGGGGCCTTGATTGGGGGGGGGGGGGGGGGGGAGGGGGGTGTGCGGCAAGGGAGTAGGGGTGTATATACTATGCATATGGTACTTAAAATGCTAGTTATGAAAAGATGTACTAGAATTATAAGATGTAAAGATGTAAAGATGTAAAAAACTTAAACATTGAATATTGCATTGAAGTTTTGAACTGGAACATCATGATTCATGATCAAATGACAAATAATGAACATTGAACATTAGCAAATGAAAGAGTGTCAAATTATATAGTTTTAAATTTATAATATATATCAAATCAATAGTATGAGTATCTACTATCTAATAGTAATCAATGATCATATGAGTCATGACATAAATGATAAAGATGATTACAATAAGTATCATGTGCCATGAATCATGATATCAAAATAAGTATATAATGCAAACAAAAACTACAAGTCTCCAAGAGTCCAAATCAAAATGCCAAATGAAAGATCAATGATCATCCCCTAGAGGCTGGAAGTTGAAACTCATCGCCACTGGAACTATCAGTCTCTCCAAGATCAAGAGCCAAAAAGGGAACACCAACTAGCCCTGTGGCTAGATCTAAAGCATCTCCTGCTCATCAATCTGCAATGGCTCCTCAGGCTCTACATCCCATCGTGATGTTGGGCTCTCCTTGTACACACGTGTCTTGTAGTCATCGATACGCAACACACTGTGTATAGTCACTAGCTTCTTCGCTCTCTAAGAGGTAAGTCTATTCCTCTTAAAAGAGTGCATGAAGCTATATGTAGACCAATTCCTCTCAAAAGTTGAGGAACTAGAAACCTAAGATGAAAAATAATTGGCCAATGTGAGACTCGGGAATTAGAAGTTGAACAATGATCATTGAAAACTTAAGTTAAATAGGTTCAAGTTGAGGAACTAAGTACCCAGGACAGAAAACGAATAGCTAGTGTGGTGGTCGTAGATTTCGCTCCATAAGCTGACCACCACAAAATGGGATCTTGTGCCATAGTCTTGATATCTGCCTTTGCTACTTGATTGTAACTCCTAAGAGCAGCAAATTTGGTCGACTCAGTGTGAACCTTAGCTGTTGTCTCAAGGTCATACATCCTATCTATGCACTTGAAGAACCCTTCACCTGAAAAAATTAAAAAGTACAAATTATTAGCAAATAGAAGAATCAAGATGCTAATAATGTAAATGATTTTAATTTATAAAATGATAAAGAGTCTAAGACAAATTTTTAAAGATGATTAAAATGAGTAGTGTTATATAATAAATTAATAATATAAATCACGTCATCATCATGAAGTGGTGTAACTCTACCAAGCCAAGTCATGTACTACTTTGGATTCAATACATATCTAGCCATGTGTAAGAGTGTGTTAAGGCTGTCCCATCTACGCTGAATAATAGGCCGAATGTGATCATTGTAGAAGGCTAATGTGGGGTCCTTCTCTCACACAACTGCCCTCATCTACCCAGGCATAGAATCAATGCACTCGTACACCTCTCCAAGTGTAAGTGCATCCCCATCTCCATACCTAATCACCTCGAAGACTAGCCTAATGATAGAGACAAAGTATTTTACATCACTCCAAAATACATCACTCTTAACTATTTCCTTCACCCTCATCCCCTGCTCTGACCCGGAACCATCCCATCTATTCCATTCATTCGTCATAACCATTAGTTGCAATGGCTCCTGCAACTCAAGCATTCTCTCTGAGAGAGTGAAATAGGATGCATACCGTGTCTCAACTAGTTTCAAGAACTCTTTGGCGAAGCTCCTAAATAGTGCACGTAAGGTGTGGTGGTTGCAGATATACATCTGCACATCTCTAGCATCACTAACCACTCCCTTTATCCAGCTAATCTTCCCCATGTCCTTTAGAGCATTGTTCATAGCAAGGAGTCCACCAAATATGTCAACATGTGGCCTCAACAAGCCTCCATGGAGCTCTACACACATGAGCTACATCTGTCACTACTTGGACCACATTTTGTGGCCCAATCTCCTCAATGACTTCCCGAAGAAATCTGAAATTGAAAATCAGCATCTTTTTTATGCCCTGAACAATCAACCGCCCTAAGAAAGAATGGGCCCTATGTGCATGTGACTATGACATTGATGAGTGGACGGCGTCTTATGTCCAACCACCCATCCATGATAATGTTGCACCTTGAATCCTCCCAAACAACCCTCATGCTCTTCATGGACTCACTAATCTTGGAATACTCATCATCCAAGATTTTAGTCCTCAATTTGTGCTCGCCTGATAGCACATATGATGGTAACCCCGTCTTTGCTACATTTTGAAATGCCTCCTTAAAATAAGGAGACCGAGCAATATGAAGTGAAATGTCATTGGCAAGTAACATTCTCCCAATGCATGCATCTAACTTCTCTCTCGTCTGGGCTGCAAACAAATCTACTATAGGGTTGTTGTCACTAGACTACCCCTACCAATGTAGTAGTTGAAGCTCTATGCTGTGGTCTAGAAGAAGATATGTGTCGGTGTTGTTGCCCCTGTATTTGTTGCTCATACACCTGTTGTATAGTCTAAACCTACTACCTACCAATTGTTTACCGCATAGGTTAATTAAGAATTGCACACAGATAATGAACACGAACACGAACAGCAGAACTCTTCTTATTATTATTCGCATATGCCAGAACATTACATTATGCTTGAATGATAAGATCTCCTGATTACAATGCTTCCCGAAGGGGTTATAAATACTTTCCGAAGAACTTTTCCGAAGGAGTCCGTCGGCCACATACAACATGTCGCTACATAACAAAACCTTTTCGAAGGGACCCGTCGGCTACATAACAAGAACCTTTCCGAAGGGACCCGTCAGCCGATACACAATTTCCTTTCTGAAGGGACCCGTCGACTGATACACAATTTCCTTCCCGAAGGGACCCGTCGGCTGATACACAATTTCCTTCCCGAAGGGACCCGTCGGCTGATACACAATTTCTACCGACGACATCATCCCCCCCAAAAAGAAAAGTCGTCTCCTGACGACTATTACAAAATCTCTGAGACAAATCAACAACCAAAATACATTGACTGACTAACTGGTCTTCAACACTATCACCTTAGCTAATCTGACATCTGACCCTGATAGCCACCTGTGCCGCTTTCTACCTTCCAATTCCGAGTACACTGAACCAAGTGTCGCTGTACTGCCTCCAACTGGATGATCAGCTCTTCCCGAGCTCTCTACGCATCCACCAAGACAGCCTCACGGCCAACACCTACTCTCAGTGCCTCTAGTACACAGACACTCCATGCCTGCAGCAGCTCCAAGTCTTCTCCACTGGTTAGACTCCTACGACTGATATTCGCAACGACTGGGGGTCCAGGGGGCAATGCCCCCGGCGAGGTCGAGGGGCAGCACCCCCGCGGGGTCTTGGGGCAGCGCCTCGGGTGTGCTCCCTGTCGCAGTACAGGGCGGGGTCGAGGGGCAGCGCCCCTCGCCACCAAGACCAAATTAGCACTCTGAAACCCACACAAAACTGCACGGAACACACCATTTCTGTCATTTTCTGCCAATTCTACACTCTTTCTGGCAATCACTGATGATTCCCCTTCCCTATGGCATCATCTAACACTCATTCTGAGCAACTTGATTCTGTCGTCGTTTTTTTTTAGAAAACCTCCTGTCACCCTTCTGTGATGAAATCCGTACGGCTTCAATCTTGACACTGTTTGCTGATTGCATATGGATGCCTCCTTCCTGGAGCTGCCACGCACACAGGTTTTGATGAAACAATTTTGAAGGCGTCTTCACTATTTCAATCTTCTGGAAAAGCCATACTGCAATATCCCACCAAGTCTTCAAAATCCGTACGATGGAAAATAACAAAATTTGACTCCAAATTCCGTATGTTAACCTTCTGAGGCTATCAAAATCCATACCAAATTCTGTACGTTAACCTTTTGAGGCTATCAAAATTTGTACGGTGGTTTTAGTGAAACTTTTAAAAACCGTACAATGCAAGAAAAAATCGTACCACAACAAAACCGTACACCAACTTTGAAGATGGAAACCGTACATTGTCTTTAAAAACCGTACTGCAAGCATGAAATCCGTATGTTGTCTTTAAAAACCGTACTACAACATGAAATCCGTATGTTGGCTTTAAAAACCGTACTGCAAACATGAAATCCGTACGTTGTCTTTAAAAACTGTACTGCAAGCATGAAATCCGTACGTTGGCTTTAAAAACCGTACTGCAAACATGAAATCCGTACGTTGGCTTTAAAAACTGTACTGCAAACATGAAATCCATACACCCTCCTTCAGATATGGGAAATCGTACGTTACTTCCGTTTCCCTTCAGATGAGAACCCGTATGGTGTTGTCCCCTGCAATTATGAAACCGTACAGTACCGCACGGTACTTTCTAGAAATTGTACGGTACTTTATATATATATATATATATTTTAAATTTCTTTTTTCAGAATAGCAAAGTCAGTTTACCCTTCGACCGTCGTCACCAACGGTCTGCAATGACAAAGGGGTCTCCCGAAGGCCACTTTGTGACGCAGAAGTCTTCCGCCTGTGATATATCTTCAACTTCGACCCATTCACCGCCTGAGGCACTTCGTGTCCATCCAAAGTCCATAATTTGATTGCTCCATTGTCCCCTACTTCCCGAATCTGATACGGCCCGACCCACTTAACCTTGAACTTGCCCGACCCACTTAACCTTGAACTTGCCCAGTTTGATCTCATTCCGGCCGTCGTACTTCAACACCCACTGTCCGGGCTGAAACCTGTTTAACTTCAGGTGCTTATCGTGCCATGCCTTCTGCCTATTCTGTGTTACTTCAGTTGCCCACTGTGCTAATAATCGCTTCTCCTCTAACCTGTTCAATTTATACAGCCGCTCCCTTAAGCTTTCCATGTCGCCCAACTTGTTTTCTAATGCTATCCGCAAGCTTGGTATCATAAATTTTGTTGGTACAATGACCTCCTATCCGAACATCAATTGAAACGGCGTGTGTCCTGTTGTAACTTTGTACGCCGTGTGGTAAGCCCACAGAGCAGAAGGTAATTTCTCCTCCTAGTCCTCCCCTTCGACTGCGCAGGATTTGTATATAATTGATACCAGAATTTTGTTGGTAGCTTCGGCCTGTCCGAAGGGACCCGTCGGCTGATACACAATTTCCTTCCCAAAGGGATCCGTCGGCTGATACACAATTTCCTTCCCGAAGGGACCCGTCGGCTGATACACAATTTCTACCGACGACACCAATCAAGGTAGTAGGCACTGGAATGCCCAAGTCCTCTGGAACTCCCCAAACCTTGCTGAATTCAATTCTCAAGTTCAAGTTTTTGGATTCACTCAAAAACTTACATGGTCCAACACCTTTACCTATCCAAAAGAGGTGTACATTCACTCTAGTGATGCTACCATACCATTCATCACCACATATATTGCATCTCCACTTTCTTGTGCCACCTGATGCTGAACCACTTGTTATTCTAGTGGCAAATTGTTTTAGAGGAGATTTTGGATCAAACTTAGCCCTAGCCCATTGTGCCAAAGATGGGGAGGGGCAATCAATAGATGGAGTACCAAGTAGTCGAAATGCACTACCCATGGAAGTAGAACTAGTTTGGGCCCCTTGTTGATTTGGCCCAGCCCCAATGTCTCTCTCGTGCTCACCCCAAGCAACGGTGTCATCATCATCCTTAGCCCCAACCTCAGGCTCAGGTTCATATTCTGATTCACTACCACTATCTGAATGAAATTCCATCTCATCATCACTATGAGAATCAATGCAGGAGCTCATTTTGACACAATAAACAAACTTTCAGCTTATGCCCTACTTTAAATTTTCTAAGATTTGAAACTAAATAACAAGAATTTGCAAAATGAAACATCAAGAATCTTAATCTATTATTTATAAATGATTCAATGAATGAATGATAACTATAACAAAATGAAACAACACACATTTAGAACTAAAAACATTGAGCAATAATTTATAAACATGCATTAGAAAATTAAAAAAACAAGTTAGAAAACCTACCTTTTGCTTGAAAAACTCCTTGAACAAGATGTTAAACCCTCCTCCTCTTCTTCTTGCTCCTAGGCTCTCCTTTTTCACTTGCAAACACTTTCTTCACTCTTCCACAAACCCTTTATCTCAGCTCTTCACTCTTCTTCTTCTTCTTGTTGCAAACAATGAGAAATGCAAATGTGAATAAAAATGAAGAATAGAAGGCTTTTGAACAAAAGTGGATGAAATGGGCCCCATATCCCATTATAACAAAAATAGAACCAAAAGAATATTAGAATAATGCCTTGTTTTTTTGTTTTTTAATGTCCCCCATCTTGTTGCCGCAGAAGACGTCCCGGCGCCCCCCGCACTTAAAGTAGACGCGGTCACGTCCCCCTGCACCAATAGGGGACGCGGAGATGTCTTCAACGGAGGTGGCAGTTTGAGTGGCGCCACCCAAGACGTCAAGACGATGTCCCCCTATCTCGAGTGTGGCCCAGTTTTGTTGGGGGGCGTGTCCCTGTGTTACACTAATCATCAATGAAGTATGTGCAATGATGAAGGTGATAATATGATATGTTCACTAAAGGTGGATTGAAATAACAACTATCACCACCTAGAGTGAAATTTTCCAACACCATGTGCATATTGAAGTGCAAACACCTAGGCGTCTCAATGACAAACTACTATGAAATGCATTATCCTAAGTAAGCTTTAAGTAAAGTGTAATTAGTGAATATTTAATTACACCAACAATAGTTTTAAGACCTAAACATCTAATCACCAAAGCTTGAACATATAAATTCTATAACCTAAGTTTTAAACAACACAACACACCATACAAAAACATATTAAATCTTTGAAGCAATGTAATGACCCTTACTATAAAAGCCACTGAAACCCTCAAACTGGACTTAGGAATTTTGTCAAACAGTTGGCATGTAACCGAATAAGGCTGCAATATTACTAATTGTTGTACAACGAAACCTCAATATATGATGCCAATAATGTATGAACAACAATTCCAGATTATAACACTACCAATCTAAGAGATAGATGACAATATGAAACTCAAATATGAAGTCCAATGCAATTTTGATTTTATGACAGCAAATAGAACTGATTACAATGAGAGACTGTCACAACTATGCACTTCTAATATATCAAGCTCTTGACAATGCAATGTTATGACATGAACAATAACCCAGTTCAGATTTGGAATGCAAATGACGAAACTTTTACAACAGTTATTAATGACTGAAAATAACTATTTATGCAATGACAGTGCTGACTGTTCTAATCCATAACATGCAATATTTTGGAAATCAAAACTTCAGTTTGTGCACTTGAAATAGCTCCAATTTTGCCGGATATGAATGCTAAATTAATGCCACACGAAGACCTCACAATCTGCCCCAAACCGACTCACAAAATTGCTGCTGCTGCCCAACTGACAGGGCCGTACAGGTACGGCCTGGTACGGCTGCTAGATAAAAATATTGCAGCGTTTTTTGTCACTCCAAAAGCAATAAATCTGGGCGCCTAGGGTTGCTGAATAACCCCCTAAAATATGAAATTCATCCGTCAAGCCAATTAGGAGTTATGAGCAAAAACGTGGGTCCAAACCCTCGACTGGCAGTCTGAAAATAATGCACAACTGTGTCTTCAAACCCTGTTAATCAGTCCACAAATGCTAGGGCACAACTGAAACCCTTATTCCAACCAAAGTAAACCCTTATAACTGAATCTCAATGAAGTCCAAATGAGATGGCTGAATTACCAACTCCTCAAATGCAACAATTCAGGTGATATTTCACACCCTCAAAGTCGCCAATCCAAGGGAGTGATTCGTTCCCAAAGATCAAATAATAATTTGCAGACCCAAGAGACTACAAATTTGCTCCACAATGGAAGAAGTAGAAGAAATCTCAAATCCAAGCATGTCCAAAATGAGAGGCCCAGCCCTCTATTTATTCACTTTTCTAAGAAGTTGCTAGAACTTCTAGAAACATCCTTTATAAAATCTCATTATAATGCACTTTTTATAATAAAGTAATTTTATAAAATAAAAAGTGCAACTCAACTTAAAATTATAACATGTAGGCCCCAATAACACATAATAATAAAATATAACCTCTTAACACTTCTTCAAGAGCAAGATATGACCATCCGATCCGCAGAATTGACTCTCTCTCCACACCATTTGCCTACGAGAGTCTGGAATAGGCAAAATCCATGATCAATGTCATGTCGAACTAAAGAGGGGACATTACAAGCAATAACAATACAAAAACCCTAACTAAAAAAAATACAAATCTCTAAAATCACAATCCTCCAATCAAATGAACGTAGTAGCAAATCTATATACTCAAACAAAAATAATTACTAAAAGAATGAAAAATACAAAATAGTAAAGGGCTATGACCAGTCTGATTATCTATCAACCGGTACAAGGAAAAAGCTTAGGATTCCTAGGTAACCAAATATAAAGTTTCTCTCGAGAAAGATCAATTAAGAAGTTCCAACCAAATGGAAGTCAAACTAGAGTATTTGAATGCATAAATGGGGAGGAGATCGAATGAAAACTGTTTACCGGACAGGTAAAGAAGTCAACACATACAGACAATGAACACGAACAGCAGAATTATATTCACAATAGTAGATCAATGACGATTTACAATGATCCCAGACGGGATATAAATACTACCACCGAACCTTCCCAAAGGAGTCCGTCGGCCACAATTATTTTATCCGAACCTTCCCGAAGGAGTCCGTCGGCCACAATTATTTTATCCGCTACAAACTATTTACCGCCAGACCGTTGGCTACAGAATACAGAAACACCGCCGGACCGTCGGCTACAGAAACACCACCGGACCGTCGGCTACAGAAACACTGTCGGACCGTCGGCTACAGAAACACTGCTGGACCGTTGGCTACAGAAACATCGCCCGACCGTCGGCTACAAAATACTGCCGGAACCATCCAGTCGGCTAACACCATCCCCCCCAAAAAGAAAAGTCGTCTCCTGACGACTGACAAAATATCTGAGACAAATTAACAAACAAAATACATTAACAGAGTGACTACAACAAGAGAAATCTGCTTCTGTCACATCACTTCCACATTCATCCCGTTACATCTGTAGCCTCTACTAACACAATACTGTCTCCTCAAGCTGACCTTGATAGCCACCTGTGCTGCTTTCTCTGTTTTCAATTTCTCGGTACCCTAAGCCAAGTGTCGCTGCACTGCTTCCAACTGGATGATTAGCTCCTCCCGAGCTCTCTACGCATCCACCAAGACAGCCTTACAGCCAACACCTGCTCCCACTGCCTCTGGTACACAGAAAGTCCATGCCTGCAGCAGCTTCAACTCTTCTCAACTGGTTAGACTCCCACGACTGATATTCGCCACGACTGGGGGTCCAGGGGGCAACGCCCCCGGCGGGGTCGAGGGGCAGCGCCCTCGTGGGGTCCTGGGGCAGCACCCTAGGTGCGCTCGCAGTACAGGGCGGAGTCGAGGGGCAGCGCCCCTCGCCGCCAAGACCAAATTAGCACTTCGAAACCCACACAAAAATGCACAAAACACACCATTTCTGTCATTATCTGCCGATTCTGCACTCTTTCTGGCAACCACGGATGTGTCCCCTTCCCTTTGGCATCATCTGTCACTTATTCTGAACAACTTGATTCTGTCGACATTCTTTTTTTTTTTTTTTTTTTTAGGTACTGAACCTCTGACTGGCGCCCGCGTCCTACTCCACGGCCTTTCTGTCCTCACCCGCGGCCTTCCTCACGTCGCCCGCGGCCTTCCTGTTCTCCCTGCGGATTCCTGCGTCACCCGCGGCCTTCATGTTCTCCCTACGGCCTTTTTGTTCTCCCCGCGGCCTATTCTTTCGCCGACGGCTAACTAGGCGAGGATTCTATAAAATGTTAAGCCCGCGGACATCTGCCCGCGGGGCTTTTAATAACCCGCGGACAGACTGTCCGCGGGGACCTCCGGTTCCCTGCCCGCAGGGCTTTGTCTGCCCACGGGGCTTGTCTGCCCACGGACAACAATTGCCCGCGGGACTTTTCAGCCCGCGGGTCTGTCTGTCCGCGGCCCCTCTTTTTCTACCCGCGGACAGCAGCTGCCCACGGCCCTTTTTCAAAAAAAAAAAAAAAAAAAAAATTTCACTCCTAAAAGAAATCAAATAACAAAGGTACCTCCATTTTGCTTCCAGGCGTCGCCATTCTGCAACGACGACGGAGTCAGTTGGCCATCTTGTGACAACGACGGAGTCTTCCTGGCACCATATATTTTGAATTTGGATCTATTAACCGTCGGAGGTACCTTCTGCCCGTCCAAAGTTGATAATCTGATCGCTCCATTGTCACCGACCTTCCGAATCTGATATGGTCCAACCCATCTGGCCTTAAACTTTTCCACTTTGATTTCATTCCGACCGTTGTACACCTTACGTCTATTCTGTGCCACCTCCGTCGCCCACTGTGCGTGCGGTCGTCGCGCAACTAGATTATTTCCTTGTTGTCAGTGCCCTTCCACTAATCTTACGCTGCGGTGTAACCTTTTCTTTCCGCGCGGTCCATTCACCATGTACCGGACAGTGGAATTTTCCGTTTTTCTGTGTTCAGACTGTATGTTCTTCCCCTCAGCTTCAGCCATGGCAACTTTTCCTTCTTCCACTTCCCTGCATTCCTTCGAACATTCATTTTCCTCCTTTTTCTCATCTTCGTCGACCCTTAGCATATTGCAACTCGGAAAGGGTTCGTAGTCTTCTATCTGCCAGTGGTAAAGGCCATTAACCGAGTCCAGGTCGTCGTCATTCGGTCCTCCGTCAAGTCTCAATACTCCTCCTTCATCCGGTTCCATTCTCCTCTTTCCTTCGTCATCACTTTCGCCTTCAGTGTCAGAATCTGACAATGCTGCCTCCTCGCCAACCATTTGCGTGTGCAGGTCAATTATGAATCTTTTGCCTCCGCGCTCCATTGATAGGGTATTGCGTTTCCAATCATGTTTTACTTTTGCTTGCACCAACCAATCCCGTCCCAGAATAGCATCATAGCCTTTTCTTTTTAATGGAATGACTACAAAATCCAATAAAAATGGTTGCGTACCAATTGTTACCGGTTGCGCTTTCAGAATTCCCAACGGTTTGATTCCATGTTGGTCTGCCGTGAGCAACTGAAATGCAGGTGGCCACAGCGTCGGCTTTCCCAACTTCTTCCAAGTATCCTCCGGCAACACATTCACGCCGGACCCTCCGTCAACAATTGTCTCTGTCAAAACATTTCCCAAAATCCCCATCTCAATGATCGCCGGATACCGTCCGGAGGTGAGTGCCAGCAGCATTGGGTCTGTTGTCATCACTTCCGTACTATTCCTTCTTGTGTCCTCCGGTGCTTTCAAAAACGGTGTATGATTCAGAATAGCCGTCCATAACTGGGGCATTGTGAGAAGGAGGTCACTTATCTTGACCGGTATCTCCGTTTGTAAGATCTGTCGTACAATGCTTTGTTCTGCGAAGTTCTTTGCCAAGGTGCCGGTGATGTCCTTCAACTGAGATGTTTCCGCCGACGATGCCTTTGCAATGTCCGCCTGCACTTCCCCCACTTTCCTCTTTTCCTCCGCTTGCCTCCGTGTAATTGCCAGAACCTCCTCTACATCTGTGCCGACAGTGATCAAGTTTACTCCAGCCTTTGGACACTTGGAATCTTCGTGATCGCCGGGTCCGCACCATCTGCATAATAATTTCGGTGTGTTTGCCGCTGTACAATCCCGCGCAAAATGACCCCACAAATTACACGCTCGACATTGAACGATCGGCCGTCCATTTGCATCATACTGAGTTCGACTTCGGCTCCCATTATTATTGTTATTATTGTTATTATTTTGCCCTCTGTTATTATTCCTGTATCCTCCGGATGTAGCACCGGCAGTATTCGTGTTTCTGCTACTACCCGACGGGGAAGCCTCCTGTGTGAGAAACACCTGCGGAGATCCTCTTGTCTTCATGTTAAAGGGGCACTCCTTTGTCGAATGGCCCATGATCTGACAGATGTCACAAAATTGGTTCTTCGGACACGATCCTTTAGTATGCCCGTCGGTCTTACATTCCGTGCACCATAATTCATTACCTTTTGGCTCTTTTTGCATATTTTTAAACTCCTTCATCATTCGAACCATATCCTTCTGTAAGGCACGAACCTTTTTGTTACTTCCTTCGTCATCGCTGCTATCATCTCCAGCAGATTCGTCGTCATCAGAGTTAGAGGAGCTGGTTTTCTTCTTCTTTGTCTTCTGCGCACTTTCAAGGTCCAGTGCTCTGTTATAAGCATCGGCATATGATGACGGTGGCACAATTTTCATTTTCCTCCGCAACTTCGAGCGTAGGCCGTCCACAAACCACCTTTTCTGCAATCCGTCCGCTGGCTTGCTTTCCATTTTGTTTATTAAATCTTTCAATCTCCTGGCGTAGACACGGACAGTTTCGTGCTTCCCTTGCTTGGTATTGAAAATTTCCGCTACAATTTCATTATCATCCCGCAAAAGTTTAAATTCTGCCAAGAACTCCTTTTTAATGTTATCCCATGTATCCAGCTTCTGCGGATCCATATCCAAAAACCAATCAATCGCGACACCCCGTAGGGTTGCCGGGAATTGCCTGGCCCATTCGTCGGCATCTGTGATTCCATTTGCCCACCAGATCGTCTCACATGTCTTACAATGTCGGAGGGGGTCGGCTGTACCATCGCCTTCAAATTTTGGTAATTTTTCTTTGGGTCCCGCCATAACTCTGGAGGTCTGCACTCCTACAATGGTCGGCACTCCCACACCGGCAGTCTGGACTCCCACACCGATGGTCTGCACTCCCACACTGGCGGTCGGCACTCCCACACCGGCAGTCTGAACTCCCGCAGCGGCGGTTTGCGCTCCCCCACCGGAGGTGTCGACAGCTGCACCCCTTGGTGAAGACGGAGGATCCTCCGAAATTGTTTCCCGCGGAAGTCTATCCTGGACGAAGAGGTCACTCCACGCTCGTGCTCCGTCGGCACTGCGAGCCGTGCGAGTTGATGCTCTCCCGTCTGAATTTTCTTCCCTCGGCGAACACAAATTCAAGAACTCCTCCCGTGCTTCTTCCACCAATTCCACCCGCTGCCGAGTCTCCTCCAACAATTCCTCCGCACTTCGGTTTCCGTCGGCAATCTTCTGAAATCTTCGTCGGCGTTCGGCTTGCTGTGCCAGAATTAAATTCTCTTGCGCAATACGGATTCCATCTTTTCCCTTCGCCTTATTCCGATCCTTGTTAAGCTGATTTGGCATTAATCTTCATTCCTCCCACCTTCCAGATTCATAAGGCAACGGCGCCAAATGTTTACCGAACAGGTAAAGAAGTCAACACATACAAACAATGAACACGAACAGCAGAATTATATTCGCAATAGTAGATCAATGACGATTTACAATGATCCCGGACGGGATATAAATACTACCGCCGAACCTTCCCGAAGGAGTCCGTCGGCCACAATGATTTTATCCGAACCTTCCCGAAGGAGTCCGTCGGCCACAATTATTTTATCCGCTACAAACTATTTACTACCGGACCGTTGGCTACAGAATACAGAAACACCGCCAGACCGTCGGCTACAGAAACACTGCCGGACCGTCGGCTACAGAAACACTGTTGGACCGTTGGCTATAGAAACATCGCCGGACCGTCGGCTACAAAATACTGCCGGAACCATCCAGTTGGCTAACAAAAACAACATATGAACACTATAGCAATCCCACGTTCTTGATCACTAATAACCATAATAGAGTGGATTTTGGGTCGTTGTAATATCCCCTATTGAGATTTTACTCGATTTACCCTAAAAGTCCCAACTAGACTTTGGATTGAGCCCAAAAAATGGAAATTCAACTTAGTTTCTTGAAGTAGGACCTGCAATCAGATTAGTTATCAAAAGATATATAAACAGACAATTAAGTCACAAATCATAATAGTTATGTAGTATATGTCGGATTTCTTAGTTGTCGATTCAGGATACGAATCCGATTCAAGCACATGAATCGGATCTATGGATTCGTGGAAAAAATTTCCTATTATGATTCATAAGGATTTGTGTGTGTGTGTGTATATATAAATATTTTTATATATGCATTAAATATACAAAAAAGTAAGAGCAATATACATAATTCTAAAAGTAAATCATTTCATAGTATAAATCTATGAATCAAAGTCATTACGATTATAAAGAAAATAATAATGAAAAAAAAAACTGGACAAATCCAGGCACAAATCCGGATCTGGCCTCCAAGGTACAAATCCGGTAACTAGGTCAGATTCCTTTGAGACTTTACCCCTTGACTCATGCACGCTATGAATCCCATGGGAAGTCTAACAAGGCACCTTAAGTCTATCCATTTAGGGCACTATATATATTAGTTGTTTGGCCTCCTAAGGGGCACAAAACTATAGCTGCCATATCAGCTTCCTACTGTCATTCGGACTTCAATTTAACTTGAATGGACCACTTGGCTCCTTTACCTCCTCATGTGCCCATATCCCTCATTCATAACAGGATGACAAAACGGATGAAGCTTCAAAGGAATCAATGTATGTATTCTATTATTTAGTGATTACACAGTAATAAGAATAATATATACATATATATATTATTCTTATAACATTAGTCATGCATAATCAATTAATATGCCTATTGCATATCCATGGGAAACAGTACTAGTTTCAGTTAATCAGAATATCCATATTATTATTCGCATTTAAATCGTCAGACCGGAGTGTGTATGTGTGTGTGCACACTGTTGGGTTGATATTGCTGATACTTGGTTTTATCCAATACTTGTCCTCCTACGGTGCTGATCATTTCAGGATCGAATGTTGGCAATTGTCTTTCCTTGATGACCCATGGCAATCTGCCTTATATATCCTTGAGAGAGAGGACAAAGAGTTGTGCTTTTTTCCAACAGTGCCACCCTTTAGAATCAATGTCTCTTCTTCATCAATAGCTGCCAAGTAACATCCTTGTTTAATTTAATCATATTTTAAGGGATCGCTGCCAATGATCTTTAGTTAACTATGAAATGATTTAGTACTAAGTCCTTATTAAATCTACAAATGAAATAGAACCCTCAAAGTCTGGTTCAAGTCTATAGGTCCTTGTCAAATTCTTCCCAAATTCACCTGCAGAACTACAAATTTGCTGCAAACTGCAAATTCTGTCAGAGGAACCCCAGGCAGAATTTGCGGAATTTTCTGCCCAGCAGCTGAATCTGAGCTGAATTTGGCCTCAAAACAATTTTTTAAGATTTTTTCAAAGTGTTTTCTTGTAGAGGAAATCAAGATTGACAATAGGTGACATCCAAATTGACAATAATAGAGCAATTTCTTTAAAAAAGATATGGTGTTTTTGAATCTGGGGCTTAAAATTTGAATCTCAACTTTTGATCTAATCTGATTAGAAATCCTCTAACCAATACAAAATAAAAATTCAGATAACTGCACTTGTCTTTTGAAAATTCCTTTCATTGTCAAACTGTCTCCTTAATATGGAAATATGTTCCTTGCATGTGACCAAGCAAGTGTATCATTTGTACGTATGGCTAAATGATGCAATTAATATCTCCTATTGAGCTGAAACATAGATATAGTGGTGTATTTTGCTATGTTGCTTTACTATTAGCATAGTGATGTATGGACTTGTTTGTTGTATATATATATTCACACATGTACATTTTATTTTTTAAACATATGTTTTTGTACGGATGAACCCAAAATGAATCCGAACCCAACCCCAAAAAAATTTGGATGAATTTCAAACTCGATTCTCAAACCTGCATCCGAACCGAAATCCGAACTGGCAATGTAGCTTTTAAGTAAATTTGTTGCCCTTCACTTGTGATCAATGCAGTTAAAGGCCCTCTTAATAATTGTTAGTTATCCATTTAAACCTTAATTGATTTGCTTTATTTTGTCGCTGCAATTTTATAAACTAAATAACCTAAGTTTGACTGGAAAAAATTCTTAAATAACACTTTAATCTCCTACTTTGGAAGTGGCATGACAGTGGCTAGAGGCAATTGGAACTTTAAACTTCAATTTGCAGGTCCTTGTCTAGGTCCCTAGTCTAATAACAACTACAAGAAAAAAGACATAAAGCAGAGGGTAGAGAGTCAGATGCACTTAGAAATTGAAATTTTCGGCCCAAAGTAACAAAGTTCTAGAGGATGTATAAACCCTTGAAACTAAAGTAAGTGTTGAGTTTCTCTATTAACATGGAACCTAAAACAAAGACTCAGACTACAAAACTTACATAAGAAAGCCATCAAAACATTTAATGGGATTAACAAACCAACAAGAAGCAAAAATTTAAAAAGAAAAATAAAACAAAAGGGGTCCATAGGTTTTTAAGAAAAATGATAGGTTATGTGTGCAAGGCATGACAAGACCAGGTTCAAATCCCCATAGAGACATCTAATGTGGAACTCTAAGTTCTGGCTTTTTCTCTTCGATAGTTGTCTTCTAATGTGGATGTGTGGTTTTTAAATACAGTTGATTTCTAGGTAGTGACTCTTGTTCTTCCATATATGACTTCTAGGGTGTTTTCTTGAAAAGAGCTTGAATTAGTCTTCAATAAGCACTCACAAAAGATTTGTCTGGTCTCGTTATATCACGTTGCTGCTCATATGAGTAGAATATCTGTAAACTATCTGCAATATTAAAAAAAAATCCAGAGAGATTTCACTTCCTTGTTAACATACTAGGGTACAGTGTTTTGGTATAAAGGCCTGGGCAGTAAGGCTAAAACTATCTTTCTTTGGAGAACTTTAGTACAAGCGCAGTTTAACACTGTGAATCATTGTCTTTTCATAGACACGGGACATGAATTAGAATACATATACAGAGTAAGTTGTATAGAATCGTAGATCATGATCTAAGCTATCTACATTTTTCTCCTCATTTACAAGACTTTGTTAACCTGATCAATTTTGTGAGCTAACAAAATTTATTTCTGTCTAATACAAATATTGATAGATTTAACATTCTTGAAAAAAAGGATGAAACATTATTGGATCACTATTAGAATCAGTGCTTTTTGAAAGCAATGATTTTGTAACTTGTTGCACTACAGTTTATTACAAAATTTAATATTTTACAGTCCATGATTCATAAGTATCAATCCTCAATATTTTGAGCACCCCCTTGGGCAGCACGAGCATGCCGTACAAAATAAGAAGATCCCTTATTTTATAAGGAATTATTTTCATGAGAATCTCAAAGAAAATTCAAAATGGAAATGAAAACATTGCTTATGTTTGCATTTGTAATCTTCTGTTAAGCTGCCTATGATTTCTGAACTTTATGAAATTAAACATGAAAATACTTCTGCTAGATGCAACATTATATAGGGAAAATATTTTGTGCGTCGAAAGCAGAAGGGAACATTACTTCCATTTGTATAAATGATTTCTTTTCTACATATTCCATTTTCCAGGGCCATCTGCCCATAAATTTGCCACAAAATCAGATTGTGAATTTACATAAACATTTCAACAAGCAATCTATGAACCTAGGGTCCATAAATAATCAGACATAACTTCTCTTAGATAACTAAATCATGATCTGAATGGGTTTACTAAAACACACAGCAATTAAATCATTTCCTTTGATATTTAAACAATGAGAATATATGAGCAAGGAATATATCTTCAACCAGATTTTAACCATTTAAAAGTTAAATGTGCAGGTGAATAAAAGATTAGTCCATACTTGAACAAAGTTCATATCTCACTTACATCATCAGCTGATACAATGATAATCCGCTCATCTGATCCTAGAACTGAATCAGTTATTTTTATTTTTGCTCCTATTTCTTCTTGCAGACCTTTGATAACAAGTCCACCCTTTCCAATGACACTCCCAATCTTCTTGTTTGAGCATAGGATTCGGAAAACAAGTTCCTCACCAGAAATTGAATCCTCGTAATCCAATCCATGACATTCAACAGTCTCAGAATGTAAGTGTCCAGAACCAGAAGGCACTAGCATGTTACCCTGATTCCTGTTGCCACTGGATCCTCTAGACCATCTCATCACATGACCATCTGAGCGAGTATGATTTGAGAATGAAACTCCACGTGAGGAGAAAATATCCCCTGGATGACAATGATCTGGAGAGTAGGCATTGGAAACCGAAGGAGATGGCTGGCCATGCTCCCATTCCTGTTCGCATCCGCGCTCCCACTCACGTTCATGTTCTTGCTCCCATTCACATTCCTGGTCCCGATCTCGGTCTTTCTCCCAATTACGTTCCCTGGGATTGTTCAGTTTCAATCGAGCTGAAATAAGACTTAATGCTTTCTTCACCACACTCAGGTCACCGGCAATCTGCAATAGACAAAGGTCTTGTGATGGTCTGCCACACTAAATTAAATATTGAAATCTGAATTTGTGAATCATCATTGATTCAAGCTACTGTGAAAAAGTACTTCCTGATGAAATTAATGTTGACACATCTGGATTAAAAACATGCATTCATAGGGTTTTAACAAACAGCATTCTTTGTCAAGCTGTTTTGATTAGAATAAGATGTAGTCTTATTATTTTCTTGACCAGTTAAACAGTAATATTTATGAAATTCGTAGGAGATGCAGACTGTTGTTAACATCTGTTATAGACAATAAGATTCACACAAGATATACTTGAGAAAAAGTAGCATCTGTTAAAATGTTTCCTATTTTGGTGATTGACAAAGTTGAGGCAAATGTATAATATGACATTTCAAAGCAGTCAATTGAAGATTGATTTCAACCAAGTGATCTGTTAGTTTTCAACTAAGTGATTTGTAAGAGTCTATCAGGCACACTTCTGCCCAGTGAGTAATATATGGTGTAATTGGTGTGTTATGGGCATGAGTCATGAGAAGTATGAACAGCATCTGCTGTTGCCATATAAGGGTTTCAATAGCCTTAACATTGTCCACCATCACCACTGAGAAGAGGAATTCGAGAATTTCAAGGTTATGTGCACAGTACCACATTATTCTAAAATTCAGCACGCCTATATGCCTTTGTTTCTCCACACTTAGCCATACGATGTTGGTTTACATTATGCAAATAAGCATTTTCCATTTAATTATATATGTTGATGCATCTAGGTAAGGAGGAACCCAATGCTGAAAATGATTAAAACGTAAACTGTGATAGTCCTGTAAATGGATGACACTAACTCTAAGCATCAAGAGATACATTATTGGATGAAAGCCAGGTCAGAGGAAGAATTGAAGAGCAACAATGCCACATGAGAAGTGTAGATGCCACAGTGACAAATTGCTAGCAACAGTAAAGCATGTGCAATAAGTGGAACAAAGCATAAACAGAGGACAAAGTGGAACATGTGGTCTTCCGCGACATGATGCCACTTGAAAAAATCTATTCAAGAGCTTAGATTTGATTTACACTGACTTTGCATCATATATAGAAATAGCAATATGTGCAGGCAGTTTTTAGTCAGAACTAATGTTGACATTTCTGCTATTGACATGTAAATCCTATGCAAGCTGAAAAATAGCCAGAATTCAATTATATACATCAGTGAAAAGCTTATTGGGACAGCACCTTGTACATTTTTAGTCAGGTTCCACTTGAGGATGTAGGAGCACTCAAATAAGCCATGAGGTCCACAACAGTCATCCCAAGTAATCTCTGATTCACGGCCATCTTTGCATACAGTTTTCAAGCTGAACCTTGATCACCTGCAAGATCATTCGCTAGTGAGTTTAATTTGGCACTATCATGTAATGACAAGTATTCCAACCTCTCTAAGTCCCAGCATCAGCAAAAATGAAGGTGGGAAGTGAATTTTCCACCACCAATTGTCACTATCAGATTGAAGTGATTGCTGGAAGACTGATCATTAGCCAGCTTCCATGGGCAGATTTAGTCTTGGTAACAGCCTACTTGTCAGCTGTAACATCCAAAATTGCATACCCTACAAATATTACTTTATGTTTTGGACTCGCTTTAGTGTCCATAGCCCCTATGTCAATCTTTATCTCACCCTTGGTGCTAACATAAATCTTGTGTTTTTTAATGTATATATTTTTGCACATAAGTCATGTGCTGTTTTTGATAATTTTGTGCCATTTTGTCTTTTGAAGTATTTGTTAGGCATACTGTACTTGGACACCAATGTGTCATGCAAGATTCTGAATGGCACGCTAGCATTCATTAACTTTCCAGTTGTACATCAGTTGTTTTCTTCAGTTCTTGCCACCTTACTGTGCAAAGACAAGAAAAATAATTGCTGTAAGATCCATTGGGAAAATCTCAACAGTTAGTTTGAATTCTATGACCTGTGAATTTCCCTATAAACTTAATCATTTGAGTCAATTGAGCATTCTACACTCCCCATCAAGCTATCTCTTGCATTCTAGTGATCTAGTGAAGCATTCTAGCATTCTTGAGCTTTTTGAGAAGCAACTAGATACTTTCAACATTGGTTTTCTTGGATTCTCGATGGTTGAAGACTTGTGTTTGTGATTTGGAAAGCTACCATCTCCATTTTGGTGTTCGCAGGTGATATTCTTTGAAGCTCTCATTTCTCTTTCTTCCATTGTTATTGCTACTTCTCTTTGTGTTGTAATTTTCTTGTTGACACTTAGAAGCTTTAGAATCCATTTGCATCCTCACACACACATGGGCAAAAATCCTTGTAGACCCTGGATTTAATAGTTATAGATTGTATTTCAGCATTGCTGTTCTTGGTTGCAGACACATATGGGCTAAGTGCACACACATTTCCATTTTCTTTATATCATTGGGTTCTTACGGAGGTTGAAAGATCAAATTAATGGCTTGACTATTGTTGGTAAGCTCTGCAGTCCCAGTATTCCTTCTTTGTCTTAGCTTCATGTTTTATTGGATTGACTATTGTTGGTAAGCTCTGCAGCCCCAATATTCCTTCCTTGTCTTAGCTCCATGTTTTATTGGAGGCATTCACACATGGAGCATTAGTTTTCTTTACCTTTCTCCTTGTTCATTTTTTTTTCTCCTCACTTTCAAATTTCTTGCTATAAATCTCAATATTATCTTCATTCTTTGAAGTATCTAGCCTTGTTTTCTGTTACTACTCTTTGTATGCAATAACTGTGGATATTTATCAAAAAATTGTGTTTTGCACCAGATTTGGACAACAATATATAGACAAGATAAAAGTGCATTGCAGTGATATCCTAAGGAGTGAGCCATTCAGGCCATCTGCCAACTTCATTTTACTTTTCTCTTCTACACTGTGAACACTTTTTAAAATTTTGTTTTTTAGATTCTAGTTATTTTCATTTCCATTCACTCAGATCCTTCTTTTCATCATGACATGTTTAAAGTGGGAAAGAAAACATTCTCGAGGCTTAACTAGTTTAGTTTTCTGTTATTAAAAGTAGCGGATTAATAAGATATTTAAAAAAAAGATAAAAATACTCACCTTTTCTTTGTCTTGTCTAAAGGTTGTTAGTTAATTGAAAACCTTAATCGAAATGAGATAAATCAATTTTCTAAACAAACAGCAGCAAGCTTATGAGTTCTCTCTAGCCATTCTGTTAAACCCAATGTAGAAATATATTATCTGTTTCTACTATGTCTTGTCCAATTGTTAACATTTTTCTTGACAAAGATATCATTGATGATTGGAGATTCAAAAGCGAGTTTTTAAATCAATCTCTACTTGACAACAATGGTTTGAGAGTCATCGACACCAACATTACAGGACTCGGCAAGTTCCGAGGCGAACCCATCAAAATGAGGCAAGTTGCCTCAAGACTCGGACTCGGCCAAGTCCTCACCGAGTCATGGCTGACTTGGCTGACTCGCTGAGTCCCATCAGCCCGACTCAGCCAGCGGGCAGCATTTGGAAAAGACAAAAACAAATTTTTCATGTTCCGTTTTTTGTTTTTTTTTTGGTATGTTAAGCATGAGTAAGACCTAAAAAGGTCATCCTATCACTTCCAAACACAAAGAATAGAGATTTAATAGTTGAGGGAAGAGTATAGGGGTTTTGGGAGATAGATTAGCAAATCAGTTGGCTCTCATCTATCGGTTGTTGATTGTTTGTGCCACTTTGTAACTTGCATATAAGCATTGAGAGGAGTTAAAAGAAGCATTTGAAGGAGGCTTCTTCAAACTTGGGTTACATTTCCATTTCTAGAGCCAATTTGAAGAGGTAAGATATATTTTATTCTTGCTATTTTCCAAATTTTTCTACATTGATGAATTTTTTTTATTTGCATGTGTTTGGACTCTTCAGATTTGTTCCATTTTAATGGTATATTGCAGCAGCAGCAACATCATGTATCAACCTAAGGGAAGTGGAACTAGGCCTAAAACTAACCCTAATGTTGACCCTGGTGCAGTAGCATGGGATAGGTCTTGGAAACGTGTCATTCCTGGGCATAAGAAAGGAGTTGTGACATGTTGGCATTGTATGACAACATATAATGGGGGAGGCATTAATAGATTGAAATATCACCTTACACATATACCAAGGCGTGATATCAAAAAATGCAAGGACGTAACTCAAGATGTTATGCGTGATATGCAAGCTCTCTTAGAGGAAGTTGTAGAGAAGAAAGAATTTTTTTTAAAAAAACCAAGAAGAGATGGCACAATTAGCTGGAACTAGAAGTGTAGAAGGCTCTTCAAGTTATCATGGACATGGTCACCCTCCAATTCCACCTCCTACTACTACTACATCTCAGACTGTGAGCACTGGGCCTCAAGTGCGTAAGCAAAGATCCTCACTTGATTCCATCTTTGTTCCACACACAAGTCTAGGTGCACAACCATTGCTTGAGAGCATGGCTTGGAATAAGAAGCATGAACAAGAAAAATTGGCACTTGAAGATTTCTTCTTCTACAACAACCTTTCATTTAATGCAGCAAGGTACTTATAATTTTAATTTTTAATTTCTATGTCTTCTCTTGCTTGCATAATAAGTATACTTATATTGTTTATTTAATTTGTTTTAGATCTCTGTATTGGAAAATCATCATAGATGTTATTGCTTGTGGTCTAAAGTTCAAAGCCAGAAATGATAAGGAGCTAAAAGGTCCTACTTTGGCCCATCGCGTTGCTGATGTAAAAGTTGAAATTAAGGAGCAGTGTAAAGAATGGATCGTGAAGGGTTGCACCATCATGACCGATAGTTGGACTAATAGAAGAAATAGAACATTACTGAATTTTCTTGTCTTCTCATCAGGGAATTGAATAGTGTATTTAGAATTTAGTAAGTTAGTAGTAAATTGATTGATCATTGTGATTGTACTAAATTTCTTTATTTTTTCTCATGTTCCACAATGTTTTTGAAATCAATTGATGCCTCAACGAAGATTAAAAATGTGGAGTATCTTTGTGAGGTAATGGAGGAAGTGTTGAAGGAGGTGGGTGAGGAGAATGTGGTGCAAATTGTGACAGATAATGCAGCAAATTATGTTGCTTCTGGTTAACTTCTTATAGAGAGGCACCGCCACTTGTTTTGGACCCCTTGTGTTGCCCATTGCATTGACCTCATGTTGGAGGATCTAGGTAAAATTCCTTGGATAAAAAAATGTGTAGAGCAAGCAAGGAATATTTGCAAATTCATATATCATCATGCTTGGGTCCTCAACCTTATGAGGCAACACACAAAGAAAAAAGAGTTGTCTCGTCCAGTAGTCATTAGATTTGTGTTGCCCGAGTTTCAGGTTTTCTATGTTATGAGTTGTGTTAATGGTCATGTCAAGTAAATCAAAAGAGTCTAGGTCTAAGTCTTCTTTAGGTAGGCTGTCCTTGTCGGGTTTCCCTATCATTGCCTTTTCTTCTCTAAGCCGGTTGGGTTGTTCTAAAGGTCTGTTCATATTGGGTAGGTTGTAGATCCCAACTCGGCAAGGATATCATGCTCTTATTGATGATCTTTTGCAGATGAGAGTTGTGAAATGTTCTCTAGACATGTACAAGGGAGCCGATGAGAGTCTTTCTCAAGATGATTGATGCACTATTATTTCTGAGCAAAATTCATAAGGTCATGGAGTTTTCCATGTCCTTGGTATTCAAAAGTTCACCTATCCTTGGCACAGTAGAGGAAGTGGTAGATTATCACAAAGCTCTTCTTGGAGACATGCATCGCCAACTTCTAGTTCATCATCTTCTGAACATTCTTGGAGGAATCAGCCTTTCTAGTCCTTCCAATGTCTCACGAGGGGGCACTTCCAGAAAATCTGCTATCTAGAAAGGGGCAGTCCTTACATTTAGACATTCACTGTGGCAAGGTTGTGATAAAGCCAATTTGTCCAGGATCAAGCATTGGTATTAATGTTGCCTTAGGTGTTGATGATGCCCTTAGAAAGGAAGATAAATTGATAATAGAGGGTATAGATATAAGAGTTGTAATTGAAATATTTCTTGAAGAAGGGATGGAATTTACAGTTATTGTTCTTGATCTTGGCTGCGGATTTGATTCTTTTCCAGTTACCCTTCTTCCAACTAAGGTGGAATTACACTTTCATGAAAGCTCAGTTGTGGATGAAAATGAAGGAATATTCAATTATCAGCGCAAATATTTTCCAACTTGACAGGTTACATATCATACACCACATCAATTTTCAATTGATGTTATTGATCATATTCGCATGGGAACAGCAATGCTCTTTTTGTGCTTGGGGCTACCTGATGTTGCACGTATTGTTTGGTCTTGAGACATACAGTGATCACAGGAATTCATCAGCCATCCTCCAAATTTATTGTTGTCCATTCTCACATGCATCTATCTCTACACATTATGTCTGCCAAATACAATCGAGTTTTGAAGGCTATTTCTACTATTAGAGATCGAAGGATAACATACAATAACTGTTTATTGCATATGCAAAAAAAAAGAAAACTGTTGTCAACAGCGACATTCTGAAGGCATTGAGGATCCCGAATCAAGGTCTGAAGTTCAAGTCAACATGCTCGAAGTTAGAGGCAGAAAGGCATTAGTTATGATCGGCTGATACGAATGCACAGAGAGAGTAATTCAGAAGTACATGGGAAGTCATAATCAGAAATTGTTGAAGCCTTACACTCTTTCTACAGGCGGTGATCTGGAGCATTGGCAAGAGGAGCTACAAATGTTAGCTAAAGGCGATGTATCAAATCCACAAGGATCACATCAGGAATGTCAACAGTATTCAAGTCAGAATAGTTTTATCTGAAATGGTTAGAAAACCGAATTCAAATAGTGATTGTTTGAGTTCCCAAATTTGAAAAGTCTTTTTCCCTATATTTTTTCTTTTTGTATTCAAAGAAGAGGAAAAGTCAAGAGCCCTTACGAGCTTGATGTATTGAAAGATCTATATATACTGCTATGAAAAGGAATGCAGGGGTCGGCAAACTTGGTATTGGAGCAAAAGTAATTCCAATTGCTAGTTTTATTTCATGTTTGTTGTACCATTAGTAATTCATTCTGCATTTGAATAGATGGAACAATTGTATGTGAAGTTGCAGTTTTCTACTGAATTCTATTTCATGTTAGTGGTTGCGATGAGGGTGATTCCATTCACTTTTCATGTATAATTCTTCTATTATTCATTCAGTTATTTAGATGCATCTGAATAAGAAGTAAAATTATATATAGAACTATAATTCCTACTTGAATTCCATTTCATGTTAGTAGTTGCAGCATAAGCAATTTCATTTGCTATCTATGTATGATTCTATTTCTATTCTCTTCAATAGATTATGCATTCATAAAATAGGATAGAATTAGTTAGATATTAAACTCATGTGATGATCTGTAATCGACATTCTACTGAGGGTTATAGATTATCTTCATTACATCTGGCCTGAATTGCTTGTGCCGACAAAGTAATTCAGTCAATTTCATTACTCAGTGTATCTCGTGATCGATAAAAACAAATTCATTGAATATTTAATACAATCAGGGAGCTGTACCTGTCAATTCAGAGGGCAGTGATAGAAGACTTACACTGACTTAGTTGTTGGTGACATCCTTTTGTTCTTTCACTTTGGGTGATAAAAGAGTCAGAGATTGCAAATCTAATGGGAGGACAAACTGTTAACCAACAATTTGCAACAAATTTTCTCACGTTGAAATCTTTTCTTAATGCAATGGCTGGTTTGAAAGTTATGTTTGTATGTGAGGAGTGGATATTTAGTGAGTTTTTAGTTTTCTCTTTTATTTTATATTTAGTGTTAACATCCCATTTTAATTATGTTTTTTGTTTTGTTTAATAAAGCTCCTTAGTCATATTTACAATAGAACTTACAAGTCTTGCAAAATATCGACACGTCTCAATCTTTTGTTTGTTTTGTGAGATTTGTAAGCTCTATTGTAAATATGAATAAGGATCTTTATTAAACAAAACAAAAAACATAATTAACATGGGATGTAAACATTAAATAAAAAATAAAAAATAAAACTAAAATTTCTCAAGTTTTACAATGTGTCTCTCTTTACAATACATATGAAATGAAATATGCAAATCTATACATCAATTGGCCTCTTTCCTAGTGGAAACCTTGGCAAGCTCTTATTGGATTCCCTCTTTATCAACCAACAGACTTTTGGGTTAAAACAGAACATCTATTCAAAAGAAATTTGTGTAGATTGTTATTAACACCATATAGAACCTAAAGGTCTATCTCTTTACTATAGATTTCTTTCAAATGCAAAACAAATCTAATCAATAGCTTTATATTGATCTTAATCCAAGGATGGATTTATATAGAAATTTCATTTTCATGATTATAGGTCATTGAACTAAACAAATGCTTTTCTGACATCACAAGTAGGCTATAACTTATTTAACTAGTGAAGCGCACCACAAGAAAGCAACGAATATTGAACAAGCTAGTATTCAATGTAGCTCTAATCAAACTAGGGACACTAGGCTCTTAGTTTATGCATTACAATCCATTACCCCCAACAAAACAATAGGGAGATATGATGATCAGTCTAGACTAATAAAAACTACATTTTGAAGGCTAGCAACATTAATGTTCACAAACATTTTCATCATCAGCAATTTTCCTCTCTGGTCTACATCTTGTTGTGAGGTTTTCATACCATCACCTCATTGCAACTAGGGACCACCTCTTTTTGCTTTGATAGGTTTAGGTGGTAGAGCAAGTTTAAGAAACAATTCGGAATTTTTGAAGCCTTCCAATTAAGTTGCGAGAATTGACAAAATGTGGCCAAGTGTGAAAAATTTGAAAAGATATTGGCAAAATTTGGCCAGCAGTGGAAAATTGGAAAAATGCGCAAAATTTGAATAAGTGTGAAAATTGAGAAATTAAAATTGAGCCAAAAATATAAAAATTAACTAAGTAAATCAACATGAAGGGGAAATTAAAGGTAAATTCTTGTTGAAATTAATATAATATTTCCCCTTTTAGAGTTGGTACTACAAGAAGTGTATTCCACCTTCTCAAGTGGTAGGATTGCCACATCAAAGACTGGATTCCACCTCTTCAAGTGGCATTGATGCATAAACAAGTGGACTTCACCTTCTCAAGTGACAAGATCCCACTTCGAGAAGTAGATTTCACCTTCTCATCTAGCACTTGACACATCATGTAGTGGATTCCACCTTCTCATGTGGCAAGGTTCCCACATCAAGAAGTGGAATCCACCTCCCCATGTGGCAAGGGAAGAAAATGAGCCTTTTTGGACAAAGGAAGCAACTCAACTTGGTAAATCTAATGAAGAAACAAGAAGGAAAAGCTAAGAAATGTTAACCAATCACACGCCTTCCTCATCAAGTTCAATCAGCTAAGTATGGCTTCCTGGTACATAAATAGACTCAACCTTGCAGCTGAAAATTCAAATCAAATCTGATCACAATCCAAATGTATGGGCTCAACACTCAATATAAGAGGCCCTAAAACTTTATGTATGGCCTTGAATTTACACTCGGGCCTGAATTTGAATGAAGTAGAACCTAAAGTAGATCCGAAAGCATGTGGTGTGTAGCCTTGATCCTATAAGCCAGGACTTAAATTGGATGTTGTGTTGTGAGGTTTTCACACCATCGCCCCAAAACTTTGGGGACCCGCCCTTTTTCAGGCAGGCCTTGGCAATTTTCGAGGATGTTGTAAGTCTTTAGTTGCCTCGACAAAATTTGGAGTTGTCTAGAGGTTTCGAATCGGTAATTTTACACCTTGGACATCTTGGTCTCTAGGAGGGATTCGGTTTATTTCCACCTAGTGCTAAACTTGATTTTCCGGAACATGTAATTTTGTCCTTAGGCCTAGCAGAATTCAACAACATTTTTTCAATGGTTATAATAATATCTGGCAGGACAAACTTGCAAATTTTGGACTTAGATGGATTTTTGAAAATCTGATATAATTGTATAAGCTTGAGCATTTTCAAAATGAATTTGTGGACTTAGTTGTTTTGGAAATCTCAAAAAAAACTTTGATGGTGAAAAGAATTTTTTTATGGTGGAATTGAATTTTGAATGAAATTGAATTGCCAAATAAGGATTTAATTTAATTGCAAATTGAAATTGTATAGCAAAAAATTGAAATTGGATTGAAGTGCAAAATTTGATTAAGTTGATATTAAATTGCCTAGAGGGGGATTTCGAAATTTTAAAAGGAAGTGAAATTAAAATTAAAATCATATTTTTGGGCTAAGTGTTTGCAATTTGGAAATTTAATTTGGCCCCCTTTGTGTGTTAAATTCAATGTATTTTAAGGCCTAAGACATGTAAAATTCAAGGTAAATTATTGGGTCCACAACGGGGAAGGTTTAAAGCTATATTAGAGGCCTACCTGACTTTTTTTTTTAAATTTCAATTTTTGGGCTTATGGTAATTTCGGATTTGGCTACTTTAAACCCCTTATTTAATTTTATTTCCCTCCAATGCAGGTAGGCCCTATTCAAGGAGGCAAAAGTTTGGTATAAGAAGAGGCTCCTCCTCTTCATTTCTGATTCCAACTTCTTCCATTCTGTGGAGCAGTGAATTTGGTTTAGAGAAGCAATTTTCTGCCCTAGCTGGGCGAATTTTGGAAACAGCAATTCTGATTTGGGGACAATTTTCTACCCTAGTTCGCCGAAATTTGCAATATGGCAAAGTTTTAAAGTGCAAGCCTAAATTTGCAGCAAAGGTGCAATTTTGAGGGCAGAATTTTGGGGGTTTGCGATTTTTGCTTGGGGGGATTGCAATTTCTTCTTCCTATGGCAATGATTTTCTGCCCTAGTTGGGCAATTTTGAGGTCTAAAATTGGTTAAAGGGCAGCAAGGTTGTCTTGAAAAGTCTAACTTTTGTAGAGCTAGGCGAATCTCATAAGGGGGCAGAATTTGCATGAGATCTGATTTTGCATATTGGAGAATTTTCAAGAGAGACAAGGTTGGTGAATTCTGATTTTTGCTAGAGATTCGTTATTTGCAAGGAGGATTGAATTTTTTGAGATCGGATTTGAACTTGAAGAGGCCCAATTGTTGGTAGAAGGCAGATTTAAGATTCTCATTCATTTTTTAGAGGTGAAGTTTGGTTTTAAAGGCGGATTTTATTCCTTGTTCTTGCTTGGTTTGTTTCCCTTATCTTCTTCTTGCACTATTCATCCACCACTTCATCATCACCATTGATAGGCTGAAGTTGGGAGATATAAGTGTAGATTTCATGATAGGACACTTGGAGAGGCAGAAATAAGCTAGACAACCCTAGGATTGTGTAATGTTCCTTTTTTAGCATTCATAGCATGTTGTTGTTGTTGGCCTATTTCCCCACTGTCCCGTAAGCTAACCAGGACATTAAAGGGACTTCGAGGCCATTTGGCCTAAATAGTTTTAGTTGCAGGTCTTTCTGATGGGTTCTGAGGCAACTTTGGGCATACTTACTATTTATAGTAAGTCATCTTAGACATGGTCGGACATCCAGTGGCAACAGTATGTCGATGGTAATTGTTTTAAAATCGACAAGAAGACTTGTTTATCATTAATAAGATTTGTTATGCATTGATAAAGCTATTTTATAAAGTTAAATTTAAATATTTAACTTTATTAATGCATAGACTATAGTTTGTGGGAAATATTTAAATTAAAAGAGTCCCCTTTATTTTATAACACATTGGAGACATGAGTTATATAAAGGGAGTTATGTTTTATCCCACATTGAGAAAACGAAGGATGGAGCTCTTGTGAGAACACTATAAAAGAAATGAAAGAGCTTCTTTTATGCATGCTTGGAAATATCAAAGAAATTGGGAAATTTTCTGGAGATTATGTCTCAATAGTTTGGAGGACGAAATCCCTTCAAGCTGAAAATCTTGATGCCATTGAAAAATATGGTCTTGAGATTCAATATAGTAGCAGTCTGAAAAAGAGGAACCGAAAAAGCAAGCCGAAAAAGCGGGTACAAAAAAGTAGTCCGAAAAAGCAGACCGGAAAAGCAGTTCGTAAAAAGCAAAGCAGAAGGGGCAGCATTGAAGGAAATTATTACAGCCATCTACAACCAGGTTCTTTTGTTAGTAT
This sequence comes from Cupressus sempervirens, assembly GCA_028749045.1. Classification (NCBI taxonomy): domain Eukaryota; kingdom Viridiplantae; phylum Streptophyta; class Pinopsida; order Cupressales; family Cupressaceae; genus Cupressus; species Cupressus sempervirens. The sequence goes on along the minus strand of CM053785.1, from coordinate 60,895,767 downwards.
TGTTTTTTAGGGTGTTATAAACTTTCAGCTGTAAGTGTGCATTATACCAGCATTATCATTTTGTAATCCATGTAAATGCCAAAGTCTTGGCCATATTTCATGAGCATTGTATTTTTTCATTGCAATTAAGAAGATAATAGTTGCTGGTGTCATTTAAGAAATTTAATATCATTATTTATCAGCTAGTTAGTTTGCATACCAACTGTTTGTAAAAATGTCAGTTGGCTGTAGGTGTTCATTTCTCATGCTTAGCTCATATATATGCACTGAATATTGTCAAAATTAGTAGCACACTCATGTTAGGTCATTGTGTAGTCCATTGTAATCTTCTAGCACAAGATTCTCATTGATGCAAATTGAAGAAAAAGTCATTTGAAACTAGCTGAAATACTATATCAATCATACGTCCCTTGCATGTGAATTGTTTGATGAAATTCCTTGAGCTTTCATCAGCATTTTTGAGGGCAGATTTGAGGAGAGTTATTACAGTGGTATTAGAGCTTGCTTGCAAAGTGTTTGACGAAATGTCAAACAACTGAAGTATAAAGATTTTTTGGTATTTGAAGAAGTTATAACCTATTGGGGTTATTACAGTGGTATGAGAGCTATAAGTCCTGCCATCCTGTGGAGGTCTTATAGGGAACTTGGAATAGCCAGATAGAGAGAAAAATGTTTGACAAAATGAATGCCGGTCCAGATCAGGGGAAGGAAAGATTCTTACAATTATTAGACACCTTAGCACAGGGACAGCGATCAGCAGAGCAAAGAGCACAAGAACAGAGTCAGAGATTTGAGCTTATGATGCAGATGATGGCTTGTCAAATGGGGTTGAATGCTAATGTGGGTGGAGGAAATAATCAGAATGGTAATAATTAGGATGGGGCACATAATGGAGGCGAACAAGTTGGGAACAATTTCGGTCATGCACCCCAGCAAACTAGGACAGTGAGTTCGCGGCCCATGATTCCCATATTTCCTCCTAGAGCTCCAGAGCAGCCCATACCAGAGCCCCAAAACACTGATATACAAGACCAACTGAGGAGAGATTGGGAAGCTGGAGGTCCAAATTTTATTGCTGCAATCACCTTTAGGGAGTATATAGATGTGCGGATGAAGCATATGCCATGTGGACATGACAGGAACAAGAGCTATGAGCTACGAAAGAAAGTAGGGAAACTTCAGTTACCATATTATGATGGCTCGGGGAAGTCTACAGCAAGAGCTTGGGTTCAAAAGCTTGACACATACTTTCAAATGAACCCTATGCTTGAGGAAGAAGCTATTAAGTATGCAGCAATTCACCTGGATGGGTTAGCACACGAGTGGTGGCATCATGGTATGGTCACTATGGGTCATGCACACATTACCTCATATGTGGAGTTTACGGAGAGACTGATTGAATGTTTTGATAGGCCTAAGGATCGTACCTTCCCTATGACAGGCAGAAACTTGTATGAGGAGTTTAACAGACATGCTGATTCAATACAGGGAGACATTAGCACATCTTCAGGTAATGGTTTATCTGCATCATCTTCACAGGCAGAAGGGGTTTCAGATGTTGTGCAAGTTGAGCCAGTTGCATCAGAAGGTGATATCATAGGCACACCGGATTGCGTGATTGACACAAATAGTGATTCTAGTACAGTTGGGCTGGATGAAGTTACAGCAGTTGAGGATACTGTCATGTTTGAGGATAGTACAGTTGATCAGAAAGTGAGCATTCAGGACTTTGCAGAAAATGAGTATCAAGCACAATTGGATGCTTCTTCACATGAGATAGAGGCTAATAGCTCTTCACTTGGTTTGGCAAGCCAGTTGAAGATAGGGGACAAGGATATTGTCACAGCTTTATCTCATCATGACAGGATGCATGGATTGATTGAGAATCACATTTGGATGATTCAACTGCAGGAGAGACAGAAATGAGTCACAACAGGTTCTTCTTGTGACGACTTACAGCAGATCAAGGAAGGCATGAAGGCAATGAAGGTAAGTTACACACACCTACTTTCAGATCGCGATCATCTCCTTAATCTTGCAGGGATCTATTTAGATGCATTGAAGAAGAAGGAGGAGGAGGTTGACCAGCTTTCTCATGAGCTGGAGGATACTCAGAATTCCTTGGTGTGTATTCAATTGGCTCTCCAGGATTCTGAGAGACATGTGGACGAGCTTTGTCTTGAGGTGAGCTCAATTCAGGAGTTAGCGCATATAGCAGGGACTCAGTTTTCTTTTACAGTCAAGTCACATGTTGATGATTTATCAGAGATGACAGAGTTTACAGGAGAGTCTCAGGATCTGAGTATTACAGATGATAGCTATTCCGAGGTTACTCCTTTGGATAGTGTACCAGGGATAGAGTATAGGAGTTCAACCAATCGGCACAATCATGTGTCTAGTCAGCTGACAGTTGGCAAGTGAGACATTGCTATTGCGTGCAAACATTTTGATGCTGCTCGCCAGTTGTTAGCAATTTATGGATGGGGTTCTCCTACTAGTGATGAGCAGGGAGGCAGTTATCTTTCCTTGACAGAGATCCACTCTTTATGGGAGGCTATTCGGATTCTGAGACAGAATTATATGCAGTTGGTAGCCGACAGAGATTATCTTATGGAGTGGGGGAGTACAGCATACGAAGCATTATTGGCCAAGGAAGATGAGGTGAGTGAGCTTACTCAACAGCTCGAGGTGACTTCTGAAATTCTTGAGAGTACACAGTTGGCTTTCGAGGAGTCATGATTTCATTTGGCTAAGGTGACCGTGGAGTTAGAGCGACTGCAGTCTTTACCAGATTCTGTACAGTCACAAGCTGTGGTGTTTGGTGATCTGAGGATGTCCATGGTCGAGATTGTCAAAGACAATGGAGATGGGAATGCATCCATCCTTGATACTAACATTGGCATATCGGGTTCATTCCCACTAGAGTCAGGATCAGTTGAGTTGGGTGTTGCAGCAGATTGTTGTGGTATGCCTGACATGGTGGTGGCCTCTAGTACTGATGGCACGGAGACTAGAGATGTTGTATCAAAGATCATGTGTGATATTGGTGAGCCGGCAGTTGGCATGGTTCCTGCTAGTAATACTACTCCCTTGGTGATGTCTTCAAAGGTAGTAGTCAGTTCCAACATGGTTAATGATCGATTGCAGTTTGAGTCACTAACTAAGATTGGCGCATTCTATCAACATTACACTGTAAGGTATGCTCATCAATTTACCTTTGATGATCATGTTGATGAGACGATGATACAGAGATGTACTTTGGTTCCTAGTGCTTGTCATCAGTTATGGGACAGTTTGATGCCTCGGGATGAGAGTTGTGATGGGCATGACATGGCGATAGGTTCTGCGGTTGACAACTTGATAATACATGACTTAGAGCAGGAGTTTGGGAGTGATGCTTCAGCGGTTGTCGTTATTGATTCTACGCCTTTGGCTATGACATCTCCTGACTTAACTGATGATCAGTCACAGTGGGCTGTATCACCTGTTCATGGTGAGCTGTTGACTGAGGTTGGTTCTTTTTATCAGCATTATACTGCAGGGTATGTACATCAATTAGCATTTGATCCTTGTGTTGAGGAGTTGATGGAAAGCAAATTTGGTTTGGGTTCCATTTCTTGCTGTTTATCTTCTGATGTCTTTTCACCATCAGCGGTGCATGGGAGTTATGGTTATGAGATAGTGGCCGGTGATCTGCAGAGTTGCGTTGACTGCAGGAGTTGTGTAGTGTGTGGATTCTCCATACTTGGTGCAGTTTCATTCGGGAGCGTTCACCATTGTTGCAGAGTTGGATTATACATTCCGTATAGGCCAGTGGGATGCGTTGATGGTATTTACTGTGTTGGCAGCTTGATTTGTCCACTTTACTTGGGTTCTGATGTTCTAAGAGTTTGTGTCTCGTGGGTTTTTGACTGTGGCAGTTGTGATTTTGGAGTTTGGTTGAGCTGTAATTGTCAATTTGATTATGGATTCCTCTTGGTTAATTTTCAAAAGTCGTTGCAGGAGCCTATGTTGACTGACAGCAGTATAGTTCATGACTACATTTGGGATTGAGGTGGATTGATTGGGTTGTTATTCGACCATTGCTTGGGGACAAGCAATTTTGGGAAGGGCGGACTGTAATGTTCCTTTTTTAGCATTCATAGCATGTTGTTGTCGTTGGCCTATTTCCCCACTGTCCCATAGGCTAACCAGGACATTAAAGGGACTTCGAGGCCATTTGGCCTAAATAGTTTTAGTTGCAGGTCTTTCTGATGGGTTCTGAGGCAACTTTGGGCATACTTACTATTTATAGTAAGTCATCTTAGACATGGTCGGACATCCAGTGGCAGCAGTATGTCGATGGTAATTGTTTAAAATCGACAAGAAGACTTGTTTATCATTAATAAGATTTGTTATGCATTGATAAAGCTATTTTATAAAGTTAAATTTAAATATTTAACTTTATTAATGCATAGACTATAGTTTGTGGGAAATATTTAAATTAAAAGAGTCCCCTTTATTTTATAACACATTGGAGACATGAGTTACATAAAGGGAGTTATGTTTTATCCCACATTGAAAAAACGAAGGATGGAGCTCTTGTGAGAACACTATAAAAGAAATGAAAGAGCTTCTTTTATGCATGCTTGGAAATATCAAAGAAATTGGAAAATTTTCTGGAGATTATGTCTCAATAGTTTGGAGGACGAAATCCCTTCAAGCTGAAAATCTTGATGCTATTGAAAGATATGGTCTTGAGATTCAATATAGTAGCAGTCTGAAAAAGAGGAACCGAAAAAGCAGGCTGAAAAAGCAGGTACGAAAAAGCAGTCCGAAAAAGCAGGCCGTAAAAGCAGTTCGTAAAAAGCAAAGCAGAAGGGGCAGCATTGAAGGAAATTATTACAGCCATCTACAACCAGGTTCTTTTGTTAGTATTGTTTTTTAGGGTGTTATAAACTTTCAGCTGTAAGTGTGCATTATACCAGCATTATCATTTTGTAATCCATGTAAATGCCAAAGTCTTGGCCATATTTCATGAGCATTGTATTTTTTCATTGCAATTAAGAAGATAATAGTTGCTGGTGTCATTTAAGAAATTTAATATCATTATTTATCAGCTAGTTAGTTTGCATACCAACTGTTTGTAAAAATTTCAGTTGGCTGTAGGTGTTCATTTCTCATGCTTAGCTCATATATATGCACTGCATATTGTCAAAATTAGTAGCACACTCATGTTAGGTCATTGTGTAGTCCATTGTAGTCTTCTAGCACAAGATTCTCATTGATGCAAATTGAAGAAAAAGTCATTTGAAACTAGCTGAAACACTATATCAGTCATACGTCCCTTGCATGTGAATTGTTTGATGAAATTCCTTGACCTTTCATCGGCATTTTTGAGGGCAGATTTGAGGAGGGTTATTACAGTGGTATTAGAGCTTGCTAGCAAAGTGTTTGACGAAATGTCAAACAACTGAAGTATAAAGATTTTTTGGTGTTTGAAGTTATAACCTATTGGGGTTATTACAGATTGAAGTTGGGAGATATGAGTGTAGTCCATCCTAAGGTAATAAAGAGGCAGAAATAAGTGGTAGTCCCACCCCTAGGATTGAAGTTTGGAGATTGATAAGTGTAGAGATAAGATTTGGAGAGGCAAAAATAAGTTAGATCTCATCGATAGAAAAAAGTTTGGAGATTGATAAGTGTAGACCATATCATTTAGAACGAAGGGGCAGAAATAAGTGTTTAGGATGGTGGATGTTAGTGCGAGAAAGAACCCAAAGGGAACGAAAACCAAAAAAGACAAAGAAGACATGATGCCTAAGACCACCTTCTCCTCAAAAGTGAGGCGAGTACGTGACACCAACAATCGGCACAGTGAACATGGTATAGTTGAAAGGCATGATAGTGGTAATGATGGATCACGCGGCCAAATTCTTTCAAGATCTTACTTCATTCATCTAAGGCAAAATTGGTTACACGAAGGCAAGAAGGGAGTTACCAAGCCATCAAAGCTCACCTAGTCAGATTTCAAGCCAAAGTATGGCGACCTTATTGTGCTTCTCAGCCGGATCATGGGCATGGCTCAAGGTACGCAATTCCAAAACTGGATGTAATATTTTATTGATGAAATTGAAAATGGAAAGAGAAAATTTGATTGGGCTAGAATTATAAGTGAAAATTTGGAGTTACAACTTAGGACAGCGCAAATCAAAAGCAATTCTATAGGGGGTCCTACCTCTTTTATTTGATTTAGAGGCGGTGAAAATTGAAAAGTGAATCTCAAGGAAGAGTGAATTTCAAGGAAGAGCAAATTTGGAGGAAGTAATTTGAAAATATTTGAGGCTAGGCAAGGCTTGGCTATTCATGCAAACCAAATTCGAATAGGAAGGTTAGAAAAGACCAGGAAGGTTAGGTAAGGCAAGGATAATGAGGGAGGAAAACGAGACAAAAGGTTGAAAGAGGTCAAGTTCGATTTCAAGGTGGTGGCCAAGAGCAAGACTCTCAAATTGCAAGGAGGTTCACGTCTAGGCAAGCCACCAAGGCCAAGGCAAAATTACCCCAAGTGCATGGAGACCTCACCCTTTCAAGGTCAAGACATCAGGTACAAGCAAGTTCAAGTGGTGATGAGAAAGTTTCAAAGGACAAGCTCAAGCATCCAAGGCTTCACCTCATCTCAAAGATTGAACAAATTTATAAGATAAGGTTGATAAGGTGGCAATTTTCTGTGCAAGCAGTCAAATCATGCCAAGTGTCCTATGTTCTCATTGGCTAACAAATTATTGTAATTTTCTAATTGGCCCACAAAGTTGGTGCCCTCATGTAATTGGTTGAATGTGGTAACTCTAATTAGGGTTTGTAAGGTTTAATCCTGGCTCTTGATTTTGCTTCTTAATCTTGGCCACTCGTAATTTTGAGCCTCTATATAAGGTCATTTTGTTCTCATTTGTAAAGGAGAGTTATGTTGGAGGATTTTTGCCAAAATACTATCAAAATTGTTCTTTATTCATTGTTGTGGCTTGCATGGTGGATATACATGATCATTTTGGTGTATTTGCATGTTTCTTCTCATCTCTCAAATTACAGTAGGATTTCATTTCATGTTGTTAGAGTAGAAGTAGATGGCTAGTTGTATGATGATGTTAGTGAATGTTTGATAGGGATCTATATACTAGGCCACTAGCATCCTAGTGGCTTGTTAGGAAGCCTTGTGTGGTAATCTAGTCCGATCGCTCCCCAAGTTTTACTTGCATTTCATCTTTTTGCTTGTACTTCAAGTTGGGTTGGAAGATAGGTGTTAGTGTGAAAATCCTAAGAGTATCCCTTAGAATCATTGCACCAATGGAGGTAGCGTCACTGGCAAGCTTTCATTTGGTTGGATCCCCGTCCATTTGCTAATTTCTTCATTTATAGGAGTAGTAGTAGAGCAATAAGAAATTAGTGGTAGAAGTAGTTGAAAGTGGAAGTGATCAAGGAGAAGAGGAACAAGTCAAGCAAAGCGAAGTAGCACCAAGTTATCTTCAAATGAATAATGTAAGTCTGCCTACGTGATTAACCAGCAAATCACATTAATATAACTGAGTTAGTATCCACAAGTGTAAGGAACCTTGGAGTTTTCTCATGTTCTTCATGAGTATTTACTTTTCAAGAGAGGGTTGAGTGTTTGATATTCCATATCAAGTATTCAATTGCTATATGTTATGTAGTGGTACAAAACTGACATCAACGTGTTGCAACCCCGAATCTGGGCTTGGGACCTAAATTAGGGGCTTGGACATTAAAATGTGACCACATTGGCGAACATGTGGACTCCAAATTGGCACCCATGGCCCTAAATCTAAGATGGCATTGAGCTTATGGCTGCTTCTAACTAACACATGGGCCTAAGTCAGACCTTAATTCAAATAGAGCATGACTTGAATTTGCCCTCCAATCAGGCATGTGGCTCAATTTTTAAATGCATGAGCATGTGGGCTCTAAGTTCAAGGAAAGGGCCTTAGCACCAAACATGTGGCTCAAGGGGCAAGGATATTTCCACAAACCAATGCAAAAGTGGCCCTCAAGATGTTACATGTGGTCCTGGTCTAATCAGACCATGCCCTAGTCCGATTAAAATAAGGAGACAAATGAGCTCAAAACTCAATATTGGACCCTCTCCCCTCCCGCCCCCGCCCTCCCACATTGTCAAACATATGGGCCTAATTGGGCCCAGATCTGATGCATTAGGCCCTATCCTCAAACTTGTGGCCTAGAGTTTGTAATTTAGACTAGAAAGGAGTGACATTAGGCCCCAAATTGCTGAAATATGTGAGCCTAAGGCCCTAGATCTGGCCTCTTGCTCAAATGCATGGACCTAATCAGGCCCAAAATAGATGAAATCAGAATCCAAGAATCAAACCCATGGGCTCTAAATCTGATGTGTGGTCTAGAGTGTATCAATCAGGTCTTATTGCTGAAGTATGTACTCCTATAACTTAATAGGAGGGGCCCAAATTGCCTAACATAGGGCCTTGAAATCATAAGTCAGGCCTAAACTGTGTCCAAAAGGCCCTATACCGTGAAGCGTGTGGGCTCTAAGTTCCAAGTAAGGTTGGGGGGATATCAAATGAGACATGTGGCTTATTGGAGCCCCAAATCGATGGAAATTTAGATGCAACCCCATTTCCAATTGCATTGGCCCAAAGTTTGATGAAGACTTGAATATACAGGCTCATTCTAATGCACATTCGATATTCATGGGCCTTGAAAGGATAAATAAGGGACCACAACTCGATGCAAGTTGCCAAAAAACAATGAGAAGCTCTAATATCTAATGCAAGGCACTCAGAAATTCAATGATAAACATCAAACACAGCCTCAACATGCCCAAACTTAAGCAAGTGAGGCTAAATTTAATAAGGATTTGCGACCACAAGGGCCTGGGAGAAAGTTGATCCAATAGGGAGACCCCAAATTTGAATTTTGAAGTGGCAAAGGGATCAATTTTAATAAGAAGGCTTTGAATTCAATACAAATGAGGTTGCCATTAAATATTTGATTGTATAGATTGAAAATAAGCTGCATTATGGGAGAAATAAATCAGAGGCATTATCTATATAAGCAATACAATTCAAAGAGATCATTTTCAAGTATCGTTGCAAGCAGATTTGGGAAAATTCAAACAAGCGAGGGAAGATTTTGGAGTTCTTTTTATCAATTTGTTTTACAAGGCTGCATTTAAATGCTGGTGACATCTAGTCTGCATCACTTCTTCTCTAAGTTTGCAGGCTAAAAGGCAATTTTAAATTATCTTTGCAAAAGATTACCAAAAAAAACACTCTTATTTCAACCATCTATGAACATTCACCAGCACATTGGGGTTTGATTACAAAAAATTAGTGTTTATCGTACTGGTAAAGAAATCAACGCATACAGACAATGGAACAGAATAGCAGAATTATATTCGCATATGCCAGAACATACATTAGGCTTCATAATATTCGCAATAGTAGATTATTTAAAATGATCTCAGACAGGATATAAATACTATCCGCCGAACCTTCCCGAAGGAGTCCGTCGGCCACAAAGATTATGTCCGCTACAAACTATTTACCCGTCGGCTACAAAATACAAAACACCGACGACAATCATTCCGTCGGCTACAGAAACACCACCAGGACCATCCAGTCGGCTGACACCATCCCCCCCAAAAAGAAAAGTCGTCTCTGGACGACAATTACAAAATATCTTGATAGCCACCTGTGTTGCTTTCTCTGCTTCCAACACTAGGTCCACTGAGCTAAGTGTCGCTGTACTGCCTCCAACTGGATGATTAGCTCCTCCCGAGCTCTCTACGCATCCACCAAGACAGCCTCCCAGCCAACACCTACTCCCAGTGCCTCTGGTACACAGAAAGTCCATGCCTGCAGCCACTTCAACTCTTCTCAACTAGTCAGAATCCCACAACTGATATCCGCAACGACTGGGGGTCCAGGGGGAAACGCCCCCGGCAGGGTCAAGGGGCAATGCCCCTCGCCGCCAAGACCAAATTAGCACTTCGAAACCCACACAAAACTGCACGGAACACACCATTTCTGCCATTTTCTGCCGACTCTACACTCTTTCTGGCAACCACTGACACGTCCCCTTCCCTTTGGCACCATCTGTAACTCATTCTGAACAACTTGAATCTGTTGTCGTTTTTTTTTTTTTTTCTTTTACTGCTTCCTCTTTCCTGCTCCTCTACAATCCACCACAAATCCTTCTACACACATAAATTCTTCTCCTTCCCTACATAGATTCCATCTTGGCTCCTGCAATTTTATTGTGCTGCCGCTAAACTCAAAAGCGCTAAAAGAAACTGTGAATTTCATGGTTTTAAAACAACCCCGCGGGTTGCTTCCACAAACAAGACAGGCGGCAAGTAGTGGACCGCGAGGCAAACTCCCACGGAGAAGTGCCCGCGGGCCATCTCCCGCGGAGAGTTACCCGCGGACATGTGCCTGCAGAACTCTCCCGCGGAGAGTTGCTCGCGGACATGTGCCCACGGGACTCTTCCACGGAGAGATGCCCGCGGGGTTTGTATTTTGTAGCCGATGGGTAAATAGTTTGTAGCGGACATAATCTTTGTGGCCGACGGACTCCTTCGGGAAGGTTCGGCGGATAGTATTTATATCCCATCTAGGATCATTGTAAATAATCTACTATTGCGAATATTATGAAGCCTAATGTATGTTCTGGCATATGCGAATATAATTCTGCTATTCTGTTCCATTGTCTGTATGCGTTGATTTCTTTACCAGTACAGTAAACAATTAGGATCTAATTATAAGAAATTATCTGCAAATTAAACTCTAATTTCAGAGACATCAGTGTTCACCAGCGAAAGAATGCATTTCTAGATTAGCACTAAGCTTTGCAAAAGTGATTTCAAAGAAAAAATTTGAGTTTCATGCATGAGGAAATGATAGAAGATGATGATCAAGAAGGATGAAGAGGATTAGCTCAATGGTTAAATTCGAAGAAGGATGACGTTTAAGATGAGACTGACAAGGAATTCAAGATTAAGTCATGAAAGGAATCAGATTGCTCTTCAACTGGAAGAACACTATCACAACCTTGGATCCACGAATCAATATGAATTTGACATTAAGAAAATAATATGGAATCTGAATTCATGAAGAGGGCTCATCAACATAAGAGAAGATCAAGGTCAAGGACAAAAGGATGATAGCAATGGATAGAAATGAAAATGCAAGTGCAAGGGTCCAAGTCAAAAAACCACGTGAGAGAGATTAATGACAAGGATATTCAAAATGAAAAAACACAAAGAACACTTTAAGAGTGAGGGAAGACAATGAAGATGATCGATCAAAGAAGAAGATAGCCATGAAGATCAGATACGCAGTAATTCAAAGAGTTGATCAAAGTTAAAAACTCATCCAATGAAGAAGAGCATTCAAGATGAAGCAATTGGAGAATTTGAGTCTTCACAATCGAGGAATTAACAATGATTTTCCATCATCAAAGGGGTATTTATCAAGTATATAGGGTGAGCACACTAAGGTGATCCCCATTTTCTCAACCAATGAGAACACACCAAGTGTCCCAGTGAAGGAGCTTCATCATATTGTGTCTGTCATGTCCCCAAATTTTAACGTAATAATTTAATTTAATTAATTAATTAATTAGTTCCAGAATTTAACTAATATAATAAAGGGACCTTTAATTAGTTACTTTAATTAATAAATATGGGGCCCAAGTTAATTATTTTTGTATTAGGGGTTCTGATTGATTTATGTATATCTCATACCCATCTTTTATTTTAGTTATAGGTGTTGTTGTGTTGGCGTTTGTAAACCCTCGGGAAGTTTCTCCGTAGGGGTATTTATGACCAGTTGTAGGTAGTTGTTTAGGAGGTGATTGAATTATTTTCTTTGTATCGCAAATTCCTATTGGAGTTCAGTATTATTTGCCATTTCGGAAGTGAAAGATCTTCCCTACTTGGCTTTCCAATTTCGGTGGGATTCAACCCTCACCCTATTTCGTAGGTGTATTACTTGACTCAGATCTAGCAAATCGGAGCACCATCTGTATGCAAAAATATCATTACTATACGGTAACAAGTTGCATATATCTATTTGGTCTCTTTGGTTTTTGCAAGCTATTTGTGTTTTATATATATATATATATATATATATATATATATATATATATATATATATATATATATATATATATATATATCATTTGCATTTCAATTAGCATTGTCAAATTCCACCGCATTCCCTCCGCCTTCGGTCAAACATCTCCATACAGCACAACTATAAGGCACGACACAATACCATACGTACTTCCCTCCATCTCTTCCTACAACGTACACTACCATACACCACCATCTTGTCGTACACCCACTCTCTCCTTGTCCATACACCTATCCCTCCTTTTGACCGTACATTCCAAACCTCATACAACCTCCTGCTTGCACCGTATAGGCCCTTGCCTCTAACTTCCCCACCCACAGTACAGTTGTACAGCATCCTACCAACTGTGGGGCATTCCCTCCAACTATACGGAACTTATCCTTGCTTCACCATTGTTGTACACCCTCATCTTCACCCCACTGTATGGCTCTATTGTCCTCCACCTTTGTACCGATACGACATATGCTTGCACCCATCTGTACGGCAAGCTCCACAACCATCATACTTCCCCCCTCACCATTGTGCTACAAGTATACATTGTACGCCATTATCTTTGTCAAGTATTGACCATGCAGTCTCTGTTGAACCATACCTACTGAATAGCAATCTGAAGCAACTGTCCAACCCATACATCCACCTACCATACGGATGTTTTCTCCTCATTTGTGGCATCGTAACACAATCATTTTCCTTGGAGCTACGTGTGTGGGGTCTTAGGTTCTCATTCAGTATTGACTCAGACTCAACACCTGAGTTGTTCTACCCACATTTTTTATTGAGACTTCAGAGGGAGGTTCTTTTGTTTGTTTAGGGAGTGCTTTTCTCTCTATGATTTCTTCAGCTATTATGATCAGAGATGCCTTGCACTGTATCTTCGTGAGGCCACTATGCTCCGTGACAGCACAATCCAAACACTGCTTCCACACCGGCACTCGTCTACTGAGCTCATTACTACCTTTTTTACACCATTATCACCCTTGCGTGGTGTGAAAAGGCCCTCTAGCTCTATTCGGCCTAGTGTGCTTTCTAGATGCGTCAGATCCATTTACACCAGCATCACTCCTCTGTGACTGGACGGAGACAGTGCAGTACCTCTACGCATCGGCACGTGTATCATTCTGTGACTGATTTCTTTCTGCCCAGCCTGGTTTCTGCTATTTGTTACTATTTCTTTGTTGGTTGTTGCTTTTCTTCGGACACCTTTGTGTGCTCCTATTGGTTTCAGCCCCACTGTTGTAATCTTCCAATCCCATAGACCTCTTCTTGGTCTTTTGTTGGACATTAATATCATTATCTTATCTTATCTTATCTGATATTATAGATACCCGGATTGGGAACAATACAGTGTCTACGTTCATTGAATGTGCCAAGAAAGAAAAGGATAAAGGAAATAATATTCTTAGAGATGGCTTAGTGTAAATACAAGTAGCATCATCTCATTGGTCCATTAAATAGTGGCTTCTTCTACAAGCTTCTATCTAACCTCTCTTCTCATTAGCCCAGAAAATAGTTGTAATTATTTCATTGGCCCATTTATTGATGTGCCTTATCTAGTGCCTCTACCTAATATACTTTCTCATTGGCCCATAAAAGCGGTGTAATTTTTTAACTGGCCCACATGGTGATGCTTAATTTGATTGGGTGGGCATTCAATATTTGTTAGTGGAGGTTATAATACCCTAATTAGGGTTGTGTTGTATTAATCTTGGCCCTTGATCTTCAATTGATCTTGTCCCTTCATTGTAATTGAACAACTACAAAAGGCCAAGACCTTCTCATTTGTAACTCATTAGATTGAGGAGAGTAGTCTTAGAGTAGATTAGGAAAGGACACTTGGAGATATTACCACCATAATGCTATCAAAGTAACTGTTGATTCATTGTCAGTTTTCATTGTGGATTACCTGTGTTGCTTTGGAGTGTTCTATGGTTTCTTAGCTGCCTCTCTTAGATTAGGATTTTATTTATATTGATTAGAAAAAGTGTTTAGTTGGATGGAAGATATTTTGGATGCATCTTTGGTGGGCTAGCTTAGACCAAACCACTAGCTAGTTGTTGATTTTAAGTATGCCTTGTGAGGTCAAATGGCATATTTATAGATTTAAATTTGATTATTGCTTGTACATTGATATGCATAGATGGATGGTGTTAGTGGAAAGGTGGTAATTTGAACATTTTAGATTTTCGTTACGAGATTGCACTAGCTTGGTTTATGCCGATGGCTAAACTAAGTCTAGTAGAGTCACAAAGACATCCACAATTTCTTGCATTCTAGGAGTAGAATAGCTTTCTAAACCCTTTCCTTTGCAGTTTGTTTGGTTGTAAGTGATTGAAGAAGTTAAAGTCAAGTTGATATCCATTGATTGAGTAGTGTAAGTCCTATTGTGATAACTAGCATATCACACCATTAAAGCTGACCGAAAGTCCATGATTAAGAAGGAACCTTGAGGTTGTCTCATTTGATCACACAATGTTAAGCACATGAGCATCCTTATTCGAGAGAGAGTTGGGAATTGAGTATTTCATCTAGGAATATTAAGTCGTTGATTTTGCATGTGGTAGTGGAGCAAAACTCACATCAATAGATCCCTACATAATATTATGGGCAAATGATTGGATATTTATCCTTAACACCTATGTATCATCTTATCAATTACCATTGGTGAGATCAGATAATCAATACATGCCAAATCATGCAAAACCTTATATGCCACCTTTATAAACAAAAGCAAGTGATAGGTACCAAAATAACTCCTCCACAATTCTAGAACATTTCTTACCTACAAGGCCAAGGATTTGTCATCAAAGTAACCAAAACGAGGCTAATCAACAAACTATGGATGGTTAAAGACTAACGATGAGTGGGTAGTCTCTCCATCAACTTGGACATAAGTGGATATTCCCAAAAGTATTCTTAAAAGATTTGTATATCAATCAAAATATAACATAACAATAATGATCAATAGCTACATCCAAACATGTATTTGACCCCAAATATTGTCACTAGGTCAAAGGTAAACTAGCTACGCACAACCTCTTATATAATTGTGTTACATCCCAATTTTTGACCTAGCTTGAAATATAGACGTTGAGGTTCACATGAAGTCAGTTGGCAGTTTAATTTGATATAATCTGGCGAAATGGTAAAATGGTCATTATGATTTCAAGTGAAGATGACATGTTAGTTGATCGTTAATTGCGAATTCATGGAATTACGATGAAAGGTTAACTGATATGATTATTTATAATTTATAATTTAATTACAGAGAAATTCCTTACAAGGAGCATGTCGAAGGGGTTGAAGCATTGTCAGAAAAGAATTAGGCAGGGCATCACCATCGCTGGCAAACGAGTAAAGGACCTAGCGAATTGTAACAAGATACATCTATGGAATTGCATGAGTTATTTAAATAAATAATTTAAATAAAATAAATTGAGTTAAAATATAAAACGTATCTTAAAGGATTTTAATTTATTTTTCATTATATTGTTGTTAATAATTATTTATTACGTACATTTAAATATAAAATCATTTAGCACCATTATAATTTAATAATCAATTAAGTGATGTTTATAAGTGCATATAAGATTTTAATAGTATTCGAATTATAATAACTTTAGAATTATTATAATTTTCGAATTACAACTTTCCAACTTATTCCTTTTCATTCTTTGCTCTTAAATGATAACACTTGGCATAGCAAATCAATTTAATATTTGGCGATTTGGATTGTACAATTGTTCAAATTTTCCAATCTTTTAATTATTTTCCTTCTTTTTATAAATTGATTTGATTGGTATTCGGATGGTTATCTTGTAACCAATGGTAGCCGAAAGGTCTAGCCCCCTTTTATATTAATGGATTTCTTATGATCTTGGGGGAGATACTTTTTCATACACTTCAATGGCCTTCCTATTCTTGTTCTAACAGTCGAGTTCTCTATTAACAATAGTGACTAAACCTAGTACAGATAAAAATTTTACCTTGCGTCGCATCAATGCCATCTTCCGCGGGTCACTAAACGAGATAGGCAGGTTGAACATGTGCAACTTTCTCAGGAATCGGTAACAGAGAGAGATAGTTGTAAGAAGTCTAAAAATTCAATTCGTATGGTCGTTTTTACTATTCCTTTTATATTACGAATGCAAAGTTTAAATCTTGTGCCGACAGATCATATCATAATTTCATATAATATTAGTATGTGGAAGTAAAACTCGATTGCATGTAAGACCACCGTTTTTCATTGCAAGGATTATCATTTCTTTTCCCTATGGTATATGACTGTGGTAAAGGCTCGAATCCTATTGTTTATCCTTTTAAAAGTTGTCATGTTCTATGAAAATCTGCCTTATTTAAAACATTGCAATGATTTATACTTAACTTTGACATCTTCTTCTTATATCCGATTTTGTAATTTCTCTAAATTTCTTTCAAAGAAAGTTATCATTTCAAGTAAAATCTCTTACATCGTGTTATAAATTTAGATAATTGAGATTGAGATTAATGTATAAAGCATGTCGTCCATCTTGTGAAAAGTCTAATATAATCCTTTTTGTCATTTCCATAGAAACAATATGTCTGTGAAGCATGTCGTCTTTCTTATTCCTTAATAAGTTTATCAAGTCTGTCAATTGTCATTCATGATAATTATTGTTATGATTTACACTCAGATTTGAGTTCTCTTTGAATATATATATCTGAATGTGTTAAAAAAATTCTCTGAATTATTTAAGAAAGTTATCATCTAAGATAAAATCAATTACATCCTGATATAAGTATAAATAACTGAGAATGAAAGATTGAATCCAGAACACCAAGGAATTCACCAGGCGAAATGCCAAAATATGGTGAAGAAGGTGTGGAAATTCACTGTGAATGTAATCTAATAGTACTTGGGAATCACTTGCTGGATGGGCTAAGAAAGGTGAGGAGGTGCAAAGAATATACAATAAACAAGAATGTCATCAGAATAAGAAAATAACTCAATAATTAACTCCTGCATGTTTTACTCATGAAGAATATAGAAATCTTTAAAGAACATAATTACGTAATCACAAAGTGTGAAATGATGGATGTATGTAATCTTCTTGGATAATTGATGGAGCCGTCTACTCTAAAAATTCTGAATTACCTAAGACTCACCTGACTGTGTAGCTAAGAAGATGGGTGTGTTAGAGTAAATAATTAATTCTTTATTAATTATTTATGCTATTTACTTAAGCTTACTTAAGTTAATGCATTTATTTAATATTTAGTAGTTAATAGTTGTAGTGATGAGTTGTTGACAACATGGGAGTTTGTTCCCTTCTAGCTTGTTCCACTTTTTTGTGGAAGAGTGCTTAGTTGTCAACCTTATCTTCTACCTCCTTCCAACATGTTCTACAAGCTTCCTTGAGGCCTTTATAAGCAGTCTCTCTCTCATTGTAAATTCATCCATTCACGTAGCAATTTCATTTTTCCTATTGTGAAATATTTTCTCTTGCTTTGTTTCCTTCAAGCTCTTGCTCCTTAGGTTTCTCTTCGGCAAGCTATTTGCACTGCAGGTGATCTTGGCGACTGCGGAGTTGGATTTCATCAACTCCTACATGGTATCAGAGACTCCTTGCTGCTTCTTGTTCAAAGGATTTTTTTGAAGCCGCGATTCGGAGACACAAACCCTAGTTTGTTTGTATTTTTTCTTCAATCGGGAGGAAGAGCATTTTTTTCAATATTTGGAGAAAAAAGAAAAAGAGGGTTTAGCATAATAGATCTGATATTTTTTGGGCTTTTTTCTTTATTTTTTGGAGGTGCGACAGCGGCGATTCAGAAAAAATAACTACAAAGGTGATTTTCAAACAGCGATATCTCCCTCATACGGACTCGTTTTTTTGAGCAATTTTTTTTGTTTTGGGGTAGGATTTCATGATCTACACATTGGTGTAGGTGGTTTGAGATCTCTGTTCCTGAATTTTTCTGCAACTCGCAATTCCCAATTTTTGCCACTTTAAATGTTTAGTACGAGCTCATCTGGACAAATAATCAAGTTCTTTTTTTTTTAAAGTGTATTTTTTTGGTCTACTTTCCAAATCTGCAATTAGATTAGAAGTTCTATAGACAGAAATACTACTTTCAAAAATAGGCCCTAAATTGGCTACTGTAATTGCACTAAGTAAAGAGTGCCCAATTTATACATTGTGGTGGGGGAGCATTTTCTTTTCTGTAATTTACTTCAAAATAAGACCTTCTACTTCCATCTTTTTCTCTCTCAATGGTGGATCCATCTATGACCCATCTCACACCACACAACTACCACACCTAGATGGCACAAATGACACGACTTCTAATGTCAAGAGGCTTATGGTCATGTCTGGATGAAAATCAACCTGTTCTTACACGAGCTTTTGAGGTTCTTCAACACAGGAACAAAAAGGATGAGGCCATGGGATTGATTGCACTGAACATTTCAGACAATCTACTATTTCACTTAGATGGTTCGAATACTCCACGAGCTTATTGGCTTAAATTTCAAACTTTGTTTGGCCAAGTGAATGAGTTTCGAGCACTTCAGCTAGATGCAGAGTTGACTTCTTTGACACCTGACAGATTTCCCACCATTGAGGATTTCTTGATGAAGTTCAAATCTCTGCGTACACTTTTGCAGGGATGTGGGAAAACCAAGACAGATGATGAGTGTAGACCGCTTATAAAGGCCTTAAGGCAGCTTGTAGAACAAGCTAGAAGGAGGTAGAAGATAAGGTTGACAACTAAGCACTCTTCCACAAAAAAGTGGAACATGCTAGAAGGGAACAAACTCCCGTGTTGTCAACAACTAATCACTACAACTATTAACTACTGAATATTAAATAAATGCATTAACCTAAGTAAGCTTAAGTAAATAGAATAAATAATTAATAAAGAATTAATTATTTACTCTAACACCCCCCCTTAAGTGCAACTTAGGGGAATGCCTTAAGCTCACAAAAAACTAAGAGAAAATGTAAAATGGGTCTCGGCAACAAGGCCATGTTAGGTACCCATGTACAATGCGAAGAAATGCAACCTGTGAAAATGGGGAAAGAGGGAAAACCTCATGGGAAAAACCCTCCCCCAAAAAGAGGTAAAAAACATGGTGAAAAAAATATGAAGTGAAGGAAGGAAGGCCTCAACAACAGGGTGATGAGGTGAGAAATAGTAATCATCAATAACATAAACCAGTACCAGTTATGATAGAACAACGTTTATTATTTTTAATAAGAATTAATTAATAGCTCATGCACATTCCTATTACTGTGATCTCCTGTTGCCAAGTCGAGTGGTGAGTTAAATTACCACGAAGCCCAGTGGATAGCAAGATGTCCCCTATCAATTCCGAGTAGGGAGGGCCTTTCTCTTTAGAGATCATGTGGGGATAAGTTGTGGTCCGAGGTTGGGTGGTTAAGCCACTGACAATGTTTCACCTCTCTCGAGATGTTGGATATGTGTCAGATAGAGATTAGCTATGCATTCCTGTGTTTATTGGAAACAGGTATTATCATTATTTAAGAAGAGGTAAGATTAAATTGAGTGGATTTCATTCTTACTGTTGTTTACATCTAGATCTAAGAGATAGATTTATGGATTGTTTATCATTTAAATGAATATCAATTATAAGTATATTTCTAATCCTTGAGTTACTGTCACAGTTAAGTAGTCGGAAGGAAAAGAGATCTGAAGCCCTTTGAATGATTCCGTTGTCACGGAAGCCCTAGATTAAATCCATCATCGCGAAAACCCTAAATTGAATTCGCGGTCGCAGAAGCCCTAAGTGGTAAGCAATATCAGGAGCCCTAAATGATCCGATAGTAATTGATGCCCTAATTGGTAAACTGATATGTGATGCCGTAATTTAAATTATAGTGGTATTTAGTTGTAATCATCATATGATGTTTGAGATAGCGGTTTTTTTTTTTAGATGACAGTCGACTTGTGAAATTGTTTTAGTGTATTTGTGGACTAACCCGGGTGGTTGCAGAAGCATACTTAGATGATTTTCAGTCTCAGATTTATGAGGTATGTGATTTCAATTTCTGAAGTAATTTCATTTAATGGTATTTCAAGTTTTTAGTTAAGAAATTTTGTCTAACTGATTTTAATGGTAAATCTTCTTCACATGAACATGAATGATGTAACTACCTTCCTATGAAATTGAAGTTATAACTGTATTCTTTGAGTATGTTAATTGCTAATTAGACTCAGAAAAACCAGATGTTACAAATTGATTAGACACCTTGCACATACACCAAAAAATAGAAGCAATATAACTATCTGATTAGATGTTCTTATTTTCTATGTTTCTTATATAGTGGAAAGCTACATGCATAGAGTACATCACTCACTAATGATTTAGCAATTCAAATTTGCTAAAGATTTGTTCTTTGTTTGTGACACAGAATCATGAACATCCATATTCTAAACTACACCTACTCTAATCCTACAACTAAAAGGATGAAGAATGACTTAATGGATTGTTTGGTCCTTCACCGATGTACGCTAGTCCCTACTCCATTGGGCAATACAGTCAAAATGGCTAAGAGGAAATGCATTCCATTAGGTAGACTATCAATAGAACTAGATTTTCATTTTTATGATAATCAAATATTACACTTTACACTCCATATGATGGACATGCTTAATAAACCATCTTAGAATTAGAATACTAGAATGTGATAGAAGATACCATTATGAATCAGTTTTAATGCATCAGAAGTTATCACACTTACATCTTACCCCTATTACAGTCACAACAATAAATCTAGTGAGAGAAAATGCACAATCGCAACTGCGTATTCCTCTAAATCATACAAACTGCTATGGGATACCGTAACACAAAGATGTGCATTTGCAAACCCTTCCTACTCTTCACCAAATGTGTTCTTTTATTTGTAGCTCAAATCTTCAACATTTAATTATGCCCTACAATCACTTACAAATATATTCTGCTCAAAATATTGGTTCGACAACCAACTCTTTGAATGATTGAAGAGATGGTATTTATGTTTTTTTCCTTCCAAGCTTCCAACTACACGTGGGGACTTTAAAAGGGTGTAAAACCTATGGATGTGACATGTCGAAGGCAAGCAAGTCCATGAAATTTTGGAATAAGTATCAAAGAATAGCCACAAGTCCATTTTGACGACTACAACTTCAACAATTGACATTAATCACAATATGATCACTCATGCCTTGGCAATATAGTCTTCCTATGAAATTGTACCCCATAGCTTCAAGTAAGATCATTCAAGCGAGAAACAACTTTGGATGCCTATAGGAATCAAACCCAAGCATTTATGATGATTTAGAAGTAGTTGGGGTAAGAGAAAACAAATCTTGAGCATTTCTCAATCATAGCAGACCTTAGCATGAAATCAAGACTTTTTGGTGTATAGCAAGAATTGATCTAGGAGGTACTTAGGATACATGCACAAGTGAAAAAGAGTCAAGGATCAAAAGAAAATGTAAACCCAATACCAAGTGTTGGGTCCCAAGAGGGACCATGTATCTGGGACCAAAGGAGGTGAGAAAGACCCAAGATGGAGGATCAAGTTCAATTTTAGACTTTAAACTGTAAAGTTTCTATGAATTAAAATTAACCATGCACGGAAAATTATTAAACATGAACACATTCCATCCCCCACTCAAGAGTTCTATGTCTTGCCACATGTTAGCTCAGTGCACATCCAAGTTGTTTCCTTCGTTTTGATCCGCCAAAGTCTTCACTTAGGCACATGTTCCATGCATTGGGTGCTATAGTATCAGGTCCAGGTTTTCATAGACACGCACAACCCATTTATAGGCAATTGAAGTTGGCTCGATTTTCTTTGGGATATGGCTCCCCACTTCGGAGCCATGTGTATATCTTCTTACCAACCAAGTCTCTATTGCTAATGGGCCTAGAGCTTATGAAGGATGCACTTGGATGCCCGCGGTGTTTTATTACTACAAAGGTTTTTCTAAGGTGAATCTAGTGTGCTGATGTACCACATGTCCTGTCTCTGAAATTACCTTTTCACGCATCCCGTAATAGCAAACTCTTTCTCTGTGATTGGGTGCAATTTTCAATTCGGCACACTTCCAAGGGAAACTTCGCCAGCTTCAACAAAGGTGGTAGCTGGGCGTAATGACAAAAATCTATTTTTCATATCCAAATCAAGATTTGGTCAAGTTTTTGAGGTGGTGATATGAGCCCACTCCTCGAACCATGCAAAAGGAATTTATTACACATCATTGGATCTCGCTTCAGATTACGATATGCAAACAACTCCTCAAGTTATAAATAAAGAGCTTTGCATATACAAAAAAGAAGATTTTTGACAAATAAGTTAATTTCAATTGCTCTACAAAAGGCTATCTCATCAAGCCTTAAAACTGTAATAGGTGTCTTAAAATCAATATATTAATCGTGCCTTAGGCCCTTTAACTATATATTTCATTATGTCTTATTAATGTTTATGTGCTTTAAGAGACTATAATATCTATGTTACGGTTTTGGCATCGCAATCTCTACCTTAGGCTTTTTTGTTCGAAAGTGTCATCACTATTTTCCTCTATGTCATATCCCTAGATAGTTAGTCAAAGGTCTCTGATCATTTCCCCATCTCGGCCTAAAGGATGGCCTTGTTATTTCATTTTGTGAGGTAACATGTGCAATTCAAGGTATTACAAAGCTTGATGTTCCACCTTATTGTTTTGAGTAATACTCCTTTTTCTCTCCCCCAACTCAGTGAAGAGTCGGCTTCTAAAATCCCAGAGGTCATTCAACGGAAAAGTGCAAGGTTTCACAACTGCTAAAATTCGTGCAAGGGTTGTTGCACTTGAGAGCAATCTTAGGTGTCAACAGTACCCTTATTAGCATGCTTGGTGGGACCTAACTCATACAAGTTGTACAAGAGATGCTTTTTGCAGCATTTTCCGGCTTTCAAGAGCCACTTCTTAAAAGCACTTGGGGACAATAAAGAGGTTTGCGAGGCCAAATTTTGAGGACATGGTTAGATATTCCTATCAGTAGCCCCTTCCTTTTCCCTATGCGTTGACATGGAGACATATTATGGCCAGCAATATTTCCCTTCCTCCCCCTTTTATGCGAGCCCCCAATTTCCACATCCTTGCCTACAATATTGGGCCAAGGTTATCATGGTTTTGCTCCCTACATTTCTCCACCTAGTTTTGAGCAAAACCCAAGCGCCTACCACCAATTTTCCCATCGATATGCCTATCAGATGCAAGAGATTTGCATTTGACACAAGGAGGGATCGAACAACTAGGGCCAAAGGCACACCTAACTATCCAACCACCTTGTTGAGTAAACACAACAGAAGCAAACAACAAAAGAGAATAGCACCGAGGAGAGAAGGAACAACAACACTTTTATTGATTCATCAAATTATCAGCATACATGCCAAGCTGTAAGGCCTTCTGGGTTACGGCCAAACACAAAATACAACTTCAAATCCACGATGCAGCTTCAAATTCATGAATTCAGCAACATCTGCTCTCTCCTCTCTAAGTCACTTGCTTAATCTAAACCTAGACGCCCTTATTTATACTTGCCAAAACAGCTTACAGAAGATTCTAGATCATTACATAATAGAAAGGCCGACCTCAAAATGGTCAGCACACATCCCAAGACAAGATCCTATCATTAAATTCATGATCCAAATTTATTACATAAGTCGGCTCCATCTAAGAAGCAATCACAGATAAACTCAGCCAATGAAGGAACCTTGCATCAGTAAATAACAGGTTCACTCGGTGCTTGAAGGAATGCTCAATCAACACTGGAAATCAGCAATTGTTGTAACTCGGTCAATACTGACAGAATGAATGGGATAACATGACAACCAGCAGATTAACACAACTCGGCAAATACTGCAACTCAGTTGATATCAAATAGACTGGTACTCGGCAATGACTGCAACTCGGCAGCAACTAGCAGAATGGACACAAATGAGCAAGATAACACGTCAACCCAGGATGCTCCTACATTAGCATTAACTCCTACCAATATACTTGCCCTCACACCCATAACGAAAATGTGAGGAGTACCGAAGATTTCAATTGTAGGGATATCCTATTAAACCTAAAAGAAGAGCTGAAAGCCGTTGAGGAGGAGCAAGAATACCACCACCAATAGGAAGAGCTTGAACATCAAGCTTGCATATCACGGCAGCAAGCTGATGTCTTAAAGATGCCATAGGAGCAGTTCCGTGCAATGCAAGTCATTACTAGAGAAGAAAGGACCAGGCAAATGGCAGATCTGCCTTATCATGAGTGTCATTTTACTCATGGATTAGGTGAAATGGTTTTAGAGGGATTAGAAAACAATACAAAGCAAGAAGGAAGCCGAGGGCCAACTTTAAAGAAAGAAGCAAACTCATCTAGCTAAGGGCTTCCTGTTGCTCTAGGAATGCCAAAGCAAGATATCCAAAAGCTTGTTCTCAAATCAGTATCACTGTGGGCATGCATCAAGGAGGATGACAATCAGGTGGAATGTATAATTTCACTATTTAAGGAGACTCCCCTATTCGTTGGTGAAGAAAAGATGATTTATAACGATGTCCCAACATAGAAGACAATTACAAACCATCAGTTTGTGTTTTTGGGGCAATGTTAGGTTGTATGACCCTAGAGGAAATCAATGTCAAGGATGATTTCCTGGATGAATTTGATGTCATTTGCGCAATAGTCATCCTGGAATCGAAAGCCTTTAGATGCACAGAGTGCAAGTTACAACAAAGGGTGGGCTTCTATGTGGTAAAGAAGCCATCAAACTTTGGTTTGGATGGTTATCCAATAGAGGAGATTATCAAGTCAGTCAAAAGATGCCCAAGTATCTAGCTGATAACTACACCAACAAGTCACCACAAGTCATTCCCACCTCTAAGCATGACGAAGAGCTTCATGAAGATATGAGCAACTTACCCACCCTTTGCAAGAAGGTAATATCTTGACGTGGGTAAGTTTCTTTATTTTCTATTTCTGGGAGGCATCTCGACATGTCAGATGGCTTTCAAAATTCATTTTTTGGTTGGTTGACTAGAACCATGTAATGGACCAAAGGCTAGTTAGGAAAGGAAGCTCCTTTGACAAACCAATCAATGGTTTTGTTTGAAATCTTATAATACAGATCCATGTACATATGTAAATATTTGTACAGCAATAGATTATGGGTGTTTACTTTCCAAGAAGTGCTCAGTTGCACATCTTTTTTCAATCCCTCTCTCATCTCGAATTGCTTCTCTGTAGGCCCAATGACAAGTTCTAATCTTAGATGGATCCTCATTCCGTAGGTGGGATTCCCCCAAGAGTTGCCAAAACTGTGAATTAAAGTTCACCAGGCATGGTAAATTGTTAAACATGAACACATTTCATTCCTTGCTCAAGAGTTCCATGTTCTGCCACATCTCAGCTCACCACATGTCCAATCCTCCAAAGTCTTCACTCGAGTGATACATGTTCCATACGCTAGGGCTACAGTGGCAGACCTGGGTTTTCTTAGACAGATGTGGCCCTTTCACAGGCAATCAAAGTTGGCTTGGTTTTCTTTGGGAAACGGCTCCCAACTCAAAAGTCACAGGTATATCTTATTATCAACTGAGTCTCCCCTATTGATCCCCGCAGTGTTTTATTATTGTAAAGCTTGTTCCAAGGCAAAGGTAGCGCGTCGGTGAGCCAAGATCTTGCCTCTGTGATTACCTTTTCGCATGTCCCATGACATGAACTCTTTCTCTGTGATTGGGTGCAGTTTTCAATTCGACACACTTCCAGAGAAAACTCCGACAACTTCAATAGAGATGGTAGTTGGGCGTAATGATGAAAATCTTTTTTTTTTATAGATCAAGATATGGTCAGATTTTTGAGGTGGTGATATGTTCCTGTTCCTCAAACTGTGTGAAAGAAATTTATTAAGCATCGTTTATTCTCACTTTAGATTAGGATTTGCAGACAACTCCTTAAGCTATAAATAGAGATCTTTGTACATTAAAAAAAGGGATATTTTTAAAAATAAGGGAATTTGTTTTGTTCTACAAAAGGCTATCTTATCGCCCCCATGGGTTAGGTGAGGTGGTCTGAGGTTGTGGGCGATCCCCATGGTCTTGGGTTCGACTCCCCTGCCCGTCATAACCCCACCATGGACACTTGGGAGAGGTGCTGGTTATTCCGTGGCCGAAGGGATTAGTCTCGCTCCAAGCTTGCCCCATAAAGGGAACCCGCTGGGCTTGGATCACGGGGCCACCCTCCAAGAACAATAAATAAATAAATAAAAGGGCTGTCTTATCAAGCCTTGAGACTGTAATAGGTGTCTGAAACCAATATATCGATCCTGTCTTAGGACCTTTACTTGTATATTTCATTGTCTTATTAATGTTTTCTATTCTGTAAGCTTCTTTATCATCTGTGTTATGGTTTCGACCTGGCAGAGTATATAGAGCTATGTATGGCTAATAATATAATAATTAATTTATACAGCTGCTAGCTAGACATCTTTTTGAATATTCCGATTGAAACCTTACCAATCAAGTAGAAATCAATCAAAAATAATGATGACACTAAATGAAAACCCTAATCATAACAGCATCAATACATCTGGAATTGGAGGCTGAAATTCATCATTTTGGTAGTTTACTTAACACGCTGGAAACTTGTTCAACAAAGCACAGGAAATGAATATCAGTTTGACTAAGGTCTCCTAAAAAGCACCGTTAGGTCCATAGCTGACCTTTTATAGGAAAATTAACTCTAAATATCTTTAAAACTAGAGTTAAATTTTTTAGATATGAACAGTAATCAATGTTCATAATTCTTATTTCTATTTTCTGGCTGGCTTCTTGGAACTTACGCTTTCCTTTGATGGATGGATTGAATTTTCAGGTGAGAGACAACCTTTGCCCTATCTTGTAGGAGTTTGGCTCAGACGACAGGTGTGTTTGCCACTTTATTAATGGCAAATAAATATTAAATTCTGCAGAATATTAAGTCCTAAGGAGCTTAGAACTTGAGCCATACTTACCTCGTGAGAGCTGATTCCTAAATTTGAACTGCTATCTCAGAGACTCAGAGTACTATCACTTTACAAAATGGCTATTCTTGAAATCTAGTTACTAGCAACCCAGGATTCTATTGCTATCTAAAATGTCATCTGCATGAATAATCAACCCCAAAACTCAACACAAATATTTTGACATGGTACAGATAGATTTTTCATTTTACACATTAAATATGAGAGGTCTAACATAAAAGTGTGATCTAGATGAAGTTGCCAGCTATAAAGAAATCCAATAGAATTGTAGTCATTCTGAAATCTTATCATAAAACAGCCCGTCTCCAATGACAACTCACAATAATATCAAATAAATCACAAAAATGATCCCAAGTAGGGCAGATAGGTTGCATTAAGTTTATCTGTGAATCAATATTGAGTCAGGAACAGTCAACGCAAAAATTAATGTCAGATAGGGTAACCATGGAGGCCCACTTTTACAGCTATACAAGTTTCATCAAGTAAAACACACTCGCCTTGAATGTTGAGAGAATATTTTTTGACTCTTGTACTGTAGTCCACTCATGCTCTTTAATCATCCTATTGTTCATTTCACGTACCAACATGAGGTGAGTTGGATATCAGGGAAAAACTTTAAAAAAAGAATCATTTGAACAAAAGTCAAGGCAAATCATAGTTTTCAGTAAATTTGTATCCAGCTGCGCAATTGTTTTGACTAGCGAAGCTGGTATTGAAGAATTCCTTTTGATGGATTGTGAACTGAATTGTTTGTAAGTAAATTATATTCTTACATTCCTATTCACTTTAACAGAAAAAGATGTGGTAATCTCCCTAAAGTTCATGGTTTAATGTCAGGTGCACCTTGTCATCAAATTATGGCAAGCAATAGAAATACTAATAATATGTTGATAAAAAGTCAGATTCATACACATTCTGAAAAGACCTGCACTGGGGTTACAAGGCTAATGGATCACCTTGTATCAGGCATATCATGCTCATCCATAATCTGAAAAGGTACCACCAACATCATTAAGTAAAAATCATTGTACTTTTGAGCCTAGCAAGAAAACTGGATCACCTGGTCAGTTAATGAGCATTCTAAAAGCAGGTTACCCATATCACTACAGGCAAATCATTGTACAGCATAATTAAAGATAAATACACAAGCAGCTCTGTATCTTGCCAGGTAAGTGGTAACTGTAGTACCTGCATGTGATTTAGACAATCATGGAAGTGTTCAAGCTCAAAAGGCCAATAGATGAAATATATCTAGGGTATCTTTTTAACCTCTTCATTGTGTAGAAAGTCAAAAGCACAGTTAACAAGTACTACCAAAAAAGAAAAAAGTTTGAACATTTCACCATCTGAACCTTTTTAAGCTTTCGTTTAGGTCAAAAAATCATTTAGAGGCCTCTGTGCAGATGCTGAGCTTGTTTCTGGGTTCAATAATCATTTGAAATTTCAAACTTACATAAGCTAGCAGAAAATACTAGATACAATTTAACTTCTGATTGTCAACTGCTAATCACTCTCAAATACTAAACATCTAAAATTGGAATTCCAAAGGGCGGGTGAATGTTTCATAACTGAGTAAGTCAGAGGTGAGGTATAAGGTCAACCAAACAAAATTGATGTATATATGAAAACATGCATCGTCAAGGTCTCTTCATCTGTTTTGAGTTTAATAACCTCTAGATGATTTAAGTGTGCTTGTAAAATATAGCAAGTCAGTTTTTCTCCAGTGGACATGCCAATCGTAAGAAAAACATAGTCATCGTATCTCCATCTACAATGAAAAAATCCACAAGCATAATTGGAATGACTACAATGCAAATAGTCTTAGCTTATTACTCTGCATAAGCTGGTCTTGTTTATGCATAGTACAAAAGAAAAGCGATTATGAAACATATTTCTGAACTCATTTTGATTACCAAAAATAGCTTTCTACCAAATCTAACCTTGTCTTTTGAATGTCAATATTTAAATAAATCTGGAAAAACAATCTATTGGAATCTAGGTTATTGTGACTTCATGGTTTGTTTGTGGTTCCATGAAATCATTTACAACTCTAGAATCACCAAAGTCAGAATTAGAAGAGTCATTTACTAACTATGTTTGTTAATACGGTGGTGGACTTTAAGTTCAGCAGTAGAAAAATTTCAGGTCTCGTCATTTGTTAAATTGTTTGTAGTTTACAACCTCTGGACTGTTCAAGCATTCTGGTATTTTAAACAAGCAGGTTAGGGTCTCTCAGAGAAAGAAAATACGATCTTATCTGCAATTATTGAAAATTCAGATGTAACGTCAGTCATATTATGTTTCAACCCTTTAACAATGTATTAAAGTATGGTTTTAACATTTTACAAATGCATTGAGGTGAAATTAAACAACCTTTAAGTCAGTGGGCTGAGCAGTAGGGATTTCTATGCAGATAACCCAAGTTAAAAAATGTAAAAGACTCAAAAGACACTGATGTGTTCAGTAATATGTCCAATCATTCATGCAGTGTAACACAACAGCTCAGGCCACGTTCAGCCAATAGATGAATTTTTCTAACAGATACCCTTGAGTACTAGCATTTTAGCCAAAGAATTCCATGCGAGTATGGAATTTACCAGCTAGAACAAGACTTTGGACCTCTTTCTGAACAGGCCCATAAAAAGTAAAGAAAACATGTCGATCTTCTCAGCATCTAGAAAAATCAAAATGTCAAGGCAAGGTCGACTACACTACAATTCACTCTTCTTTAACAATATCTTATGGTAAGACTTAATAACCTTTGGATGCTTCAAGCACTCTACTATATTGACTAAGTAGTCTTAAGTCTTTCTCAGCCAATCTCACGTAAATCAAAGAAAATATGCTGATATCGAATCCATTTACTGAAAATGCAGAAGCAATGTAAGTCAGATAAAAATTCACATCTCTTCAACGCTGTATTTTGATGGGGTGGTGCTTTAAAGGAAATATTTTAGTTAGGGTTGTAAGAGCAATAGACGATGCTAAATTGATAAAGCAGAAATTGTTTTCAAGTGTTTACATCAATACTTGCCAATCTCTGTCTCTGTTCTCTGGAAATGCGGAAGCCAGGTCAACTTCATAAAATTTCAGTGTCTATTTTAAGGTTTAGAAGACAGGAAAGAACATCAATTGAAGAAGCTTCAAGCAAGCTATGTCTTTGACTTCTTGTTAATTGGGTTTCGGAAAACAAGAAAAATGTACCGATCTTGTCTCTACCACAATTGGAAATGAGAATCAAGGTCAGTCCCGTGTATAGCGATTGTATAGGTCTCAGCAATAAACTTTGGAGCCCCGCAAACAAACTTGTCTGCCCAAACCCAGGTAAACTTACCAACAACATAGAAAACTTTGGAGCCTCGTCATATGCTACTGATTTAGAGCCAATGCAAATCGAAAGCGAAGAGAATGTGCCAAACTCATCTCCATCTACAGTAAATTGAAGAAGCACGTTAAGTCTTTCTAAATTGAGTAGATCAAGAGCTATGAAATAAAATCAAACTTGTGTCCATCTATAATAAGTAGAAGAAGCAGGTTCAGTTGTTCAACCCATGATATTGCATCAATGTCGTATCAATCTACAACATATTGAAGAAGAGAATATAGTCTTTCAGAATCGTGCGAATTATTAACAATGAAAGTACGACCGTCTTTGTCTTCGTCTGCAGAAAATGCAGATTGCAAGGTCAACCGGATGAAAATCACAGTTCTTTTACAGAAGCATAATGATAGAGTAGAATGGATGGTTGTGTTATGAAGAGTTTCGAAGACATCATTAACAAATTGTAGTAAAGGTTTTCATCGTTTTCCAAACACAGTGCACGGTAGCAGGACTTGGGTTTTAAATTTGATTAAAAATGCAGTTGGAGGAGTTGGAAATTTATGTTTCCATTAAAATGCAGTTGCAGTAGTTGAAAGTTTTCGTTACAAAAAATGCAGCAGGAGGAGTTAGGATTGTCTGATAAAAATGCCGGGGTGGGAAAGCCACCTGCACAATCTCGTCTGAAGGCAGAGTGCAGAGAGGCAGCTGATCTCTGGACAGTACACGAATCTGGGCTTTTGTCTCTTGACGCATCTGCTCAATAATCTTACCACCCTTCCCGAGCAAGCAGCCCACCTGGCTATTGGACACCACAAGCCTCGTCTTAATATTCCTGCTCTGCCCTTCCAAATCCTCAATGCTGTTCTCAAATATCCTGGAATGGACCTTAGAAAGCGCCTCCTGCGCGGGAGAGATATAATTGGTGTCCCTGCCGTCGTCATAGGACGAGATCAAGATCACACGCTCTTCGGCCCCCGGCACAGGGTCCTGTATGTTGATACGAGCGCCAGTTTCGGCCCTCAGGCTTTTCACTATGCTGCCACCTTTCCCAATTATGCTTCCCACCTGCGCCTCTGGGCACAATATGCGGAAGGCTATTTCTTTTGCTGAGGATTTTGATGCTCTCGGGATATGAGGAGGCGCCCCGCGAGGTGAGTGTGCGGATTGGTGGCGTTTGTAGCGACCCTGGTATTCGAACACCTGACCTCCCCCTCCAACCTCTTCGTACTGATAGCGTTTAGTATTTCGAGATCTTGAATAATCCATGGAGGCGAGGAGCTCAAAAACAGAGGTATCGAGTTCGAAGCTCGTCAATGCTGAGGAATAAGCTCTGGTTTCGACTTATCTTTGCCCGATAGGGAACCGGAAGTCACGGGTTCGAAACTCCAACCAGGATACTCAAATTAAGGTCTATATTTCACAAAAGAACGTCTTAGAGGTCACGAGTTATAAATCCAGAATATCCAGAGGCGCAGGAAAGTAGCCTATTTTGTTCAAGTCCCAAGGTCACGGATGGTACGGCCATGGCTCGGGATCGAAACTCATACAGAGATGTTAACCTCGAAACCCTGTCTGTGCCAAAATCGTGCATTCCGATCTGTCGCAAGGAGTGCAAAGGAATATTGCCTTGTTTCGGTGG
Organism: Cupressus sempervirens; assembly: GCA_028749045.1. Classification (NCBI taxonomy): domain Eukaryota; kingdom Viridiplantae; phylum Streptophyta; class Pinopsida; order Cupressales; family Cupressaceae; genus Cupressus; species Cupressus sempervirens. Next base: position 60,863,611 of record CM053785.1, on the reverse strand, counting down.
TCAAAACTTAATGCGCTTGAAATTACTCCGCTAAGAGACAATTGAATTCTACAGAGCCAAGATAATATGTCATGCAATCTCTGAGCATCGAAATTCAGTGGCAGATTTGTGAGAATAAATTATGTTGGCGCTGAGTTTGACTAAGATGGGCATTATAGCAAGGTACTCAGATTCTCCTAGAAATGGACGGCTCGGATTGTGGCGTCTGGATTTCCATCCAATCCCCAAACTTATGACTTTTCTCGTTTCTCTTCTTTCATTATTTTATTTATTATAGTTGGCCGAATTTTCTTTTATCAAATTTTCCAATTGGAGGTGGGGTTAGTTCAAGGTAGTTGCAAATTGCTCAAATTGTCAATTGAGTGCGAGGGGAAATTTTAAGAATGATTATAAAATAGAATGTATTATAAAATTAAAATAACTAGCACTTGCATTTCTAAGAGGTTCAAGGGATAAGCAGTATAGAGTGTTTTATGAATATAATCATTGTCTGAAATTGCATAGATCACTAAAGGGTTCAACATATTTTTCTTATGATTTTTGGAATTTTTTGTCATGAAACAATAAGAGGTTCAAGAGATAAGTTGATAGAGTATTTTATGAATATAATCATTGTCTGAAATTGCATAGATCAGTAAAGGGTTCAACATATTTTTCTTATGATTTATGGAATTTTTTTCATAAAACAATAATGGCTAGTTTGCTATGAAAGTGCTTCACAACAAAGGTATTTTAGAACTCCTCAAGTTATCTCTACCTATAAGATTTTCACAACACTTATATTTTCAACTTCCCAAGTTATCATTTTCATGAATTGTGTATTGTTGATTTGTTTAACTTTTACATTTTAGGTAAGTTTTTGACATGTTTTTGAAGTGTTTTAAAGCCCATTATAATTTTCTTGATTAAGTTATGGATGTGATTGTGTAAAATGAATTTATTAGCAATATTTTCAATTTTAATAATATTGATTAACTTATGGATATGATTATGTAAAATAATTTTGTTAGCAATATTTGGAAATATATTTCATGATTCTTCATCAGTGTGAAAACTTTCAAAGTTTAGGGTTGGTTTTTTAACTTTTTCATCCTATGATGAATTACCAAGTGTGATTCCAAATCATTGATTATAATAAAAACAATAGAAGATAAACAAGTAAATGGCGTGCTAATGACTTGCATAATGTTTGTTTATATGGCCTTAAAGGCCTTCAATTAAGCTTGTTGGCATGTTGAGATAGGCTCATGATGGGGCAACACTAAAAACCCTACAAGGGATGATATCTTTGTTAGAAATAATAGTCCACCAAGATAATTAATCTTAACCATCCAAAGTAAACAGCAACCATAACAAAATGCACATACACAATTACACCAGATTTGTTAACTAGGGATACCCTTAATCAGAGGGAAACCCTCGATGGGAATGATGCCCACAAAGATATGTTGATATATATATTCCTTGTTAAAGGATGGACCCTGTTAGGAGTTTATAGACACATTCAGTACATAAGAGTCCCCGTTAGGAGACATTGAATCCCTGTTAGGAGTTGTAGAAGGTAGAAGGACACATTGTCCAAACAACTTCTTGGGCAAGACCACTGAACTTCATTTTCCAACTGATCTCTCAACTATTCCTTGCAGAATAATTGTTTGTATTGTGCTTTAACCTCTTTCCTCTATTTTTTCAACTGGACCAATCACTATCAGACCTTGTAGACTGCGTCAAAAATCTCGGATCCAAATACCAAACCTTGGATCTCAAAATAAAACCTCGGTAACGAAGTTTTCTCCAACTTCACTCTGCTCTGCTTATCCTCACATATCAACTTGTTTCTCTTTTGTTCCACTATTTATGCCTCTTGCAATCATTCATACATTCATACATAACAAAGGAAAATGTCCTTCCTTTATACTAAATTCATAAAACAATTTCCTAAGTCATCTATTACACCTTATCAATTAATTATTATAGGACCTCATTAAGAACACATTATACTTAGTGATAACATTAATATGTCACCTTGTAACTTGAATAACTTTTCATTTGTGTAATATTATGATGAGCAAGCTTTAGACACGTCATCTCCAACACGTCTTCTACATGTCTTTAACCTTGCTTCTCAAAATAACAATTTTGCTAAAAGATATAACAAGTTTACCGGAACATGCTTCTGTAAATTATATCTCAGAATAGTCTTCACCAAAACTTGCATAAATTCTTCCAAACTTAATATCTCTTGCTTTTGAGGTTAGCTACATATACTATACACTTAGTAGTATCTCCCTTAACCTCGCTAGTGAAAATACTCAATGATCTGCCCGTACCAACCTGATCTTTACCATTGTTCTTCTGTTAGATACCACTGAAAACTAGTATGTTGACAACAATGACAAATATAGTCATGAAAGTAACATATCATCATGATAATGTTTCTACAATAATCCCTCATAGGAATATCATTAGCATTCATGCTTCCAACAATCTCCCCCTTTGGCATTGATGGCAACATAGATGAAAAACATCTAGTTCCAATAATACCAACTGTAAAAGACTATTATACTTTCAAATCCTCTTCATCACTCATTATCCCCCATTGATATACCTCAATGTTCTCTACATCAAAATGTTTTTAATATTGTAATCTCTCCCCCATTGACATCAATGTCAAAGGTTTCAGCAACCATCTATCACTACAACAATTGTCTCTGACCTGCTCAAGCGTCTAAAGACATTGTTCAAAACAATATCTATCAAGAGTCCTAGATGACTCTATCCATCTTAGATACTCCCCTATACAAGAAGCATTAGCATTTAGTCCAGGCAAACAATAGTGCTCTATTGTTGGAAATCTGATTGAAAAGATCATTGTGAGAAGAAGATTGATTGAAAGAGGGAGATTATTGATAAATAATGTTTTCAATCATTGTTTTGTCATTGATGTCAAACTTGTTGTTTGTTGGAATGACAATTGCTTATAAGATCCAAGTACTGTCACTTAGTTGATTGATGAAGAGGATTTAATCAACAAGATGTAACAAAAGCACCTAAAGGAAAGGTTGAGTTATAGTTTTGTAATGAAGTGCAAGGATCAGATAAGACAATGGTTAAATGATGTATTGATAACATACTTGAAGATACAGAGGTTGGTCACACTTAGAAACTTTGAAGGAATAAGTTGTAATAAAGGATGACTACAAAGTTTAACTAAGTTCATTAGTGAGTTCTAAGCAAGCTAGTTCAAGTCGAGCAAATGGAAAATCTAGTGTGTGTCGAGTGATACAGAAAGAGTCGAGCATGTTCAGGTGCTAAGAAAAGTAATAGGTTTTGAGAGTTAGAAAATCTTAGTGGATGCCGAGTGAATTCACAGTAGGTGTCGAGCATTAGTAAAACATAGTTGATGCTGAGTAACACAGTATGTGCTGAGCACCAGAATTTCAATAGTGTCGAGCTATTGCATTATTGGAAATGTCAAAGATTCTCCATATCTAAGCCGACAAAGTTGTTACCTTGAATTTTGTGAACCAATTGGAGGATAAGGATGATGAGTTGGTGGCACAAAATTTTATGTAAATCATTTTTGAGTGAATTCAAGAGGATTCTTCATGATGCTTCTAGAAGGAACAAAATATGGGTTAGATTCAATGAATCCTACCTAATCCATTCAAACTAAAAATTAAAGGAGGGAAGAATCAAGTGAAAAAAGAAACTCCAAACTTCTATTTAAAGAGTCATAGGCTAAGAAGCAAGAGTTTCTAGTGTGCCAAATTGCAAAGTGGCTGAAGGGTGTCAAATAGAAGGCATCTAGGAGAAGGAAGAACAGAACATAGAGACTTTGCTTTGATAAGTGGTCACAAAGAGAGGATTGCACTGGTACATTGAGCATGGAGACTCAAGGAGACAAAGCTTGAAAGGAGGGCAAGTTGTCAGAGCTATAGAGATTGAAAGCCAAGCAATATTATGAGTTGAATGGTGATCTAAAATCTGCAACATAAGTTGTATGTTGTAATCAAGTCAAAAGCCCTTACTATTACTCTTTAGCAATTGTATCAATTAGGGTAAAAATCCTATGGACTTAGGTTCGTTTAATAGCTATATGTAAATCCTTTAATAGGGTGACACTCAAAGTGAATGTTCTAAAGTCCTCTAACCAGGCCCACTTCTAACAAGGTGATTAAATCCTTTAACTAGGTCACATTTAATAGTGTGTTGTAGCCTTTAACAGGGTAGGCCTTTCACAAGGCATCACTTCAGAAGAGTGAGAATTGAGTAGCATGTTATTGGCAATTTTTCCAAATTGGGTTTCCACATAAATCATTGTGTTATGTGTTGATCTTTTCATGTGTTATGCTTGCATGTTGATTTATAGTAACTTGTTGAGTAGAAAAGTTTAAGCCTCGATGAATGAATAGTTTGATGGGCACACTTTACTTGATGAAAAGTTTGAATTGGACATTTGGACCTTGAATAACTGATTCACACCCACTCCCCCCCTCTCAGTTATTCTAAAGCATTTCTATCAATTGGTATCAAAGCCATAAGTTGATTTAGTTTAAAGGTACTAGAAGCAGAAAGATCAAGATGTCCAAGAGAGAAGTTCCCAAGCTTAATATAGATAACTTTGTTGCATGGAAAATTCTAACAAAACTACACCTTAGATCAATAGGTGATCATGCAAAAACCTCAATAGGAGTGGAATATGTAGACTCAGCTAGACTGCTTACTGCAGATGATTTGAACAAAAGGAAGAAGCAAAATCAGGCAATGTTGGAGATTGCTTCTGCACTCAGCTATGCTGAATTTAATGACATCAAAGGATGTGACACTACATTTGAAATGTGGAAAGCCCTGTTAGATATCTATGGAGGAGATCCGAATGTTCAAAGAGCAAAAAGAGAAAGCCTCAGAGGAAAGTTTGATGACATGAAAATAGAGGAAGGTGAAAATGTTGCTCAATATGTTGTTAGAATGAAAGAAGTGGTAAGTGCAATAAGAAGTTTGGGTGGTCAATTGGAAGAAGAGACTATCAATAGCAAATACTTGAGAACCCTGCTCCCTATCTATGCTTTAGAGTTTCAACCATCCAAGAGCTAAGGTGTGTACCAAGAAACACACTAACCTTTGAAGGAACAATGGGAAGACTTACTGCATTTGAATTGTCCAACTTTGATAACTACAGACCTGAGAATCTTGAATCTACTTTCAAGGCCAAGCTGACATTAAAAGACACTGAGGAGGTGAAATCAAAGAAGAAAAGTAGAAAAGGAAAACATGCATCTAGTGATAGTAGCACAGATGAGGAAGATGTGGAACAGTTGGAAGCACTATTGGCTAGAAGATTCCATAGAGGCAAAGGTAAATTCAAAGGTAAGTTGCCTAACATTTTTTTTAATTGCAATGAAGTAGGTTATATTGCTACAAGGTGTACACAGAAGAAGAACTACAAAGAAGGAAACAAGTACAAGAATAAGAGAGAAGATGATTGTAGAGATTACAAGGACAAAGGCAAAAGATGCTACATTGTTGACGAAGATTGTGATGAGAATGATGATGAAGTAGTCTATGTGACCATGAAGGATGAATGAGATGAAGATAAAGCAATAGTATTGGTAACCTATGTGAACAAGAATGACAAGTGGATCATAGACAGTGGATGCTCACATCACACGATAGGAGATAAAAGTAAGTTTATTACCTTTACTCAATATGATGGGAATAGTGTTAGATTTAGAAATGACGCTCCATGTCAAATCAAAAGAAAAGGTTCAATTAAACTTATTAAGAAAATTTCATGTGATAATGCATACTATGTTGAAGGATTGAACTACAATTTGTTGAGTGTATTACAGTTAGGCAATGTAAGTTGCAAAGTAGAATTTGGAAACAAAACTACCAAAATCTATGACATTGATGGAAATCTGATAGGAAAAGGTGAACAAACTAGGAGTAATTTGTTTTACCTAGATATGAAAGAAGCAACCTATCTTGTCATTAGACTTGATGATGTGTGGCTATGGCATAAAAGGTTGTGTCATGTTAACTTTGATAATCTGATTAGCATGAACAAAAAGAAGAAAGTCAGAGGTTTGCCTAAGTTAAAGAAACCTGAAAACACAATGTGCAAACAATGTCAACTAGGAAAGATGACTAAGTCTAGTTTCAAGAGCAAAACCTACACTTCCAAAGAAGTACTAGAACTAGCCCATGCAGACTTATGTGGTCCAATAGAAGTAAAAAGCTACCAAGGAGATAGATACATAATGCTATTTGTGGATGACTACTCTAGGATGATGACTACCATGTTCATAAAGAAAAAATCTAATGCATTTTAAATGTCTAAGTGGTATTTAGCCAGAGTTGAGAAGGAAATAGGAAAGAGTCTGAAGTGCCTAAAGTTAGACAGAGGAGGAGAGTTTACATCAAAGGAATTTGAGATATTTTGCAATGACAAAGGTATCAAAAGGAAAACATCAGCACCAAGAACTCCCCCACAAAATGGTATTGCTGAGAGAAGGAATAGATCAGTGATAGACTATGTTAGAACCTTGATGATGGAGAAAAATGTTGCTCTAAAGTATTGGAGTGAAGTTGTAAGTACTGTTGTTTACACCCTAAATAGAGTCCAAGTCAAGAAAGGTACAAATGCAACACCTTTTGAACTATGGTATGGTCACTCCCCTAATGTAAAACATTTCAAAGTATTTGGTTGTAAATGCTATATTCTTAAAGATACTACAAATGGCAAGTTTGATGCAAAAAGTGATGAAGGCATATTCCTTGGATACTCCACTAGAAGTAAGGCATATAAGTGTTTGACTACTAACACTAACAATATTGTAGAGAGTGCAAATGTAAATTTTGATGAGCATGCAGAAGTCCAAGTTGATGAATTCAAGAAATCAAAAGATTATAGATCGTTTGCATATTTCTATGAAGGAATACCAATTGAAGATGATGTTGCCAATCAAGTTGGGAATCAACAACAAACCTCAGTATCAGCTAAGTCACAGCTAGTGAACGTCGAGCTGCATTTAGAAGCCAAGTTGCAAAATGAAAAAAATTTAAATTTTGACTCTGAAAATAGTACACATGAAAGAGATAATGATATACCAAAAGGAGAAGAAAAAAATAACTTTGAAGCTGAAGGATCAAATATGGAAAGAAGGACAAAACCAAGGTTAGCCAAGTATGTGAGAAGACGTCACCCTACAGATCAAATCATTGGTGACAAGGATGCAAGACAAATGACAAGGAATAGAATAAGGAATGAATCATGTCTGTTGAGCAAGGTTGAGCCTAAAATAATAAAAGATGCACTACAAGATGATGACTAATATAAAGCTATGGAAGAGGAGATAAATCATATTGAGAAGAAAAAAACCTGGACCCTAGTTCTTAGACCAGTTGATAAGAATGTAATTGGTACCAAATGGGTGTTTAGGAACAAACTTCATGAGAATGGTGAGATAGAAAGAAAAAAAGGCAGACTCGTTTGTAAGGGTTATGCACAAGAAGAAGGACTGGATTATGGGGAAACATTTGCCCCTATAGCAAGAATGGAAGGAGTAAGGACATTACTTGCATATGCTGCCTACAAAGGATTCAAAGTCTACCAAATGGATGTGAAGTCTATTTTTCTAAATGGTATACTAGAAGAGGAAGTCTACATAGAACAACCAGAGGGATTTGTTGATGACAACAACAAGGATATAGTTTGCAAATTGCATAAGGCACTCTATGGTTTGAAGCAAGCACCTAGAGCATGGTATGAGAGACTGCACAAATATCTTGTGAAGATTGGATTTGAGAGAATAGATGACAACATCAACCTATACATCAAGGTAGAAAAAGGTAAAGACATTTTGATATCTGAAATCTTTGTTGATGATATGATATTTGGAGGAAAAGATTTTCTATGCAAAGATTTTGCTGATCAAATGAAACATGAGTTTGAAATGTCAATGTTTGGAGAAATCAAATTCTTTGTTGGATTGCAAGTAGATCAATTGAAACATGGCATATTTGTGACCCAATTAAAATACATCAAGGAGATACTCAAGACATTTAGATTAGAAGATTCAAAAGCAGTCAACACACCAATGGTAATAGGACATAAGTTATCCAAGAATGATGAGTTAGCTTAAGTGAATCAGACAATGTATAGATCAATCATTGGAAAGTTGTAGTATGTTGTACATAGTAGACCAGACATTGCATTAGCTGTTGGAATAGTGGCAAGATTTTATGCAAATCCAAGGGAAAATCATCTGATGGCGATAAAGAGAATGCTAAGGTACTTAAAAGGAACTAATCACTTTGGTTTGTACTATAAGAGGAGTGAGAAGTTTGAGCTAAGAGCCTACACTGATGCAAATCGGGAGGTAATATTGATGACAGAAAAAAGCACTAGTGGAGGAGCACTTTTCTTAGGTAAAAGACTGATTACTTGGACTAGCAAAAAGCAAAGTTGTACCTCATAGTCCACAACAAAAGCTGAATATGTTGCAGCTGCTATCAATTGCACCAATATTGTATGGATCAAACATTTGTTGCAAGGTATGAAGGAAGAGGTAACTGAACCTGTGATACTTTACTGTGATAATACAAGTGCCATCAACATATCAAAGAATCTTGTGATGTATGCCAAAACAAAGCATATTGCAATTAAGTATCACTATGTAAGAGAATTGGTGGAAGATAAGCAAGTGAGAATGGAATATGTCAGTTCAAAGGAACGGATTGCTAACATCTTCACAAAAGCACTACCTAAAGATGCTTTTGAGTATCTTAGAGGTAAGTTAGGGGTGATACCCCTAGCTAAGGCTACTTGAAGTAAAAACAAGATTTCCCTACATTGAATGAATTGATTGTTGAAATATTACACATTGATGCAAATGATACTTACTTTAGGATTTTGCCTGAAGTAATTAAAGTGCTAAAGTTTCAAATCAGTCACAAGCAAGGCAATAGAGGGAGGAATTGGAATACCTGCAAAAGCTACACTTGTATGTTAAGATGTTGAAACAGTATGTCTTTGGCATTGTTGTCAAAGAGGGAGAAATACTAGAAACTGATCAATAGTTGAGAGAGAAAATGAAGAACAATGAAGAAACTAATTAGATTTATGGACAAAAAAAATTAGTTGATACTAGAATAGTAGAACATGATTAATGCATGAAGAGGAAGAAATAGTGTAAGAAGGAGTTAGGAGTAGCACAAGATCAAAGTGAACATTTGAAAAGAGGAAAGAAAATGTTCAAGTACTTATAGTAGAAAGGAAAGAAAAAGGGATACAACAGCTAAGAGGGAGAAGTTGAAGTAAAACAATCAAGATAGTAAATCAAGAGAGGGAGATGTGAAAACTAATGGTAACACAATTTCTTTTTGGCATTTGACTTATTGTTCTAACCTAATTAGCATTTTGATAAAATGGTTGAATAGTTCGGTCTGATCATTGATCAATCTAGTTTTCAATCAATGCCAAAGAGGGAGATTGTTGGAAATCTAATTGAAAAGATCATTGTGAGAAGAAGATTGATTGAAAGAGGGAGATTATTGATAAAGAATGTTTTCAATCATTATTTTTTCATTAATGTCAAACATGTTGTTTTCTGGAATGATAATTTCTTATAAGATCCAAGTATTGTCACTTAGTTGATTGATGAAGAGGATTTAATCAACAAGATGTAACAAAAGCACCTAAAGGAAAGGTTGAGTTATGGTTTTGTAATGAAGTGCAAAGATTAGCTAAGACAATGGTTAAGTGATGTATTGATAACATACTTGAAGATACAAAGGTTGGTCACACTTAGAAACTTTGGAGGAATAAGTTGTAACAAGGTTGAATGCAAAGCTTAACTAAGTTCATTAGTGAGTGTCGATCAAGCTAGTTCAAGCCAAGCAAATTTTTAGTTAGTGTCGAGCAAATGGAAAATCTAGTGTGTGCCAAGTGATACAGAAGGAGTCGAGCGTGTTCAAGTGTCAAGAAAAGTAACATGTGTTGAGCATCAAAGAATCTTAGTGGATGTCGAGTAAATTCATAGTAGGTGTCGAGCATCAGTAAAACATAGTTGATGTTGAGTAACATAGTATGTGCCAAGCACCAAAATTTCAATAATGCCAAGCTACTACATTATTGGAAATGTCAAAGATTTGCCAAATCTGAACCGACAAAGTTGTTACCTTGAATTTTGTGAACCAGTTGGAGGATAAGGATGATGAGCTGGTGGCACAAAATTTTATGCAAATCATTTTTGAGTCAATTCAAGAGGATTCTTCATGATGTTTCTAGAAGGAACAAAATATGGGTTAGATTCAATGAATCCTACCTAATCCATTCAAACTAAAAATTAAAGGAGGGAAGAATCAACCAAGAAAAGAAACTCCAGACTTCTATTTAAGGAGTCACAAGCCAAGAAGCGAGAGTTTCTGGTGTGTCAAATTGTGAAGTGGCTAAAGTGTGTCAAAGAGAAGGCATCTATGAGAAGGAAGAATAGAGCATAGAGATTCTGCTTCGATCAGTGGTCAGAAAGAGAGGATTGCACTGGTACATTGAGCATGGATGCTCAAGGAGACAAAGCTTGAAAGGAGAGAAAGTTTTCAGAGCTACAAAGATTGAAAGCTAGGCAATGTTATGAGCTAAATGGTGATCTGAAATCTGTAAGATAAGTTGTATGTTGTAATTAGGTCAAAAGCCCTTATTGTTACTCTCTAACAATTGTAGTAAAAATCCTATGGACTTAGGTTGGTTTAACAACCATATGTAAATCCTTTAACAAGGTGACAGTCCAAGTGAATATTCTAAAGTCCTCTAACCAAGCCCACTTCTAATAGGGTGGTTAAATCCTTTAACCAGGTCACATTTAACAATGTGTTGTAGCCATTAATAGGGTAGGCCTTTCACAGGGCATCGCGTCAGAAGAGTGAGAATTGAGTAGCATGTTACTGGTGGTTTTTCCCAAATTGAGTTTCTTTTTCATGTGTTATGCTTGCATGTTGATTTACAGTAACTTTTTGAGTAGAAAAGTTTATGCCTGGATGAAAGAATAGTTTGATGGGCACATCGTACTTGATGAAAAGTTTGAATTGGACATTTGGACCTTAAATAAGTGATTCACCCCCCCCAATTATTCTAAAGCATTTCTAACATCTATATCACTAGACTAATGCACTCTTGCATCATCTACTATGATGTAGGTAGGGGCATAACCCCTAGCATACCTCACAATACTCAAAAGTCTCTTTGGAAAGAGGCTTGGTGAAAATATCCGCAATCTGCTCTTTGGTGCTTACATACTCCAATTTGATTTCCTTTTCCGCAACTTTTTCTCTCAGCATGTGATATTTGATAGAAATGTGCTTAGTCTTAGAATGCAACATTGCTTGTGTTATCAGAATGTATGACAACAGGTTCACTGAATTCTATCCTTATATCCTTCAACATCTACTTCATCCAAAAAACTTGATTACAATTGTTTGCTGCTACAACATATTTTGCCTGTGTTGTACTATGTGAGATATAGTCCTCCTTCTTGCTTAACCAAGAAGTCGATCTTCCTCCAAGAAAGAATGCTCCACCACTAGTGCTCTTTCTTGCATCCATATTGTATGCCCAATCAACATCAATATAAGCATATAAAGTGAAATCATTATATTTTTCATGCCACAATCTGAACATTGGTGTTCCCTTCAGATATCTAAATATCCTTTTAACTGCTGCATAATGTGCTTCTCTTAGATCAACTTGAAATCTTGCAATAATTCCAACTACATTCATTATATCCAACCTTGTGTGAGTTAGATATTGCAATCCTCCAATCATGTATATGTACTTCTACTCAATAGTAGGTGTCTCATCCTTTGTAGATAACTTGTGTCTAGTTATCATACGTGTTCCAACTAGTTTAAATGTTTCCAAACCAAACCTTTTCAATAGATCTTTCAAATACTTACTCTGAGAAATAAAGATTCCTTCTTTGTCCTGCATAATCTATAATCCTAGGAAGTATTTCATTTCTCCTATCATGTTTCATTTCTTCTACAAACTTGTCACTTTCATCATCATCTCCTCCAAATATGATATCATCAACAAATATTACCAAAATCATCAATCTATCATATATTTCTTTCTAGTATAGAATATTGTATGCCATACCTTTGCTAAATCCAAGTTTTTTCAAATGCTTGTTGAACCTTGCATACCAAGGAAAATCTTCACGTTGTTCTATGTATACCTCTTCTTCAAGTTCTCCATTCTGAAATGTTGACTTGACATTCATATGATACACTTTGAATTTCTTATGTGTTGCATAGGCTAAGAATAACCTTACTAGTTCAATTCTTGCCACAGGAGTCTTAGTCTATTCCTTCTTGCTGTGAGTAACCTTTACATACCAATATTGCTTTGTTTCTTACAACTTCACCTTGTTCATTCATCTTCTTCTTGGATACCCATTTTGTTCCTATCACATTCTTGTATGTTGGTCTAGGGACCAATTCCCATGTCTCATTCTTCACTATCTTATCCAATTCTTCTTTCATAGCTTGCTTCCAATAGTAATCTTTGCATGCCTCATCTACATTCTTTGGTTCTACTTGAGATATCAAACATAGTTCTTCATTGATTCTACTTCTTTTCATTACACCTTTATCTCTGATGTTGATGATCTACTTTGGTGGATGATTCTTTGTCATATTCTTACCAAAGATAGGAGTTGTTATCTCAACTCTTAGCTCAGTTCTAGATTTTGAACTTTGTTCCTGCCTTTTCTCACCTTCGTTCTGCAAATCATTATTAGTCTCAAAGAATACCTCATCATTCCTTGGTTTAGTAAGAACAACATTCTTATCATCGAAATTGTAGTCAACTATTCTTTTTTGTACACTAAATTTCTCATCAACTCTTATACTTGCACTTTCAACAATAGCCTTAGTTCTTAGATTATAACATCTATAAGCTCTTCTTTTCAATGAATAACCAAGAAACATACCTTCACCACTTCTAGCATCAAATTTACAAACATCATCATCTCTTTTGATATAACATTTTCTGCCAAAAAATCTGAAATACTTAACTATAGGTGAGTGACCAAACCATAGTTCATAAGGGGTCTTGTTTGTTTCTTTCTTGACCTACACTCTATTCATAGTGTAAATTGTTGTATTCACAACTTCTCTCCAAAATGTCTTGGATACATCATTCTTAGCTAACATAGCTCTTGCTACTTTTGTTACTAGTATGTTTCTTCTTTCTACAATGCCATTTTGTTCAGAGGTTCTCAAAGCTTATAGTTGTCTTTTGATTCCATTAGCTTCACAAAAGATGCTAAAGAAATTTGCAGTAAATTCTCCTCATCTATCTGATCTTAAAAATTTAATCTTTGTACCTGATTCATTCTCAATTCTATTCTTGAATATCTTGAACTTGTTAAATGCTTCAATTTTTTTTTAAAGAAATGCAACCCACATCATTCTAGAAAAGTCATCAACGATAATCATGAAGTATCTTTCACCATAAAATCCTTTAGTCTTTGTAGGACCACTAAAATTTGTGTGTACAATCTCCAACTTTGCTATAGTAGTAAACTTCTTACTGGGAAAAGAAGTTCCGGTATGCTTTTCTAAAACACACTCCTTGCAAATTGTGTTAGTAGGCTTTACAATCTTAGGCAAATCTCTTACTGCAAACATACTACTAGGTTTTAAAATGTTGTCAAAGTTTACATGACAAAATCTCTTATACCATAACCAATTATCATCTACCTTTACAACCAAACATGTCATTTTAGTGGGATTCAACTGAAATACATTACCTCTTGATCTGGTTCCTATTTCAATTACCTTTCCATCATTGTCTCTGATCATGCATGTCTTCTTTGTGAACTGCAATTGATAACCTTTATCCACTAGTTGTCCAACACTTAAAAGATTGTGTTTCAAACCATCAACAAAATATATATCTTCAGTGTTAGTCTTACCATCAAGATTTATAGATCCAATACCTTTAACATGGCAAGTTGCATTCTTTCCAACTCTAACAATGCCTCCATCATAACTTTTGAAGTCATCAAACTTGTTCATATCACCAATCATATGATGTGAACAACCATTGTCAATTATCCAATTAGATTTATTTTCAACATGTGATACCAAAGCCATTTTTTCTAGTCTTTCTTCTTTAATAGCTACAAATCCTATTTCATCGTCAATAACACTTACTTCTTGTTCATCATAATCATCTTCTTTATTAGCATACAAACAATCTCTATCTCTTCTAGGTTTGAACTTTCCTTTATACTTTTTCTCTCTTTTAGGACACTTAGATGCATAATTACCAAACTAATTACAAGTCCAACATTTAAAGATTTTCCTACCATCTTTTTCTCTTCTTACAAGAAGGGCTACTCCTTCTTTTATCTTTCTATCCTCATCAGATCTACTACTACTAGCAAAATCTCTTCTAGTACTTGTGCTCCTTGATAGATTAGGTCAAATGTTTAGGGCACTGAAGGTTGTCTCTATTCTAGACAATTATCTAGACTATCTAAGCTCATTCTCAACCACTTCAAGTCTCCCAAGTAATGTTTCCTTGGTGAAATCATTGGTACAAGAGATCAGCAATTGTAGCATTTGAACTGCCTACTTAAATGGTGGTGTTGAACTCTTCAATATCTTCTGGATCACCTCATCATCTTCCTTGGTTCCTCCTTGAGATCTAATACCTATAGTAATTTCTAATATTCTACCTACATATGTTCTTATAGATTCATTTTCCATCATTTTAGCATCTTGAAATGCACAAATTCAACTTTGTAGCCTCAATGTCCTTGAATGTGCATCACCTTCAAAACTATTTTCCAAAGCTTTCCAAATCTTATGAGAAGTATCAAGTATTTTTATTTGGTTGTACTCTATTTTAGGAAGTGCAGACAATAGTGCTTCTCTAGCTCTCATGTCACACATGAAAAGTTCTCTCTTATTCTTGGTACAAGTTTCCAGTGTAATTTCAACAATAATTGTCTTTTCTGATTTTGTCAAGATCCAATATCTTGGACCCATACACATTAGACGTGTCTTCATCTTTTCCTTTCAGCTATCATAATTTTTCCCATCAAACTTCATACTATCCTTTCTGAATATGCTAGCCATGGGTCTCCCAAAGTTGTTAAACTTTATCTTCAAGGACTTGCTGCTTTGATACCAATTGTTAGAAATAATAGTCCACCAAGGTAATTGAGAGGGGGGGTGAATCAGTTATCAAATTAAAATATTTATCAACCTTAATTAATCTTAACCATCCAATCAAAGTAAACAACAACCATAACAAGATGCACATACACAATTACACCAAATTTGTTAACTAGGGAAACCCTTGATTAGAGGGAACACCCCGGTGGGAATGATACCCACAAAGATATACTGATATATATTCCTTGTTAGAGGGTGGGCCCTATTAGGAGTCTATAAACACATTCAGTGCATAAGACTCCCTATTAGAAGACTTTGAATCCCTATTAGGAGATTCTAACCCTGTTAGGAGTTGTACCAACCTTATTAGGAGTTGTAGAAGGTAGAAGGACCCACTGTCCAAATAGTTTCTGAGGTAAGACCACTGAACTTTACTGTCTAACTGATCTCTCAACTATTCCTTATAGAATAATTGTTTATACTATGTTTTAACCTCTTTCCTTTATCCTGTCAACTAGGCCAATCACTGTCAGACCTTGTAGACTAGGTCACAAACCTCGAATCCAAATGTCAAACCTCATATCTCAAAATAAAACCTCAATAATGAAGTTTTCTCCAACTTTGCTCTGCTCTACTTATCCTTGCATATCAACTTGTTTCTCCTATGTTCTGCTCTTTGTGCTTCTTGCAATTGTTCATACATTCATACATAACAAAGGAAAATGTCCTTCCTTTATACCAAATCTATAAAACAATTCTTTGAGTCGGCTATTACACCTTCTCAATTAATTATTATAGGACCTCATTACGAACATCTTATACTTAGCGATAACATTAATCTATCACCTTGTATCTTGAATAACTTTTGTTCATGTAATACTATGGCTAGTGAGCTTAGCCATGTCATTTTCAACATGTCTTCTACATGCCTTTAACCTTGCTTCTTAGATGACAATTTTGCTAAGAGATATAACAAGTTTACTAGAACATGCTTTTGTAACTCTATTTTAGAATAGTCTTCATCAAAACTTGCATAACTTCTTCTAGACTTAATATCTTTTGCTTTCGAGGTTAGCTCCATATATTAGACACTTAGTAGTATCTCCCTTTAACCTCGCTAGTGAAAATACTCAACGATCTATCCATACCAACTTGATCTTTAACGTTGTTCTTTTGTCAGATACCACAAAAAATTGCTATGTTGACATCAATGACAAACATAGTCATGAATGTAGCATATCATCATGATAATGTTTCTACAATACTCCCTCATAGGAATATCATCAACGTTCATGCTTCCAACAACCTTACCCTCCACTAAGTAGAAAGTTAGAACCACCCTTAAGTCTAGGAAATCTTGTAACTATATTGTTGAATATTTTTCCAATATAACATGTTTTAAAGGACACATATTTATTTATTCGATCATTATGAATGAAACTATATTGTTTTCAATTCCTTTTATCTTTTTACCTTTATAAATTTTTAAGTTAAAATTAATTTTTCAATTCTAAAAAATATTTTTATTATATAATATTTCCAAACATAGACTTAAACAATGAAATATTTCAAATGCTTTTCTAAATAGGTCACCTTAAATTATTAATATATTAAATTAATTTAAATTTGTATTGAAAACTTTATTGGAGATTGTTATTAATTTCAATAAACTAGTTATTTAATCTTTTATAAGTTAAAAAAAAATTAAAAATTCATTTTTAAAATTTAAAATTTATTTTTAAATGCTTGAGAATATTTCTATTAATAATCATATAAAAAACAAAAGATAAGTTTCATGAGGTTTAATTTTTTTGTTAAAATCTTTTAATAGTGTATATATATATATATATAAAATTTGAAATATTTTAATTTTTATAAAAAAAAATTGATTCAATTAAATTTTAAATAAACATATTTATTATAGATTATTGGTGAACTTGATTGAATTTTTTTTAAAAAATTGGTATGATAATTTTATAAATTGTAAAAAACATGAGTTCAAAACTAATAATAATAATAAGTAGGTTGGAAATAGGATATTTTTGTTTGGAATAAATTTTAAATAATGAATAAATTAAGTTATGTAAATATTATTTAAAATTTTATTAGAATAATAGTAATTCTCTAGTTTAAATTAAATTATTGAAAATATTTGAATTGTTCATATAAAAAATTAAACTAGATTATAATTTTATTTTATTTTAAATATTGGAAAATGTTGAACATTTTCTTGACTCATAATCATTATTTTTACTATAATTTTTAATTTTATATTTAAAAGTTGAGATATTTTAATTTTTTAATTAATTTAATCAATCACCATAAACCATCTTGAAATGTTCTACCCAAATTTTCAACAAAGTTCCAAAAATATTCCACTTAAGCTCACAAACATTTTGTCAATCTTAATCTTTCATATAAACAATTGGCCAAATCTGAAGTCAAATGAATATAAAGATCAAAGGAGCATGCAAAGGCAAAGAGAGAAGGAATAATTATTTGGAGGATGTGAATGAAAATAGGATAACTCAAATGAAACTAAGAGAACAATATCTGCCATGTCACATGGTAGGATAGACGTGTTTTATATTAGTTGATACTTTTTGCTAGTATAGGTGGAACAACAAGGATCTAACAGACGGTTTTGTCAATCAAAAAAATATTAGCTGAACAAGTCAAAAGAACCAGAATTTTACCAAGCAAAAACCATGTGAGATAGAAAAATATGACTAGTGTGTACGTGAGACATGGTTTAAATGTGAGACACTAAATTGCATTTATGATAGGAAGTTCCCTCCAAAGGAGAAGCCTATCGGCTTAATAAAAAGTATTTAAAAAATAATAATTTTTTAATGCAAATTTTTATTTGATTTCGATCATGAATAATTTAGATTATGAAAAATATTAATTTTAAAAGTATGTGTTTGGAGTTAAAAATGTAGTAGAAGGAAATAAACTTTATAATTAGAGTTTTTATTATAATTATTTTTTATTAGAATTATCATTATGTTTGGATTTTGACTACTTTTTTTTTTTTAATAATAAAAATTTAAGTTAGGATAATCATTATGTTTGGATATATTCAATTAGGTGGATTTGTAAAGTGGTTGTTGAAAATTTGTTAAAAATTTAGAAGGGACACTTTCATTAAGGATTTGTTTTTGTTTAGAGTATTTTTTTACAATTCTTGAGAATGTTATTATTGTTGGGTTAAAATATAGTTAGAAAGAAATAAACTTTTACTAAGGATTTAATCTTGTTTACTATATTTTTTTTTACTCTAAAAGAGGGGTAAAATTTTATTAAGACAAAAAGAGAAATAAAAAAGAGAGCTCAACAAGGAGTTTTATCCTGAGAAACAATGTCATCTCACTCACGAGATAGATCCAAAGGTAGTTGCCCCCTATCCACAATATTCCAATCCTAAACATGATTAGAAGCCTATTTGGCCAAACAATCATCATCTTTGTTCCACTCTCGAGGAATGTAATTAAAACTAACAGACTCTAGAGAAGTACAAAAGAGAAGAGTTTGATTAACAAAAACCAATTGCTAACTAACATCCTCAAGCAACTGTAAAGTAAGCAAATTCACCATCGCTTGAGAGTCATATTGACAGATAAGTTTGCGCCATTCCCTTAAACAACATTGTTCCACAACGTATAAAATGGCTAGGGCCTACATGAGATTGTTAGTATGCCAACCATTATGCACTGAGAAAAGAAATTGAACTTCTCTAGAGTTGCAATGAGCCACACCCCCAATACCAACAGGACCTAGATTTCTCCAAGAAGAACCATCAGTGTTGACTTTAAGAACTCTAGGTGGACAAGGCAACCAATGACCCACATGGTTCACCCTTCACTTCCCCTGATGTATAGGATGGTTTGGAACATTATGATATCATTGACCTATAGCCCTTGAGAATTCATTTAGAGAATGAAAGTTAAGGCGACTATAAATATCAAGATCATCATGATCCATACCTCCATCTAACTTACACTTAGCTTGTATAGTTTCCTGAAGAGAGTGGGAAATATTCCACCAAAGATGCATGACTCCAATCTAAACATCCTAAAATATTCACCAGTTTCTCTCCAACTAGATATGCCAAAGAATAAAAGAGGGGCCAATAATTCATGCAAACTAAAGAGGTGAAGCCTTGGAGGGGCACTACCTAAGCAATCCCAAAACTTGGGCAAGGAGGAAGCATGCCGACAAGAGCAACCCCAAACACTCCACCAAAGATGTCATAAGTGGGTAGAAAAAGAATAATGGAAGAAGAGATGGAAGATAGACTCCTCTCCATTACCACATAACACACAAAAGGATGGGCCATGAAATCCACATTTACAAATATTATCCCATGTAAGACACTGGTTGTGAGCCACCAACCACATGAAGAAATTACAATTGGACCAAGAAAACTTATTCCAAACTTGTTTCCACCAAGGGAACTTGACATCCCCTAACAATATTTTTTAATGATTCTTGAGTATTTAATTTTATTTAGAGTAATTAATTGTTTTAGAGTATTTTTTATTTTTTATTTTTTAATTATAAGTTTTCTTTAAGGATTGTCATTATGTTGTTGCAAATTACTCAAATTATCAATTGGAGATGGGGTTTAGTTTAAGGTAGTTGCAAATTGCTCAATTTGTCAATTGAGTGTGGAAGGGACATTTTAAGAATGATTTGAGGATGGTATTGTTACTAGTTAAGTTTCAATAGAATGTTTAAAATAATAATAATAAATGTTTATTTTTATTTTTTAAAGCATATTTTTTACTTTCTACTATAAATCATTCAGATTATAAAGAATTAATTTTATAATTGTATATTGATCCATTTCTTGTTTGAATCATTTGGATTATGAAGAATTAATTTTAAAATTGTGCTTTTGATTGAAAAAGAAATGCATTATGTCTTGAAAGGTAATTGAATAAGTTAAAATGTGGTCCAAGGAAATAAAATTTTATTTAGAATTTTTATTATAATAATAAAAAAAGAGGATTATCATTATGTTTGGATTTAGAGTACTTTTATATATTTTTTTGTTAGGATTATTATTATGTTTGGATATATTCAATTAGGTGGATTTATAAAGTAGGTATTAAAAAATTGTATTAAGACAAATTTAGAAGAGAATAAACTTTCATTAAGGATTTGATGTTTAGAGAAAAATTTTAAAATTATTGAAAATGTTATTATTATTCGGTTAAAATATAGTTAGAGGGAAACTAGCTTTTACTGAGGATTTGATTTTGTTTAGTGTGTTTTTTTATGATTCTTGAGGATTAAATTTCATTTAGAGTAATTTTTAAATTTTCTTTACAATATTTTTATTTTTTATTTTTTAATTATAAATTGTCTTTTAGGATTATCATTATGTTGTAGATATATTCATTTAAGTCAATATAAAAAGTGGGTGTAAAATATTTGTAAGTGTGTGTTAAAAATGATTTATGCAAACTCTTTAGTTTTTAAATTCATCAAGTGTTTTTTTTTGGATCAGTAAGAGGCTGAAGCCAAGATTAATTATTATGTGTTGTTATTACTTATTATTTTTATTTATATACTTGTGAGTAGATCCAAACCCAAGACCTCTTCGATAAGAGGCTTACAACTTTATTGTTGTGTGTAGGCTCTTGCCTTCAAGTTAAAGTGTTTTATTATTAATAGATCCTTGAATTCTTCTAAGATTAGAGAGGAATGTATGCAAAATGGAGGTAAATGAATGTTTTTGAATACAAGCATGTGACATCTAATCCTACAAATATATTTTTGGTGCATTAGAATCAAAATTTCACAAAAGCTCAAAAATAATATAGATTTACATTTCCAAGGACACAAAAAATTGATAGGAATGAGACTTATGATGTAATATTTTCATACCTTCATAAAAGCCTTAATCTATTATTATTTTGAGAACCTAATATTAAAGGGGGTGTTTCTTAAGGAGAAACATGCTCTAATGGTACACTCATAGATAAATAATAAAACTAAAATTTTAGATCACAAGATTGAACAATAGATATTTAAAATCATGCATTGCCTCTTAGAACATTTTTACTAGTTATTGTTATAACTTTTATTATTTAACTAAGCTAATATAATTTTTCTAGTTCTATTTTAAAATTCCCTCCATATTTTTTATGACTAAAATATTTTTTAATTATTTAATTGTCTTAATTTCTTCTAGTATTTTTTATCCATAAAATGCAATTGAGGTTCTGAGAAATACATTGATTTCTATAACTATTTATATTCTAAGAGGGCCTTAATAGTACTTTATTTAACTTTCCACACAAAAAATACATCCTAACCAAATGCAGAAGCATTTCCCATATATAGAGACATCAAATAAGCTAGTGCTACTCACAAAATTTTGTTATAAAGTTCTTTATAAAACACCCATTGAAGCCATTTTATCTTACTCAACCTGCATTTTTAAGAACCAGGTCCTACTCAGGACTAGATGCAATAAACTAGATGACCAGGCGTAAAGTCTAACAACCTAATAGCAAAAAGGATATTCACAAGTTATTGCATTATAGACATCCTTTGGTAGAAATGCCATACCAATAAATTGTAACCTTAATAATGTGATATCGAGCCAAGAAGTATCAAAAAGTACTAAAAGGAGGAGTCAATTCTAACATTATTCTTCATAAAAAGATTTTGAATAGATGAGTTCTACAAAATCATCTAGACACTTTAATGTAGGCTCCACATCAATCTATTTTCACTTCCTTGGAAAATCCATGTTTGCAACTACTGAATGTCAATACTTATCCAAAGTTTCTTCATCCAAACTTATAATAGATGGTTATCAAGCCACATTTTCTTTTGGTTGCAAAAGTTTTGGAAGGTCATTAGATCATGAAATTCCTACACTAACTCTAAAAAACATGACATCATTATCATCAAATTAAAAATGCTCCTTGAAAAACACCCTCAATAGTAGCAACATAACTACTTTCTCACCCCCCCTCTCAAATCTAGCAAATAAGCTAGGAACCTTTAAGTAATATTGTTGTTCACCCCATTAGGTTAGTAGAGAAAGGAAACACCCTACCCAATACTATTCTTATAGCCACCATGATCAACACTAAATACAATCTCATATAAGAATATAAAGCCTAGATAAGTTATTTGGCTTGCATTGCACCATAAGAAAATTAGACAAGACGTGACTATCATCCTGATAGAGTACACCTTTTTGTTAGGATTAAAGAGACAAAAATAACAATTAGATGCAAATATAACCAATATCAAAAAATAATAAAGTGCACATAAGATAACACAAGACATAAAGACTTAATGTGTTTCATCCAATCCCTGGGCTACGTCCACCAAACAATGAGTCTAATATTCTTATTATCTAGTGATTACAACCTAATTATGATCTGCAATACCTTGCAACTCAATACCACCACAAGAAGCTACTACCTTACCATACATTATTAATTCCCTAACCTGGTGCCATTTTATACAATCTTTATGATGGTTACAAAATTAGGGCTAGAATATTATAACCAATAGAAGAATTAACTCCTAGTGCCTTTTACAATAGTAAATTCATTTTTTGGCTATAGAAGCGCACCTAGCACTGCTCCTTGACCCCGCATAGGATATTTCTCCAGGACCTTGCAAGTGGCATTGCCCCTTGATCAGCAACATGGGGTTCTAGCTCCAAACCACCATAGAAAATTTTGGGGGGAAATTGCATCGAATAAAGTGGGAAAAATAATTGTTGAGTCTAATTAGGCTCAACATAATCATAATCTCCCACTTAGGGATTGATCAAAGTCCACAAAAATAACCTCCCACTTGGAGACTGATCATAGCACTAGTAAACCTATAGCTCCCACTACAATGTAAAACCACCCTAGACTATATTGTTCTTTTATTATGTTTAGACTAGAAGACCAGTTGAAACTGAAGAGGATTCCAACTTCTCCCTTATCACTACCTTTGTAAACATATCTATTGGATTATCATCTGTATGGATCTTTTCCAACTTTAATTGTCCATTATCCAAAATTGATCGAATGGAATAGTAACACAACTGTATGTGTTTTATCTTTGAATGCAGAGTAGAATTCTTAGCAAGATGAATGACACTCTAGCTATTTATAAATAGATAATTTTCCATCTGTGCGTGTCGTAATGAAGCCATATCATTTCCTTGGTTTTCTTTGTAGAAGAAACATACTCTTCCTCTATAGTGGATAAAGAATTCACCTTCTATAACTAAAATATCCAACTCATTGTTGTCCTACCAACAATAAATAGATATCATGTAGTACTATGTCTAGTATCTAGATCCTATGCCAAATCTCAGTCAACATAACCTTTTAGATAGATCAATAGTAGAGCACCAAAATGTAAATATTTACTAGATGTACCTCTCAAATATCTCAAAATCCATTTGACTGCATTCGAATGCTCAATCCCAGGATGACTCATCTACCTCCTAACAACTCCCACTACATGTGCAATATCTAGCCTAATACACACCATTGTATAAATTAAACTCCCTATAGATGAAGCATAAGGTACCTTGGACATTTTATCCTCCTCTTCTTATGTCTTTGGACATATCACCTTGGTCAATTTTGAATGACTAGGAAAAGGTGTGCTGACAACTTTAGCTTTTTCCATAGAGAAAATTGTAACACCTTCTCAATCTTATCAGCCTAAGATAGAGTCAAGTTTTTGTTCTTCCTATCTCTACAATTTTTAATAACAATGATTTTTTTGTTCACTCCAAATCCTTCATAGAAAATGAATGTGCTAATTGTTGTTTCAACCCCTTAACATGATCCATGTTAAAACTCACTACAAGTATATCATCAACATATAAACATAGAATAATGTAGCTATCAACATCTAACCTCTTAAAATAAACACAATGGTTTGAATGACACAAAGTGCATCCATACTCATTCATAAAATTATAAAATTTTATATACCATTATCAAGGTGCTTGCTTCAAGCCATATAAGATTTTCTTTTATCTGAACACTAAATTCTCCTTACCCTTGAACTCAAATTCCTGTCATTGTTCTAAAAATATTTCTTCATCCAAATCACCATGAAGAAAAATTGTTTTAATATCAAGTTGTTCGAAGTGCAAATCTTCAACAACCACAATACTTAAAATAGTACGAATATAAGTCATTTTAACAACTGGAGAAAATATCTTATCAAAATCAACACCATGTTTCTATGCAAATCCTTTTACATCTAACTTGGATTTAAATATTTTATTAACTCCATCCTCTTCTTTAAGCTTCTAAACCAATTTATTTTGCAATGCCCTTTTACCTACAGGCAACTTGCATAAATCTCAAGTCTAATTTTTTAGCAAGGAATCCATTTTGTCTATCATTGCAAACTCCCACTAAAGCTTTATATCCACCTACACAACTTCATCATAATATTTGTGTTAACCTACATCTATTAATAAAATAGAATATAAAGAGGGAGAAAATATTTTTGGAGGTTTACTTAGCCTTGGTGACCATCTAACATTCATTGGGGTTTGTGGTATTCGTTATTGTTATTGTTGTAGATCATAAGGAACTATTGTAACATCATCATTTGGAGTATCATCTGGTACTACATAATCATTCTCTTTTTTCTCATGCTACTACAAAAGATATTTGTACAACACTTTCTCATTAAATATGACATCCCTTCTTACAATTTTATGATTTTTAAAATCCCAAAGCCTATAGCCAAATTCATCAATGTCATGTCAAATAGACACACATTTCTTAGATTTAGCTTCTAGCTTTGTTCTATTTTTAGAATCTATATATGAAAATGATTCATGACCAAATGTTCTAAGAAAAGAATGACTTGCCTTCTTACCATTCCATGCTTCCTCTAGAATACCACAACCCCAATAAGGAGAGGGACCTCTATCGATTAAATATACAACAACATTGATGACCTCTATCCACATGTTTGAGGGTAGCCTAACATGAAACCACATACTCCTTGCATGTTCCACTATTGTCATGTTCATGTGTTCATCTACTCCATTTTCTTGTGGAGTCCTTGGAACAATTTTCTACCTACAAATACCATTAGAGGAACAATGATCTTCAAATTATTTTCTATAATACTCACCACCTGTTGATCTCGAAATGGTTTTGACAAGTGAGTGTCAATACACTTAAGTTATTTACTTAGTTCATATCAAACTAGTAGTGCATGCTAAGTACAACATATATATATATATATATATATATATATATATATATATATATATATATATATATATATATATATATATATATATATATATATATATATATATATATATATATATATATATATATATATATATATAAGACCATGTCGAGTCATAGTGAGTGTCGAGCCACTCATGTGCTAAGTCACTCAAGTGTCAAGCGGATAGTATATGCCTAGTGACATAGGAGTTGAGTAAATAGTGGATGCTAAGAAATACAGGTGTCGAGTCACAATAGAGAGATTCATGTATGCCAAGCATTAGAGACTTTAGATGTTGAGTAAGACAGTTTTGACATATTTGTTTGTAAAGGCACAAACAACTATGCAAATACTTTTTGAGCTGACTTAAGATTGAATTTCAATATTTTGGTGATAAGGAAGAATCTCAAGTTGGATTCCCTATGCAATTACATGCAACCAATCAAAAGGTGGGAAGGATTAAGCAGCAAAATGGATGAATCTTAGTCATAGATTCATACCTAACCCTAAGTCACTAAGTCTTATTAAGGAGGACAAACCCTAAACTCTTAAGAGAGAAATGAGTGAGTGTGTAAGAAATTAGAGTAAAGAGAGAAGTTTTCATGTGCAAAAAGAGCATTCATGGTGGCTTAGTAGTTATGAAGTGAAACAAAATTATAGAATCAATTAGAGCGGAATAGAGGATAGAGAAAAGGATACAACAAAGAGACATTTGATCAAGAAGGATCAAGAGGACATTGGTTAGAGTAGATCTTTTATCAAGAAAGCAAGTGCTAACTGCATGATCAAACCTGAGACATTCTAATAGGTGATTTCAGTCAAAATCTCTTAACAGAGTAGTCCTAATAGGCTATATGAAATCCTTTAACAGGGTGCTTACTTAGTTGTGAGTTAAAGTCCTTTAGCAAGGCACACTTATAATAGGGTGTTGAAATCCTCTAACAAGGTGAGACCTAATAGTCTTTGTAAGCGTTTAACAAGGTAGACCTTTCACAGGGTAGATCATATTTCATGGTCAAAATATTGTAACCTTCATTGGATACACCTTATTACTATAGTAGTGAAGATTTGTGAGTATCATCCCCACACCAGTTTTACCTTCTCATTGGAGGGTTTCTAGGTAATAATATTTGGTGTCATATGTGTATGATTGCTTATGTGTTTACATGATTTAGATGTACATGCTTTACATGCTATTTCAATTTACTCATTGAATGTATGAGATGGATGTATGGTGAAAGTTTTATGGGTCCAAGTTTAAACTATTGATTCACACCCCCCTCCACCCACACCCCGCAACCACCCCCCCCCCCCCTCAAAATTTTACCTTTCCTATTATAATTCCAAGAATTAGTATCAAAGCCTTGTTCTCTAAAAGAGGAGCTTTGCAGCAAGAGAAGGAAAGAAATTGCTATTGCATAGAATGACACACAATACAAAGAGATAGACACTACTAAGCTATTTGGAGATGGAGACTCCAATGAATTTGATGCAACAGTTGTAGATCTAATAGAAAATAATAGAGCCCAAGCTAAGGAAATCAAAAATATCAAGTTAGAGCAAGAATCTCAAGCTATACTGCTATGTGAGGTGACTGAACAAAAGAAGAATTCCATAGAAGACAAAGCCATGATTGAAGAGGACAAATGAATTTTGGCCAACAAACTAGAAGAGAAGTCAATAGAGCTAACCAAGATTTCCAACATGCAATTGGATACTCTAAGTCAAATGATGAATGCCAACTATGAATTGAATATCAAGGACATTGAGATAACTACATTGAAATTGCGGAATGAACAATTACAAAGTGACCTAAAGAGAGAAAATGAATTTGTTGAAGGTTTCAACAAGACAAATGAAGCCATCAAATACTTTGAGCAACTATTGAGATCCCCTAGATCCAATAATGATACATCTAGATTGGGATACACAAGCACTGAAGAAGGAGAGTCATCCAAAAGTGCAAAAGAAAGGAACAATGAAGTTAAGAACTCCAAGCCTACTTGTCATAATTATGGTAAGAAAGGACATACTGCTAATGCATGTAGGAGAAAGACTATAAATCATAATGTCAAGCCTAAGAACATGGTTCTCTACCATAAGTGCAACAAGCAAGGTCATCAGGCACATGAATGCAGAACTAGGACCATGCAAACAGAAAGATTTGAAGCATATTGTAACAAATCTCAGAAGTATGGACATAGAGCTTTTGAATGTAGATCCAAACCCACGTGGTCATCAAATAGGCAAGCAAAGGTAAGAAACAATGGAAACTCTTATAACTAAGATTATAATACAAGATATAGCTATCATTATTATCAAGAATATGGACATGTTCCTGAGAATTGTATTAGAACACACTTTTGTGGTAACTACAAAAGGTGGTTATGTCAAACCACATGTTTTAGTTGTTTGAAGACTGGTCACATTAGTAGGTATTGTCCAACTAGGTCAAAGGCACCAAGTTGTGAATTTGATAAAGGAAAAGGCAAGGCAGATGCTGAACACATCAGAGATGAGATGAATAAAACATGGAAAAAGAAAGATGATTGTAGTACATCAAATGGAGAAGGGGTCACTTCACCCAATAGGCCAAGTGATCACACCTCATCAAACTAGGCAATCAAGAGGTATGTGGGACTAATATCTAAAGGCTATATCATACATCAATTCCAAAGGAATCTAGTGCTGAAAATATTACATTAGCATGAATAAAGATGCAAGATGTTATTAGAAATCCAAGATAAATCTTTAAGTTTTTCATGTTGTTGCCAAGCATGAAATATTTACTATGTGTGCTAAGTGAAATGCTAGAAGATGTCGAGCTTACAAACTGGCTAGCTGATGTTGAGGTCATAGTAGTTGCAGAGTGATTGAAATGTCAATGGATGTCGAGTGAGCCTAAAATTGGTTGATGCTGAGCTTACAACTGTGTAAGCACTCAACATTTATTACAAGGTTTTCAAAGGGTATTTGATTGATTTTAGATTATTTTTCATCATTTCAAATTCAAGAAAGAGTGAGCAGAGTAGAAGGTGATCTAGAAATCCATTTAAAGTAGTTGCAGAAGATTTGAGTAGTGATTCTTCACCATTTCATCAGATCACATAAGGTATTTATCAAGAGCCAAGCTACATAGTTTCAATTTCATAAACCCTAGTTTTATATTATGGCATCTAGTTTGAAGAATGTAGATGGAAAGGAAGTTTTGAATGTTTAGTTAGTAAGTAATGAAGTCAAGTAGCCCATTTTCAAAGTTATTCCTAATATTTCTTATAAGCAAGACCCTTATGTTGCATTGTCGATGATTCCACCAAACATGATAATGGTGCAAGATGTAAGAAAATGCTACAATTGTAAGATAGGAAGCATTGGTGATATGGAGATTAGGGAAGCATACAAAAAACTCTATGATAATGGTGTTTTGAAGGAAAAATTAAAAATTGTTGAGAGGAAGGGATTAACACTAGCCCTAGATTTTTCGAATGTATTCAAGACAAAGTGGATAAGGATAGCGCCTAGACGAAACCATGGTGGTTCATTATGATTGGACAATGGACCTTCAAAATTAATAAGAGAATAATTCATATGGTTGCTGGTTACCCAACCCTAGATTAGCCTAAGACACTGAGAAGTGATTCTAAGGAAGTGATTGAGAAGAATACTGGAGCTATTTGGAACAAAAGAGGCATGACAATTGATACAATTATTGATCCATTGATTGACTTTGCTATAAGGTTGATTTCACACAATTTTTACCAATCTTGTAGATTGAATAATGTGCCCTATATAGTTGTGGATGTGGAAAACAAAATCATAAAGAAAGATCACACATGTGATCTAGCAAAGCTACAATTGCAACAATTGATGGAGAACCTTGGAGCAATCAGAAAGACAAAGAGTGCACAATGTAAATTTGGTTCCATAGTAATTTTTATATTCTTTTATGTGAAAAACACATTCCCCTCATTTGACACTATGGGATGGAAAACTAGCAAATTAGTAGCAGTACATATTGGTGAGTACATTGAGCAATTAGGAGAGAATTTTGAATCTTTGATGACAAGTTATATTGAGGACTTCAAGAAGTCAATGAAGGAAAGATTGAGAATACCAGTATCCTTAGTTGAAAAAAAATATGATGATAAATGTTTTCTTATGGATGTTAATTATACATTTGTACAAGCTACTACACCAAGGATGAGATGGTTGAGACCTTTAGGTTATGAAATAAATGTGGATGAATCCTCTGCAACTATAACAACTTTACTGGTAGAAGAGGTAGATAAAATTGTAACAATATTTGGAAGCTATGAGATGGTAAAGTCCAATATTACCATGGAATTAAAGACTACCTCTACCATGAAGAAAAAGGAGAAAATAGTGAAGAAACTAAAAGCTAAGTTTGGAGAGGGTGTTGAGGAGGAAGAAGAAGAAGAAGAAGAGGATGAAGAGGAAGAAGAAACCCAAGCACAAACACCACTTGCATTAACTCAAGGTATGGGAGAAGACCAAGAAGAGGGGGAGACTAAAGGTGTCAAGGAAGAAGAAGTTGAGGAAGCACCTACTCCTGCTGAGCCAAAGAAGAGGAAGGCTAAGACTCAACCAGTGACTAAAGCTAAGAAGGTAGCTAAGTTGAGTTAGCCCAAGCCTACTACGCCTACTACAAGAGCTAGTACATGTGCAACAAATCAAAAGGCCAAGGAAAAGACAAAACAAGTAGAGCAAGGATGCCAAGAGGAGAAGAGACCAAGAAGAAAATATGTGGCACAAGAAAATTCTGATGAAGAGAAAACAAAATTAGATGAAAATAGCCAATTTAAGGTGGTGAATCATAATCCTTTGTCAGATCTTGAAAATTTATGTGAAAATGTTAAGAATAGTGTAGACTTATTAGGATTTAGTCATGTTGATTTTGATAATTTGGGTATAGTAGAGAAAAATCAAGTGGAGGAGGCCATATATGCCACGATGGAAAAATTCAAGACAACTCCATTAGAACTTGCCAACTCAATGCCAAAGAGTCTATAGGACAGAGTTGAGCAGAAATGACACTATTTTCTAGACTTGGAGAAACAAATTAGAGAAACATCTCTAGCCCAAGTGATGCCTGAACTAACTAAGGCACAGATTGCTAAGGCTATAAAGAAATATGCAGTTAGGTTCACACCTAAATATAAAGCCTTTAGCATCTTGCAAAACAATATTGAGGATGTTGTTAAAAAGTCCACATAGATGTGGAAGCTCACTGATGGGTTGACTATAGTTAAGGAAGGAGAACAAGCACCCATTAAAGTGAAAGATGATGACAAAGATAACTCTATTGGAGGAGGATCAGAAATGACAATAGATGAAAAGGCAACAACTGAGCCAAAGTAGACAAAAGAATAGAGTGTGCATGACACACAATTGCCAAGTGTCAATCCTCCACATGTCACAAGTGAGACTACTGAAATAATAACTGTCAAGGATGTTTCTAATCTATTAGCTCAAAACATCAATCCCCTTATTGTAGATGATTTGAAGAAGTGATTAGATCAATCTACACTACAGGTCAAACTTTGTGATAATCCTATTTTGGTCAGTGTGGATGAGCTACAAATGTTAGTGACTATTATTGCAAGGGAAAGGCAAATCCACAAGAACCACCTCCTAGCATCCCTCAAGTTAGTAATGTACAACCTTTGGTCCAAATGCTAAAAGATACATCTAACAAGGTTGATACAATTGCCCATATTGATCTAGTAGAGAAGAGCATAGTGGAAGCACAAGTTGCTACTATAGAAGCAGGTTAGATAGACTTATCTGCACCTACAACACAAGGACAAGGTGCAAGTTAGGTCATTGTGGAAAAATAGGGGAAGACTAAAGAGAGTGAGATAACACCACAACTAAAGGATCAGACTACCATCCAGGCCCTGGTAATCTTACCAATATCTAGCACTCCATCAAGTCATACTCTTCAGAAGCCAAGCACAGATGCTACACCATTGTAGATCTTAGTGTCAAGCCCAAGTTCATCAAAGGCAAAAGAAGTGACTCAATATGGATATGTGAGCCTTAATGAAGAGATCATTTTGCATAAGTATGATTATGATACTATGACTATAGAACAAATGGACATATTGCAACAAGCCCTAGAAAACAAAAAGCATCAAGAAATGCTTAGAAGGGAGCACAGGAAAAACTAGGCCCTACAAGATATTAAAGACATCTTTTTACATGCATTCAGTTTGCCAACTCTAGATGAGACCAAGCCACTAATGGAACAACTGATAGATATAGTGGAGAAGGTCAATAATCAAGACCTAGATAATAATGCAAAATTGTTAGAATGGTCAAAAAAGAAGTTCCAAAACAAAGTAAATGAGAAAATATTAGGTGATATAGCACTAACACAATTTTCATTGGCAACTAAGGTTGATGATGTGAAGCGGGTACTTGAGAACACATTCTCACTATACACTAAATTCTGCAATCCATCACTCTTCACCCAAGAGACCAGAAGCCACATTCTGAGTCTAGAGAGCCTAATTACTACATTAGGTGCATAACTACCAATGAATATAGCTCAAAGTGAGAAGCATTTTAGGAAATTGCTTCAAACACAGAGTCATTTAGTTGTATTGATAGTAGACGAGGCCAACATGAGGGCCAAATTGACTAGCATCCAAGCAACTCTGACCCCCCATATGGAAATTTTGCACAAGAGGGCTATGCCAAAACCTTAATGAAGAAAGACCCAAATCTTTCTACCTTAGATGGTCTAGTCCACCTTGTTGCCAAGCTAGCAATCCAAATCAAGTCATTAGATGTAGCATGTGAGAACTGGGATGCAACTCTTAAGATGATATTGGATGTCCATAAATCTTTTCTAGACAAGCATACAATAAGTGTGTAGCCAATTTGACATAAGTATCAAAAAGGGGGATAATAAGATAAAGGGGGAGACATATTTTTGGAGGAGAAATGGAGAAATAGAACAAAGAAGGAGAACGAAATAAAAGAATGGGGGAGATGTTACTTTTGGGAGTAATAAAGAATAAGAATTTTGGGGAGATATAAAGAGAGTAAGAAATAAGAGGAACATAGAAAAGCCAAAATTAGCAAAGGGAGAGAAAGAATTCAAATGAAAGAGTATCAGCAAAAAAAAGCATGAAGTCAAAGTGTATTAGTAGAGACACATTTACTCAACATAAGCACAAAAATTTTGGATACAGAACAAACATATCAACTTAGGGGGAGTTATCAAATTTTGAGGTATCTAAGTGATTACAAAATTTTGACATTTTGAAGTTTTGATTATAAGTCAAGTTAATATATGCTATTCTTGTGAGATCGAGGATATTAATGTATATTCAAGTATTTTTGACACTCATATCAAAGGGGAAAATTTTTGATCACAGATTGGTTCTGACAAGTGAGTGTCAACATACTTAAGTTATTTACTTAGTTCATGTTGAACTAGTAGTACATGCCGAGCACAACATGTATATTTTACACCATGTCGAGTCATTTTGAGTGTTGAGCCACTCACATGCCGAGTCACTCAAGTGCCAAGCAAATAGTATATTTTGAGTGACATAGGAGTTGACTAAACAGTGGATGCTGAGTAGTATAGGTGCTAAGTTACAATAGAGAGATTAGTGTATGCCAAGCATCAAACACTTCAGATATCGAGTAAGACAACTTTGACATATTTTTTTATAAAGGAAAAAACTATTTAACCATTTTTGAGCTGACTTAAGATTGAATTTTGATATTTTGGAGATAAGGACGAATCTCAAGTTGGATTCCCTATGTAATTACATGCAACCAATCAGAAGATGGGATAGATTAAGTGGAAAAATGGATGAATATAACCATAAATTCATACCTAACCCTAAGTCACTAAGTTTTCTTAAGGAGGAAAAACCCTAAACTCTTAAGAGAGAAATGAGCAAGTGTATAAGGAATTGAAGGAGTGAAGAGAGAAGTTTGCATGTGCAAATGGATCATTCATGGTGGCTTAGAAGTTATGAAGTGAAATTTTTTTTTAGAATTAGTTAGAGTGGAATAGAGGATAGAGAAAAGAATACACCAAAGAGACATCTAATCAAGAAGGATCAAGAAGACATTGTTTAGAGGTGATCTGTTATCAAGCAAGAAAGTACTAACTGCATGATCAAAGCTGAGACATTCTAACAAGTGATTTTAGTCAAAATCTCTTAACAGAGTAGTTCTAACAAGCTGTATGAAATTCTTTAATAGGGTGCTTACTTAGTTGTGAGTTAAAGTCCTTTAGCAAGGCACACTTATAACAGGGTGTTGAAATCTTCTAACAAGGTGAGACCTTACAGTCTTTGTAAGCCTTTAACAGGGCAAACCTTTCATAGGATAGATCATGTTTCATGGTCAAAATATTGTAACATTCATTGGATACACTTTATTACTGCAGTAGTGAAGATTTTTAGGCATCATCCCCACCCTAATTTTACCTTCTCATTGGAGGTTTTCTGGGTAATCATATCTAGTGTCATATGTGTATGATTGTTTATGTGTTTACATGATTTAGATGTACATGCTTTACATGTTACTTCAATTTACTCATTGAATTAATGAGATGGATTTATGGGGAAAGTTTTATGGGTCCAAGTTTAAACTACTGATTCAACCCCCCCTCCCCCTCGGAAGTTTACCTTTCCTATTGTAATTCCAACACCACTATTGTCAGATCTGAGATATTTTAACCTTTTATCAAAATCATTATCAACCAAGAATTTCCATTTCTTAAAAGTTATAAATACATCATATTTATATCTAAGGAAATAAATCCATACTTTTTTAGTTGCATCATCAATGATTGTAACATAATACTGAGAGCCTGCAAGGGAAGATATCTGAGTTGGTCTCGATATATCTATATGCACAAAATCTAATTTCTCATTTTTGTTTTCTTTCTCACTTTTCACAAAACTAAAATGTCCCTTTACTGATTTTATATGATATTTCATGCCTCTAATCAGATCTTTAATATCAAACAACTAATATCACAAAGATCCACCAAATTTCTCAAGAAACCCCAAATCGGGTATGCCGAAAATAGTGCCAAAAGCTTCACAGCTTCACCTATTATTAATAAATCTGAAAGTGGGCATTTTTATAGAAATTTGAGCAGCATAACAGCCTATAAAATGAAATTTCCAGATCTGTATAACATGCACACAATAGCTCCCAAACAGAGGACAAAAACAATGCTCATCGGGCTCCCGAAAATAGCACAAAATAGCTCGGAATCACCACAAAAACTTAATAATCTATCACAGAAGTATAATCATATCCAAATAAATATTTTCAGCTTTATTTTAAAATTTAAAAGTCTGATATACAGCAGCAACCCAAACTGATATGAAATACTCAACCGAAAACACCAAACTCTTACAAAATATACACCCAAAAACTCACAAATCTGCACTGTTCAACACAAAGGAAAACTCTGCATGAGCATGCACATGGAATGGCTTCAAAATCTTATCCTTAGACTTCCTAGAAACCTAAAAAATCCCATTCTTGGGTCTCCCTAGAAACCTACAAACTCTCGTTCTTGGGTCTCCTCCTCCACAGGTTTGGCAGCCTCTGAAGAATAACAAAGAAATGAGCAAAAATCAAGTTCTGGAATGAGCCCAGAATGCCTCCAAACCCCTTAAAAGAGGGCATAACCCTAACTAATGTAAAAGAGGGGTTAATAAAACATATTTTAATAATAATTTTTATTTATTAGTCTGTTCACTTCCAAAGATTATCCCCTTTTGCTGAAACTTCGCCTTTTTGGGCCCGCCTACCTTAGCAAAGATTATTATTTTTAATTATTTGAAAAGGGGAGATGAAAAGTCCTCCCCTCCCAAATATTGCTTGTCCTCAAGCAATGGCTGTACAATAAACCAATCAATCCACCTAGATCCCAAATGTAGTCATGAATTATACTACTGCCAATTAACATAGGCTCCTGCAATATCCTCTGCAATATGACCAAGAGGAATCCATAATCAAACTGACAATTACAAATCAACCAAACTCCAAAATCACCACTGCCACAGTCAGAAACCCATGAGACACAAACTCTTAGAACATAAAAACCCAAGTAAAGTGGACAAATCAAACTACCAACACAGTAAATACCATCAATGCATCCCACTGGCCTATACGAAATGTACAATCCAACTCTACAACAATGGTGAACGCTCTCGAATGAAACTATACCAAGTATGGAGAATCCACACACTGTACAACTCCTATAGTAAACAAAACTCTGCAAATCACCGACCACTATCTCATAACCATAACTCCCATGCACTGCTGATGGTGAAAAGACATTACAAGATAAAGAGTAAGAAATGGAACCTAAACCAAATTTTCCTGCCATCAACTCCTCAAAACAAGGATCAAATGCTAATTGATGTACATACTGTGCAATATAATGTTGATTAAAAAAACCAACCTCAGTTAACAGCTCACCATGAACAAATGATACAACCCACTGTGACTGATCACTAGCTAAGTCAGGAGATGTCATAGCCAAAGAAGTAGAATTAATAACAACACCCACTGAAGCATCACTCCCAAACTCCTGCTCTAAGTCACATATTATCAAGCTGTCAACTGCAAAACCTATCACCATGTCATGCCCATCACAACTCTCATCTTGAGGCATCAAACTGTCCCATAACTGATGATAAGCACTAGGAACCAAAGTACATCTCTGTATCATCATCTCATCAACATGGTCATCAAAGGTAAATTGATGAGCGTACCTCATAGTGTAATGCCGATAGAATGCGCCAATCTTAGTCAGTGGCTCAGATTGTAATCCAGATGAAACTAACTGCAATTGATCATTAACCATGTTGGAACTGATTACTACCTCCGAAGATATCACCAAGGGAGTAGTATTACTAGCAGGAACCATGCCAACTGCTGACTCACCAACATCGCACATGATCTTTGATACAGCTCTAGTCTCCGTGCCATCAGTACTAGAGGCCACCACCATGTCAGGCATACAAAAATATGCTACAACACCCAACTCAATTGAACCTGACTCTAGTGGGAATGAGCCTGATATGCCAATGTTAGTATAAAGGACGGATGCATCCCCATCTCCACTGTCTCTGACAATCTCGGCCATGGACATCCTCGGATCACCAAACACCATAGCTTGTGACTATATAGAATCAGGTAAAGATTGGAGTCGCTCTAACTCCATGGTCACCTTAGCCAAATGAAACAGTGACTCCTTGAAAGCCAACTGTGTACTCTCAAGAATCTCAGAAGTCACCTCAAGCTGCTGAGTAAGCTCACTCACCTCATCTTCCTTGGCCAACAATGCATCGTATGTTGTACTGCCCCACTCCATAAGATAATCTCTATTAGCTACCAACTGAATATAATCCTGTCTCAAAATTTGGATAGCCTCCCATAAAGAGTGGAACTCTGTCAAGGAAAGATAACTGCCTTCCTGCTCATCACTAGTAGGAGAACCCCATCCATAAACTGCTAACAACTGACGAGCAGCATCAAAATGCTGGCAAGTGATAGCAATGTCTTGGTCACTAACTCTCAACTAATTACACACATGATGGCCCTAGCTTGACTGTCTCCTACAAACCTCCTCTGATGCACTGTCTAAAGGAGTATCCTCAAAGTTACTAGTCTCTAGAGTATTACCATCCATGTCCTGTGAATCAACTCTAAAGCTCATATCAACATACAGAGTATCAAAAACTATAGCACTGCTGTCCAACTCCTCTGTACCCAAGGAAACTAAGTCTTCACAACTGCCCACTACATCCTCCTGCATGTCATCAATTCAAATATGATCTTGGGACTCATCTGTACACACTGCCAAATATGAAAGATCATCAACACATTCCAGCAAGTATGGTCAACTGGATATATGAACAAAGCCCAACACCAGTGTATAAAAACTAATACCAACATCGAATAAGCTCCTGGCACAAGAAAAGACAACACCGTGCAATCTACTAATCAAATCCATGATAGCACCCAAACAATCACTGCTACCAAAAAGTGTTAAAGATTTCCAGTCAACTGAATCCCAAATGCCAATATAACAATCTCGAGTCCATATACGTAAACTATAATCAGCTGGTAACTCAAGAAAACTCCTCACTTGAGTAATATGACCAATACCAACTAACTCCACATACCTGTCATGATGAGATAATGAAGTCAAAATACTGTCTTTGTTCACTTTCAGCTGGCTAGACAAATAATGTGAAGTACTACCAGTCTCAACCTCATGTGTCGAAACATCTAACTGTGCCTGATACTCTCTCTTAGAAAAGTCATGAATGCTCAATGTCTGCTCATCTCTACCAGGTATCTCACCATCATGCACAACAACATCCTCATAATCATCATCGTTCAGGTTAAATCTATCTATCACTCTTTGACTAAAATCATCAAATGTAGTTACCTGATCATGACCTTGAGTAGTCATTCCATGATACCACCAATCATAGGCTGCATCTTCCAAGTGTAGACTTGCAATTTGAACATCATCACTCTCCTTCATGGGGTTAAGTGTGAAGAAGGTCTGTAATTTTTGTAGCCATGCTCTAGCTGAAATTTTATTTGTTCCATCAAAAGTAGGTGCTATAAACTTGCTTATTTTATTTTTGAGCTCTCTTCCACTTATGTCATGCTCCCTTCTGTACTCTTTCTTGGGCATCAAAGTGTTCATCATATCCACATATTCTCTAAAAGGAACTAAACTATGAAATTCATCATCTAAACCATTATAAGTAGCTCTTAATGCAATCAAGTTACCTGTAACCTCTTCCATGGGGTTGAGGGCTGGATTTGGCACTGGTGGCTCATCTGCATGCAGAAAAATAGTTTTTGTTGATTGAGAGGGTGTGAGTTTCAGATTTCTTGACTCCTCTGAAGTGCTCCCTTTCTCATTAATAGATGAAACTCCTTGCAATTTTTCTGTCAATATTCACAAAGCCTCTCTAGTTTCTGCCAAACTATCCACTATTTTCTTCTGAGTATTTTGGATGTCTTGGAAGAATTTCTTTGCCATCTCATCTAGATTAGCCATACTTTTTCCTTCCTTGGATTTTATACTTTTACTTTCAACTGGAGGTTTGATCAAAATTTCTTTATTCTTTTCTCGCTGTAAATATCTCTTTTCTCTTTCACTTAGTTGCATGCAACCATAAATTTTGACATGCAACTAATTAGAAGCAACATGCAACCACCAAATTCACCAAGAATTAACATTCAAATGATTAGAAGTAGAATGCAAACATAAATTTTGACATCCATCTGATTGGAAGCAACATGCAACCATAAATTATGACATGCAAGATTTGGGTAGTTATCAAAACTGACATGCAAGATCTAGGTAGTTGTCAAAACTGACATGCAAGATCTGGGTAGTTGTCAAAACTGACATGCAAACTTCTACAAACCCTCAGGCTGGAAAGATCATGGCTCTGATACCACTGAAATGTCCCTTTACTGATTTTATATGATATTTCACACCTCTAATCAGATCTTTAAGATCAAACAACTAATATCACAAAGATCCACCAAATTTTTCAAGAAACCCCAAATCAGGTATGCCGAAAATAGTGCCAAAAGCTTCACAACTTCACCTATTATTAATAAATCTGAAAGTGGACATTTTTACAGAAATTTTATCAGAATAACAGCCTATAAAATGAAATTTCTAGATCCGTATAACATGCACACAATAGCTCCCAAATGGAGGACAAAAACAATGCTCATCGGGCTCCCGAAAATAGCACAAAATAGCCCGGAATCACCACAAAAACTTAATAATCTATCACAGAAGTATAATCATATCCAAATACATATTTTCAGCTCTATTTCAACATTTAAAAGTCTGATATACAGAAGCAACCCAAACTGATATGAAATACTCAACCGAAAACACCAAACTCTTACAAAATATACACCTGAAAACTCACAAATCTGCACCGTTCAGCACAAAGGCAAACTCTGCATGAGCATGCACATGGAATGGCTTCAAACTCCCATCCTTAGCCTTCCTAGAAACTTGCAAAATCCCATTCTTGGGTCTCCCTGGAAACCTGCAAACTCCCGTTCTTGGGTCTCCTTCTCCACAGGTTTGGCAGCCTCTGAAGAATAACAAAGAAATGAGCAAAAATCAAGTTCTGGAATGAGCCCAGAATGCCTCCAAACCCCTTAAAAGAGGGCATAACCCTAACTCAAGTCCAAGAGGGGTTAATAAAACATATTTTAATAATAATTTTTATTTATTAGTCCATTCGCTTCCAAAGATTATCCCCTTTTGCTGAAACTTCACCTTTTTGGGCCTGCCTGCCTTAGCAAAGATTATTATTTTTAATTATTTGAAAAAGGGACATGACATAACTCTCTTTTGTTTTCCATAAACACAACTTTCACATAAATCCATATTGACATATTCTAGATCTGGTAAAATTTTCTTTGAATGAAGTAATTTCATGCCTTTCTCGCTCATGTACCCAAGTCTTTTGTGCCATAGTCTTGTGTTAGAATCTACACCAAGTATTTTATGTTCTTCTTTCTCAATTGTAGTAACTATTCCTGAACACTAGTTTTTCTATGAAGTAATTAAAGTAGAAGGAACAATATGACTTGTACAAAGACATAAGGTATCTATTTTCACACCTTTGTTTACTAATAAAGAATCTTTTCAAACCTTCCAATTTTTATCATTAAAAGTAATTGTATGACCTACATCATCAAGTTTCCCTATTGAAATTAAATTTCCACTCAACCTTGGAACACGTCTTGCCTTTTGTAGTAGCCAATAATTTTTTCTTATTATAAATCGTGGGATCAAAAAGGTACATCAAAAAGGAGGGAGGCAGAGCCTCAACCAACTAATAGAAAAAATAGCAAAAGAAAAAGTCCACCAGGAGGGACTACTATCCAAAATACAAATACATCAGAGTAATACAAGGAGAAAGGTGAGCCAGAGTCATAGCAAATGGAAAGCTACAGGATAGCATCTTCAAACTTATTGATCTAGGATGTCCAACCGAGGGGTCCCTCCATCCATATGGCTTTTTTCTGATTCAGCAGCTGGTGAAAGACGTGGAGATTATCCACAAAGGGGTTCTTGTTGTTCTTGATCTCTTGCATGAGTTTGGCAAGGGCTTCATCAAACACCACCTGATTGTCTATTATACTGTCCAGCTCGTAACCATTTTGCATCTCATAGATAAACATGGTAGCCCGACCATCCCTCAGAAATCTAAGCAACTTCCTTTTTTCCATATTCAACATGCAGCAAACCTATGGAGCAATTTTAAAATGTATGAGATTTCTATGAAATCCAATAAGAGATCTGGTAAAACCTTGGAACTTAGCATCATTTCTAAATTTTCATATATGCCAAAGGATGAGCGATGAGAGAATCTGCCAGAACAAATTAGCATCTTTTCTAAGGCCCTCAATAAAACCAGAAATAATATCCAAAGTGTAAACATAATGAGTGACGCATCTACCAAACATGAGCCAGATTTCTGTAGCAAAAGAGCAATAAAAAAAATATGTCTCATAGTCTCAAGAACTCTGCAGATAGAACAAATATCAAGATTAGCATGCTGGTTTCTTATGGGGAGTCTGTCCAGCAGGAGCTGCCACTTAAAACATTGAATTTTAGGCTGAATAGGAGCTTTCCAGAGTTTATCAAAAATTTTATGCCAGTCTGAGGAGGTAAAGGAGTAGTACCAAATGCCATTAAGATGGTGGGAAATAGAGCTATCATGATTAAGAAACCTATAAATATGTTTAGCTTTGACAGAAGTGAGGAGAGTACCATCTTTCCATCTAAAGGAGAGAAATCGGTGAGAATCCACATCAGTATTATGGGGAAGATTAAGCTGAGAACAAGCAATTTTGATAAGATTGTAAGTACGCTTATGAGAAGTAGGAAGATTATATTGATTGGCAAGGACATCCCAGTTGATGAGCTGATTGTGCTCAAGGATGTCCATGATATAATTAACACCTTTGTTGGCCCAAAATCTAGTCGAACAACCTTTGGTCAAAGCAAGAGGTTAGCCCTGATGGAGAAGATTCCACCGTAATGATTGCTCACCATGAAGAGTATAGTGATAGTCAAAGGCTGAGTTATCAATATGGTGGCGAATGTTCTCCCACGCTTTCCAAATGGAATGAAAAACCCAGGATCCCTACACAGAAACGTGGAATTTTCCAAAAATTAGATCACTGAGGGGCAGATTTTTCCACAACTTAGCAGGTTTAGGCACACCATTTTGAATGTTACTTCTGACAAGCACTTTCTAGGGCTCATTACCAACAAGGGATTGAAGGATCCATTTAGAGGCAAGAGCCATTCCTTGAAGTTTGAGATCTTTCAAACCAATCCCACCAAGACCTTTCTCCAGATGGCACCAAGCCCACTTAACAGAATGGGCTTTCTTAGTACCTTTGCCATCCGACCAAAGAAAATGTCTGATGGCCTTTTGAATTTCCAAAATCTGATAGTTACTAAACATCCAGATAGAAGAGTAGTAGATGCTATAGGAGGAAAGAATCTTCTGGCAAACCTGAACTCTCCCAGCAAGGGAGAGGAGCCTATGATTCCATTTATTAAGTTTTCTAAAGATTTTTCCTTTTATCAATAGCCACAATCCTTAAGGGAAGGGCTCACAGAAAAGGGCATACCAAGATACCTAAAAATCTTGTTAGGTCCTCCCAAGGAATAACCAAATTGAGAAAGCTAGTCCGAAGGAAGATCATTCCATCGTAACAAAATAGATTTAGAGCTAGAGATACGAGCTCCAGAAGCTTTACCAAAGATATCAAGTTTATTGCGAAGGCAAATGAAGTTATCCAAGCTGAGCTCCAAGAATAGAGAGGTGTCATTAGCAAATTGAATATTAAGAAGCTTAGAGTCATTAGGAAGAGTGATACCACACACCTTAGGGGAAATGG
Organism: Cupressus sempervirens; assembly: GCA_028749045.1. Classification (NCBI taxonomy): domain Eukaryota; kingdom Viridiplantae; phylum Streptophyta; class Pinopsida; order Cupressales; family Cupressaceae; genus Cupressus; species Cupressus sempervirens. The sequence goes on along the minus strand of CM053785.1, from coordinate 60,821,173 downwards.
TGTCATCTTTGAGGATATAATAAAGAGCATCAGAAGCAATAACAAATGGAGTAGGGGCAAGCGGGCACCCCTGCCGAATGGACCGAGACAAAAAAATAGGATTGGATAGGATACCATTAACATCAATCATGGCAGAAGCATCTTTTAGAAGAATTTGAATATATTTACAAAAAATATCAAGGAATCCAAAAGATTTTAACATCATCAAGATGAAGTCCCATTCAACTCTGTCATAGGCCTTCTCGAAGTCGAGAAGAAGCATAGTAGCCTCCTGATGTGAAGTATTGGCCCATTCCATGGCTTCCCAGCTAGTAAGGAGATTCTCAAGGATGAATCTACCTTTAATGAATCCAGTCTGAGTGGAGCAGATAAATTTGGGGAGAATAGTCTCCAACCAAGAAGCCAAAACTTTCGCAAGAATTTTATAGGAAACATTAAGTAAAGTGATAGGGCACCAATTTTTAATCAAAGCTCTGTCTCCCTCTTTAGGGATGAGTTTTATGATACCAGTGTTAATAGCAGTCCCAGAGTGCCATGCGAGAAGGCCTCAAAGTATAAATCATAGAGGTCTTTAGAGATCCAATCAATGTTGGCTTTGTAAAATTTAGCAGGAATGCCATCCGGACCCGGGGCTTTGTTATCTTTTAGCTTTCGGATGGCATCAGCAATTTCTTGCTGGGAAACAAACCTTTGGAGGGCAGAAATATCATCCTCCTCAAGCTTCTTGGGAATAAGCTCAGAACATCTAAGTCTCCTTAATCTAGAATTATCATCATCTTCAGAAGTAAAAAGGTTCCTATAAAAATTTTCAAAGGCCAAAGAAATATCCTGGCCTGTAAGCAACTCCTTATCATTGTCAAAGATTTTGTCAATCCTCTCTTTCCTTTGTTTCTCTTTGAGCAGATTAAAAAAAATTTAGTACCTTTATCACCAAACTGAAGCCAGTGATTGCGGCTTTTGATGAAGGCCCCTTTGGCTTTAATATGCTGATGTTTCCTGAGAGAGTTCCTAGGAAGGGACAACTACTCAGCAAGGATGGTAGAGTCTGATTGAGATTGGATATTGGTCTCAGCCACAAAGAGCTGATTAGAGAGCAGCTTCTCAATTCATCTATAGTTTTTGGCTTTCATTTGGCCGAAGGTTTGAAAGATCTTAGTCCAAGAAGAGATATTTAGCTGCCATCTATCACTATGAGTCAAGGAGTTGTTTTGCAGGTTGATGAGTCTAATCATATTAACATCAACACTAACATCTTGGTCCTCAAGAAGAGAAGTATTAAGGATGAACCTATGGGGGTAACTACTAATCGGAAAGGTGAGGGACCTAAATTTGATCTGGGCCAGGATGGGACAATGATCAGATGAAGTAGCAGGAAGGACGGTAACAGGAGATCCGAGTTGATTCGAAGAAAAGGAGAAGAAATTACTATCAGCATAAAATCTGTCAAGCCTAGAGTAAATTCAGTTAACTCCCTATTGGAAATTACACCAAGTGAACCAAAGAGACCTATTGCCAGGTGTTTCTCCTTCAAGGGGATCGAAGAGATGAAAGTGATGCTTAAACTTATCCCAGTGATATTTTTCAGTGTATTTCCATTCAAAGGGGAGCCCCCAATTTTATCTTTTGTGTTTTCAATCATATAAAAGTTGCCACCAAAAAAATAAGGAATGCCAGGGGGGGAAGTGAGCCAATCCCAAAGGATGATTCATTCATTATAATCATTAGAAGCATATAGAGAACAAATGCCAAAGTGAGAGTTATTAATATTAAAAGTCACCCGGGTATCTCTATTGCAAGGAGAGATTCTAGAATTTGTGATAAATTGAGTCCACTTAGGGTTGATAAGGAGAGAAACTCCACCCTTGCCCTTGGTATGGTTAGTCATGATCTTGAAGGAATCCTTATAGATAAAGTTAAGGGTAGTATCAAGGTTGAAGCCAACAGTCTTAATTTCCTGTAACATAATAATATCAGACTTAGCCTGAGAGTCCATGAAATTTTTCACAATAATCTTATGGTCAGGAGACTCAAGGCCTCTCACATTCCAAGAGATAATATTCATTGTGAAGGCATTTTGTGGAGCTAGTAAGGGGATCAAAATCCCCACCTTTCTTCTTGTTTTTAGAATCGAGAGGTCGACCCTTTTTTTTCGAGCCAGACTTAATCAAAGCATCTTCATCCTCACTGATATCATCAGTAAGAAGAGCAGAGTCTTTAAGAGTCATCTTAGAGTTAGAAGGGACCGGGTTAGGCTTGGCATAAATAACCTCGATAACCACATTATCATCAAGCTCTTTGAGGGAAGGCATAGTGGGGTTGGGAGGAATCTCTTCTGAGTTGAATTCAAGGTTAGGAGCAGGAGGAACCATGTCAGGGCTGAAATCCCTGATCTCCTCCATGGGGGAAACACTATGATGTAGGTTAATGAGGTCAGAGGGAGAAGGCAAGGGATTAGATTTAGATTGTTGGAGAGAACTTAGGGCATCAAACCTATTAGCATTAGGCAAGATAGCATGAATGCGCTCTAGGGCTAACTGTTGAGCATTTTTCGTTGTCGTTTATGCTTCTGGACTGTCTAGAAATCATCAATGGCAACAGGTTCACTAGAGGAAAAGACAATTGGACTTAGAGCCACAGTGTTTGGGGTCTGGTTAATAATTCCCCTAGAGTTAGGGATTTGGTTTTGAGTACCAACAGAGGGTGAAGAAGAAGCACCCTTATCACTAACATTGTTTATAGTCACCTTGGAGTTAATAGGGTTAATAGAGATAGTCGTGGGAGAAGTTGAGTTGGGAGCAATCACAGGGGTATTGGCATTTTTAGAGGCATCTAAGGTTTTAGTTGAGGAAGCCTTCTTCTTATTCGCAATAATAGGGCAATTTTTCCTTTGATGCCCTTCTTTCTTACAAAGAAAGTAAGCGTTTAGGCCACCTAGAATCTCAACAGGGCAAGTAAAAATGTCTCCACCAATATTAAGATTTAAGCTTGGAGGGATGTCAATCCCGAGTTTGATAGAGATCAACATCCGAGCATCCAAATTAGGCACCAATCTGGATGTCTCATCTATACGGATAATTTTCCCAAAATTGTCCATTAAGTGAGGAAGAAATTTCCAGAGGAATGGCGAAAGCTCTTTAACAATAACCCACCAAGGGTATGACAAGGCAATAATTTCCTCATTAATCGCATCCTGAGACCAAGCTAAGGCATGAAAGGACGTCTTACCAACAATCCAATATTGCCTTTTCAAGGCCTCAACCTACTATTCATGAGTGCTGAAGAAAATGATAAACAAGCCCTTTTGAATCTGCCTACAGAATGATATTTTTAAACCCAATTTCAAGTTCCAAAGGCTATGAAACCAATCATCCATAAATTTACGAGGAGGACATTTATCAACATCAAAACAAGAGAAGAAAATAGCAGTAGAACTTAACCTACATTTCTCCATTGAAATCTCTTGCAACATCTCATCATTTGGCATAATGAAAACTTGTTCCAAGGAGTTACCATAGCCCTTACCTTTGGTTCCAGGTTGTTTGCACAGAGGAGCATGGATAAATCTTGCAGAAGAGGAGATACCATTGCTAGGAGGGGCCATTAGGGCACCGAGATCAAGGGGAAATGGCGCAATAACAGGTTCGAGCTCCATAGAGAATATAAAATAACAAACAACACACAAGACAGAGAGAATTAAAATGAATTAAAATTAATTGCAGAGGGAAGGGAGAAGGTACTCTACGTGGAGGAGATATTTCTCCTCCATGAATTCAAGATTCAGATCAAAATTCCCTCCAACCAGTCACGCGCGGGAGTCAAGAAAAAGTAGCGTCGATCACTTCCAGAGAAGCATGATGATGCAGTGATGGATGATGTATAAGCGCGCACACTGCTCCTTAATAACACTCAAACAACGCCTGCTCAAGCCAGATCTTGACCTGCCAGAACCCCAGCCTTAGTTCCAGTGACCTTGTTGCTGCTTAGAGGAGAGGAGTTCGATTGGCTCGAGGATGAGTGTAATTTACTGGATATTATTCGCTCCTTAAAACATACATTTTTCCCTTTGCAAGATGAAAATTTATAATAGAAATCCATAGCCAATAATTCCCAATCTGCAACTTAAGTTAAATCCTCCCCTTTCCTACAATCTGATATGGTTCATTATCTCCGAAATAAAACAGCCAAAAATCCTCTTGGACATAATCAAGAAAATAACCTCTATGGGGAGTAGCATGAAATGAAGCCCATGAATCTAAAACCTATGAATCATCAAAATTTTCTAAAGGAAGAGGAAAAACATCCTCTTTGGATTTATTACTCATCACATTCACCTCCTTGTTTCTACCTTTCTTGTCTCCTTAATTTTTCTTTTGAGACCAAAAATCCTTCCTCTTATGCCTTGGTTTCCCATAGTACCATCAATTTCTTGGTTCAATGGATTGAGACCTCTTTCACTTTGATTTTCCTTTCCCATAATTTCCAAAATTATTTTCTCTCTTTTATTTTGCCTCTTCTTTATGTGTTCAAGACACTTCCTAATGTAGATCCACCTAAACTTTTCCTACAAATTTTGTCACTCAAAATGAGACCAACCACATCATCAAATTTTAGGGTATTAAAACTAGAAATAAAAATGCCCACAACCATTATCAAGTCATTCCATCTTTCCGGCAAAGGGCACATAATCAAGAGAGCCTTAATTTCTTCATCATAATTGGCATTTATAGAAGATAACTAACTTGTAATTGTATTAAAATCATTTAAATGATTAGTGACATTACCATCTTCATATTAACTAAATGCTTCATGAGAAATACCTTGTTTAAAGTGGAAGGATTTTTGTACAACTTTTCTAGGGTTTGCATCAACTCTTCTATCATCTTTGCTTTCATAATATTAAATGCCACTAATTGTGCCAGGCATAAACAAATACTTCCAAGTGCATTTTTTGTCTAGAATATCCCAATCCTCATATGTCATTTTTATATCTTTCTTGGTCTTTCCTTCAATGGCTTCCATAAATCCTTTTGATAAAGATAGTCATCCATTTGCATTTTCCATAACTGAAAGTTTTGCCCATTAAACTTATCAATCTTCAACTTATCCTTGTCTTCCATTGCTACCATGCAACCATGAGACTTTCATGTAGAGGATAACTAAAACAACCTTTCTCTAATACTACTTGTTAGGATTAAAGAGCTAGAAATAAAAAAATTACATGCAAATATAACCAATATCTAAAAATAATAAAGTACACAGAAGAGAACACAAGACACAATGACTTAATGTAGTTCACCCAATTTATGGGCTATACCCACCAAAAAATGAGTCTAGTATTCTTATTATCTAGTGATTACAACTTGGTTAAAAAATTTAATCCCTTGTAACTCAATACCACCATAAGAAGCTACTATCTCATCATGCATCATAAAATCCCTAACCCTAAGACATTTTATACAAGCTTTATGTTGCTTACAAAATTAGGGTTATAAAATTTTGACCACTAGAAAAATTAACTCTCAATTCCTTTTACAATAGTAAATTCATTTTTGGCTTCAGGGGCACTACCCCTCAACCCTTGCATGGGGTCATTGACCCCAGGACCTTGCAAGGAACATTGCCTCTTGACCCCTCACAGGGTGTTTCTTAAGGACCCTACAAGTGGCATTTCCCCTTGACACCTAGCATGGAGGCACTACCTCCAAATCCCCATAGAAAAATCAGGGGGGGAATTGTGTCAAATAAAGTGAGGAAAAATTAGCCACTAAGCCTGATTAAGATCCACATAACAAAACCTTGTACCTAAGATTAGCATGATATATGCATCACATACATTCAACCATTGGAAATGGAGTAAGATGTTGGAATGTATAGATGGATGGGATGCTGGGGGGGAGGGGGTGAATCAATGTCAACTAAATTTTACCTTATAACATTTTTGAGTGAATTCCTTTCTTCCTCTGTCACTTAGTTGATACTAAACACATATCACATTGAAATAAAGTAACATTAACTAATATAATGATCTTCAATCATAACCACATAAGAATAAATCATCACAAATAATAGAATCATTTTGGTATCACAAAAACTATTGGTCAGATGGAAAATTGTAGTGCAGATGGAACCCACAAATTCATCACTACTGTAGTAATAAGTTGCCTTGTTAGGGCTACAATGTTGAGTCACTTTTGGTGACTTACTTTATTAGGAGTACACAATAAGATCAGTTAGATCTACCTTTCACAAGGATTCTTATAGCAATATTTAATTACGTACTCTATTAAGAGATTTACAACAGACTATTAGGTCTACCTTTTACAAGGATTTTGAACTACTAAAATGATAAGAAGGTAGCAACAAATGATCTTTGAAATAGCAACTTACTTTTCTTAATCATATCTCTCTTCTACTCAATATCATGTATCACCTCTTGTGACTGATTTTTCTAACCCTATTTTACTACATATGATTTTTGACCTTTGATGTATTCAACTATATCCTCTGTCATGAAAGCTCTTCTTGCTTCTATTCTCCTCTCTGTCTCAACTAACAACAACATAAAACTATTCCAAACTAGTCCTTTTATAGTTTTCATTTTCCTTTTTGATCTTTGACTTGATTAGGGTTTTAGAACCCTCTAGAATGCATCTCAAGTCAAAATTAACTCTTTTAGAATCACCTAGCCTTTCCTTCATTTTCATCTTTATTTTTCATCAGTTGGCTCTACATTGTAGTCATCAACAATCAATTCACATACTTCAAGAAATATTCTTAAATATTTTCCTCAATCAATATAAACCATTTGTAATGCCTACTTCTACTTGACTTTTTTGATTTGTTTTGATTGGATTCTTTTAGGCTTGTTCTATTATTATGTTTTATTATTAGTGGTGTTGGATTACCAGAATTGATTAGTTGTATTTCATATTTAGTTGACACATATATTCATGTAGTGGCTTTTAGTTATTTAATGATAGTTAGATGAATGATATTTATGCGGTTTCTTTGGATACTTACCCCATACTTGCATGTGTATAGTGTGTGTGTATGTTTTCTTTATGTTTGACATTTCTGATGTGGTTGAGGAAGGGAGTCCTAGTCACCTACTAGTTGGGATCTACACGATGAACCACTTCCTGCCATTGCCTGTTTAGTTTATAATATTGTGTTTGTACATGCATTAATTTTATGCAGATTGTAGGTACTGGGTATTGAATTCCTTGAATTGTCAGGATGAGCATACCTTATTGTAGTATTTAAATGGTATAAGTGGGGAGATAACTCTTGACTCCAAATCCTAAACCCTAAGCCAATTGTCCTAGAAAATAGGACAAGTATCCGAGTTAGTTTACCCATCTGAATTCGTCAAGTGACATGAATTCATGATTTTGACCTTAGAGTTTGATTATGTCCTTTGCCTTCAGTTAAGTTGTCATTTTTTATTTTGAGTGTATGTGGTGATTTTCTGTTATAATAAAATCAAATTAAAAGATAATTTAATGAAAATTTTATAAAGAAATTTGATATTTAATTATATTTAATTAATTGAGAAATTAATTAAACAAAATAATTAAATTTAAAGATTTTATTAAAGTTCTATTTTTGACATATTTATATTTATTTAATTTAATGATAATTATTTAGGAGTCTTATTTTAATAATAAACTCCAAATAATGTTATTAATTAAGTTAATAAATATATTATTAAAAATGTCTCATGAATTAATTCAATAAAAGAATTAAATTTAAAGATTTTATTAAAGTTCTATTTTTGATGTATTTATATTTATTTAATTTAATGATAATTATTTAGGAGTTTTATTTTAATAATAAACTCTAAATAATGTTATTAACTAAGTTAATAAATATATTAATAAAAATGTCTCGCATATTACTTAAATAAAAGAACAAAATTTAAAAATAAAGTTATAGTTCTAATTAAACTATAACTCTTGACATATTTATAATTATTTAATTTAATAATAATTTATTTAGGAGCTTTATTTCAAATAATAAACTCTAAATAATATTAATAGTTAAATTAATAAATATGATAATAAAAATGTCTCATGATTAATTTTATTTTTATTTTTTTATCAATAAACGGCTGAGGCCTTGATTAAATTATAATTAAATCAAAGTCTTACAGAAAGTCCTCCATTCTGACAGGCACTAGTAGGGAAGAACGGGGAAAGAAACCCTCCAGTCTTGCCTAGGACCGCAGTCCTATATTATACATTGATAAAAGGGGCATACCCCAGTTTTTACAATGATAAAAGGAGCATACCCCAGTAGATAATATCACAATTTCAAATTTTCAATACATACGGTTTCGGGGCATACCCCTATTATTCACATTTGCTTTCGAGGCGAGTAAAATACAAATATCCTCTTATCTCCAACCTAAAAGAAAGATCTAAAGAAAAAGAATCTGCTCGTATCCATCTTTTGGTTGTCTAAATCTTTCCTATTAAACTGCAACTTTGTTTATAGGAGTACATTCCTTGCTAACCAAAATGGGATATCACCTGATCAATACCTGTGAAACACCAATAGCTAGGAAAGCAGTAATAAAGTATTTTCCAAGACACAAATATTGTGAAAACCTCAAGTCATAGGATTAATCACAGATGACTGCTCATAGCATATACTTTAAAAGACCAATCCAATCCAGTAGACTAAATCTCTATCCAAATAATTCCTAAGAATTATCCATTAATCCACTCTTTCACGAAGGCATACCAAGAGGATTACCCTGTTTGGTCTGAGGGTTTGAGAATAAATACTCCAACAGATTAATCAAGTGCTTCTCCAACCAAAATAGGCCTAGTTAATCTTGCTCAAGAAAGATTATCTAGATATCTCAAAAGTAGCCTCATTCATACAATGGAATTTTAAAGAGCATATCCTCTAATTTTAGATCAGAGCACTATTATTAATCTATGTTAATCCCATCAACATAATAAGAAACAAACTCGAAAAACAATCATAATAGGAAGCATCAATAAGATGAAAGTTTTGATTAAGCACTTCTTCTAGAATAAACTTATAGGGGAACCATAAGAAACAAAAACATACTATTCTAAAAGGAAGTGAAAGAAACCCAAAAGAAATTTAGCACAGAGACAAATTAGTTCTATAATGTTCATACATCAGAGGATTACTACATGAAGTCCTAAATTTAATCAGATGATCAATTTCTCACAGCCAACTAGAGCATCTACAACATTCATACTTTTAAACTAAATACTACTGTTTAAAAGACAGAGTTATATATACACGTTTTCCATCCAAACCCAAGTTAGAGGGGGGTTTTAAACTTTCAAAATTCTATCGTGTTCATATATATACCATAGAAAATATTTTATATGGGAGGAGATTAGATCCTAGACCCTTAGTATTCCAAAACAGAGCGCAAAATTAGGAGGTATCAATCTGTCCGATACAGAGTATAACATAAAGTTTATACTACTACTGAGCTACTCCAGCTACTTAAACCAAACCTAAGACCGGATTCTTTAAGCTATATTAACACACTACATATAAAAGTCCTTACTACTGAGAGACCTACCCCATCCTTATTCTATCCGAGTGACCATAAGCACTTCGGGTTCATTTTCAATATCATCCGTGGCCATATTCATGGGCAGATCGATTCGTAGTGAGACCCTGCTTGTTTTTTCAGACTCGAGGATGTTGAAATTGATAGCATTCAGATCCTCGAAGGAGACTCCTGGCTCAATATATGTATTAAGCAGTTTGAGGTGGTTGTATACCCATTCGTTGCTGTCTTCTTCAATGATCCCTCTCCAGTGTAAAAGAAAATTAATGTTGGCTTCCATACGAGGCCATTCCTTATAGAAGGCTAGACCTTCCCTCATGATTAGGGCTTATCGACGAGGGGCCATCTTCAATTCTTCATCACCCTCCGGGAGACCCATGTATTTTTCAGGGTATGGAATTCTGCCATTATCATCTATGCTGTCTATGGCCTTTTTTAGCCCCTTCCTCCACGTTGGGCTGAGAATGTCAAAAAAAAGCCGTATAATGTGCTCCTTAGGGATCTTAGCCCTAACCATTATCCCAATAAAAGAGCCGATGATGGAGCTGTTTGTCCTCCAAGTTGCAGAATAATCAAAAATTTCTTCACCCAGTGCTCTGTTAACAGCAAATCTAATCATGTCATCAGTGATTCTCAACAGTCGGCTCCATCTTTCAAGCTTAATTTTGCCTAAGAATGCCATAGTTCTAGTTTCGGTAGAGTGAAAGACGTGAATGTTGGATTCCATCTTCGATCAGAGGACTACAATACCAAAGGTTCTAAGTAGAGACTAAGAGGGGAGGAAACTATGACCAGAGATCTTCACTCTAAACCTTTCCTTCTGCTACGATTCTGGGAATGCCTTAAAGGTTTAAATGAACCAGCGGTCATGAATAATCACGAACTGGCTTGAACTCTAACATATACCTCACACAGATGTTGGAACCTAACTTCATACCCTGTCATGATAATTTAGGTCATTCATACAAGCTTGGGAGATCCTTCCATATCTTGTGATGATGGGAGTGAGATCATGCTCAGCTTTGGCATGCTCGAATCAGACGGGTATTAACTAACTATAATTAAATACTCCACTGGGAACGATTTCAGAGAGACATACAGGGAAAAAGGAACAACACGTACTCTTTCTGAAATGAAAAAATAATGAAAATTAATATTAGTACTAAATAATCATTCATGTTGCTAGAAGAAGGAGGTTTTGGATAGTTTTATCTAATAATTAGATTACGAATGCTAATTACATATCATAAATAAGGCGTAATTTATTAATGATTAAAATAATAGACTTAATCCTAATCCAAAAGTACTCAATAATTAAATTCTAATTATATACTTATAATACTTGTTAATGTTACTGTCTAACACAGGTATGTTAATATCTCTGAATAGATTAACATATTTGATCTCTGGTTATATATATATATAAGAAAATATTATTATATCTATATACCTGTAGTTTAAAATAATTTAAATGATATATATATATATATATATATATATATATATATATGACTATAAATATATAAAAACTAGTATTAAGTAATTATTAATAATTTGGACCTTCAAAATAATTTTTAAATACTATAAGATAGGTGATTTATTATGAAGGATTATAAATCAGAAGGATATAGGAATTAGCATTATTTTAAAGAATATAAATATTTGACAATATGATACATTGCTTAAATTATATCTTGAGTTGATGTGATAATATTTTGCTGAATATTAATGCTTGTGAATTGGTTGAATATAAATGCGATTCTTTTGAATAGGAACTAAATCTGGGCTTGGGATTTGCCCAAAAAGGTAACTTTTGTATCAATCTGTAGTTGATTATATTGATAAGTAACTATCTTGTTATTATAAAGGGGGGAGATATCTGACTTGAACAATAAAATTGATTCTCCATCCACACCCTTATTGGCAAGTTCATCTGCCAATGAGTTACCTTCTCGATAAATATGACTGATATTGATCTCCTCGAAATGCTCTATTAAAATTAACACTTCTTGGAGTTTTGAATTCAAGACCCAATTTGGGGTATTTTTTTGTCTGATAGCATTAAGAACGACTTGAGAATCGCCTTCAATGTGGATTTTGGGGAGGCTTAATTTAAGACACAGCTGAAGACCCTTCTCCAAGGCTTCAAGTTCTGCCACGTTATTGAAAACATGAGGAAGCGGGGCAGCTAGCTTTGCTACCCATCTACCATTCTCATCATTTAAAATACATCCTACCCCGGCTATACCCGGGTTCCCTCTCGTTGCCCCATCAAAGTTCAATTTGTGCCAACCTGGGGGAGGAGGGACCCATTTACATTTTTCCCTTGCCTCTTTATTGCTTTCCGCATACACCAGTGGTGGATTGATAAGGTTGGACCATAATTTCTTCATAATTCCATCCCAATATGAGAAAGGTCCTTCCACATGCGCTGTCTTCCTCAGATTAGCATTCATTACTTCTACTATTGAAGCTTCTAGATTTAGAATAAATCTACCTAGATTTCGCTCTTGATCTTTAAAAATACGATGGTTTCTTTCTTTCCATATTTCCCATACAACTATGGATGGGCAAATATTCCAAAATTTTCTATAGACCCCTTGTCCCATATTTGTGGGCCATGAACATAGGAGCCCTTTAAGAGAATTCTGTAGAGGGGTAGCCCAGTTTAGTCGGGACTTGAGCCATTCCCAACAATTTTGTGCGAAAGGACAGTTGAGAAAGAGATGATAAACATCTTCATTGTTCTGTTTACACATGACACACCAATTAGGACCATTTATACCAAATCTAGCGAGTCTGTCTGCTATTAAAGCTCTGTTTTGAAGGGCAAGCCATAGAAAGAAACCGGCCTTAGGAAGACAAGCTGTATCCCAACACAATTTTAATGGGATCTCCACCGAGTTCCATTGCTGTGAATGAATAATAGCTTGATAACCTTGTTTCACGCTGTATAATCCATCCTTTGAACCAGCCCAAATAAGACTATCTGGCCTTTCAGATTGTTTTATTTTCCTATTCAAGATGATCTTTTTGAAGGCTACAACTGATTCCAGATCAAGATCTAAATCATCTATTGGCCGCCATCTCCATTGAAGTTCCCCATCAATCAACTCTTTAATTTTGTAATCTTTGACCTTACTACCCCACAATGATTTTAGCCTTATTATTAGGTTTTCTAAATTGGGAGGTGTGTTTAAAGGGGGGAGCCCATCCCAGGAGTCTTCCCAGAACAAGGCTTTATCTCCTGCAACCACGTCCCATGTTAGGTATTTGCTGATAATACCCCTGCATTTTACCATGAAATTCTAGCATTTCGACCCTTTCGGTAAATTTCCCATTCTGAACAGCGATTTCGGCTTCATTGGATCCAGATATTTATGATATAAAATTTTAGCCCATTTGTGCTCATGTTCTTGGTATAATCTCCATACAAGTTTGGGCTCCCAGAGCCTCATTTTGCCATTGTGGTTCCCTCAATCCTAAACTTCCATATTCTTTAGGTTTGCATAAATTGTCCCATTTAATGAGAGCTAGTTTCTTATCATTTTCCTTATCCTTCCAAAGGAAATTCCTAAGTTTAGATTTGAATCGCTTGGACATCCAATTTGTGAGAGGAAGACATGCCAAAGGGAAAATCGAGATGGCTGAGAGGACAGATCGTATCTTAGTAATCTTACCAGCCTTAGAGAGCCATCTATTCTTCCAACTTCCAATCCGCTTATCCACCTTTTCAATCGTATCTTGCCAAAATTTGATGTGTCTCGAGTTCTTTTCCAGGGAGATACCCAAATACTTACAAGGGAACATACCCTTTCTATATCCCATAATTCCACATATCTTGTTTTCCATTTTTGGAGAGGTGTTCATAAAGAATATTTCGGATTTATCTTTATTAACCTTCTGCCCTGAAGTATCCATATAATTTTGAAGTATATTTTTAAAACCCATAGCTTCTTGGATCAAACTCTTGCCAGGTAAAATAGCGTCATCTGCATACTGTTGATGGGTAATGTTAGGGAGGTTTCTGGTAACAGGAATCCCTAAAATCTTCCGAACCTGATAAGCATAGGAGACTGCTCTACCAAAGGCTTCAGCCATTAGAATGAAGAGAGAGGGAGATAGAGGGTCTCCTTGCCTAATACCCCTGGAGATTTCAAAGAAACCTTCAAGAGTCCCATTTATGAGAACAGAAATCTTCAGAGTTGAGATAAACTTAAATATTAGATTTACCCATTGACGTAAAAAGCCAAATGCTTCTAGAACTTTGCATAGGAAACGCCAATCAACCATATCGTAAGCCTTTTGTATATCTAATTTCATAAACATACATGGTTCTTTATCTATGGCAGTCGAGTGAATAGCTTCTTGAATAATGAGTATGCCATCCAAAATGGATCTACCTGGAACAAAACCTGTTTGTTCCTCAAAAATCAATTTTGGCATAATTTCCTTGAGTCTATTGGCTATAGCTTTTGAGAAAATTTTGTAAATAGTGTTGCACAGAGCTATAGGGCGGAAGTCTCCAGGATTTTTTGGACATTCCTTCTTAGGGATAAGTGTGAAGAATGAATAATTGATTTCAGCCAGCAAGGATCCACCATTTCTTGACGCTTCAATTGCTCTCCATAGGTCTTCTCCAAGTATATCCCAACATTTTTGAAAAAAGAAAGCTTGAAACCCATCTGGACATGGAGATTTTTCTGGACTCATATTAAAGACCACAGTCCTTACCTCTTCCAATGTTATTGGTCTATTTAGATTTTTATTTTCTTCTGCCGTGACCAATTTTGGAATAAATTTGAGCATTCGGGCCTGTGCTTCCCTATTAGACCCTTCATAATTATTTAGTAAATTTAAAAATGAGAGACTATCATGTCTGCAATTTCTGTAGGATTTTCTGTACGCAAACCCTGCAGAGTCGAGATACTAGATATCTTCTGTAGAGATCGATTCTGAATAGTAGAATTGTGAAAAAAAATTTTGTTTCGATCTCCCTCTTCCAACCATTTCTCTCTGGATTTTTGTCTCCAGAAGGTTTCCTCTCTGGATAAAATATCTTCTTGTTTCATGAGGAGCTCTTTTTCTAAAGTATATTTCTCATAATTCATGCCATATTTTATAATTTCCTAGTTCAGGTTTTTCAGTTTATCTTCAACTTCCAACTTTTCTTTAAAAATGTTGTTGAAGTGTTCTTTGTTCCACCTCAAAATGTTTTCTTTCAACAATTTGAGTTTCAAAACGAAAACGAACATTCTGGACCTAGCGAAGTCCGCTTGAGTCCACCATGTCTTAATTAGTTCTAAAAATTTTGAATCCTAAAACCACATCTTTTCACACTTAAAAGGATTTCTCTGTGGTTTAGAAGGTTCTGAAATCTCCAAACATACCGGGAAATGATCTGATCCTGTGAAGGGAAGAATGGAGGATTGGAAGTTCTTATTGTAAGACGAGATATTTCCTACAATAAAGAATCTATCTAACTTTTTTGCAATATAATCGTTATCCTTTCTTCTATTATTCCACGTGAATATACCATTCCTTGGAGGAATTTCTAATAAATTAAATTTTTCGATCCATACTTTGAATTCTATTGATGATAGCGAGAGATGTTGAGTACCCCCTATTTTCTCATTTAAACTTAAAATCATATTAAAATCACCTCCTAATATAATCGGACAATCTTTGTGTTCTGAAATAACCATACTTAATTTAGCCCAAACAATTTTTTTTCCTATTGTATTATTAGGACCATACACATTGATTAGGATGAATTTCCTATCTAATTTTAGGCTCTGTATACTAGCACACATGCAATTATTGTTATTAACTAAATAAGTTAGACTAACTTTCTTAGGGTTCCAAACAATTCCTAAACCCCCCGAGGCACCTATTGCCTCTATGAAGATTGAACCCCACATTCCTAACATTTTGTTAAATTTGTCTACTTTTGCTTTATTTAGTTTTGTTTCCTAAATTAATATTATTTCTGAATTAAAACTTTTTAAATGTTGTTTTAATAACCTTTTCTTGCTGGGGGCATTTAGACCCCTAGCATTCCATGAAGTTATCCTCATGTAGTAGGAAGGCACTTCCCCTTCCCCATGTTTAAGAGTTCATCAATTTTCCTCTCTTCTCTAGCTAGGCCTTCAGCCTCACATAAATCCTTCAGTGATCTCCTCCCCCTTTTCCCTTTCGGCTTACCATATTTTGGAGAGGTTATACCTTCCTGATTCATTTCTATACCAAGCTCTTGCTGAAATATACCCAGTTCTTGTGCTGTTGGAAAAATGCATTCCTTTTTTCTGTCAAATTCTTCCATTTCCAGTTCTTTGCAGATTTTACTCCCGAGACTGTCCTCCTCCAGTTTTTTATTCTCTCTTTCTCCCATGTTTGTCCATTCACCTACCTGATTGTCTTTTGACTTCTTCTCACTCTGTTTGTCCTGCTTCCTTGCACTATCCTCCATCTGGATCTTTATCATATCCCTTTAGAGATCTTCAGTAGTATAATCATCTCCTCCCAGTTTGATAATTTTTTGGATCAGCCTCTCTTTCTGAGAGGCAGTACTCTTATCTAAATTATCAAAGTCAAACACCTTAATAAGTTCCTCTGATAGCTGCTCAAGACTGTTAGCCTCAACCTCTGGTGTAAATTCTAGGTCCTCATTTAAAAATTGTTGAAAGTCTTTAATGATAGAGACTTCTAGTCTCTTGCCATCATTCTGAATCTGTGACTAAATCTCCTCTGGGGTGAACGGCGAGGAAGGATATCCATCTGGTGTCTGCCAAAATTTTGAAGTTCTTCTAGCACCTTCAATTTGCGGGGTGGTTAACTCTGATTCAGGGATAAGATTAGTGTTCAAATGCTGAGAATCCTATTTTTCTACTCTAGAAGCTGCTTTTTCCATCCACACCTTGGGAGAAGAGAAAAGCATGACATTTTCTGCTTCACCTATATCTTGATTATTTGTTGATTCTGTAATGCTATTTTGTATCTCTCCTTGTCCTGCAGTATCCTTGTTCCCATCGATCTCCTCCTGATATATGTATATGTTAGGCCCCTTCATTTTTTCTGATTTCTGACTGCTTTCTTCATTTCCATCCTCCTTATTAAATCTTTCTTTATACTTTGCAGGAGCCTCATGCCTTACTGTGCCTTGCTCAAGATTTTGGTCTTTGTTCCAAATCCCATCTAATTTGCATGTTGTTTCATGATTTTGACCAAATTTTTCTCTATTGCCTACCTCAATTCTGATTTTTGCTAATTCTTCCTTCTCCTTCCATTTTCTATCATCCTGGGCTTCCTTCTCTGTATGATTCATAGAATCCAATTCTAAGGGAGGGAAAACTTGATCTCCCAAATTCTCCTTGTTTGTCCTATAATCCTTACTGTCTGCTCTGTCTAATAATTCATTTCACTCTAAGGCCTTGCTTTTTTCCTTGTACTGTCTAACAGTTGGCTCTTTCATTTTTTTGGGGTGCTCTCTTCTGTCATTTGGAAGCTGAATCTTAATTCCATCAAAGCCCCTTTTGTTGGTCTTATGTTTGTTGTCACATTTTTCTATTCCCTTGAGTTCCTTGTCATTTTTGCTATAAACACCATTCTTCAATATGCTTGTATCCTTTATTAAATCTGCTTTTGAGATTAATAGGGTACCTTCTCTCTCATCTGGCATCATTTTTATCAATGAAGCCCTCTGTTCTACCTGAGAATTTTGTCCAATCTGAATCTCTGATCGGTAGTTTCCTGAATTTTTATTCCTTCTAACTAATTTAGAACTTAGTCCTAGGAATTTTTCCCTGAAGTGCGATGTGAGGGGAAGGACCTCAGTTCTGTGATTATTTTTAATTTTAGATTTCAGTATATCAATGATCTTCCCTTTATACTCTTGAAAGGTTATATCATATGAGGCTTTCCTGGTAATAATTTTCTTTTGGAACTCTGAAGGGTGATTAATATTAAGTTTGATGAGAATTTTAATACTATTACAGCTAAAAAAGGAAGCATCTATAGCAATAACTACTCCTATTGCAGAGCCTATTTCATAGATAATATCAACATCACATAGCTCCAGAGGAAGAGACATGGAATACCATAATGGGATCATACAATCCACCTTATCAATATGAAAATTAGGAACCCATTCAACAAATTTGACACAGAAACCTTTAAAGAAACATTCTGAGATAGCAATAAACTCATTTTTAACAGACTCTTCTTCACATTTTAAAAATAAAACATTTTCATGATGGTGAAAGATACTTACCTGTTCCTGGCAATTGTCCGATAGCCATTCCATTAAGAGATGAATGTCTTTGGAAGGGCCAGTCCAAATTGCGAAGATCCCTCTCTTCAGACAGTCGAACCAAGAATCTTCAACATCGTCAATGGTGATGTGAACTGGTTTTTCAAGGGGGTTTGGTTGCAGCGATCCAAGAGAACAATTAGGGTTAGGAGAAGGGGATGGGTTGCTAAGCCGTTTATGAGGGGGTATATAGATTGGAGAGGAGGCTAGTTTTAAATCAAATTTAACAGCTGGAAGATTAAAGGGAATTGAAGCGCTTCCTGGAGGGGACAAAGATTTGAAAGAATTTGGAAATACATATTTAGTCATGTTAAAAACTCAGATCTGGTTATCGAGATGTTCTACCATGAATATAGGCAATTGGGGGCGCGTTCCAGATAGGTTTTTGATATCAGAGCAAGCTTTCGCATTGATTGTAAGTCTTTGAAGCCCTTCTTTTGGACGGAGGCGGGTGGCCTCGACTACTGCTTATCCAGAGCCTCGAATCTATTGGCCGTAGGAACATCGAATCTTACATCCATTTTACCATATTTTAGGTTAAGAAATTTGCTCTGGTTCACTGGAGAGCTTCCATGTCTCGCTATTTCGATGGCCCATGCATTTCTGGAGAGTCTCAGTTTGTTCCTTTGCCCTCGATTCGGGCTTGGATAACTGATTGAAGTTTTCGCTTTCGACATTTTCGCAAGCAGAGTTAGTTCTTAATTTCATTATGTCTCATGATTAATTACAATGAGAAAGAAAATTAATTTAAGAAAGACATTTTAATTTAAATTGTTTAAAGTTATTGAATGAAAATTGTATATAGAAAATTCAATATTTAATTATATTTAATTAATTGAAAAATTAATTAAATAAAAGAATTAAATTTAAAAGATTAAATTAAAGTTCTAATTTTAGCATATTTATATTTATTTAATTTAATAATTATTATTTAAGAGTTTTATTTTAATAATAAACTCTAAATAATATTATTAGTTGAGTAATAAATATTATTTGATTAAAAATAAAATATTAAAATGTGAATATTTGATTAATTAAAAACTAATTAAATTGACGCTTTAAATAAAAAAGTCTAAAATTAGAAGTCTAAACTTAAAAGTCTAAAATTAGAGGTCTAATTTTAAAGGTCTAAATTTAGAAAATTGGTGAAAGAAAGATTAGTATATGATGTTATTTAATTAATTAGAAATTAATTAAATATGTACTTTAGTTTAAAATATTTATTTTAAAATTCTAATTTAAGAAGTTGGATAAAAATAGAATTACAATATTAAAAGAGTAAACATTTAATATTGTCTTATTATGATTATTTAATTAATAATTATTACATTAGAGTTGCATTTAAATAATGAGCTTTAATTATTCTTATTGATTTAAATAATGATCTATGTTTCAAATAGTGCTTACACTAATTAATAGGTGGAGGAAAAGAAAATATAAAAGAGTATTTTAATTAAAAAGTTCTTTAAATGTGCATGAAAGAATTAATTTTAAAAATTTGATTAAAGTTCTAATTTAGGTGTCTTTATATATTTAATTTAACAATAATTTATTTACGAGTTTGATTTTTAATAAACTCTAAATAATATTATTAGTTAAATTAATAAATATTATATTAAAAACGTCACATGATTTAATAAGGGAGAGAAAACTTTAATTTAATAAAGTTTATTTTATTAAATTGCATAAAGTGTGTGCATGAAAATTAAAATACAGTAATTAAAGACAAAGGGTTTTCGCATGATTGCATGATCGAAGCCTTGATTTAGGGGAAAGACTCTTTGTTAAGTAAATTAGAGCTCATTTCTAGATACACAAGTTTGGAGGAGCCAATTTTTGAAAAGAAGGTTTTCAAAAGAAAAGTAAGATTCTTGCGTGTTTGTGCATTCATTCTTTTAGCATCAGATCTAGGTAGGATCTTGTGGGTTTGTGCAGTAGTGCTCATTCTTCGAATTCTTGTCTTCTTCGTGTCTGTTGTGTTTCTATTTTAGAATTTCTTTGGGTTGAAACCCTTGTTTGAGAAAATTGATTTTCCATTATAGAATTGTCTGTGATTTAATCTAAAAACCTATAATGAACATTGAATTTATTTGTTTTCAAAACAAAATGAATTATGAAAGTTACTTTTGTATGTACTCTTTTTATGATGTGTGGTTTTACTATTAGGTGTCAGGTTGACTTAGCTTTGACCAGTCAAGATGTTTACCAGAGGCTTGGGAGTTTTGTCTGTAATGTCATGATGATGCATTGTATATGATCTTTTATACTCAACCATGGTAATGTATCTTGTATGCTCTATGAGGTGTTTTGATCTATTGATTGTTATTACTTTTCAATGTTCTTTTGTGAAATTGAGGTGAATGGTGTAACCCATTTGATATAACCTTTGAGTCTTCGATCAGTTGTTTTTGGATTGCTTTCTAGTTGCTCGTATAGGACTGAGGTGTTTGTATGATTTTTTCTTGGTGATGCCATTTTATGACGTGGATTGATTTATGTATACTTGATTTTGGGATCAACCTTGTTAGGATGATCATTTTGGTGGAATCTGTGATTATGATCAGCGATTTTCAGTACTTGTCAGTTACTTGTTTAAGAATTGATGTATGGTATGTGGTCTTTTGTGATATTTTGATTTTACTAAGCTTAGGGTAGGTTGTCTATATGTAATGTCAGGAAGTGACTTGCAATGGAGGCTGGGGCCCAAAGTGGTTGCTAGGGTAACCCATTGTAAGTTGTTTGATAAGTGAAAATACCACACTAAATGGGAATAAAATGAACCTAATGAGAGTCTTTGTATATTCTCGCCCATGCCTCAAGTGCCAGTATAGACTAGGATGGGAGTAGAGAGAATGCTTGGTTGCAACCATGAATCGTTAGTATGCCTTGTCAATAAGAAAGGATACTAGTGCCACATAGAGTCACTAGGGGGCCGAGGTTGAGTTAGACTGCCAGGGTAACTCTAGCATTGATTCATGTGATGACACTTGCCCGCTTGCATAGTAGATTCCCTATGTGTCTGTGTTTGCCTTTGGGTCTAGATGTTGATTTATCTTAAAATCTTTGAGTAGGATTACTTTTAGGGTTTCCTGGACATAGATATCACTTTTGATTTTTTTGGATTGATATCTTGTTTGGGACTTGAGACTATCTCCTTAGTGCTATGGGAGTGGACCTTTTTGGGTTACCACGAGGTCGGGTGGTAGTGCTTTTTTTTATACCATTGAAATCCGACCGTCAGATGTCACTACTGGATGTGTTTGTGCAAATGTTCCTTTCTATCTGTTTTGTATTTCTATGATGGATGGTTGTACTATTGTATTGTATTTGATTTCATAAGATCGTAAGAGATGATGTAATTTATTTCATGATGTATATTATTTCAGCCTTTCATACCTTGTGACCTGTACAGTGGATGATTGTGCATTCTATTTATTGCCAAGTGGCATCATATATAATTGTATTTTATTTAAATGGATTCATACTGGTATATTATTATTTGATGTGAATTTATTATATATTAGATTTATTATTAATTAAACTTAAATGTGATTCAACATCATGGGACCCTTAAGAATTGTAATCTATTTTATGGTATGTGTTTATGTGAATGTTAATTAATTGCTTCCACTATGTTACAACTGTTGTTGTTAAGTTATTATCATTAAATTTTATAAAAAAAAATGTTTGACAAACTTAGTAAAACTTTAGGTTACCTTCTTTTGGGTCACATGGCAGGGCATTACACCATTTTTATCACTCGGTAAGAACATATCACATCAAATTTTGTGCCAAATCAAGCACTTATGTAGTCTATGTTTGACTCAATAAGTATTATGTTCATCATGTTGTAGTTCGATGAAATCTCTGGTAAGGTATAAGTGTTCTTTCTTGGTAGTCTCTATCTAACTCGATGAGTATTTAAGTGCTCAAGAATCACTAAATGTTTGGCAATAACTATGTATTAGAACTTTTCTTCCTTTCTATTTGGGCATCACATAACTCAATAACGATGTGAAGCAACTATCTTTTTGTCACTAACTAGCAACACATTTCTTATGAACGTTAATGGGAATAACATTCTCCCCCTTGGACATTAATGGAAAAAACTTGATACTTCAATTTTTTAAACTTATATACAGATCTCTTCAACTCATAAACCCCTCCTATGTGTATGACTCCTCAGAAAACTATGTAGTTTTGCAAAAACAATTTTAAAAATTTTTTTGTTTGTAATAGTATGATAATTCATTATATTTCCTTATACCTCTATATAATTCAAACAAACAAACATACAAAATGATATCTCATCCCCATTCAAAATAGTATCTCATCCCCCTTTTTCAAAACTGATATCAAAAGGTAATAGTAGAAAAATAAATATCTACTTTGGGTCCAGACCAAAATGATCAATAAAATATTTATATTTCTTGAGACTCATTGCAATATTTTGTGTTGATTTATTTTGAGAAGCTCAAGCATCTTTTTCTCAACTTGTAATTCAACAGCAAGGGTAGTCATGTGGTCTACAATGGAGAGACTTGGGGATGCAATCAACTCCTTAGGAGTCTTAATGTGATGTTGCATGACCTCAAAATGAGGCAATAGAAACCCTTAGATCTTATTTATTTGTTGGAATTTACAAGTGGGAAGTACACTTTTGAGAGGGGGGTTGAATCAGAAGTACTAAACTTTAACCTCTAAAATTCTTAACTTAAATCAATACATGCATGAAAAACATTTGAAATAAGATGAAAGTAAAAGCATGCATGAAAAATATTTGACATCAAATTTGATCACCCAGAAACCCTCCAAAATGAGAAGGTAAAACTGGGGTGGGGATGACACCCACAACTTACCACTTCAGTAATAATGTAACTTGTCAAGGTTACAATGTTTGACCATCAGTGATGGTCTCCATTGTGAGAGGCCTACCCTGTTAAAGGCTTGTACACCTTGTTAAAAGTGCACCTGTCTAAAGGATTTACAAAACATTCACATGGAATGCCACCCTATTAAAGGATTTACACAATGGCTATTAAACCAACCTAAGTCCATAGCATTTTGTTTTTTTGTAACAATTGTTAGAGAGTACAATATAATGTTTGACCTGGTTACTTACAATATGATATTCTAATTTTAGATCCTTATTGTATTCAATCTGATCCTCACTAATCTCATATGAAAATGTTGTAACCTTGATCCTTTGTTCTGCTAACTGATTTTGCAATGTTGTCCTTCTTCTAAGTCACCTTGATTATTTCCTGATCAATTCACCCCTTTCACTACTATCATCATCTTTTTCACATGCATTCTCTCTCACACACTAAATTATGGAGCTTCATCTCCCTTTAAAAAGAGTTTGTTGGCTTAGGGTTAGGTATGAATCTATGATTGAGATTCATCTAATTTTCCCTCTCAATTCCCTCCATTTTTCTCATTGGTTGCATGTTGATTACATAGGTAATCAAATAGATTCAATCTTATCTCTAAGATTTGAGATCTATCCATTAGCTAGCATGCAAAATGGTATACTTATTAGTTTGTGAAGGCACAAACTCTTATGTTGATTTTGTGTTGCTCAACACTTGTTGATTACTAATGCTCGACACTTACTAAAATTCTGTCTTGCTCGACACTTAAACATGCTTGGCATCTATTGTTCACTCGGCACATATACTCACTCAACACTGTCTATTTTCTCAGCACTTGAGTGACTTGGCACTTATTGAATTTTTGGCTCGACACATATTGCAACTCCACACTTGTATATGTTATACTCGGCATATGTTTCTAGCTCGGCATGAACTTAGCGAATAGCTTAAGTGTGTTGACACTCAATTGTCAAAACCATTCTGAGATCAACAATCTCTTCCTTTGACATGAGTGTCAAAAACACTTAACTATGCATGATGAGTCTATCTCCCTTTAAGTAATACAATTTCAATTCAGCATATATAAAAAAACTTCAAAATTGTTCAAATTTTTTTGAAGGACTATATACCTCAAAATTTTGTGTCTTCCCCTGAGTTGATGTACCTTTTTCTGTAACCAAAATTTTACTCCTTTTACTCCTTTGAGTGGATTTACCTTATGTTGATACTCTTTGTTTGATATGGTCTGATATACCCTATTTTTGCTTTTCTATTTTGTAACTTCTCCTTTGTTTTCTTTTCTCTATTTGTTGTGGCTCCCCCTTTCATTTTGGCTCCCCCTCACATGTCTCCCCTTGCAGATTAAGTCTCCTTATGGCCTTTTGATTTATCTCCCCCTTTTTCCAATTTCTCCCCCTTTTTGACACTTATTTCAAAGGGTCTATATGTTGGCTAAGTATTTTTCCAAGAAGGTCTTGTTTACTTCCATCACAATTCTCAAAGCAGCATCCCAGTTTTGAATTGTGACTTCTAGGGATTTGATTTGTATTGTTGTCTCTACTACAACGTGAACTAAGCCATCTAATGTTGAAAGATTAGGATCTTTCTTCAATAAATTTTATACATAGGCTAGTTCCTTTTGTAGAATCTCCATGTGAGGGGTTAGGGCAGCTTGTATTTGAACTAATTTGGCTCTAGTATTAGCCTCTTCTGCTATCAACACAACTAGTTCTTTTTGTGTGTGAAGCATTGTATGAAAGTGCTTCTCACTTTGAGTTGGATCTTTTGGCAATTGTATATCTGATACTTTCAAATTTCTTTCCAAGCTCATTATTCTTTGGCTGGTTTCTTGTGTGAAGATTGAAAGATCACACAATTTTGTGTACAATGAGAATATATTCTCAAGTACTGTCTTCACCTTCTCAATTTTCTTTGCCATCTCTACCTATGATAGTGCTATTTGACTAGATATCTTTTCATTGAACTTTGTTTGAAATTTCTTTTGTAACCATTCCATTAGTTTTGCATTGGTGTCATGATCTTCACTTTGCACCTTATCCACTATTTTTGAGAGTTGCTCCAAAATGGGCTTTGTTTCCTTAGGTGATTGCAAGGTAAAGGCATCTAAGAAGATGTCCTTGATCTTATGTAATGCTTGCTTTTGTTTATACTCATTTTTGAGTATCTCTTGCTTCTACTTCCTTTCTAATCCCTCTTGCATCTCATTAATCTGATCAATGTTCATAGCTGCATTGTCATACTTTGGAATGACTATTTCTTCATCTAATGTAGGATCTCCATAGTGAAGTACCCTTGCAACTTTTGTGGAGCTCGAGCTTGGTGCTGATATTTGTAGTGGCATAAAATTAGTGCTCAACTTTTGAATCACTCTAGTAGGAGTCCCAGTAGTTGGTAGATTCACCAATGTTTGAATTGCTTCTTGGTTTTTTTCTTTTGGGCTTTCCTTGTCCTCTTTTGATTTTTCTTTATCAATAACAATTATTTGTGGTGGTGCACCTTGTACTTGTGTAGTAGGAACAAAAGTATCCATATATCCTATTTGTTCCTTTGTAGACTCTCCTTTGCAGTTTGAGTCTTGTGCTCAATCATCATCACTTTGATTGTGGAGTCAACCTTTGTAGATGTATCTATTGATGGTTGCATTGTAGGTTGTCCACTAGTAATTGTAGGGATAACTAAAGATGGTTCTTGTGGATTCACCTTATCCTTTGTTAAGTTAGCTACAACTTTTTGTAGGGCCCATTTGCCGTTGCACCAAAAGCCATGACTGTTAGTGAACATGGAACACCACATAATTAACCACCTGTGGATAGGGGAGCGCATCACATCACCCAAAAATATCCCCCTCGACGTGCATACTAGGTGCTTACGTAGGTCGGGAAGGCACCGGAGAGATTTGAACCCATGACCAGGCTAAAACTAGGCTCTGATACCAATTGAAGGACCCATTTGCCGTTGCACGAAAAGCCATGACTGTTAGTGAACATGGAACACCACATAATTAACCACCTGTGGGCAAGGGAGTGCATCGCATCACCCAACACTTTTTGTAATTCTTCTACACTAATAAATATAGGATTACTGCATAATTGAGTCTGTATTGTCGATTGGTCAAGGATCTTCTTGAGATCCTCTACAATCAATGGATTGATGTTCATACCAAAGTTTTCAAGAACATCCTTTACTATTATTGTATCAGTAGGTATAGAGGTGTCATGTGGAGGGCTCAAAGGCAGCAGTTGTGTGTCTAACACATTCTATTATGTTTGTCGCTCCTCAGTTGTTGCCACTTCATCCTTTTTCTGTTGTGTCTCCTCCACTATGTTATCTCCTTTTTCTTTCTTTGTTTATTCTTCTTTGTCATTCTCCTCCTCTTCATTATTCCTTCCCTCAAAGGGATCTTCCTCTCCTTCCTTAATAGTGGTTAGCCCATAAATCAATTTCCACATTTGAGTGGACTTCTTTACAACATCTTCAATCTTATTTTGAAGAATGTTGAAGGCTCTGTATTTGGGTGCAAATTTTCTCCCATGCTTCTTGTTAGCCTTACTTATTTGTGTTTTTGTAAGCTCTGGCATTACTCAAGCCAATGTAGACTCTCTTATTTCCTTCTCCATTTTGAGGCAATAATGTCATTTATTTTCAACAATAGAATATAATTATTTAGTCATTGAATTATCAAGTTCAAGTGGGGTATTCTTGAACTTAGCCATCATGGTATAGACTAATTCCTCAACCATGTTTTGTTCTTCCCTACTTAATTGATTGAAATCAATGTTCTTCAAGCCAGTTAAGTCTTCATTATCTTTAATATTATCACAAATATTTTCTAAAATAGACTTGGTGGTATGACTTACCACTCTAAATTGGCTTGTGTCTTCTAACTCGATCTTTTCTTCATCAGAGTCGGGTTGAGCAACATATTTTCTTCTTAATTTCTTCTTGGTTGGACCTTGCTATTCTATTGCCTTCTTCTTTTCTTTCTCCTTAGCCTATTGAGTTGTGGCTCTTGTGCTTGCTCTTGTAGTAGGCTTTGTAGGGTTTGGCTGAGCAACCTTTTTTTCTTTGTCTGTGCTATAGGTTGTGTGCTTGCTTTCCTCTTCTTGGGTTATGGTTTGGTTGGTGCTTCCTCGACTTGTTCCTCCTCAACACCTTCTTCTTCTTCATCTTCACCCATGCCTTGTGTCAAGGCAAGTGGTTCTTGGCCCAATTCTTCTTCTTCTTCATCTTCATCATTTTTCTCTTCTTCTTTTGCAGTTCCTTATCCAAAATTGGCCTCAAGTTTCTTGACTAACTTATCCTTCTTTTTCAATATAGATGTTGTCTTTAGATCCATGTCAACATTTGATCTAACAGCATCATAAGTGCCAAAAGGTTTTGCACTTTTGTCAATTTCTTTCGCAAGTAATGTTGTGATTGTTGTTGATGCCTCATTAATGTTTATCTCATATCCTAATGGCCTTAACCATCTAATTCTTGGTACTGTTGCTTGAATATAGAGTTTAAACTCAAAGTCATATTAGGGTTATGCCTGCACCCTATAAAGGATTTTTTTTTTTTCAAAGGATCTCTCTTTTTCTGGTCTTCTATAGATATTCTCTGTAATTTTTCTTGCCTCTTATTCAATAGAAATCATTGTTGTCATATCCATTTATCAAATGTTTAAGTTTGTGTAATCTATCATGCCTTTTTTTCTTGGATGTATTCTAGTAATTGCAATGTCATATGATTATGTTCATATCAATTAACTAATCTATTAAGTGAATCTATTGTATTCTTTGCATGATAATATTATTTTTGAATTTTCTATGGTGTTAAGATTGAAGGAATAAAAATAGTGGTATATCTTCTGAAGTCTATTGGATTTTAGTGTAGTTATCAAGAGGAAGTAGATCAAAATACTATTTGGTGTATCACCCACTCTAGATTAAACTTGGTAGTTAATTTTTTATGCATTTTTTTCTCCTTTTTCTTCTAAAAAATTAGTTAGATGCACCTTGATAGTAAGGAAGCCAACCTTCTCAAGAGATTCAATATCTTATTGCAAAGTCCCACACTTTTGAGATTGTTTCCATATTACACAAGTTTTCTTGAGGGTCATACCTTAAGCAAGGGTGCAGACTTTTGTGTCAATAGGTATCATCCCCACTAGAGTTTTCCCTCTAATCAAGGGTTTACCTAGTTAACATATCTAGTGTTATTGTGGATGAGTGTCTTGTTGTGGTTTCTGAGAATATTGCTCATATGGTTAACATTTAATAAGGTTGATAATTGTGATAATAGTTGGATGACTAATTCATTCCCCCTCTCAATTATATTGGTGGACTATATATTCAAACAATTGGTATTAGAGCATTGGGTCCTTAAAGTGAAAGCTTAATAGCTTTGGGAGATCAATGGTGAATCTTTTTAGAAAGGATAGTCCTAAATTTGATGGAGTCAACTATGATAGTTGGAAAGAGAAGATGAAGACTCATCTGCTATGTATGGATCCAGGTTATTGGATTTTAACTAAATTTAGTAAGATGATTGTGAAAGAAGAGAAGCTTGAAGAATGCAATATAGCATAAAGAGATCTTTTAATGTGTAATATGAGAGCTAGAGAAGCCTTACTATCAACTCTTCTAGAGAATGAGTACAATCAGGTAAAGTCACTACAAACATCTCATGAGATTTGGAAAACATTAGAATCTATTTTTTAAGGTGATACACATACAAAGAGGATAAGATTGCAGAACTAGATATGTTCATTTCAAGATGCTAAAATGATGGAAGATGAATCTATAAGAAGATATTTTGGTAGGATATCTAATATTTTTGTAGGAATCAAATCATATTGTAGAATAAGGAAGAAGATGAAGTTGTGTGGAAGATCCTAAAAACTATGACACCACCATTCAAGCAAGTAGCACAAATGATTAAACTACTAATACCCTGTATTAAGAAGTTTACCAAAGAAATTTTCTTAGAAGATTAGAAGCAATAGAAGTAATTCTAAGATAGTTTGGAGAATTGACAAGAGTTGAAACAACTTTTAGTGCCTTAAGTGTTCGGCCAAGTTTGTCTAGAAGTGAGAGCACATATGGAGATTTTGCTAGCAATAGCAGAACCAGATTTGATGAAGATAGGAAAATTGAAGAAGGTATATCCCTTATTGTAAGAAGAGAATCAGACGGTATGAATATTTTTAAACATTGGAATTGTAATAAATTTGATCATTATGCATCCAAATGTCCTAAAAGAGAGAAAAAAGTATAAGTATAAGCCTAGAAGACCTAGAAATTGTTTGTATGAAAATGAAGATGAGGAATCTGATGGAAAAGTTCAAAGTAAAAGTGATGTTGAGATAGGATTCATAGCCATTAAAGAAGATGATCTTGATGAAGAAATTAGAGGGAAAAAAATCTCTAGTTTCCCAAGTTCAAAAGAAATATTATTAGATAATAGATAGTGGATGTTCACACCACATGACTAGTGATATAAACATGTTTGTCAAATTTAGGAATCATGATGGAGGTATTGCTAGAGTTGGTAACAATGTAGCATGTCACATTATATGGATATGATCTAGTACTCTTTATGGAAAGACTAACATTGATGATGGATTAAAAAATAACTTTTTGAGTGTTGGATAGATGGTGGATAAAGGTTATTTGTTGCAATTCACAAAAAATACTTGCATTATCAAAGATAAAGATGGTAAGCTGATTGGAATAGGAACAAGGTCTAGAAGTAATGTATTTCAATTGAATCCCACTGAGATAACATGTTTGGTTGCAAAAGTGGATAATAGTTGGTTATGGAATAGGAGATTTTGTCATATAAACTTTGATAATATTGTGAAGGTTAGTAGCACATTTGCAGTTAGAGATCTGTTTAAGATAATAAAGCCTACTAATATTGTTTGCAAAGAATGTATCATGGCTTAGCAAAAGAAGGTATCATTTCCCAACAACAAATTCACTACTATAGAAAAGCTAAAGATTGTTCATGTAGATTTGAGTGGCCCTTTGATACAGGAGCATCTTGGGTTTTCTTGCAATCCTGCATGTTTGGAGGGATTTTGGTTAAATACTAGGAGCTCAACATGTTGTAGGAGCTTGACATAGTCTAGGAACTCGACAAGGTTTGGGAACTTAGCATGGTTTGTGGTTACTCGACATGGTCTATGGAGCTTGGCTTTACTTAAGAATTTACTGGTGCTTGGTTTGGTCTTGGTTTTTGTTGGTGTCGAGTTATCTATAAACTGAATTGTGGCTTGACCTATATTTAATTTAAGGGGTTTAATTTAGTTTGTATTGAGCTGGGCCGACTTGTGGCTTAGTTGGGTATATGTAAGGGGTTTTGTGGAGTCTTTAGGGTGGTCGTTATCATCCAGCTTGGAGAAGGGGATGAAATATAGATGCAAATTTTGAAGAGCTAGGGTTGAGGCTTAGGAACCAAAGGATTTCTTGGTGGACTTAAGGGTACAAGTTGTTAGAGTAAATAATTATTTATTTATTTATTCTATTACTTAAGCTTACTTAGGTAAATGCATGTAGTTAATAGTTGTAGTGATGAGTTGTTGACAACATGGGAGTTTGCTCCCTTCTAGCATGTTCCACCTTTTTGTGGAAGAGTTCTTACTTGTCAACCTTATCTTCTTCCACCTTCCATCTTGTTCTACAAGCTTCCATCAGGCCTTTATATTCGGGCTCTCCCTTTTTATTTTCTAAACTCAATTGTAAATACATTTTCTTTGTTTTGCAATATGTTATCTCTCAAGTCTGTTTAGGGTTTTTCCAAGCTCCACTTCTTTTTTCTTGGTTTCCCTTCGATAAGCTATTTTCATGCAGGTGATCTTGGCGAGTTGTGGAGTTGGATTTTATCAACTCCTACATGGTATCAAAGCCTCCCTACTACTTCTTGGCTAAAGGTTTTTTGAAGCTGCAATTCAAAGACACAAAACCTAGTTTGTTTGTGCATTTTTTTTCACTCTAGGGGAAAAGCATTTTTTTAGAGCACTTTGGGCCCAAACGAATGTTGCCATTGGATCTAGAAGGCCATTTATAGTCAGGATTCATATAAAATTTTGCAATTTTGGAGACAGAGCTCTGGGAGGCAAAAAAAATTTAGTTGTAGGGCCTGCCGTACAGACTGTACAGACAATTTGATCAAAAAAATTAAAATTAAATGTTTGCATGCCACATCACCATGGTACTACCCAGTGGCCACCGTGGGGCTTCCTGTGCACCACTCTTTCAGTGGTGCCCCCTATTCTCTTCACCGCGGTGCCTCTGTTCCTGACCGCAGCCCGCACACTGCTTTCCCAGCTGCACCTCTAACATTCTCTGCCTATTTTCTGGACTCAGCCAAGGATCCTGCCAACTCTGCCAGTTCTGCCACCCTTTGCACTGCTCGAGCTCCACTCCTCCTGACTATTATTTCCTACATGGAGTTTCCAACACTTGGCATCACATTTGTGTGATATGTGGTGCGCCACGTTGGCACTTGCCACATGACCCCATGCCACATTAGTGACTAAGTCACTGTTTTGCCACGTGGCTTTTTTTTTTGCTGCGACAGCCCCTGGGCTGTCAAATTTTTTCCAATAAAATGATAATGTCAGCATGATATCAACACAACATCAGCACCCCTGCCAGGCTCTCCAGGGTCATTTTTGACCTATAGTTGTTTTTTGGCCATAACTTGTACATACATAGGTATTTTTTCGATTTGAAAGAAGTGCCGAAAAGCTAGTTTCAAGACAAAGATATTCGTGTAGATATTTTTAGGTTCTAATGTAGTTTAGTTTTTTATTTTTGCATCCCATGTCCATTTTTTGAAAACGTTATATTTTGAAAGTTGGTTTTGTCATTTTTTCAGAAATGCTTTCATTTCTTTCAGACTCTATCCCATGCTCTTTCTATCATATTTTTGGCATTTTTTTCTCTATGGTAGATATCTTGGATGTTCTAGGTTTGAGGATTGTTTTCATGGCATGGGATCTTTTCTTTTGGGCTGTACATCTTTTATATCAACTTTTTTCCTTTTTTGATCATTGTAGCTATCATTTGTAAGCACTTGTATGTATACACACTGAGATAAAGTGCCACTCTTGCATTTTGGGTTCATGAACATTGTTTTGAGATAGTTGTACTTGCACTATTTTTATAAAGCACCATGGGGAGGATAGTTGTTTGCTATTTTTGGCCTTCTTCCTTGTGTTTTCTCATGCAGTGTCAGTGTGATTGTGTCTTTATAGGTGTTTGTACCTCTTTCCCTCTCGTCATTCTTGGTTTTGTTTGCAGAGGATATTGGCCCACCTTCTCAGTTGGCTATCATCTCACCTTGTTTGCATTAAGGCGGGGTTATTTTGGCATTCTAATGCTTCCTTGGTTTGATAGTTTGATAGTGTGAGCTATGTATTCAGTGGTTGATCCTATATACAAGGTGATTGTAGTGGTTGGCTACCTATGTATTTCGGTGAGATGGATAATCTACCATATAGACACGCTTAGTTCATGCCTTCTTCTTTCATGGAGGTTCTTCAGATCAACAGTTTCTTTCTAATGGTAGATTTTGTGGCTTCTTCATGCTTTAGTGATGCTCTTCACGATCACTCTTCATTCCTGTTTTATGGGACATTCCTTAGTTGGAGTCTTCTTCAGTCCTTTACTAGTTTCTTACCTCTTTTTGAGGGAGGGTTTTTCCCATGTGGTTTTCTCTCTTTCCTTGTTTTTAGAGGTTGCATTCTCTTTGCATTTTACATAGGTACCTAGTATGGCCTCATTGTTGGGACCCATTCTGAATTTCATCTTAGTTTTGTGAGCTTAAGAAATTCCCCTAAGTTGCACTTAAGGGGGGTGCTAGAGTAAATAATTAATTTATTATTTATTATTTATTTATTATATTACATAAGCTTACTTAGGTAAATGCATGTAGTTAATAGTTGTAGTGATGAGTTGTTGACAACATGAGAGTTTGTTCCCTTCTAGCATGTTCCACCTTTTTGTGGAAGAGTGCTTAGTTGTCAACCTTATCTTCTACCACCTTCCAACTTGTTCTACAAGCTTCCATGAGGCCTTTATATTCAGGCTCTCTCTTTGTATTTTATAAACTCAATTGTAAATACATTTTTTTTTTTTTTTGCAATATGTTCTCTCTCAAGTCCGTTTAGGGTTTTTCCATGCTCCACCTCTTCCTTCTTGGTTTCCCTTTGATAGGTTACTTGCATGTAGGTGATCTTGGTGAGATGTGGAGTTGGATTTTATCAACTCCTACACAAGTGTGAATTCTTTTTGGTATTCTTATCTAGTTGTGGATCTGGACTAGCTAGAATTGGTGTGTGGTAACTGTATCTTGCAGGATCTTGTAGAATTGATATTATAATTGTGAATTGTATTTGGCCCTAATTGGGAAGGCCTTACAGTTGGGCATATTGCATGTAATCAGTTATTATATGAATAAAGAGTTGTGATTGGTATCAAATCTTGCACTTTTGTTTCTTGTTGTTGTGTTTCCACTGTGTGGTTATTTGCTAGGGGCTAGGACATCTCCTTTGGGGATTCTCTTGCCATGAAATGCATCACCCTTTAAGGACAAGAGGATTCTACAGATAAAGGTATTCCATGATTTTTGTTGATAACTTCACTGGAATGATGTGGGTAGCATTTCTTAAAGAAATTTCTGAAGCATTTGAGAAGTTTAAGATATTCAAGAATAGAGTTGAGAATGAATATGGTGTTAAGATAAAATGTTTGAGATCAGATAGAGCAGGAGAGTTTACCTCTAGAGAGTTTAACATGTTTTGTGAAGATAATAGAATCAAGAGATAGTTATCTTCACCCAAGACCTCTAAGTAGAATGGAATTGCAGAAAGAAGAAACATATCAATAGCAGAGGCAACGAGAGTAATGATGCTTGAGAATGATGTATCTAAGACATTTTAGAGAGAAGCAATCAATACAATAGTGTACACCATGAACAAGGTACAAATTAGAAAAGGTATGGATAACACCCCTTATGAATTATGGTTTTTTCATTCACCCTTAGTAAAGTATTTTAGAATATTTGGAAGTAAATGTTATATTGTAAGAATTTGACTTAGGCCAGAATTCACCCAAGAACTAAAGAACTCAACACAAGCACACAATAGACCAAAATAGACAGAGTATGATCAGAATGATGATATTCATTCAATAATTGGATACAACCAACATGAGAGTACACTAGGAGTGCCTGAATATAAAGGCCTCAGGAGAGCTTCTAGAATGCCTAGAAGTTAGCACCATGACATGTCATACAACCAGACACATGCCCACTAGATATGGATTATCCTCCTTTAAGCACAGGATTAAGTGCGATGATGTGAGGATAAGACTACAGTGGTGTAGCACGCAAATCAGTGGAGTAGACAACATGTGCTAAATGAGGAGTGCGAAAAACCGTGTTGTCATCATGACAACTCAGTGAATGATCCTATGTTGCAGACACCATGTGCATAATTAGAGTTGCGTAACTCAATGAGACTTCACAAACTCCTAAGTGTCTCATCTAAAATAATAATTAAATAATGCAAAATAATTAAATAATGCATTAACCTAAGTAAAACTTAAGTAAGTGTAATAAGTAAATACTTATTTACAACAACACCCCCCCTTAAGTGCAAGTTTGGGGAATACCCTTAAGCTTACGTAATCTAGGATGAAATACAAGATGGGTCCCAGCTACTAGGCCATGTTAGGTACCCATATACATAATGATATGCAATCTCCCATAAAGCGAGGAAAGATGGAAAACCTCATGGAAAAAATTCTCCCCCAAAAAGAGAGATAAAGAAGGATGCATGGATGGATGGAGTAATCAAGACCCCCCCATTATGACATACATCCAGTATATACATAAGAGAATGATAAGAAGAGGAAGAGAGATAGGATGGGCTCCCCCCCGCAAAGAAGAATGCCAAATAGTGACTGCTCCGATGAAGAAGTTGATCCAAGACTACATAATGGTGTTCCTCCCCTTAGGAAGAAACAATGCCAAAGGTACAAATGAGACACTTCCACTATGTGTGGAAAGAATCCCATGAATAAGTGATGTCTCTGAAACCTACTCAACTGGCTGAAGAACCTATCCCAAAGAACTGTCTGACTCTGCAACTGATGAAGAACCCTACTGCAACTGTTGATCATAAGTATCCACAATCACTTCAACCTATGACGATTGATCTTGTAGAGAATGAACAAGAGAGTTTGAAACCCTCGTGACAACTGAAGAGGGTAATTCTACATCAAGAAGAATAGGCAGATCACCAATACTATCCCCCAAATCTATCACTGAACCTGTATCTGGAAGATTGAATGTACCCTGCTATTCTGGAACTATCACTGTGGCGATGTATGCATGTGGACTGAACTGATGAAGTGACCTCTCACTATATCTGTCAATAGAACCCCACGTATCTGAAGCTGTTGAAGCACTGTCACTGGTGTCACTATCAGTATCCACACTGTATGATGTGCAAAGAGGAGTAGAGGACAAGCTCGGAAAACTTTCCTCAAAATGAACATCCTTCTCCACAAAAATCTGATGTGTCTTAGGATCTAGAAGTCTGTATGCCTTCACACTATCTTCATAACCAATGAAGGTACAAGGCTAAGATGATTGTACCTTGTGACCCCTAGAAGATCTGTTTGCCCATGCAGGACAACCGAAGACTCTGAAGTGTGTCACAATAGGTTTTCTACCACACCATGCCTCAAAAGGAGTTTTGCCATCTAAGGCTGGATGAGGAGAACGATTAAGAATGTGAGTGGCACTAGAGATTGCTTCGACTTCTAATGATGGATCTAAAGACTTGGCATGAATCATGCAACTTGCCATAGACTTAAGAGTTCTAATCCTCAATGCTGCAACATTTGTCTTATGCGGACTGAATGTTGAAGGAGTCTGAAGATCAATTCCCTCATGTCTGCAAAAGTCTTTAATTCTTCTGTTCACATCCATGTTTCCATTGTCCATGCGAAGTACTTTGATGGCTTTCCTTGATTTTCATTCTACATGAGCCTTGAAGTCTAGAAATGCATCCAAAACTTCATCCTTACTATGCAGAAAGTAGACCAAAGTGAACCTTGAAAAGTCATCAACTAAGGTGAGTATGTAGCAACCCTGGCTGAATGCAAAAGAGCCTGCTAATACCATGTGAACCATTTGTAGAACACTTGTTGCTCTTGAAGACTTCCCTCTTTGTAACTTCCCCTCTGGATGCATATCCATTGAATCTGATGAACACTTACCTTTAGAAAAGTTGATTTGAGGTAGACCTTTGACCATTTGGTATGTGCAAAGTTGCTGAAGATAGCGATAGTCAAGATGACCATACCGCTCATGCCATAATTGCATGTTGGAATGTGATTGAGTTAACAAGGCCTTTGAAGGAGTCTTGGGTACAAAATGCAAGAAAGAGTACACCCTCTTGTGATCATTCACTTTCCCTATTGCAACCAAGGAATCATCTTTAAGACTGTGCACTTTAACTGAGTCTGGAAGGAACTTAACTCTATGTCCATCTCCAAAGTGAGTGACTTGGTAGATTGAGAGGAGATTTGATCTTAGGTTTGGAACATAGAGAACCTCTTGAAACTCTCCATTTTACATCTCCACATTTCCTTTTCCTTCAACTTCCATTTTACTATCATTCCCCATGAAGATGTGTGGTACCCTTGAGTGATTCATTGAAGAAAAATCCTCTCTTGAAGAACCCATATGATATGAGGCACCTAAGTCAAATATCCATTCCTTTGAAGAGTGTGAATTAGCCATGAATGCTTGTCCTTTTCCCTTTGAATTTGAAGAAGATCCCTTCTCCTTATAAGCATTAGGCAATGGAACATTATGTTTCCTCATGATGTTGGTCAATTCATCAATCTGTTTAAGATAACACTCATGCTCTTCATGACCCGATTTCTTGCAATAAGCACACTTCTTCTTCTCATTATTATTGTTGTCCCCTTTCTTGTTGGAATTTGAGGACTTGCCTTGTTGATTAGATTGTGGTGTTGTCTTTTCTGCATCCTCAGATTTACTCTTCCATTTCTTCTTACCCTTTCCTTTATTTGAAGATTGTCCAGCTGAATGTTGAGAACCCTCATTGGCCACCAATGCTTTGGACTGAGATGATTTGAGAATCCCCATTGTTTTCAACTTCTTTTCTTCATCATCCAACAGTTTAGCATATTCATCAAAATTAACTTTCTTGTAGGTAGACCCTAAGGTAGTCTTTGAGGTGTTAAAAGAAGATACAAATGTGGAATATTTTGATGGCAGCTTGTTATGGATGAGATAGATCAGTCTGTCATCTTTGATAGAACTTCCACGATTAGTAAGCTTTGTCCTTAATTCATTCACCTTAATGATGAAGTCATGTATTGAGTCATATGACTTAGGATCTAAGGAAACTAGTTCATCTTCAATCTTGAACACATCTTCTTCAGACACTTTACCATAAAGGCTTTTGAGGCTATCCCAAGCTTCCTTGGATGTAGTACATTTCTTGATTTGATACATGATCTTATCATCTACCCCCAAACATATATCACATAGGGCTTTTCTATCCATTGCTACCCATTCAAAAATTTCACTTGTTGATACATTATCACCTGCTGGTTTAGGAAGAGTACCATCTACATATTGTGAAACTCCATTATGCATTAAGTGATACAACATTTTGATTGACCACAAAGCATAGTTATGAGAAGTTAATTTAGCAAACTTAAAGTTTCCCATAATGCAAAAAATGAAAAAAAAATTTAAAAAAGAGAGAACACAACACCAAGAATACCCCCCTTTTCATTGTATCAAGAAACCCCCCCCAAAATAGATGCTTTGGGCACTTTATCAGTAGTGCAATTACAATGGGCCACTTGGCAATTTTGGCCTTTGTGGACTTCTAATTTTTCTTGTTACAACCTCTTAATAGAGTAAAAATCTGAAACTTTACAATGTGCTACAATTCTGAAGCAATAAAAAGCAAAGAAAGGTCCTATTGCTAAAAGTGACAATTTTGTCCACTAAACACTACAATCTGATGCTAGAACTGGAAAGTAGATGAAAAATAATGCACTTTCAAAAAAAAATAGAACCTATTTTCGACTCCAGATGTGCCCGTACGGAGCTTTTGAAGTTGCAAAATGTAGGATTATCTAGGTATAGTCACCAAAAAATGCAATTTCTAAACAATCCTTGCACCAAAACTAAAAAATAGCTGCACCACTAAAAAATTTAGAAAATTTTACCTAATTTCAAAAAAAATTACACCTTATTTGGAGTTCGGATGTGCGAGTTATGGCCTCTTGAAGTCGGACTGCCAAAACCAAAATCAATTTGGTGAGGGGTTGCACCAGCAAAAGAAAGGGTTAAATTTGATGGTCATATGGCCGTCGCAATAGTTATAAAATGGCCTATGATGATGTCCTGATGGGCCTCAATTTTAGGCAGATAAAATGATGACATCAGCAGAATAATTGCCTCCAGGATGGCGTGGCACCGGCTTGTCGTACAGAAATGTACAGTTTCATACAATGTGTACAAAAAATAACAGGTTAGCAGACATGGATGTCTATGTCAGATGCTGACATGGATCTTAGCGAGATAGACCTGATTGTACTATCGCGTGTCACTTACTTGGCTGATCAGTTGGGTGAATGAGAATACTCCACATGTCGCAGGAGTAGTGGGCTGGGTGTCACATCCATTGGAGGGTAGTTGTAGTTACCAGAGTATTCTTAGACTGTCGGGGTTTTCTATTTACTGATGTCAGTCTTCAACTCATGTTGTCGAAATTAACTACCCGTGTCGGAGGAGGATGTTTACAGCGATTTATGCGCTGTTTATAAACAAATTTTTGCAAACAGTGTAAATGAAGGAGTTCGTCAGGAGTAGGTGGAATGTGGCCCGATTAGGTCAACATTCACTGAGATATATGGCCGCCAGTGGATTTGGCTGCCGAGCCGACTGTTGGACTTGATTTCGTCAAATTTTGCAAGTATGGGCTATGATTAAAATCAAACCCGCAGAAATAATGATATAAACCCTACAAAAAATAATATATCTACCACCAAAAATAATAGCGAGCTGAGCCGGGGTGTCACTGCCTGGTTCAGAAATTTTTTTCTCTCCCTAACTGATGAAAAATATCTAAAAATATGCAGATTCAAAAAATATAGAGAACAAGATCTGAAAATAAAATTAAATAATCAGATCGATTAGATCATACCCAATTTGCAAATTGGTGGCTTCGGGTGCCAGTTTGCAAAATTTTTTTGCCTCTCGATCAACTTTCACCTAATATAGGCGAGTTTATAGGCAATCTCCACCAATTCAGCGCTCCAGACACAACAGAGAGGTCAGAATTTGACTTAGGCCAAAATTCACCCAAGAACTAAAGAACTCAACACAAGCACACAATAGACCAAAATAGGCAGAGTATGGTCAGAATGATGATATTCATTCAATAATTGGATACAACCAACATGAGAGTACACTAGGAGTGCCTGAATATAAAGGCCTCAGGAGAGCTTCTAGAATGCCTAGAAGTTAGCACCATGACATGTCATACAACCAGACACATGTCCACCAGATATGGATTATCCTCCATTAAGCATGGGATTAAGTGCGATGATGTGAGGATAAGACTACAATGGTGTAGCATGCAAATTAGTGGAGTAGACAACATGTGCTAAATGAGGAGTGTGGAAAACTGTGTTGTCATGATGACAACTCAGTGAATGATGCATACTCCTGTGTTGTAGACACCATGTGTATAATTAGAGTTGCGTAACTCAATGAGAGTTCACAAACTCCTAAGTGTCTCATCTAAAATAATAATAAAGTAATGCAAAATAATTAAATAATGCATTAACCTAAGTAAAACTTAAGTAAGTGTAATAAGTAAATACTTATTTACACCAACATATATAAAGAGAGAAGACAATATTGGTAAGTTTGATCCAGGAAGTGATGAAGGTATGCTTCTTGGTTATTCATTCAAAAGTAAAGCTTACATATGTTTTAATCATAGAACTAAGACAATAATTGAATGCTAAAATGTAAAAGTTGATGAAAAGTTTGAAATTGAGAAAAAGATAATGGATTACAATTCTAATGAAGAAGAAGATAATACTGGAATTGTTAACAACATGTAGAAGTTTTCTTTGAGACTAACAATGATTTGCTAAAATAATGTGAAAATTGTTAAGGAAAGAGGAGAAAGACCTGAACCAAGAGAAGTATGAGTTGAGTTAATAACTCCTACCTCTAATATCAATCTAACAAAGAATC
This sequence comes from Cupressus sempervirens, assembly GCA_028749045.1. NCBI lineage: Eukaryota > Viridiplantae > Streptophyta > Pinopsida > Cupressales > Cupressaceae > Cupressus > Cupressus sempervirens. The sequence continues at coordinate 60,781,086 of CM053785.1, read as the reverse complement.
ACCCTACAAAGAAGATAATTGGAAGAAAAGACAAAGGAGTGATGACAAAGAATAGAGTTAATGAAGAGATGTGTTTGATTTCTCAAGTTGAACCTAAGAGTACAGATGTAGCATGCAAAGAAGATCATTCAATTCAAGAAATAAAGAAACAATTAGATCAGATTGTGAAGAATGAAACATGGGAATTACTTTGAAGATCTAAAGTCAAGAATTTTATTGGAACCAAATGGGTATTCAAAAACAAAATGAATGAACTAGGTGAAGTTATAAGAAACAAGGCTAGACTTGTGTGCAAAGGATATTCATAGCAAGAAGGAATATATTATGAGGAGACATATGCCCTTGTAGACATAATGGAAGTAGTAAGAATGTTCCTAGCTTATGCAAAAAATAATAAATTCAAAGTGTATCAAATGGATGTCAAATCAACCTTCTTGAATGAGAACTTGAAGAAGAAGTATACATTGAGCAGCTTGAAGGTTTCCCTCTGACAAAAGAAAAAGATATGGTATGCAGATTGAAGAAAGCTCTATATGGTCTAAAGAAAGGACCTAAAACTTGGTATGAAAGGTTGGAAAAATATTTGGAAAAACTTAGTTTTGTTAAAGGTATGACAGATAGTAACTTGTATATGAAAGAGATAGAGAATGGTTTTTTGATTATAGTAATATTTGGAGGTAATGATGAAGCAAGTGATAAGTTTGCTAAAGAAATGAAGAATGAGTTTAAAATGAGTATGATAGGAGAAATAAATTTTTTCCTAGGTTTTCAGATTATACAAAACAATGATGGTATTTTTATTTCACAAGAAAAGTATTTGAAGGACTTGTTGAAGAGATTTGGCTTGGAAAGTTGTAAGTCTATTGGTACAACAATCATAATTAGTCACAAGTTTTCTAAAAAATATGAGACACCTACAATTGAGAAAAAGAAGTAAATATCCATGATTAGAGGTTTACAATATCTAACTCACACCAAACTAAATATAGAAAATGTAGTTGGGATTGTAGCTAGATTTCAAGCTAATCTTAAGGAGTATTATTATATAGTAGTAAAAAGGATATTCAAATATTTGAAGAGAATATCTTATTATCAAATATGGTATGATAGATCAAGTGATTTCACTCTATGTGCTTATACTAATGTGGATTGGGTAGGCAATATGGATGATAGAAAGAGCACCAGTGCTGGAGCATTCTTTCTTGGAGGAAGATGGGTTTCTTGGCTGAGCAAGAAACAAGATTGTATTTCATACAGTGTACCTAAGGCATAGTATGTAGTAGCAAAAAATCATTGTAATAAAGTGATGTGGATGAAGCAGATGCTGAAGGATATTAGGATAGAATTTTCATAACCTATTATCATATATTTTGATAACACAAGTATAGTAGGTGTGTCTAAGAAGTCTATATTGCATTCTAAGACTAAGAATATATCTATTAAGTATCATGTCTTGAGAGAGAAGGCAACATATAATGAGATTAGATTAGAATATGTGAGTACTAAAGATTAGATGGTAGATATCTTTATGAAACCCTTACCTAAAGATACTTTTGACTACTTGAGAGGTATGATTGAAGTTATGCCCCTGCCTACTTCAAAGTAGATTATGCAAAGATTGCAACAATCTAGTGGTACATAGCACTATTGTTTGACTAGATTGAATGGTGATGCTTCCTATATGGGGGATAATCTATGATGAGAAGAGTTATTGAAGACTCTTAGTATTTGATATTGAACAGTGTCTTTGGGCACTTGAGCTGGTTGAAGACTTGAAGTGGTAAATTAACCAAATGAAGCATTTTACATTGATATCAATGGGGAATAGAATGCATTAAAAACATCTCCTAAGTATGTATGGGGGAGAGATAGTTATTAGGGAGATTTAGAAAGATTCGTGTAAAAGAGAAGGAATATCTCTATGGGGGAGATATCTAGCATGAAGATTTATTAATGCTAGAGAGGATGTTAAGAGTGCAATTAAATGGGGGATAAGCTAAGAAGTTTCTTAGTGAACAACTCATGATGCCTATCTAGAAGATTCAAAACAAAGCATTGTTCTAGAGGGTTTCAGATTTGATTGATGAAGAGGATTTTGAAAAGATGAGAACAAGCAGCAACAACAATTGAGCATTGTTTGGTATTCTTGGAACCTAGATGTTTTTCATCTATGTTGCCATCAATGCTAAAGGGAGAGATTGTTAGCATGAATGATGATGGTATTCCTTTGTGGGAATATCCTAAGCATTGGTGAGTATGTGACATTATTGAAATGTTGCATTCATGACTGTGTTTGCAATTGATGTCAACATATTAATAATTCTATGAAGACTGGCATAGTAGCAGATAGAGATCAAGGTCATACAAAAAGAGGTTTAATGTTCTAGTGATGCATGGGTAAGGACATGTTCCACACTATGTCCTAATGATAAGGTTCAATGTGCGTAAAGTAAGTCAAAGATGTACAAAAGATATGCCTAATTTATATGGAGGAGATAAAGTATCTGAGAAGTAGTTTCTAGTGATTGTCTTATATCTTCTAATAGAGATATAATCTAGAGATGCGTAGTTAGTCAGTGATAGAAGACAGTCTGATGGCAACATTAGTGAGTGTGCAAGCTAACAATTTTATTGTTATTATAGACTATATAATGTCACACATGTGAGACGTTGTATAGACCGTAAGCTGACAATGTTATTGTTATTATAGAATAATTAATTATCTTATTATAATTAATTGGGAAAGCCTTAAGGTCAACTCAAGGAATTATTTTGAAGATACAGTATAAAGGAAAGATGTTTTCCTTGTTTGTAAGTGTGAACATCAAGTATCAGTTGTTTTGTGTGGAAGGATGTGTGAATAAGATAAAAGTATTTGGTAAATGCTAGTAAGCGATCCAAGGGATTATTGGATGCGAAGTTCATGATCTGGTATCAAGATCATAAGGAGCAAAGGTTTGGTTGATAGGAAAAAAAGAGAGGAAGGAAGTATAGTTCAATTCCATTATTCTATAAGGAATAATACAAAGATCATTTGAATAGTGGGTTCATTTATCTTGCCTCTAAAGCTATTTGGACAGTGGGTTTGTCTACCTTCTACAACTCCTAACGAGGTTGGAATCTCCTAACAAGGATTCAAAGTCTCCTAACATGGACTAATATGTACTGAATTTTTTCATGGAATCCTAACAAGGTCCATCCTCTAACAAGGAATATTTATATTAGTACATTATCTTGCAGGTATCATCCCCACCATGGTTTTCCCTCTGGTCAAGGGTTTCCCTAGTTAACATATCTAGTGTTATTTTGCATGAGTATCTTGTTGTGGTTTCTAATTATATTTCTCATATGGTTAAGATTTAATAAGGTTTATAATTGTGATACTATTTGGATAACTGATTCACCCCCCTCTTAGGTATATTGGAGGACTATATATTCTAACAGACTCCCCTATCTCTAAATGTTTAAATTGTTTCCTTTTATGAATAATAAGGCTTCGTTCAACCTCCATTATTTTCTTCTTTACTTCATTATAGCATGCCAAAACTTCTTCATACCTAGCATGCAACTCATCTATCTTTTTATTTTCCTTTCTTGTTGTTGCCAGTGCAAATTTTTTTGTTTCTTTGCTCATGACAACAAATTTTTCATTTGAAGTTTCTTCAACTCTTTTCACAATCAAGCTACCCATTAAATCAGTGTCAAATTTTTCTATAGACTAGGATTTATTCATCTTTTGCAATGACTAAAAGAATAATGTAGTATGGTCTTTATTGTATTTGACTCCCTTGAATGCTTGTTTAGCCTCTTCTTCAGTTCTATACATGGTATTTGTTTCTTTTCTAACTACATTAATACCATGGCATCTACAATGTCCCAGTTTGGAAGAATTTTTACTCCAAATTCTTTTATCATTATTCTTCCCTCCTCTGGGGTAATCTTACCAAAATCTTGCATCATTTATGGCTTAACCTAATGTTTGATAATAGAGTCCTCCTTAGTTGGTTGCCTTGTTTGTCTTTTATTACATTTTTCCTCAAAATTTGAAATATTTGACCTCCAAAGAAATTGGATGAAAGATCTAGACTTAACGAATTTGTCATCAAATAAAAATGTTTTGCAAGCCTATTCAACAATAGGATATAACTCTTTCCATTTGAAGTCACTCACAGTTAGATCCATGATTAGCATAGGGGGCTCTTCTAGCATTCCTTCTTCTGATTTAGAAGTAGTAACAAGAACATCACCTTGACTTTGTTAGTTAGTGGTGACTGATCAGGAAGTACTGTACATACTTCATAAATTATTTGGGGTTCAGGGCATTGCCCTACAAAAATTTTAGGTACTATTTGCCACTAAAGTTTGGGCTAATATTTTCCAATTTATGGCCGACATGTTGTAACCCTAAAGTGGCAAAAAAAACTTGTATAAAGGGCTTAGGGTTAGGGATTATTTCATAGTAAGTGATGCAAAAATTGGTTCTTGCGACGGTGTTGAGTTGTAAGGGATTATAGATTGTAATTAGGTTGTAATCATTGGATCATAATAATATCAGACTTGTTGTTTGGTGGATGTAGCCTAGGGATTGGGTGAACCACATTAAATATTGATGTCTTGTGTTCTTTTCTATGATTTATTATTTTATGATATTGTTTATATTTGCATATAATTGTTATTTCTATCTGAGGTTTAATCCTAACAAGTGGTATCAATGCGAGGTTGTTTTTCTAGTTATCCTCTGTAGGAAAGTCTCATGCTTGAGTGGGAGTCTCATGGTTGAGTGGGAGTGATGGTAGATGAGGGTAAGCTAAGGGTTGACAGATTTAATGGGCATAACTTTCAGTTATGGAAGATGCAAATAAAATACTATCTTTATCAGAAGGATTTATGGAAGCCATTGGAAGGCAAAACCAAGAATTAGGGATCTATGTCAAATGGCAACTGGGATATTTTGAATAGAAAGGCACTTAGAAGCATTCAAATATGCCTAGCACCATCGTTAGCATTTAATATTACAAAAGCAAAGACAACATAAGAGTTCATGCAAACCTTAGCAAAATTGTATGAAAAGCCCTTCGCTTCAAACAAGTTATTTCTCATGAAGAATTTATTTAATATGAAAATGGTAGAAGGTAAATCTATTGCAGATCATTTAAATGAGTTTAATACTATTACTAGTCAGTTATCTTTTGTGGGTATCAAATTTGATGAAGAAATTAGGGCTCTCTTGATTTTGTGTTCTTTTCCTGAAAGTTGGAATGACTTGGTAATGTTTGTGAGTAATTCTATTCCTAGATCTTGTACTCTAAAATGTGATGATGTGATTGATGTTATTTTGAGTAAGAAAACTCATAGGAAACCCTCAAGAAGATCTACATTTGGAAGTGCTTTGAATGCACAAAGTTGAGGTGGAACAACTGAGAGAGGAAGTAATTCTAAAGATTGTGGGAAATCAAGAGGAAAGTCAAAGGTGAGGTCTCAATCGAGAGGACTGAACAACTACTAGTATTGTGGAAAACTAGTGTATAAAAAGAAAGATTGTTGGACTTGAAAAAAAAAATGAGATAAACCAGATGGAGACAAGGAGGAAAATGTGGTAAGTAACAAATCTGAAGAGGATACTTTTCTTCTATCTTTAGAAAGTGTTGATGATTCATGAGTTTTAGATTTTGGTGCTTCATTTCACGGTACACTTCATAGAGGTTATTTCATTGATTATGTCCAAGGGGATTTTGGGCTTGTTTATTTGGGGGATAATGAACCTTGTCAGATTATTGGAAAGGGAAAAATTAAGATTAAATTGCAGAATGGGAATCATTGGCTACTACATGATGTAAGGCATGTTCCAAGGCTGAGTGAGAATTTAATTTCAACAGGGCAACTCAGTGATGAGGGTTGTGTAGTTATTTCCAGTGATAGAAATTGGAACATTTCAAAAGGTTTCCTTATAGTAACAAAAGTTGTGAAATTAGGCACCTTATATGTTTGTACAAGTCATATCATTCCTTCTACTTTAATTGTTTTAGAGAAAAATGAATGTTCAGGAATAGTTGTTGTAGTTGAGTAGGGAGAACAAATAGCTACTGTAAATTCTAATATAGTACTATGACACATTAGACTTGGGCACATGAGTGAGAAAGGCATGAAAGTACTTCATTCAAAGAATGTTTTACCAGGTCTGAAATGTGTTAGTATGGATTTCTATGAAAGTTGTGTGTATGGAAAACAAAAGAGAGCAGTTTTGTGAAGACTAGGAAGGAAAACAAAAAAGAGAAATTAGAACTTGTGCATACTGATGTATGGGGACTGGCTCAGGTATCTTCCCTTGCTAGCTCTCATTATTATGTTACATTCATTGATGATGCAACTAGAAGAGTATGATTTTATTTCCTTAGATAGAAAGTTGATGTATTTCAAACTTTTAAGAAATGGAAATGCTTGCTTGAAAATGAGATTGGCAAGAAATTAAAAGGTCTTAGATCTGACAATGGTGGTGAGTATTGTAGTCATGAATTTAAAAATTATTGCTCCACTAATGGTATTCATAGAAAAAAAACTATTCCAAAGACTCCATAGAAAAATGGAGTGGTTTAATGCATGAACAAAACTATAATGGAGCATGCAAGGAGGATGAGGTTGCATGTTGGGTTGCCCTTACACATGTGGGAAAAGACTATCAATACTGCCATATATTTGATTAATAGATGTCCCTCTACTCCTTTGGGTTGTGGTATTCCAGAGGAAGCATGGACTGGTAAGAAGGTGAGTTATTCTTTTCTCAAAATCTTTGTTGTGAAGCATTTTCTCATATAGATTCTGAAAATAGAACCAAGCTAGAAGCTAAGTCAAAGAAATGTGTATTTGTTGGATATGACATTAATGAATTTGGTTATAGGCTTTGGGATTTTGAAAATCATAAAATTGTAAGAAGCAGGGATGTCATATTCAATGAGAAAGTGTTGTGCAAAGATCTATTACAGCAACATGAGAAGAAAGAAGATGATTATGTAGTGTTGGATGATACTCCAAAAGATGATCTTCCAGCCATTCCTCATGATGTGCAACAACTGCACCAACAAATACCATAGACACCAGTGAATGTTAGATGGTCAACAAGGTAAATTAGATCTCCAGAAAGATTTTCTTCCTCATTGTATTCTATTTTATTAATAGATGCTGGTGAACCTGAATGTTATGATGAAGCTGTGCAGGTGAATACTAAGATTTAGTGGAAGTCTGCAATAAAGATGAAATGGACTCTTTGCTGAAGAATAAGACATGGGATTTATGCAAGTTGCTTGTAGGTAAAAGAGCTTTACATAATAAGTGGGTTTATAGGTTAAAATAAGAGGATGGAGGTAAGAAAAGATATAAAGCCAAGTTAGTTGTAAAAATATTTGCATAGAAAAAGGGCATTGATTTTGATGAGATATTTTCTCCTATTTTTAAAATGACTTCTGTCCATACTGTTTTAAGTATTGTGGCTACTAGAGATTTGCATTTAGAGCAGCTTGATGTTAAAAAAACCTTCCTTCATGGTGATTTGGATGAAGAGATATATATGGCTTAGCCATGGGGATTTGAGGTCAAAGGTAAGGAGAATTTAGTGTGTAGATTGAAGAAAAGTTTATATGGCTTGAAGCAAGCACCTCAGCAATGGAATCTAAAATTTGATAGTTTTATGCATGAGCATAGATATAATAGGTGTCATTCAAATCATTGTGCTTATTTTAAGAGGTTAGATGATGACAACTACATTAATTTATGTTTATATGTTGATGATATGCTTGTTGTTGGGTCTAACATGGATCACATTAAGGGGCTAAAATGCCATTTAGCACATGCATTTGCTATGAAGGATTTGGGGGCAAAAAAATAAATCCTTGGTATAAAGATATGCAGAGATAGGAAGAATAGGAAATTAATGCTATCTCAGGTTGATTATGTTGAGAAGGTGTTGTAATGTTTCTCTATGGAGAATGCTAAAGCTATCAGCACACCTTTACCTGATCATTTGAAGTTGACTAAGGAGATGTGTCCTAAGACACAAGAAGAGGAGGATAAGATGTCCAAGGTACCTTATGCTTCAGCTATAGAAAGCTTGATGTATGCTATGGTATGTACAAGGCCAGATATTGCACATGCAGTGGGAGTCATTAGTATATATATGAGTCATCTAAGAATTGAGCATTGGAATGTGGTAAAATGGATTCTTAGATATTTGAGAGGAACATCTAGAAAGTGTTTACACTTTGGGGGCTCTACTACTAACTTACAGGGCTATGTTGACTCAGATTTGGCAAGAGACATTAATACCAAAAAATTACTATAGGTTATTTATTTACTGTTGGTGGGGCAATGGTGAGCTAGATTTCTAGGTTACAACAGGTTAATGCTTTATCCACTACAGAGGCAGAGTATGTTGCTATTATAGAGCCAACAAAAGAGATGATATGGCTTTAGTTCTTCTTAGAAGAATTGGGACACCCTTAGAAGGATAATTATTTGTTTATAGATAGTTAGAGTACCATTCATCTTGCAAAGAATTCAGCTCTACATTCAAAGATAAAACACATATAGTTGTGGTATCGTTTCATTAAATCAGTTTTGGAGGATGGAAAATTAAAGCTATACAAGATACATATAGATGAAAATTTAGTAGATATGTTTGCAAAGGTAGTGACAAGGGAGAAGCTAAATTCCTCTTCAGCTTTGGTTGGTCTTCTAGACTGAATAGGAATACAAGAACAACAGAGTCCAGGGAGGTTTGATCCAGTGGGAGCCTCATGGCGTAGTGGCATAACTGTAGGATCAATCTCCAAGTGGGAGATTTTTGTCTAGTGTGGAGTTTGATTAGTCCCCAAGTGGGAGATTGTTAGTTTGTGGTGACTAATCAAGGCTAATATTCACCAATTTATGGCCAATATGTTCACCACAAGTTTGGGCTAATATTCACCAATTTATGGTTGACATGTTTTAACCCTAAAGCGAAAAAAATGCTTGTATAAAAGGGCTTAGGGTTAGGGATTATTTCATAGTGAGTGGTATGAAAATTAGTTCTTGTAGTGATATTGAGCTATAAGGGATTATAGATTGTAATCATTTTGTAATCACTGGATCGTAATAATATCAGACTTGTTGTTTGGTGTAGGTAGCCTAAGTATTGGATGAACCATGTTAAATCTTGGTTTCTTGTGTTCTTTTCTATGATCTATTATTTTTTGATATTATTTATATTTTTATGTAATTGTTATTTCTATCTGAGGTTTAATCCTAACAGACTTCCCAAGTGCAACAGTTTCTCTGTTGAGACATGTTCACTTTCACAATGGAGAGGGGACTAAGATGGCTATGTGTATTCTATACTTCCTAATGCAACATCTTGTTCAATCCTCTACTTCTTCAATGTAGGTTGAGAAGGATGATCTTAAAATGAAGGTCTCTTATGTGTTGAAGGAGGATGCACACTTAATTCACTAGGATGGGGGGCAATCATCTTTGACTTAGCTTCTAGCTTGGTTCTATTTTCAAAATCTATATGAGCAAACAGTTCACAACATAAAGTTTTGAGAAAAGAATAACTCACCTTCTTACCAGTCCATGCATCTTTTGCAATACCACAACCCAAAGGAGTAGAGGGACCTCTATTAATCAAATATACATTAGTATTGACAGCCTCTACCCACATGTGTAAGGGCAACCCAACATGCAACCTCATGCTCCTTGCACTCTCCATTATAGTCTTGTTCATGCATTTAGCCACCCTATTTTCTTATGGAGTCCTTGGAATGGTGTTTTTTATCTATGAATACCATTAGTGTAGCAATAATATTCAAATTCATGACTGCAATACTCACCACCATTATCAAATCTAAGACATTTTAATTTCTTACTAGTCTCATTTTCAACCAAGCATTTCCATTTCTCAAAAGTTTGAAATACATTAGATTTTTGTCTAAGGAAATAAACCCATACTTTTCTAGTTGCATCATCAATGAATGTAACATAATAATGAGAGCCAACAAGGGAAGATACTTGAGTCAATACCCATACATCGGTATGCACAAGTTCTAATTTCTCCTTTTTGTTTTCCTTCCTAGTCTTCACAAAACTCGCTCTCTTTTGTTTTCCATGCACACAACTTTCATAGAAATCCATACTATCACATTTTAGACCTGGTAAAACATTCTTTGAATGAAGTTCTTTCATACCTTTCTCACTTATGTGCCCAAGTCTATTGTGCCACAATGCTGTATCAGAATCTACAACAACTATTTGTTCTCCCTACTCAACTGCAACAACTATTACTGAACATTCATTTTTCTCCGAAACAATTAAAGTAGAAAAAACAATATGACCTATATGAAGATATAAGGTGCCTACTTTCACACCCTCAATGAAATAACCTCTATGAGGTGTAGCATGAAATGAAGCACTAGAATCTAAAACCTATGAATCATGAACACTTTCTAAAGAAAGAAGCAAAGCATCCTCTTTAGCTTTGTTACTTAGCACATTTGCCTCATTGTCTCCATTTGGTTTATCTCCTTCATTTTTCTTTCGAGTCAAACAATCTTTATTTTTATGCCCTAGTTTTCCACAATACTAGTAGTCATTTGGTCCTCTTGATTGAGACCTCCTCCTCTTTGACTTTTCTTTTGATTTTCCACAATTTTCAAAATTATTTCCTCTCTCAATCATTCTACCTCGGGGTAAAAGCACAAACCTGTGTCACCTTTTATAAAGAAAACTGATATCAGAATGTGACAGTTCAACATTAATGACAAAAAAAATGGTATTTGCATTTAAAATATGAAGATGATGTAAACTGATGAAATGTGTAGAATTGTATGAATTTTATGCCTATAATTTTTATTATTTTTTTGTCTAAGAATTTATTCATTTTATTTTATTTTGAAGTCCCTTTTTTAACTGTAAAAAATATAGGTTGTAGTTCCCGTCAAACAAGTATGTGCAAATCATCTTTTTTTGTTATGATTTGAAAATATTTTATAGATGACAGGTATAGCTAGTGCACAAAAAAAGAAATAATTATTTTTGATGTATATTTTCTTTGTTATAAGTACTCAAGTTCGACCTTGTCAGAATCCAACAGTTTTTTCCTCCCGTCAAAACTTCCCTATCAAATCTATACCTTCTTGAAAAAAAATTACATATTCATGAAGAGGATTCTCTCCTCTAGTGATAAATATAATTTTTTTATTTTTTTGATAGGATTTACTATTTTTTTTCATTTTTTGAGAGAGCATCTTCTAAAATGTTGAAATATCGACTTATAATATTTTTAGATTATAGCATATTAAACTAATCAAAACACTCAAAAATTTATATAATGATGATATTGAATCTGAAATCTATAAAAGGGTATTTTTAGTTTTTTTTAAAATTGAGTATTGATAGAGAAATGAGATTTGACCAAAACAGGTTTTTGTATCACAAACAATGACACAGATCTATGCTTTTACCCCTCGACTTTTTGCATTCAAAGAAATTCTATATGTAGATCCACCTAAGGATTTCCTATGAGTTTCCTCACTCAAAATAACATTGATCACATCATCATATTTTAGGGTACTAGATCCAAGGACAAAATTACTCTTAGCCATTACCAAGTCATTCCACCATTTAGACAAAGAACACAAAATCAAGAGAGCCCTAATTTCTTCATCAAAATTGATACCCACAAAAGATAACTGACTATTAATAGTATTAAACTCATTTAAATGATCTGCAATAGATCCACCTTCTACCATTTTCATATTAAATAAACACTTCATGGGAAATACCTTGTTTGAAGTAGAGGGCTTTTCATATAGTTTTGTTAGGGTTTGCATCAATTCTTCTTTTGTCTTCACTTTTTTAATATTAAATGCCACTGATGGTGGAAAGCATAATCAAATGATTCCAAGTACCTTTCTATCTAAAAGATCCTATTCATCATTTGACATAGATCCCTGATTCTTGGTTTTTCCTTCCAATGGCTTCCAGAAATCCTTCTGACAAAGATAGTCTTCCATTTGCATCTTCCATAACTAAAAGTTTTACCCATTAAACTTGTCAACCCTCAGCTTACCCTCATCTGCCATCACTCTCACTCAAATGTGAGACTTTCTTGCAAAGGATAACTAAAAAAAAACGTCACTCTGATACCACTTGTTAGGAATAAACCGCAAACAAAAATAACAATTACATACAAATATAAACAATATCAAAAAATAATAGATCACAAAAAAAAGAACACAACACACCAAGCTTTAACATGGTTCACCCAATCCCTGGGCTATGTCCACTAAACAACAAGTCTGATATTATTATGATCTAGTGATTACAACCTGATTACAATCTATAATCCCTTACAGCTCAATACCCCTACAAGAACCAACTTTTGCATCACAATAATGACACAATCCCTAAACCTAAGCCCTTATATACAAGTATTTTTACCACTTCAGGGTTATAATTAATAATTACATGTTCTCACAACATCCCAATAAAATAGGGCCCCAAAGAATTTATGAAGTGTTTACAGTACTTTCCTAATCAGTCACCACAAACTAACATATAATCTTTATAAAAAACATTTACAAATTCAAGCACCTTGCAATAAACTCTCCACTTTTATTTCTTTTTTTCTTGTTCTTGCAAGGAAAACTCATTTATGATAATATCCTCAAGATAAGAGAAATTATGAGCATGGTTTTTATCTTTTGTTCTCATTTTGAACATCTCATAAAAACCCTCAGAGTCAAAAAATCTAGCATGAGATGTAACCATCTTATAATTTAGAAATTTGAAAAGAAAATATCATCCTCTAATGATCAAAAATTGATGGGCAATAGTATAAGAGGGAAAAATGGTTCATCTAGATCTTCCTGCTAGTTCACCTTACTCTAAATCATTGGCTTGCCACAAAAATTCTGCCACACCATCCTTAAGAGGCACCTAATAAGGAAAAATATGAGGTGTCCCTTGGAAACAATAAATTATGAATATAGTAGAAACTAGGTAAGGAATAATATCACCCCAATTATGGGAAAATTTTAATCTAATCATAAAATCTTTTGCCTTGATGAATTCCATAATGTTTTTGGTATCCTTGGGTTATCATGAGATAATATTTCTATTAGATCTGATGCAAAGTACTTATCAAACCTAGCAAAATTAGAATCTTCTCTATCCCAGGACATGTCTACACTCCACAACTAGATGGGTAGGTTCTTATCATAGTGTACTATGGTTAAATGCATTTTTTCACCAAAATAGCTGACTCACTTGAAAAGAAGCATGTGAATTAACATTTAATACCAATCAAAAGGTTTCTCAACCTTTCCCTTACTGATTCCAATCAATCAATTATGGATTTCTTCAGCCAAGAAAGAAGCAAAATAAAAAATAATGTTTACTCCAAAGATAAGAATTTGAACTATCATATACATAAAGCTTACATGCATATGGCTTTTTTCATCCTCCCCAAAAACCCTACACAAAGACATTTATATCTCTAGGGAACATGAGTTGAAGAATTCCTTTAAGAAAGGCTCTAGAGTCAAGGATATTACTATAGTTGAGTTTCCAATAGCTATCAAGTGTTCCCTTAAAGGTCCATTCCTAATATAAACCTTTTGAGCTATACAAGTGTTCTCTAATTTCTAAAAATCAATTGTTTCATGATATTCAGAGAAAGGTTCTAACCCAAATAACTCATGAATTTCCTTAGGCATTATTTCAACCTTATAGTTTCCATTAGCATCCCTAACACATCAGGAAATGGGGTCATACATTTTAGAAACTAGGGATAGAAGATATGAATTCATAAAAACCTCAGGCATAACCAACTTTCCTAAATCAAAATTCCAAAAAAAATCGTGAGGAGAAAAAAGGTTTCTCTTTGAAAACATTTTTTTGAAAAAGATACAAACCACTCTTAGTTTTCTATGTTGGAATACTTTTAGAATAACTAAGAGAAGGGGGGGGGGGGAGGTGGGTGAATTAGTTATCCAAGGTCTAGATGTATAAATGAAACTTTTCACAACTTAGTGAACCCATAAAACATTAATACTCATGCATGCATCCATTAGGTAATTACTAAAACTTGTATATTACTATCAAACCAACTTGCAGAAATGTAAAGCATGAAACACAACACATTCATCAGTACACTTGACACAATGATTTATATGGAAACCCAATTTTAGAAAAACCACCAGTAACATGCTACTCCTTTTTCACTCTTTTGATGTGATGCCTTTTGAAAGGCCAACCTTATTAAAGGTTACAATACAGACTGTTAAATGTGACCCGGTCAAGGGATTTCAATCACCCTATTAAAAGTGAGTCTTGTTAGAGGGACTTTAGGCTATTCACTTGGAATTCCACCTGGTTAAAGGATTTTCAAAAGACTATTAGGTCAACCTTAATCCAAACAATTTACCCTAGACTAATACAATTGTTAGAGAGTAACAGTAGAGCTTTGATCTAATACAACTTACAACTTCTCTTGTAGATTACAGATCTCTATTTAGTCCTCAATTATTCTTGGCTTTCATACTTTTTAGTTCTAACAGCTTTTTCACCCTTCAAGCATTCATCTCTTTAAGCCTTCTTGCTTAACATGCCATTGCAGACTCTTCTCTTGGGTCACTTGATGAAGCAAAACCCTTAATTCCTTCTCCTCTCTAGGTTCTCGCACATGACACCAACCTCCTTTGCTTCATGATGATACATTCCTATAAATAGTAAATTAGGATATTTTCCTACTCATTTTCCATCGTCCAAATTAGGGTTTTTGGATGGATTAGGTAGGATACAATGTATCTACCCCATATCTTGTCTTTTCTAGAAACTTCTCCTAGAATCCATTAGAATTTGCCTAAAAATAATTTACATCAAATTTTCTACCACCAACTCATCAACCTTATCTTCCTCCTAGTTCACAAGTTTCAAGAAAACAAACTTGTTGGCTTAGATTTGGTGAATCTTTTATCTTTAACAAAATGCAATAGCTCGACATTATCAATCTTCTGATGCTTGACACATATTGTGTTGCTCAACATCAACTAAACTTTACTTGACATCAACTATTTTGCTTGACATCCACTAGAATTTTCTTTCACTCGGCTCCAACTAACTTTTTTCTTAGCTTGCACTGACTTTCTTGACACCTACTATCCACTTGGTCAAGCTTGATAGATAGACTTTTTTTAACTTCTTCTTCTAAACTTTCTAAGTGTAGCCAACATTTTGTAACCTTGAGTAGATCATCAATACATCATGTCATCACTATCTTAACTGATCCTTGTGCTTCATTACATAATCATAACTCAACCTTTCCTCTAGTTGCTATTGTTACCTCTTATTGATCAAATCCTCTTCATCAATCAACTAAGTGATAGTATTTGAATCTTATAAGCAGTTGTTTAACCAGCAAATAGCAGGTTTAACATCAGTGACAAAACAATGATTGAAACACATAATATTCTTCAACAATCTCCCTCTTAACAATCTCTCTTATCAATGATATTTTCAATTAGATTTCAACAATCTCCCTCTTTGGCATTGATGGCAAACCAAACTGATCAACTAAGTAAATCAAATGATGAACATCTTGTTCAACCAAAAACTATTCTAATTGAGTTAAAATAGTAAGGCAATAACAAAAAGAAACTTGTATTGAAATTTCTCCCTCTATTAGAAACTCCATCTTCTGATTAGGTTACAAAACTTTTTCTTATAACTCCCTCTAAGTTCTTTCTTGTATCTCCCTCTTAATAGGTAGATTAGGATTTCTCCCTCTAATATCAATCTTGTTCAACTTCTTTCACAATAATCTCTTGCATTTTCTCCCTTGGCATTTATAAGGAATATCTCCCTCTATGATTACACTTTCTTTCTTTAATGTACTTTCTCTCTTTCTGATAAAAAACTCTCTCATTCTAATAATGATTAGTTGCATGTGCTTTCTCCCTCTTTGTTTTGACAGCTCTTGATCAGTAAAACTCTCCCTCTTTGACAACAATGCCAAACACATATACCAACATGCAAATATAGACTTTTGTAATTCCTTCAATTTCTCCCTCTGTCACCTTGCTTGTGACTAATTTGAAATTTTATCTCTATGATTACTTTAGGCATCTCCTAAAGTAAGATCCTCTGCATCAATGTGAATTATATGAACATTAACTTGTTTGATGCAGGGCACTCTTTCTATTTCTTTAATAACCTTTGATAGGGGTATCACCCCTAGTTTACCTCTTAAATACTCATGAGCATCCTTAGGTAATGGTTTTGTGAAGATATCAACAATTTTTTCCTTTGTGTTAACATATTCCATCTTGACCTCTTTGTCTTGAACTAACTCTCTTAAGTAATGATACTTGATTGCAATGTGCTTTGTCTTTGTGTGCATCACTGGATTCTTTTCTATATTGATAGCACTTGTATTATCACAATAAAGTATCATTGGTTCTGTGATTTCTTCCTTCATTCCTTTGAGTAGTTATTTGATCCATATAATGTTTGTGTAGTTTTCATCAGCAAAAACATATTATGCTTTAGCATTAGATTGTGAAGTACAACTCTATTTCTTGCTAGTCCATGTAACTAGTCTTTTGCTTGAGAAAAATGCTCCTCCACTGGTGCTCTTTCTATCATCAATGTTTCTAGCCCAATCAACATCAGTGTAGGCTCTCAATTCAAACTTTTCATTCTTCTTGTAGTATAGACCAAACTCTTTAGTTCTTTTCAAATATCTCATTATTCTCTTCACAACCATTAAGTGATTCTTCCTAAGATTAGTAGAGAATCTTGCAACTATCCCTATAGATAATGCAATATTAAGTTTTCTATGTACTACGTATTGCAATTTGCCAATCATAGACCTATATAATGTTTGATTTGTCTTAGTAGAATCATCATTCTTTGACAACTTGTGTCCTATCACCATAGGTGTATTTACTGGTTTGGAATCCTCTAGTCCAAAAGTTTACAACATCTCTTTGACATATTTTGACTAAGTGATGTATATACCATACTTCATTTGGTATACTTGCAATCGCACAAAAAATTTGATTTCTCCAAACATAGACATTTCAGATTCTTATTTCATCTAATTTGCAAAATCCTTACATAAAGCATCTTTTCCTCCAAATATGATATCATCAATAAATATTTCAGATAGTAAAATACCTTTGCCTTTTTCTATCTTTATGTATAGATTATTGTTATCATCAATCCTTTCAAATCCAATCTTCACAAGATAAGTATGAAGTCTCTCATACCATGCTCTTGGTGCTTGCTTCAATCCATATAGGGTTTTGTGCAGTCTACATACCATGTTCTTATTGTTGTCATCAATAAATCCTTCTGGTTGTTCTATGTAAACTTCCTCTTTTAGTATGTCATTTAGAAATGTAGATTTAACATCCACCTGGTAAACTTTGAAACCTTTGTATGTAGCATAAGTAAGCAGAGTTCTTACTCCTTCCATTCTTTCAACAGAGGCAAATGTCTCCCCATAGTCAATTCCTTCTTCTTGTGAATATCCCTTGCAAACTAATCTTCCTTTGCTTCTTGTGACTTCACCATTGTCATCTAGCTTATTTTTGAATACCCACTTGGTGCCAATAACATTCTTGTGTTTTGGTCTAGGAACCAAACTCCATGGTTTATTCTTCTCTATCTATTCAATATCTTCTTCGATGGTTTTGTGCCAGTCTACATCTTCTAATGCATCTTTCACTATTTTGGGTTCCATCATGCTTAGCAAACATGATTTACTTCTCAATCTATTTCTTGTCATCTGATAAACTTTGAAACCTTTATATGTAGCATAAGTAAGCAGAGTTCTTACTCCTTCCATTCTTTCAATAGGGGCAAATGTCTCCCCATAGTCAATTCCTTCTTCTTGTGCATATCCCTTGCAAACTAATCTTGCTTTGCTTCTTGTGACTTCACCATTCTCATCTAGCTTATTTTTGAATACCCACTTGGTGCCAATCACATTCTTATATTTTGGTCTAGGAACCAAACTCCATGTTTTATTCTTCTCTATCTATTCAATCTCTTCTTCCATGGTTTTGTGCCAGTCTGCATCTTCTAATACATCTTTCACTATTTTGGGTTCCGTCATGCTTATCAAACATGATTCACTTCTCAATCTATTTCTTGTCATTTTCCTAGCATTTTTATCTCCAATGATTTGATTAGTAGGATGATGCCTTTTTACATATTTAGATAATCTTGGCTCAGCTCTTGTTTTTTCATTTTGTCTTTTAGCTTTAGAATCACTGTGTACATCTTTATCAGGTATCTTAGCATCTCTTTCATGTGTACTAATCTCAAAGTTAGGATGTGTATCTTCTTCATTTTGTAACTCAACATCTAAATGCAGCTCAATTCTTGAATGTAACTCAGTATTCACAGGATGTGACTCGACAGTTACTGATACTTATTGTTGATTTGTAACTTGATTTGTAGCATCTTCTTTAGCACACATTCCTTCATAAAAGTACACAAAAGATTTGTATTCTTCTATTTCTTTCATAGGTTCAGCCTCATGTACTTCTATAAATTCATCAAAATTCACATTTGCACTTTCCACAATTTTGTTAGTGTTAGTATTTAAACACTTATAACCTTTACTTCTTGTGGAGTATCCAAGGAATATACCTTCTTCACTCTTTGCATCAAGCTTTCCATTCCTAACATCTTTAAGAATGTAACACTTATTTCCAAATACCTTAAAGTATCTTACATTGGGTGGATATCCATACCATAGTTCAAAAGGTGTTGAATGAGTACCTTTCTTGATTTTCACACAGTTCAAGGTATATACAATAGTACTAACAACTTCTCTCTAGTATTTCAGAGAAACATTATTTTCCATCATAAGTGTCTTGGCATAGTACATTATAGACCTATTTCTCCTTTCAGCAATCCCATTTTGTGGAGGGGTCCTAAGGGAAAATGTCTATCTTTTGATTGCTATGTCATTATAGAACATGTCAAACTCATTTGAAATGATTTCTCCTCCTCTATTTGATCCCAACCATTTCAAATTTTTTCTTTTTTCTTTCTCAACTCTTCCCAAGTACCACTTAGACATTTGAAAAGCATCAAATTTCTATTTGAAAAACATAATTGTCATCATCTTAGAATAATCATCAAAAAATAGCATTATGTACTTGTCTCCTCTATGGCTTTTCACTTCAATTGGTCCACACAAGTTAGAATGAACAATCTCTAGTATTTATTTAGAGGTATAAGCTTTACTCTTAAAGCTTGACTTTGTCATTTTGCCTAGCTGACATTGTTTGCACACTATATTATCAAGTTTCTTCAACTTTGGAAAACCTCTAACTTTCTTCATGTTACTAATACTAATCAAGTTATCAAAATTAACATGACATAATCTCTTGTGCCAAAGCCATACATCATCAAATTTTGTAACAAAATAAGTAACATCCTCTATATCAAGATAGAATAGTTTACTTCTAGTTTGATCTCCCTTTCCAATTACTTTCCCATTTGTGTCATATATCTTGGTAGTTTTGTTTCCAAATTCAACCTTGCATCCCAAATTATTCAATTGTGACACACTTAACAAATTATAATTCAGTCCTTCAACATAGTAAGCATTTTCACATGAAATCTTGTTTGTCAGTTTGATAGAACCTTTTCCTTTTATCAAACATGGTGTATCATTACCAAATCTTACACTATTTCTATCATAACAAGTTAAGGTAATGAACTCACTTCTATTTCTAGTCATGTGATGTGAGGATCCACTGTCAATGATCCATCTGTCATTTTTGTTCACACAAGTCGTAAGTGCAAGTGCCTCATCTTCATTAGATTCATCCTTCATTGCAACATACACCAATTCATCATCATGTTCATCAAAATTATCCTTTCTTTCTTCTTCAACAATGTAGCATGACTTCTTGGCTTTATCTTTGCGATCTCTACTATCATCTTCTCTTCTATTTTTGTACTTGTTGCCATCTTTGTAGTTCTTCTTCTGTGTACATCTTGCAAAAATATGACCAACCTCATTGCAATTGAAATAAATGATGAGTAACTTACCTTTGAACTTGTGTTCACCTCTGTGAAATTTTCTAGCCAATAGTGCTTCCAATTGTTGAACATCTTCCTCATCTATATCACTATCACTAGATACATATTTTTTTCTTTCTTTTCTTCTTCTTCTGCTTCACCTCATCAGATTCTTTCAATAACAAATTGGCTTTGAATGTAGATTCAAGGCTCTCGTGTTTGTAGTTATCAAAGTTAGATAGCTCAAAAGCAGTGAGTCTACCTACCAAACCTTCAAGGGTTAGATCATTTCCTGGAATACATCTCAACTCTTGAATTGTAGAAACTCTAATAGCATAAACATGGAGTAATATTCTCAAGACTTTACTTAACACAGTATCATCATCTATATGACCAGTAGCTCCTCTTATTGCACTAACAACTTCTTTTATCCTAGCAACATATTGAGCAATATTTTCACCTTCTTCCATTCTCATATCACCAAACTTACCTTTGAGGCTCTCAGATTTGGCTCTTTGTACATTTTTGTCTCCTCCATAGATGGTGTGTAGGGTATCCCATATTTTCTTTGCAGTATCACAACCTTTGATATCATCAAATTTGGCATAGCTTAGGATAGAAGCAATCTCTAACATTGGCTGATTGTGCTCTTTCTTCTTCTTCATATCTTCAGGAGTTAGGGCTCCAACGGGATCAACATGTTCCACTATAATGGTAGATTGTGCATGATCTCCAAGTCCTCCAAGGTGTAGCTTCATCAAACTTTGCCATGTAGGAAAGTTATCTCTATTGAGCTTGGTTGATCTTTGTGCTTCTAGTACCTTAAAACTAGTCCTCTTAAGTAGATGGCTCTAACACCAATTGTTGGAATACTTTTAGAATAACTAAGAGGATGGAGGGTGAATTAGTTATCCAAGGTCCAGATGTATAAATAATTTTTTTCACAAATTAGTGAACCCATAAAACATTCATACCCATGCATGCATCCATTAGGTAATTACTAAAACTTATAGGTTACTGTCAAACCAACTTGCATAAATATAAAGCATGAAACACAAAGCATTCATCAACACACTTGACACAATGATTTACGTGGAAACCCAATTTCAAAAAAACCACTAGCAACATGCTACTCCTTTTTCACTCTTTTGAAGTGATGCCTTGTGAAAGGCCAACCTTGTTAAAGGTTACAATACAGACTATTAAATGTGGCCCAGTTAAGGGATTTCAATCACCCCGTTAAAAGTGATCCTTGTTAGAGAACTTTAGACCATTCACTTGGAATGCCACCTGATTAAAGGATTTTCAAATGACTATTAGGTCAACCTTAATCCAAATGATTTACCCTAGACTGATACAATTGTTAGAGTAACAATAGAGCTTTGATATGATACGACTTACAACTTCTCTTGCAGATTATAGATCTTTATTTAGCCCTCAATTCTTCTTGGTTTTCATACTTTGTAGTTCTGACAACTTGTTTGCCCTTCAAGCATTCATCTCTTTAAGCCTTCTTGCTTAACATGCCATTGCAGACTCTTCTCTTGGATCACTTGATGAAGAAAAACCCTTAATTCCTTCTCCTCCTTAAGTTCTCTCACATGACACCAACCTCCTTTGCTTCATGACTAGACATTCCTATAAATAGGAAATAAGGATATTTTCTTTCTCATTTTTCATTGTCAAAATTAGGGTTTTTGGATGGATTAGGTAGGATACAATGTATCTACCCCATATATTGTCTTTTCTAGAAACTTCTTCTAGAATCCATTAAAATTTGACTAAAAATGGTTTACATCAAATTCTATGCCACCGGCTCATCAACCTTATCTTCCTCCTGGTTCACAAGTTTCAAAAAAACAAACTTGTTGGCTTAGATTGGACAATTCTTCAATCTTTAACATAATGCAACAGCTCAACATTATCAATCTTCTAATGCTTAGCATATACTATGTTACTTGGCATCAACTATAAAATCACTCAAAATCAACTAAAGTTTACTTATGCTCAGCATCAACTAAACTTTACTCAGCATCAACTATTTTTCTTGGCATCCATTAGAATTTTCTTTCACTCAACTCCAAATGACTTTCTACTCGGTTTGCACTAACTTTGCTCGGCACCTACTGTGCACTCAATCAAACTTGACAAAGAGACTTTGTTTAACTTGTTCTTCTAAACTTTCTAAGTATAGCCAACATTTTGTAACCTTGAGTAGATCATCAATACATCGTGTCATCATTGTCTTAATTGATACTTGTACTTCATTACATAACCATAACTCAACCTTTCCTCTAGCTGCTATTGTTACCTCTTATTGATCAAATCCTCTTCATCAATCAACTAAGTGATAGTACTTTAACCTTACAAGCAGTTGTCTAACCAAAAAAAATAAGTTTGACAATAGTGACAAAACAATGATTGAAACACAGTCTTCTTCAACAATCTCCCTCTTAACAATCTCTCTTATCAATGATCTTTTCAATTAGATTTCAACAGTCTGTGCATCTCGTGTCCAATTTCCTCTATCATATAAACCCTTAGTAATTTTTTAGATGAGGTGTAATGGGGACTACTTTCTTACCTTGCACAACATCATTATTTGACCCACCTAATTGCTCTAAAACAACGTCACAAACATTCCTTTGTTGATAATCTATTTTTTTCAAAAAATCTCATCTAGAAGGCATCTTTTAACAATTATAAATTTTTACACGCAGGAAATTTTTGCTACCCCTTTTCTATTTACTATAAAATTCAAATTGATAAAAGATGTTTTCTAATTTACCCTCAATTTTTTAGAAATACAATAGGGAAAGTAAACTCTGGGTGGGACGGGGGGGGGGGGGGGGGGGGGGGGTGAATTGGTTCTTCAAAACTTTAACCATAAAACCATTGACCACACATCCATCTCACAATTTGCATGTAAAATGAAATAGATAGCTAAACATATTCATCCATAGCATGAAAGAAAATAACATTCAACACATATATGACACAAGATATTTGGTTACCCATAAACCCTCCAATAAGAAGGTAAAATTGGCGTGGGGATGACACCCACAAATCTTCACTACTATAGTTGTAAAGTGTATTCGATGAAGGCTACAATGTTTGATCATAAACTATGATCTACCCTATGAAAAGTCTACCCTGTTAAAAGCCTACAAGATTGTTAGATCTTACCATGTTAAATAATTTCAACACCATGCTAGAAGTGTACCTAATTAAAGGACTTAAAGCTTACAATGTAGTAAGCACCCTGTTAAAGGATTTATAATAGCATGTTAGGACTACTCTATTAAGATATTTAATTGATTCACCTACTAGAATGTCTTAGCAACAATCCTATGGTTAGCACTCTATTGCTAGATAACATATTACCTCTTTGCATTTATGCTTGATCCTCTCTGATTAGATGTATCTCTTCCATCCTCTAACTTCTTTCCTCTATTCTCCTCTAATTGATTTTGCAATTTATAACTTGATTCACAACTCCTTAGCCACCATGAATGCTCTATTTTTGCATGCAAACTTCTCTATTCGCACATACAATATTTAAGATTTGTCTTCCTTAAGAAGACCTAGGTGACTTAGGTTTAGGTATGAAACATCGATTGTGATTTATCCATTTTTCCACTTAACCCAGTCCTTTAGCTGATTGGTTGCATGTAATGTATAAAGATCCTCAATATAGATTCATCTTTATCATCTAGAATCACAAAATAATCCTTAAGTTGGATAAAAACCAACTTACATAGAAGTTTGTGCCATTACAAACAACTATGTCCAAAACTATTTTACTCAATACTTGAAGTCTCTAATGCTTGACATCCACTGTATCTTAAATGTTGTAACTCAGCCTCTGAATGACTCAACATCCATTGATCACTCGACATCTGATTCACTTGGCATCAACTGTCTACTCGACACTTGAGTAACTTAACACTTACTAGTTACTCGACACATACTATATATCTTGCTCAACATATACTGTCTAACAACTTATGCTCAACATACATTACTTGTTTGGAATGAACTAAGTTCTATCTTGTAAATGACTTAAGTGTATTGTCACTCATATGTCAAAACCAATCTAAGATTAACAATCTCCCCCTTTGACATGAGTGGAAAAAACACTTAGTCATGCATGAATATCCTTAACTTATGAGCATAACTCAGATAATTTCCATTTAGTACTTAGCTTACATACACAATTTCAAAACTTTAAAATTTTGAAAAACTTGTGACTTATTAGTCACACCTCAAAATTTTATAACTCCCCCTAAGTTCATTGTGCTCTGTTGAATCTGATCGAATACTCCCGGTGAGTAAATCTACAATACTATTATGTTGGCTCTACTTTTGTACCGATTCCCCCTTTAGTTTGGACTCCCCCAAAAATTATCCATTCTCCCCTTGTGTCTTATATTCAAAATTCATCCCCCCCCCCTTTTGACACTTATTTTATGGGTGGTACACAAATACTGTGTGTCCAAGGATAATTTATGGACCTCCATTCTGAGATTTAGTGTTGCATCCCAGTTGTCACACACTACCTCTAGAGATTTGATTTGAATAGATATCTTGACATCAAGGTTAACTAGGCCTTCATGAGTAGAAAGATGGGGATCTTTCTTCATCAATGTTTTTGCAAAGGCTAGTTCCTTGTGTAACACCTCCATGTGAGGGATCAACATGGATTGGATGTTGATTAATGTAGCTCAAATTTTGGCATATTGAGCTTGCAACAATACTAACTAACCTATTATTGATGGAAATTTTTTGAGATGAGACTGATTTTGACCAAGAGATCATTGTAAGATTTTACTTGTTGACTTCAAATCTCCCTCCAAGTGGTCAATGTGTCTATGCACTTCTTATGTGAACAAAGGTACATCACACAACTTGGTTTAAAGAGAGAAAATGTTTTCCAACACTTTCTCCACACCATCAATTTTGGTTGCTAACTCAACCTGACTAAGTGTAATGGCACTTGATATCTTTTTAGCTACCTTGGCACAAAATTTCTTCTAAGACCATTCTATTAATTTGACATTTGTGTCTAAGTCTTCATCATTTACCTTCTCCACAATATTTTCCAACTACTCAATGATTGGCTTTGTTTCATCAGGTGCAGATAGGTTGAATGCATCAAGGAATATATCGTTGATGTCATGTAGTGCTTGTTTCTGCCTATGCTCCCTTCTAAGTAGTTCTTGGTGTTTATTTTTGGCTAGAGGATCTTGCAATATACCCATTTCTCTATGGTGATTGTGTAAGATGAAACTTTGGTAGTTCAATCACCTCATCTAAGTTGATATCACCATAAGATGTAACTTCATCAACGTTAGATGTTCTAGGACTAGGCCTTGATGACTACAAAGGTGTATCTTCTACACTTGGCCTATGAAGTGCTTGACAAGGAATAAGAGTAGTAGTATCTGGTAGGGTAACTAATTTCTAAATTTCTATCACTTCCTATGGTTTCATAGTCAAGACTAAATCTTCAGCCCTATCCTTCTCCTTTTCTATGATCTTTGTATCACCTTGTGTTTGTGTTGTAGGTGTAGGACTGGCTTCTTGACCTATTTGAATTGGTGTCCCATTTTTCTCAACTGTTGAAACTAAATATACTAAAACATTTGACACTAATGTGTTGACATGTGTTTTCATTATGTCCTTCCTTTAATATACTACCATAGGCATGGTAGATTTCACTTCTATAGATTGAGGGGGGACAATGGATAGTTCTTGAGTTTTCTCCCTTGTAGATGCCAATTTTGTCTTCTCAATTTCTTCTTTTTGATTCTCTTTGTCCTCATGAGTGGGACTAGCACTCAGCATATGTATATCTAGTAAATTCTATTCTTGTTGTTGCTCTTCCTCAGCTATAGCCTCTATGTTTTCTTCTTTTATTATCTCTATTGGAAGTATTAATAATGACAATATTTCTATGGGGGACTATTTTGATGATACATTACATTCATGATTGTGTTTGTCATTGATATCAACCTAGCGATTTTCTGTGGTATCTAATAGAAGAGTAGCAGTAAAGATCAAGGGAAAATCATTGAGTATTTTCACTAGTGAAGTTAATGGGAGATACTACTAAGTTTCTAGTATATGTAACTAACCTCAAAAACAAAATATATTAAGTCTAAAGAAGTTATGCAAGTTTAGGTGAAGAGCATTCTAAGATAGAGTTTATAGAAGCATGTTCTAGTAAAATTGTTATATCTCTTAGCAGATTTGTTACTTTGAGAAGCAAGGTTAAATGAGTGTAGAAGACACATTAGAGATGATGTGGCTAAGCTCTCTCATCATAATATTACATGTATAAAAAGTTATTCAAGTTACAAGGTGATAGATTAATGTTATCACTAAGTATAACATGTTCTTAATGAGGTCCTATAATAATTAATTGAGAAGGTGTAATGGCCGACTCAGGGAATTGTTTTATGGATTTGGTATAAAGGAAAGATATTTTCCTTTGTTATGTATGAATGATTTCATGAAGCATGAAGAGAAGAATAGAAAAGAAACAAGTTGATATGCGAGGATAAGAAGAGTAGAGTAAAGTTGGAGAAAACTTTTTTCGCCGAGGTTTTATTTTAAGATCTAAGGTTTGATATTTGGATCCAATGTTTGTGACTTGGTCTACAAGGTTTGACAGTGATTGGTCTAGTTGATAGGATAGAAGAAAGAGGTTAAAGAACATTAAAAACAATTATTCTACAAGGAATACTTGAGAGATTAGTTGGACAATGAAGTTCAATGGTCTTGCCCTAGAAGTTGTTTGGACAGTGGGTCTTTCTACCTTCTACAACTCCTAACAGGGTTGGAATCTCCCAATAGGGATTCAAAGTCTCCTAACAAGGACTCTTATGTACTAAATGTGTTTATAGACTCCTAATGGGTTCCATCCTCATATATATATATATCTTTGCGGGCATCATTCCCACTGGGGTTTTCCCCTTGATCAAGGGTTGGTTAAGATTAATTAGGGTTGATAAATGTTTTAATTGGATAAATAATTCACACCCCCCCCCCCCCTCTTAGTTACCTTGGTGGACTATTATTTCTAACAATTGGTATCAGAGCAATAGGTCCTTGAAGATAATGTTTAACAACTTTGGGAGATTTATGGCTAACATATTTAGAAAGGATGGTCAGAAGTTTGATGGAACAAATTATGATAGTTGGAAGGAAAAGATGAAGACACATCTGTTGTGTATGGGTTCATGATATTGGATCTTGACAGAATTAGAAAAGACAATTATTGCTGAAAGTGCATTGGAAACTTGTACCGAGGATGCAAGAGAACTTTTCATGTGTGACATGAGAGCTAGAGAAGCACTATTCTTTGAAATTCCTAAAATAGAGTACAACCAGGTAAAAACACTTAATAATTTTTATAAGATTTGGAAAGCTTTGGAAAATAGTTTTGAAGGTGATGAACATTCTAAGAAATTGAGGCTACAAAGCTAGATTTGTGCATTTCAAAATGCTAAAATGATGGAAGATGAATCTATAAGAACATATATAGGAAGAATATCATAAATGATTGTATATATTAGATCTCAAGGAGGAACCAAGAAAGATGATGAGGTGATTTGGAAGATATTGAAGAGTTTAACACCACCATTTAAGTAGGTAGTTCAAATGATACAGTTGTTGATCTCTTGTACCAAATATTTCATCAAGAAAATATTACTTGGGAGACTAGAATTAGTTGAGAATGAGCTTAGAAAGTCAAGAGAATTGTCTAGATTAGAGACAACTTTCAGTGCCCTAAACATTTGACCTAGTCTATCAAGGAGCACAAGTGCTAGAGGAGATTTTGCTAGCAGTAGCAGATCTAATTAGGATAGAAAGATAGAAGGAGTAGCTCTTCTTGTAAGAAGAGAAAAAGATGGTAAGAAAATCTTTAAATGTTGGACTTGTAATGAGTTTGCTCATTGTGCATCTAAGTTCCCTAAAAAAGAGAAAAAGTATAGAGGAAAGTTCAAACCTAGAAGAGATAGAGATTGTTTATATGCCAATGAAGAAGATGAATATGATGAATAAGAAGTAAGTTCCAGTGATGATGAAAAAGGATTTTTGGCTATTAAATAAGAAAGTCTACAGAAAATGGCTTTGGTATCACAGGTTGAAAAGAAATTTGATTGGATAATTGATAGTGGTTGTTCACATAAAAGGACAGGTGATATGAACAAGTTTGTTGACTTCAAAAGTTATGATGGAGGCATTGTTAGAGTTGGAAACAATGCAGCTTGCCATGTTAAAGGTATTGGATCTATAACTCTTGATGGTAAGACTAACACTAAGGATGTATATTTTGTTGATGGTTTAAAACACGATATTTTGAGTGTCATACAACTAGTGGATAAAAGTTATCAATTGCAGTTCACAGAGAAGACATGCATGATCAGAGACAAAGATGGAAAGGTAATTGGAATAAGAAATAGATATAGAGGTAATGTATTTCAGCTGAAACCCACTAAAATGACATGTTTGGTTGCAAAGGTAGATGATAGTTGGTTATGGCATAAGAGACTTTGTCACATAAATTTTGATAGCATTGTGAAAACTAGTAATATGTTTGCAATCAAAGATTTTCTTAAGATTGTAAAGCCTATTAACACAATTTGCAAGGAGTGTGTATTCGAAAAGCATACCAGAAGTTCTTTTCCTAGCAAGAAGTTTACTACTATAGTAAAGTGTGAAATTGTACACATGGATCTTAGTGGTCCTATGAAGACTAAAGGATTCTTTGGGGAAGGGTACTTCATGATTATTTTTGATGACTTTTCTAGAATGACGTAGGTTGCATTTCTTTAAAAAAAATCTAAGGAATTTAACAAGTTCAAGATATTCAAGAATAGAGTTGAGAATGAATTAGGTATGAATATTAAATGTTTAAGATCAAATAGAGGATGAGAGTTTACTTCAAATGAGTGTAACATCTTTTGTGAAGCTAATGGAACCAAAAGATAATTGTCAGCTCCTATAACCCCTGAACAAAATGACATTGTAGAAAGAAGAAAAATGTTAGTAATAAAAACACCAAGAGCTATGTTAGCTAAGAATGATGTATGGAAGATGTTTTGGAGAGAAGCTTTGAATACAATAGTTTACATTGTGAATAGAGTATAGGTTGGGATAGACACAAATAAGACCCCTTATGAACTATGGTTTGGTCACTCACCTACAGTTAAGTATTTCAGAATTTTTGGCAGCAAATGTTATATCAAAATAGATGATGGATTGATGATTTTGGTAATATTTTATGATGATATTATATTTGGAGGAGATGATGATGAAAGTGAAAAGTTTGCAAAAGAAATGAAGAAGGAATTTGAAATGAGCATGATAGGAGCAATGAAATACTTCCTAGGATTACAGATTGTGCAGGATAAAGAAAGAATCTTTATTTCTCAGACTAAGTATTTGAAAGATATATTTAAAAGTTTTGGTTTGGAAACATGTAAACTAGTTGCAACACCTATGATAATTGGACACAAGTTATCTACAAAGGATGAGATACCCACTTTTGAATAGAAGAAGTACATATCTATGATTGGAGGATTGCAATATTTGACTCATAGAAGGTTGGATATAGAAAATGCAATTGGAATTGTTGCAAGATTTCAAGCTTATCCCAGATAAGTAGATTTTGAAGTAGTTAAAAGGATATTTAGATATCTAAAGGGAATATCAGATTTCAGATTGTGGTATGATAGATCTAATAATTTCACTTTAAATGCTTAGACTAATGCTGATTTGGTAGGTAGTATGGATGACAGAAAGAGAACCAATGGTGGAGTTGTCTTTCTTCAAAGGAAGATTGGTTTCTTGGTTAAGAAAGAAGCAAGGTTGTATCTCATAGAGTACAATAGAGGAAAAATATGTTGTAGTAGTAAACAATTGTAATAAAGTTGTTTGGATGAAGCAGATATTGAAGGATATAAGGATAGAATTCAATGAACTTGTTGTCATACATTGTGATAACATAAGCACAATGAATATATCTAAGAATCTAGTGTTGCATTCTAAGACTAAGCACATTTCTATCAAATATCACATGTTGAGAGAGAGAGTTGAAGAAAAGGAAATCAGATTGGAGTATGTAAGCACCAAAGAGCATATTGCAGATATTTTTACCAAGCCTCTTCCCAAAGAGACTTTTGAGTATTTTCAAGGTATGCTAGGGGTTATGCCCCTACATGCATCAAAGTAGATGACACAAGAGTGCATCAGTCTAGTGATACATAGCACTATTGTTTGTCTAGATTGAATGTTGATGCTTCCTGTGTGGGGGAGTATTTGTGATGGACAAAGTTATCTAGAACTCTTAATAGATGTTTTGAACAGTGTCTTTGGACACTTGAGCAAGTCAAAGAAAATTGTTGTAGTGATAGATGGTTGCTAAAACCATTGACATTGATGTCAATGGTGGAGAGATTTATAGCATGAAAAATGTTTTGATATAGAGCACATTGAGGAGAAGTGTGTATGATTGATGAAAATGATTTGAAAAGAGGATAACTATCTTTAACACTTGGTATTCTTGAAACTAGATGTTTTCCATCTATGTTTCCATCAATGCAAAAGGGGGAGATTATTGGAAGCATGAATGATGATGATATTCCTATGGGGGAGTATTGTAGAAACATTATTTTGATGATATGTTACATTCATGGCTGTGTTTGTCATTGATGTCAACATAGCAGTTTTCCATGATATCTGACAAAAGAATAATGGTAAAGATCAAGTTGGTACAAAAAAATTATTGAGTATTTTCACTAACAAGGTTAAGGAGAGATACTACTAAGTGTCTACTTTATGCAACTAACTTTAGAAGTAAAAGATATTAAGTCTAAAATAAGTTATACAAGTTTTGGTGAAGACTATTTTGAGATAGAGTTTACAGAAGCATGTTCTGGCAGATTTGTTAATCTAAGAAGCAAGGTTAAAGGCATGTAGAAGACATATTTTAGATGAAATGGCTAAGCTCGCTTGTCATAATATCACATGTACAAAAATTTATTCAAGTTACAATGCAACAGATTAATGTTATCACTAAGTATAACATGTTCTTAATAAGGTCCTATAATAATTAGTTGAGAAGGTGTAATAGCCAACCTAGGGAATTATTTTATGAATTTAGTATAAAGGAAGGGCATTTTCCTTTTTTATGTATGAATGATTACATGAAGCATGAAAAGAAGAATAGAAGAGAAACAAGTTGATATGCAAGGATAAGAAGAGTAGAGCGAAGTTGGAGAAAAATTCATTGTCAAAATTTTATTTTCAGATCTGAGATTTGATATTTGTATCTGAGGTTTGTGACCTAGTCTAAAGGGTCTAACAATGATTGGTCTGATTGACAAGATAGAGGAAAGAGGTTAAAACATAGTACAAACAATTATTCTTCAAGGAACAGTTGAGAGATTAGTTGGATAGTGAAGTTCGGTGATCTTGCCCCAGAAGCTATTTGGATAGTGGGTCCTTCTGCCTTCTACAACTCCTAACAAGATTTCCACAACTCCTGAGGGGTTTGGAATCTCCTAGCAAGGATTCAAAGTCTCCTAACATGGACTCTTATATGTTGAATGTGTTTTATAGACTCCTAATAGAGTCCATCCTCTAACAAGATATATATATATATATATATATATATATATATATATATATATATATATATATATATATATATATATATATATATATATATATATCAATGTATCTTTGTGGGCATCATTCCCACTAGGTTTTTCCTCTGATCAAGGGTTTCCCTAGTTAACAAATATGGTGTAATTATGTATGTGCATCTTGTTATGGTTGCTATTTACTTTGATTGAATGGTTAAGATTAATTAAGGTTGATAAATGTTTTAATTGGATAACTGATACAACACCCACCCTCTTAGTTATCTTGGTGGACTATTATTTCTAACAATCTCAACAACCTCTTGTTTTGCTTTGTCTTCACCTACTATATATATATATATATATATATATATATATATATATAAGTGTATCTTTGTGGACATCATTCCCACCTGGGTTTTCCCTCTAATCAAGGGCTTCCCTACTTAACAAGTTTGGTGTAATTATGTATGTGCATCTTGTTATGGTTGCTATTTACTTTGATTGAATGGTTAAGATTAATTAATCTTGATAAATGTTTTAATTGATCTTAGTGGACTATTATTTCTAACAATCTCAACAACCTCTTGTTTTGCTTTGTGTTCACCTACTTCCATAGGTGTTTATTTGATTAACTCATCTATTGTCAACCCATATATCACTTTCCATAGCTGGGTGGTCTTTTGGACAACATCCTTAATATTATTCTATAAAATGTTATATGCTCTATATTTTTGAGTAACTTTACCTTTATGCTTAGTAATTTCCTTTGCCATTGTAGACTTGTCCAATTCTAGCATCACTCTTTCTAGAGTAGTCTCTCTGATGTTCCTTTCAATTGAGAGACTATATATCCACCTTTTCTCAACTTTGTCAAATAGACTTTTGGGTAAATAGTTGGCAATCTCAATTGGAGTGGTCTTAAAAGTTTCTATCATGGCATACACATATTCTTCTACTTTATTCATTTCTATTTTCCCAAGTTTATCAAATTCAACATTTGTGAACCCTGATAAATCAATATTGTTCTTGATATTATATCAAAAATTATTGAAATTAGAAGAGGGACTGTGACTTACCACTTTGAGTTGGTTGTTTTCATCTAACTCTATCCTTTCCTCATATGATTTAGCTAAAGCTATATATTTCCTCCTTTACTTTTGCTTAGGTTCATCTTCCTTGGTAGTAGTACTAGCTCTCTTTCCTTTAGGCTTCTCAACTTCTTGAGTCTTCTTAGTAGTAGCTCTTGTGCTAGCCCTAGTTACAAGAACTATAGGCTTTTGTTGTGAAGGTTTCACAACTTTCTTGGGTTTGCTTGTTGTTGGCTTCTTTGATTTTCTCTTCTTCTTTTCTATAGCAATAGGTGCTTCATTGGCTTCTTCTCCCTTAACACCTTCATCAAATTTTTCCTTTTTCTTCTCCTTGGTCCTCACCTTAACCCTATATAAGAGAAAGTGGTGCTTGAGCAGGTGTATCTCCTTCATCATCTTCATTATTCTCTTCCTCTTCATCTCCTTTTGCCTCTTCACCAAATTGTTCCTTGAGCTTTTTCACAATTTTGTTCTTTTTCCTCATCATAGAACTGTCTTCAAGTCTATTTTGATTTTAGACTTGGCTACATCATAATTTCCAAATGTAGTAGCCTTCTTATCTATTTCCTATGCTAGTAAAGTAGTGATGGTTGCAGATGCCTCATCCAAATTAATTACATAAGGCAATGGCTTGAGCCATCTAACCCTTGGAATAATATCTTGAACATAAATGAAATCAACATCAACTAGAAAATAAAATCATTGAAATGTTTCTCTACTATTCATACTGGTATTCTCAGTCATTGTTTCATTGACTTTTTGAAGTCTTCAAAATAACTTGCCATCACAGTCTCAAAAGTTTCTCCAAGTTGCTCTATGTATTCTCCACTCTGCACTGCAATAGACATGTTGGTCTTCCAAGAAACTTTTCCAAATGAGAGAAAATTTTTCTACACAAAAAAATAAAAATACAAACAAGTATTGAACCAAATTCTCATTGTGCACATTTTGTCTTTCTTATGGATCCCAAGTTTTCTGATAACTATTGGAGTTGTAACTCGACAAGGTCATAAGAATGGTTCGTCTTTACTATCTTATAGCCTAAATCCACATCTATACATGGTACACTATTCAATCTACTATATTGAAATAACTTATGTGCAATGACTTACTACAAATGCAACTAAGGGATCAACAATTTTATCTATGGTTATCCCTCTCTTATTCCATACTGCCCTTGTATTCTTTTCAATTTCCTTTTTTGCATTACTCCTCATAGTCTTTTCCTTTTCTAGGGTAGGATACCCTGTTACTCTTTGAATAATCCTCTTTGTAATATTGATAGGGTCATCTTCTAACCATACAAAATTGTCATGTATTCTACTTAGAACTATCTTAATCGACTCTGTCTTGAATACGTTAGGAAAATCTAGGGCACAAGCTAACCCTTTTCTCTCCACAAATTTGTTTTCCTCTTTCAACACTCTATTTTCCCATAATTTTCCATACAAGTCTCTTGATTTCCATGTCTCCTATACTTCCTACCTTACAATTGTAGCAACACCTTACATCTTGTATCATTAAAACTTGTGGTGGTATCATAGATAACACACTAGATGGGTCTCCTTTGTATGCAATATCAAGGCTTGCTTGAAAATGTGGTTGTTTAATCTCATTACTAATCAATTGAACATATAAAACTTCCTTTCCTTCCTTAACTATAGTAGAAAAAGAGGTAGATTCCATAACAACTATCTAAGGTTTGCATAAATTCAAATAGCATAGCTTGACACACAATAAATACCTTGAAAAATTTAATGTTTGGTGGTGATGAGTCTAAAAAATGCCTTTATTTTGTTATGTTTAAGATATTTTATGATACTCCATTCATCCTTGTTTTAACACTTATAAGCTTATGTTTGATAAACCTTTGATGATTTATGGGATAGAAAAACTATGTCATCCTTTGCCTAAATTATATCTAATATGCAGTATTTCATATAAATATCCAAATGTGCGTTCTTATGCTTGAATTTAGTTTGATGGATGTTTATTTGAAAATATGTTTTATATCATAACTAACCTAATGATAAGGATTAAAGGATGAGCAGAAGAATCTAGAAGTTGGTTGCTGACAGCATTCAAGGAGAAACGAGCATCAAGGAACAACCACGAAAAGGAAGTTATAACCACTCCAGGAAACATGGCAGTGAATAAGGAGGAGTTTTTATGAGCCGTTACCTTCTCTGCATTTATGCTGTAACAAGTGGATGCAGCGACTTCATTGTTCCCTCCTCAATTCTGTTATCCTTCCTTTCTGCTTTCAGTTGTTCTCCTATATTCTCTCCTGTGGACTTAATTTAGGATAGTTACTTTTCTGTTATGTAATAAAGAGTAGATTCCCTATATATATATCAGGATCGACTCCTGTGTGAGAAGTTTTTGGGTTTGATAAGTTTTATCGAGTAAGAGAGAACACTGATTCACAGTTTGTTGCAGTTGTGTTTTACAATTCTGAATTATGTAATGATGGATTAATGAAATGAATTAGTTCTCTTTAGTTTCTATCCTGCGTTGGTAGATTAGAGAAGCCAACCAAGGGGGCCCACTTGGAAGGTGGATTAGATTAGGATAGAATAGATTCATTTTACTAAGCATTAGCAGTATTTTAAGTAAGACATAGCTAGTTAATTCCTTCCTGTAGCATCACACTTCATGAACATTCCTGCAGCATCTGCGAGAACAGTCTAATGGATAAGTCAAGATGGAATCTCTGTTATCTTGTCATTGTGTTTTCAACATTCATAGATTAAGTAGTTTCCTTTCTATAGCAATAGTATAGTTTGCTTCCTTTGCATTTTAACTTTCCTACAACACAAGCATAATGACTCATCAAGGTACCTAGTGCACATACTGTGCCGACCATTTCAAGTATACATCCCTAGGTTGACAATCTAAATGCACCTCATGGTAGGGGAAAAGTAGTCCTTAGCTTGAATAGATTATTCCTAATCTAGGCCTAGCGCATGACTATGGAACACCTATTGTGAGGTGATTCATTTTTGGCGTCGTTGCCAGGGATGGTGTCAAGCTAGAAGCATTTTTGAGTCATAGTTTTTACCAGTGTGAAAATTTTAGTTGCATGCATCGAAGAGGAAGACGACGAGATGAATATGGTGGATTTCTTTCACAGGGATCTATTAATTTGAATGAAGAAGTTGAAGAAGAAGTTGAATTGCCCTTTGAAGATGCAAGTTCTATTTTCCCCACAGTATCATCATCAAGAGCTGAATCCCTAGATATATCTGGTCTCCAACCCTTCACTAAAATATTGAACAGTTTTCTTGATAACACTACCTCAAATCCACCAGTTGTTAATTACCCAGTGTCTAACCTTCCTTTTTAGCAGCAACCTCATAATCTAGTCCCACCAGTCATGACACAACCCACTTTTCCATTTCCACTTCCAAGTCTCATAACCAATGCCAATCTCAAGAATATACCTCCCACTGCTCTTCCGAAGTTTTATGGCCTTGCAACTGAAGACCCTGATACCTTTTTGTTTGAGTTTGACATCCTTTTTTGTAGTTTCGACTACAACACTGATGCCCATAAGCTTAAATTATTTCCAGCCACATTGAAAGAATTAGCTTTGTGATGGTTCATGGGCTTAGGAGCCAATGCAGCTGTAAATTGGGATGAAATGCAAGCCTTGTTTTTCGAAAAATATAAAGAATATTGCAAAGCATCTAGCACAAGAGGAGATGATATCTTTAGGATATCATAGAAGGAGGAAAAGACATTAGAAGACTATGTTTCTCAATTTTTATATACACTACAAAAGAATCCTCATCACACATTGTTTGAAGATTCCCAAAAACTAGTCTTTCTAAGAGGTGTAAATGAAGACTGTTTGGAAGCATTGGACCTGATGGCCGGTGGAGATGTATATCAAGCTCAATGAGATGACCTCAAAAAGATATGTCAAAACTACTCAAGGTCAACCATGAAGAAAGGTCAAGGACCCCATTCTACGGTTACAAAAGGAATTAGTCAAGGCATTTCAAAACTTGAAATATCCAATTTGTTGTTAGAGTTCAAACAAGACATTAGTAATGATGTCCCTACACAGCTGGATACAATGATTGCAAAGAAGAAGCAAGTAGAGGCTGAGTTACAACTAGCTGAGTATTGTCCTCATTGTCGAAAGCAAAAGAAGGATTGCCACTATAAATTGGTTGCAAGCATGGAGAACCAGCATCTTCCAACTGAATATGTAAAGATAGATGGGGATAATGAGCAAGTATTCTTTGTTGCTCAACATCGACCATGGGCTCAACGTCAAGGTATGCCTCAAGACCCCTTGCAAAATTCAAATTTATATGGTAATCAATGGCAAAACCACAATACCCAAGGTCCCCTACAAAACCAACCCAATTGGAATAATGCTGGGCAAAATAACCCACAACAGTCGCAATGGTCTCAAAATTTCCAACAACCTTGGCTTAACCAGTAGAATAACCAATGGCCCCAAAACCAGCAGAACCAATGGCAACCACCCCAAGGGAATTGGCAATCTCCAAACCAATGGAAGGGATCTCAACAATGGCCTAACCAAAATACTGGTGTTCCACAATTACCCCCTCTAGTTCAACAACTTGCTTTAATGCCACCACCTGCAAATAGTGGACCTCAAAAGCAAACACAGCTACCTACATAGCCTTAGCCAAATCCAAATAGCAAACCATAGCAGCCCATGTATAGTACTGATACCTAGCAGTACCCTGCTTATGCCCTAGATGTCGTAGATATACATTTGAGATCTGGAACAACCTTACCAGCACCAAGGCCACCTCTTATAACTTAAGTATCAGATTCTCCTGCAGCATTAGAACCTTTGGTTGATGAACCTGGTGACCCAACTAATGTTACCATACCAATACCAAACCAACCAGCAGTAGAGCCTCCTTTTCCAGACCAACTAATACAAAAGGAACAAAGCAAGGAACAACCCTTTGAAATTGTTAACCAGTTGAAGAATATGCATATCCGAATACCTTTGTTTCAAGCTATTAAGGACATTCTTGCTTATGGAAAAGCTATAAGGGAAGCTTGTCTAAAGAAACATGGAAGGAAGAAGAAGGATCCTATCATAGTTCATGTTGTTGCACATTTAGTTGATATCATGTTAGGAAGAGTGATTACACCAAAATATTCTGACCCAGGGAGTCCAGTAGTAAGTGTCAGCGTCAATGGTCAATTTGTTAAAAATGCCTTAATAGATTTGGGAGCTGCTATAAATGTGATGACTAAAGAAACCATGAAGAAGTTACAAATAGAAGGATTAAGGCCCACACCAGTTATTCTGTAGCTTGCAGATAGTTCCACTGTCACTCCTGATGGAATGATAGAAAATATTGTTGTGACCTTAGATTCCCTAGAATATCCTACGAACTTCATGATTTTGTCCCCTAAAGTAAACCTATCTGGCTATCCTATCATTCTAGGTAGACCATGGTTGGCCACAACTGATGCAAACATAAATTGCAGATCAGGGAATATGACCATATCAAATGGCCAAGCAACCAAGCAATTTGATCTATATCCTCTTGCACAACCATTACCAAATTTGAGTACATCTTTTTGGCCAGATTTAGGAGATGAAGAAGAAGAGATAAATTCCATAGTACAACTTATGATGTTACATAGGCAATCTTTTCTAAAGTTGCAAGAAGAAGATTCAGTAATCCATAGCATCCTTACCAACACCTGTGTGGTAGGAAAAGATGTATCTGAAAGCTTTGTATTAGAATTGATTACATATGAGGAGTGTCATACAAGTTGTACTTTACTTAAGGAACCTAAAAATCTTTGTTCACTACTTCTCTATGAAGTAGAAGGAAGCCCAATCTCTGAAATTGCTATGGTAGAATCCACTATTCCTATTGAACTGAGTAAAGGCCATAAACTGCATGTTAACCCCAAATTGACATCCGTACAGATGGAACAATTAAAAGAATTGCTTCAAAAGCATGAGAAGACTTTTGCTTGGGATTATGATGATATGAAAGGATTAAGCCCTACACTGTGTACCCATAGGATATACATTAATGAAGGTTGTTTACCAAGCCTTAGAGAAATAGTCAAAATATAATTGCAGAAATTGTTGGATGCTGGCTTTATCTATCCTATATCTGATAGTAAATGGGTATCACCACTGGTTATAGTACCTAAGAAAGGAGGAAAATGGAGAATTTGTGTAGATTATAGGGAGTTGAATAAGGCTACTAAAAAGGATCATTTTCCTTTACCCTTCATAGATCAAGTTTTGGATACACTAGCTGGAAAGAAGTACTTCTCCTTTTTAGATGGATACAGTGGCTATAATCAAATTAGTATTGCTCCTAAAGACCAAGACAAAACTACATTTACCTGTCCATGGGGTACTTTTGCATACTCTATTTTACCATTTGGTCTTTGTAACGCTTCTACAACGTTTCAACGAGCTGTAATTAGTATTTTTGTTGATATATCACATGATTGTATGGAAATCTATATGGATGACTTTACAACATTTGGAGTTACTTTTGAAGAAGCAATGATAAATCTTGAAAAAGTTTTGGTAAGATGTCAAGAACATAATTTGGCACTAAATAGTGAAAAGTGTTTCATGCTCATGCAAGAGGATGTGGTACTTGGTCATTTCATATCTACTGTAGGTATACAAGTAGACCCAGCTAGAATTGAGGTAATTCAAACATTACCCATACCCACTAAATTAAAAGATATCAAAAATTTTCTGGGACATGCTAGATATTACAGGCATTTTATAAAAGATTTTAGTAAAATAGCCAATCCCTTGTATAAGTTGCTTACAAAAGAAGCTGAATTCAAATGGACACTTGAGTGTGATAAAGCTTTCGTGCAGCTTAAGCAACTTTTGACCACAGCCCCAATTTTACAAGGCCCTGATTGGAACCTACCTTTTCACATATATACTGATGCTTCTGATTATGCCATAGGAGTAGTTTTAGCACAGAAACACTCAAATCTTGAGAATGCCATTTATTATATTAGTAAGAGTCTTCATGGTCCAGAACTGAATTACACAGTGACTGAAAAAGAATTGTTAGCAATAGTCTATGCTCTAAATAAATTTTGGCATTACATCACAGGTTATCCTATCTATGTTCATACTGATCATGTAGCAATCAAGTATCTCATGAACAAACCTGCTATAACTGGTAGGTTAGCAAGATGGCTACTATTGTTACAAGAATTTGACATAACCATAGTAGATAAGCTTGGAAAAACAAATGTCGTAGCTAATTATTTGTCAAGAATCAATCATCATGATATTGACACTACTCTGGTAGATGATGCATTTCCAAATGAACATTTGTTTCATATTGCTGTTAAAGTTCCATGGTATGCAGATATTGCTAACTACATTGTAACTAATAAGACACCAACACATTTTTCTTATAAGGAGAGAAAGTTGCTCATACAGAAAAGCTTCCATTTCTCATGGATAGACAATTTTCTGTTCTATACTGGACCTGATCAAGTTATGCGCAAATGTGTAAGAGAAGATGAGACATATGATATTTTGCATGCATGTCATAATGAGCCCTGCGGAGGACATTTTGCAACCAAAAGAACATCTTTCAAAATCTTAGCCACTGGTTACTATTGGCCTAGCCTTCATAAAGATGCCATCAATTATACAAGGAAGTGTGACCAATGCCAAAGAATGGGTCGCCCAACCAAAATAGATGAAATGGCTTTGAACCCTCAAATGGTGTTAACACCATTTGACAAGTGGGGAATGGACTTCATCGGTCCTATTGATCCTCCATCCAATGGGAAGTCTTATATTCTGGTTTGTACTAACTACCTAACCAAATGGGTTGAGGTTAAGGCTATGAAACATGCCCCTGATGAAAAAGTTGTCGAATTCTTGTATGAAGATATTTTTACACATTATGGAGTTCCTAAAAAATTGGTTATTGACCAAGGCACATAGTTTACTTCTAACCTGATTTCAGAATTGATGAAACAGTATAACATCAGGCATCGCAGATCTATTCCTTATTGTCCACAAGCCAATGGACAAGCAGAAGTTACCAACCATGAGCTGGAAAATATTTTAACTAAAACAGTCCATTTGCATCATCGAGATTGGACCAGCCGATTACAAGAAGTTTTTTGGGCTTATAGAATAACTTGGAAAACCACTACCGGATTCACACCATTTGAGCTTTTGTATGGGAAAGTGGCAATGCTTCCAATTGAATTTGAACACAAGACTTTAAGAACAACCTTGACCTTAGATATTGATCTTCCTGCAGCACAAAGAGAACATCTCCTGCATCTTAATTCTTTGGATGAAATGCCCAAGACCGCTTTAGAACATACTGAACTGGTGCAAAAATAGAAAAAACATTAGCATGATTCTCATATCCTCAACAAACAGTTCAAAGCTGGTGACTAGGCATTATTGTATGATTCCCGCTTCAAGGATATGCGAGGGAAGCTGCAGACGCGATGGTTAGGACCATATCAAATTATCCATGTCTTTGACAATGGAATAGTTCAACTAACCACAATTGATGATATGCCTTTCAAAATGCTGATCAACGGTCATCGACTTAAACTTTACAAAAAGCCTCAAACAAAAGCCGAGTTCATGCAACAGTTCAAACAACCAGATTCAACAACAACTCAAGTATCTATTCCTGCAGCCGAAGGTGAAAACCTTCTGCCTGCTCTTCTTCAACATTAATTCTAATTTGCATGTCCATAATAATAACTTTATGTTTGCATAAAGTCCATTTTCTTTTCATGATATTTCTTTCCACTCATATCTTAATCTTCCATCTACCCACCTCACTCCATTTCTTAATCTTCCATCCACCCACTTTCTACATACTTACATTTTTGTGTTTTCAATCAAATCTACACATGCTAATGGATGCTGCCATTGACATTATTTCTGTCACCTTTTTTTTGGAGCATGTGACAATCTGCTTGGTAGGTATGAACGTTTTCAAACTATTATTCATTTATAAGTTTGCAGATTTTGTTAATTATATCTAATACTGCATAGTCTTTATAATTACGGCATATTCCAGTCCCTAACCCATACTAGTCTGACACGTGAGGACACTTGTCGTAAAATTAGTAGGGGGCAGGGGAGTGTCGTACTATCCAATGACATGCCTAATTAACTGTGATGATTTTCAAAAATCTTGGCATTACCTTTTATTAATAAGAACTTTTTGCCATAAGTATGCCATGTCAAGTGTTGTACTCCCACTTTTTGAATGAATTTTTCTTTGTTCGTGCCAAATTTTTTGTGCTAAGCCATGATGTGACCTATTTTTTAAAATTTTGGCATTTAAACCATGTTTTTGAATGATTTCCATGCAAATTCATGATTTACTTTTACCTAAAGTTTAATTATGGCACATAACAATTGGTTATGGCAATTAATGTTCCCAAAAAGAAGTGGTGAAGCATCTAAGAAATAACGTAGAGTTTTGAAGTTTGCATTCAGAAAGGGAGAGGGAAATGGAGTAGCAGAAGTATCAAGAAATGGGAGGAGGTTTACAGAGAAAAGAGTCGGTCGAGCACATTTTTTTTCTCTTTGATGTAGAAGCAATAAGAAGATTCAATGCATGCGGGTGGTTAGGTTATTGTTTGAATTTAACAGCATATGATGAAGAAGCAGCTGTAGAATTCACTAGGACATTTGATGAAGGTGAAGCTTCTGTGTGGGGTTTGACAGTAATTGCAACAGAAGAATGAATTGCAGAAGTAACAAGGTTACCTCTTGTTGGAGAGCATTATCCGAGCTCACATGACGCTAGGTCAACAAGGGCCCAGTTCACTACCCCACATGACCCTCCATTGGATGTTACAAAGCAGGGGTGCAAGAGATTGTCTTTGCCGCCTCCATACCCTGACCTAACAATGCATGTCATCAGGTATTTTACTTGTGAAGGCAGATTTTCTCACTTACATGCACACCATTTTAAGTTGCTTAGTTGTATAAGGCACAATATTGCCGTGAATCTCCCAAATTTTTTGTATAATATGCTCTGTATTAGTGCGGAAGAGACTCAAAAAGGGAAAGATAATTTTGTCACTCACCATTCTTTGATTAAGTTGTTAATAGAAAGGTCTCTTAGGAATGTATCCCCTTTGACATGGGATGATTTTATGAAATTTAAAACCCTACAACCCCAAGTTGACCCTAGTGAACAGCAGGGTGAGGAAAATGTAGTTCCCAGTAGTGAGCCTGCAGAACAAAATATTGAGGGAGCTGAAACAAAAAATGCACAAGGGATTGAACTAGAATTTGCTTCCACTCAAGCGAATGTGCCTCCACCTGAACAGGGCATCCCTAAACCCACTACTAGTCAAGCTAAAAGGAAACGGAAGTCACAAGAAGAAACCGTTGCTCAACAAAAACCTAGTCCTGCAATTCAACAATAGAAGAAAATAAAGAAGGGTCCTGCAGCAACTAATCCTATAGCAGTGATACCGAAACAGAAAAGTAGGCAAAAGACAATAGTACAAGAAGAGACTCCTTTGCAGAGAAGCCCTAGAATGAGAGGGCAGATTTTTAAAAATCCTATATTGTCCAAAGCACCCACTCCAGAGTCTCCTATGCAGATAATTTTTTACCATTCTCCCCTTCACATTGAGATGACAGAAGCTTCTGGTAGTCCTCCTGCAGCATGTGAGCAAGAAATTAATGAAACCTTAATGGATTTACCAGGTGTTTCAAGCCATGAGAATGAAGTAGTTCTTGAAAGTCATGATTTGAATACTGCCTTAGTCCCCTATAAGTCAACATGGATCAATAGTTTGGTGGAACATCTATGGCGGGAATGGAAAAAGAAAAAGGATTATGAAAAGGATAACAGTGTCGTCACCTTGCAAAAACTCTTTTTCCAATTATATGGACAACATTTATTTGGTGAAGCACACTAAGGAAAGAGGAGAAGAAAAGAATGAGCAAGATCATAACATCACAAAATGAGGAGATTGAAGAATTGAAAGAACAGCTAGAAAGATAGAAACAACACATGGAACATGCACTTAAATTAGCTGATCAAGCTCT
This sequence comes from Cupressus sempervirens, assembly GCA_028749045.1. Lineage (NCBI taxonomy): Eukaryota > Viridiplantae > Streptophyta > Pinopsida > Cupressales > Cupressaceae > Cupressus > Cupressus sempervirens. Next base: position 60,737,197 of record CM053785.1, on the reverse strand, counting down.
TGCTTGTAGACCACCTCCTCACGTATATGCTTTTTGTTTGGAAGAACAATATCTTTTGTTTCAGTTGATGTTAACCCTCAAAAATGTAAATGCAGAATTCAAAACCACACAAGAGTTTTATGGGCTGTATCAAACCTTACCACCATGGCAGCAAAATCTATTGTCTAAGTTGTATATTCATAATTTTGTCATTCCTGCAAAAACTGAGTGGAATCCTTTGCTCTATAGAGGAGATGTGCATTTGAAAGATTTAATGTCATGGATGTCTAATGAGGAAAATTATGATAGACAACTGGTTAATTACAAAGATGAGGAGAGAACAAAAACTTTACCCTTGAGGGCAGAAAGTAAACAGCCAGAAGAAATGCTTCGAGGCTGGTATACATTAACCTATGGGAAGAGTAATCCAGACATTAGAAAGAAGGTATTTTCTGCTAGAGCCAAAGTATATGCCGAATATGAAAATTTTCCCTACTTTGCATTCCAAAGAGCTATGACCAAAGTAAGAGGTAGATGGGCACAGTTACCTGATTCTCTCAAGAAATCAGAGCCGCACAGTCCTATTAATTTGGAAGCAGCACTATATAGAGTTCCAAAATATTTAGAACTGGGAAAGCAACTAAGGCCATAGCTATGGTGTCCTTTAACCATGCAACCTCCAATGCTTTTATGGCCCCTGTATGATATTGATGTTGACAAACTTGATAAGTTGTAGGAAGACCATAGGCGAGAAGTATGGGAAAGGACCAAAGGATTACATTACACCTTCAAGAGCTGTAGAAAGGGAAAGACAAAAGTTGGGAAGCTCAGATCTTTGACAAAGAAGTGTAATGCTTGAGGACAAGCATTAGTTTAGTAGGGGGCAAATGATGAGTCTAAAAAATGCCTTTATTTTCTTATGTTTAAGATACTTTATGATACTCTGTTCATCCTTGTTTTAACACTTATAAGCTTATGTTTGATAAACCTTTGATGATTTATGGGGTAGAAAAACTATGTCATCCTTTGCCTAAATTATATCTAATATGCAGTATTCCATATAAATATCCAAATGTGCGTTCTTATGCTTGAATTTAGTTTGATGGATGTTTATTTGCAAATATGTTTTATATCATAACACCTGATGATAAGATTAAAGGATGAGCGGAAGAATCCAGAAGTTGGTTGCTGACAGCACTCAAGGAGAAATGAGCATCAAGGAACAACCATGAAAAGGAAGTTATAACCACTCCAAGAAACATGGCAGCGAATAAGGAGGAGTTTTTATGAGCCATTACCTTCGTTGCATTTACGCTATAACAAGTGGATGTCGCGACTTCATTGCTCCCTCCTCAATTTCATTATCCTTCCTTTCCACTTTCAGTTGTTCTCCTATATTCTCTCCTGCAGACTTAATTTAGGATAGTTACTTTTCTGTTATGTAATAAAGAGTAGATTCCCTATATATATATCGGGATCGACTCCTATGTGAGAAGTTTTTTAGTTTTCAATTTTTGGTTTTGATAAGTTTTATCGAGTAAGAGAGAACACTTATTCACAGTTTGTTGCAGTTGTGTTTTACAATTCTGAATTATGTAATGATTGATTAATGAAATGAATTAGTTCTCTTTAGTTTCTATCTTGCATTGGTAGATTAGAGAAGCCAACCAAGGGGACCCAGTTGGAAGGTGGATTAGACTAGGATAGAATAGATTCATTTTACTAAGCATTAGCAGTATTTTAAGTAAGACATAGCTAGTTAATTCCTTCCTGTAGCATCACACTTCATGAATGTTCCTGTAGCATCTGCGAGAACAGTCTAATGGATGAGTCAAGATGGAATCTCTGTTATCTTGTCATTGCATTTTCAACATTCATAGATTCAGTAGTTTCCTTTCTACAGAAGTAGTATAGTTTCCTTCCTTTGCATTTTTACTTTCCTGCAGCACAAGCATAATGACTCATCAAGGTACCTAGTGCACATACTGTGAAGACCATTTTAAGTATATGTCCCTGGGTTGACAATCTAAATGCACCTCATGGTAGGGGAAAAGTAGTCCTTAGCTTGAATAGATTATTCCTAACCCAAGCCTAGCGCATGACTATGGAACACCTATTGTGAGGCGGTTCAGGTGGGAATAGAAATTGAATTCAGTTTGCAAATGCTTCAATCAATTTTTCCAATTTTCCTTATGCTCTTCATGCTCTATTCAATCTCAAATGATCACAAATGAGTAAAAAATCAACCATATAGCCCTTGAAACTTTTCAATGAATGCTTAGTGCTTACAAAGTTGTAAGCTCAACTCTACTAGCAATTTTGACTCACTCAACTTCCATGTAATTCCTACCATGCTCAACAACCATGGAAATATTGGACAACACTATTGCCTTTGATAGCTTGGCAACAACTAAACTTTCACTCGACAACAATAGTGAAACTTTTCATGCTCGACAGTGACATGAAAAATTATAGATATTTCTTCTAAGTTCTAACCAATGATTTGCATATTTCTTCATGCATATATGATCTTTTCAAAACTGAATCCTTGGAACTAATGTATAATTTTACTTTGAAATATCAGTCCCACACATAGCTCTTGATTTCCTTGTTAGGGTTGGTGTGGTCACTTGATCCATTGGATGAAGTGATCCCATCTGAACTTGATGTGCTACAATCTTCATTTTTCTTCCATTTCTTGTTCATCTACACTTTCACTTCTTCAACATCAACCTTTCCTTTTCCTTTATTGAATTCATTGCTAGGTGCTTTTGACCTTGTTGGACAATTTTTGCTTATGTGACTGGTCTTCAAACAACTAAAACATGTAGTTTGACTCAACCATCTACTGTAGACATTTCTAAAATGTGTTCTAATGCAATTTTTAGAAACATGTCCATACTCTTGACAATAGTGACAACTATACCTTATATTATAATCCCAATTGTAGGATCTATCAATATGGCTTCTATTATCTTTCTTGTTTGATAACCAGTTAGGCTTAGATCTGCATTCATATGCTCTATGCCCATACTTCTTATTGTAGTAGTAGTATCCTTCAAATCTTTGTGTGCTTGATGTCTTGGTCTTGCATTCATGTGCCTAATGTCCTTGATTGTTTCACTTATTATAGTTACCCATGAATTTCTTCTTAGGATTCTAATTTGCATTGTTTCTCTTGCAAACATTTGTTGTATGACTTATCTTACCACAATTATGACAATTAGGTTTGTAGTTCTTACCGTTGTTTCTTCTTTGTTCACCACTTTTAGATGATAATCCTTCTTTAGTGCTAGTGTAACCCAATCTAGTAGTATCACTTTTGGATCTAGGAGATCTCATCAATTGCTCAAAATACTTGATGGCTTCACTAGGTCTATTAAAACTTTTAGCGAATTCCTTTTCTCTTTTCAGATCATTTCTCAGCACTATGTTAGTCATCCAAGTAGAATGGTGGATGGGATATATTATACAGGCTTTAAGCATCTTGTCAACCTCTTTGATAATTGCATCCACCAACTTTGGGTTATAATTTTTCAACTTCTTCTGAAAAGGGGTTGTTCCAGGCTTTAATGGAATTTTATGTTTCAACTATCCTTGTCTAGAATCCTTCAGGTCTTTATAGGACCATGAAAATATATCTTTGTATTCCTTTAACAAACTACCAAATTTTGACCTTTCAATTCAGTATAATTATTTCCCTAGTTAATTAGCTTTGGATTATCCTCAGTGCCTACATTAATCTTTTTACAAGCTCCATATTGTTCCTCCTTTACTTCAGTATTCTATTTAAGGTGGTGGTCTTTTCTATCAAATAGAGTTTCAAAAGCTACCCAACCTTTAGGAATATAATTTCCTTCCAATGAATGATCTCATCATTATTCTCACCTCCATCATCTAGACAAAACTCATGACCCTTTGAAGTGGAACCTTCAAAGAAAAGGGAGCCAAATTTCTCAACACCCTATAGAAATACATTAATTTGTGCATCATCGCTAAACACTTGCCAAGACTTTGAATTGTTAGGAATACGAGGTTGATGGATCAATTCAGTAGTGTATAGATCCTTTGTAAAATTAGGATGTGGTATCATCAAGGATGTTGATACAACTAGTGTATCTTCTCTAGTGTTAAGCTCCCTAGGTATAACTTATATTGGAAAAGCTTCAATTTATCCTTCAAGTTCATCCGATACCCTATTTTTGTAATGTTTCAACCTCATTTTTTTCATAAAAAATATATCTTTGACTTGCTTGACCACCAATTCTACATCTCCCTTAGCTTTTAAAATTTTAATTCATCTCCTCTTAGCTTCTTCTATTCCCAAAAGCAAGGCTTCATACTCAGTAGTATTATTGGTGTTTTCAAATTCAAGTTTGAAGGCATGAGGAAAAATTTCACTAGAGGGTGAAATAAGAACTACTCATTCTCTAGAGCCAATTGACGTGCAACTATCATCAAATTCTAGGACCCAAAACCCTTTTTCTATGAGTTCTTCTAATCTTATCACACCTTCAAGAAAAACAACATAATTAGTGAAATCTGTTTCAAGGTACATGATATGAGACCTGGGATCTTCTTAGGGAAAGATCATGTATTTTGCCTTAGTTTTAGGTTTCAAAGTGATTCTTTTACTACCAATATGTATGGTTTCTTTGGAGCAATCTATTTTAATTTCCCCTCCTAAGTCTTTGCAGAATGTCTGACTGAGAAACATCCCATAACTAGCTAGGATATATGTGACTAGAATGGTCAACTTAACCCTCTTCTTCAGGAATTCAACCAAAGAGACTTGTGCACAACTTCTGTTAGGAATTTTTTCAACACTCCTTTCAGGATTCATGAAAAGGGCTTAACCTCCTCTTATTTAATATAAGTTGAGTGGTTGTATTAGGCATTGAAAGATCAGTCTTTTTGTGCAATGAAAACCCCACTCTAACACGTGGTATTAGAGCTTGGTCATAGGTTCAAATCCTTAGGCCCTTAGGTAACATTGAGGGGGAGATTGTTAGAAATTTTTTCATCACGCCCCTCTAGATTTTTGACAAGGGCTTAACCTCCTACCATGTACTATAAGTTGAGTGGTTGTATTGGGCATTGAGAGATCAGTCTTTTGGTGCAATGGAAACCCCACTCTAACAGCTTCATCATAACATTTAGGTTCACCAACATTTATTAATAAAAAAGAATACAAAGAGGGAGAAAATATTTATGGAGGTCTACTTAGCCTTATTGACCATCTACCATTCACTGGGGTGTGTGGTAGTTATTGTTGCATAGAGCATGACGAATTACTAGAACATCATCTTTTGGAGTATCATCTAACACTACATAATCATTTTATGTCTTCTCATGATGTTGCAACAAATCTTTGTATAACTCTTTCTCATTGAATATGAAATCTATGCTTCTTACAATTTTATGATTTTTAAAATCCCAAATCCTATAACCAAATCCATTAATGTCATATCCAATAAATACACATTTCTTTGAATTATCTTCTATCTTGGTTCTATTTTTAGAATCTATATGTGCAAATGCTTCACAACCGAAGGTTTTGAGAAAAGAATAACTCACCTTCTTACTAGTCCATGCTTCCTCTATAATACCACATCCCAAATGAATAGAGGGACCTATATTAATCAAATATTCAATAGTAATTACAACCTCTACCCACATGTTTAAGGGCATCCTAGCATGCAACCTCATGCTCCTTAGATGCTCCATTATTATCTCATTCATACATTCAACCACTCCATTTTCCAGTGGAGTTCTTGGAACAGTTTTCTATTTGCAAATATCATTAGTGGAGCAATAATCTTCAAATTCATAACTGCAAAACTCACCACCATTGTCAGATCTAAGACATTTTAATCTTTTACCAATCTCATTTTCAACCAAACATTTTAATTTCTTAAAATTTTGAAATACATCAAGTTTCAGTCTAAGGAGATAAACCCATACTTTTCTAGTTGCATCATCAATAAATGTAGCATAATAATGAGAGCCACCAAGGAAAGATAATTGTATAGTCCCCATACATCTCTATGCACTGTAAGCTCTAATTTCTTATTTTTCTTTTCCATCCCATTCTTCACAAAAATTGCTCTCTTTTATTTTCCATACATACAACTTTGTAATAAATCCATATTAACACATTTCAGCCCTGGTAAAACTTTCTTTGAATGAATTAATTTCATACCTTTCTCATTCATGTGCCCAATTCTATTGTGCCATATAGCTATATCAAAATCTACAACATTTTTTTGTTCTCCCTACTCAACTATAGAAACTATTCCTGAACTTTCATTTTTCTTCGAAATAACTAAAGTAGAAGGAACATTATGACCTACACAAAGATATAAGGTGCCTACTTGCACACCATTTTCTAAAACAAGGGAACCTTTTGAAACCTTCTAATTTTATCATTAAAAGTAACTACACAACCCTCATCACCCAGTTGCTCTACTAAAATAAAATTCCTACTCAACCTTGGAACATGTCTTACCTCTTGCAGTAGCCAATGATTCCCATTCTTCAACTTAATCTTGTTTTTTCCCTTTCCAACAACCTGACATGGTTCATTATCCTCCAAATATACTAGCCCAAAATCCCCTTGGACATAATCAAGAAAATAACCTCTATAGGGATTAGCATGAATTGAAGCCCCTAAATCTTGAACCTGTGAATCATCAACACTTTCTAAAGGTAGAAGTGAAGTATCCTCTTTGGATTTATTAGTTACCACATTTGCCTCCTTGTTTCTATCTTCTTTTTCTCCTTCATTTTTATTTTAAATCCAAAAATATTTCTTCTTATGTCCTTGTTTCCCACAGTATCAACAATCTCTTAGTCCTCTGGATTGTGACCTCTTTCCCTTTGACTTTCCTCTTGATTTTCCATGATTTCCAAAATTGTTTCCTCTTTTAGTTGATCTACCTCTTCTTTTTCTATTCCAAAAAATTCCTAATTTAGATCCACCTGATCTTTTCCTACGAGTTTTCTCACTCAAAATAACACCAATCACATCATCAAATCTTAAAGGTGTTGAGAAGAGATTGTTTTGAAGAGAAGAAACTGTAATGGAACAATCATTATTTAGTTAATGATGTCAAATCTACTACCTGCTCATGAGATAATTTGGTTTGAATGCTATCATGTGGTTGACTGATGAAGAGGATTTAAAAATAGGAGATAATAAAGAACCTAGAGAAAGGTTGAGTTATTTGGTGTATAAAAGGAGCACTAAGACCAAGTAAGACATTGATACTATAGTGTATTGTTTATCTACTTAAATTTTGAAATGAAAGATTACTCAAGTTAAGACTAAAAGAAGATCAAGTTAGAAAAGTGTTTGCTAAGCCTTGCCAAGAATTCAATGCAAGCCAAGTAGAAATCAATAGAAGCTAAGTGAAAATCAAGAGGTTTCGAGAAAAGAAGACAAACAATGGAAGCTGAGTGAATGTTAGTATATGTCAAGTAAAGTTTAGTTAGTGTTGAGCATCAGTAAACTTTAGTGTTTGCTGAGTGATAGAACAATAAGTGATAGAATAGTATAGATGTCGAGTGACAACAAATAGTATTAAATCAAAGATTTGACAAATCTAAGTTGAATAATTTTATTTCTTGATTCGTGTGAAGCATGTAGAAGATAATTATAATAAGCCAGTGCCACAAAATTTAAGGTAAACCATCTTGAGGCAAATTCAAGGAAGATTATAGAGGAAGTTTCTAGGGGAACCAAAATGGAAAATTGAGTAGATTCATTGAATCCTACTTAACCCTAAAATGGACGATTGTGGTTAAGAAAAAAAAAAAAAAAATTATTTATTTATAGAGATAGCTAGTTAGAAGAAAAGTTTGTCATGTGAGAGAACCTAAGGAAGACAATGAGTCTAGTGTATTGCTTCATCTAGTGGCTGAATAGAGGAGACTGTAGTAGGCATACAAAGAAATAATACCTAAGGGGATGAATGCTTGAATGGTGAATAAGCTATCAAACCTAAATTATATGAATGCCAAGAAAAATGGACGACTGAAATAGAGATCTATAATCTGCAAGAGAATTTTAAGTTTTTATTAGAGCAAGTCCTATTGTTTCTTTCTAAAACTTGTACTAATGTGGATAAAATCCTTTGGATTAAGGTTTACCTAACAATGATTTTTAAATCCTTTAACAGGGTGAAATTCTTATGGAATGGTTGAAAATCCTCTAACAAGGCTCACTTCTAAGAGGGTGATTGAAATCATTTAACCAGGTCACATTTAATAGTGTGTATTGTAACCTTTAATAGGGTTGGCCTTTCATACGGAATAACTTTAGAAGAGTGAGAATTAGTAGCATGTTATTGGTGGTTTTTCCCAAATTTGGTTTTCACATAAAATCCTTGTGTCAATTGTGTGAATATTCTTATGGTATTTCACGTTTACATTTCTAAAAAGTTATTTTGACCTAGAATAGTAATCTACTAAGTTAAAGTATTGTATGATCCTATGGATGCATGCATGTTAAGGTTTTATGGATATGGATCTATTTAGCACTAAATTTTTTAATTTTTACATCTAGACCTTGGATAAATAATTCCAAAAATTGGTATCAGAGAACCAATGCTTGAGAGGTAATAATTTGAAGGTACTAAAAGCTAAAGATCAAGATGTGTAAAAAGAAGGTGCCCAAATTGAACAAGGAAAACTTTCTTGCATGGAAAAGTTTGATGAAGCTACACCTAGGAGGTCTTTAAGACCATGCACAATCTACCATCATCACCAAGCATGTTGATCCTATAGGAGCCCTAACTATTAATGATCTAAAAAAGAAGAAAGAACACAATCAAGTAATGTTGGAGATTGCCTTTTCCCTAAGTTACTCAGAGTTTGATGACATCAAAGATTATGACACTGCAAAGAAGATTTGGGATGCTATACAAAAAATATATGGAAGAGTTACAAATGTGTTGAGAGCCAAATTTGAAAGTCTAAGAGGGAAGTTCAATGACATGAGAATGCAAGAAGGTGAGAACATTGTCCAATAGTGCACAAGAATTAAAGATATTGTGAATTCTATTAGAGGAGCTAATGGTATCATTGATGATGAGATTGTAATTAGAAAAGTACTGATAACACTACTACCTATCTATTCTATTAGAGCTTCTTCCATACAAGAGCTAAGGTGTATAATTGGTATTAATTTGACCCTTGAAGGATTTATGGGTAGACTTACTACATTTGAACTCTCTAATTTTGATAGTTTTAAAACTAAAAATATTGAATTTTCTTTCAAACCTAAACTGTCATTAAAGGAACCTAAAGAGAGAAAAAAAAAAAAAAAGGTCAAATATATTTCTAGTGATAGTGATATAGATGAGGAGGATGTAGAACAAATTGAAGCATTGCTAGCAAGGATATTTCACAAAGGCAAAGGCAAATTCAAAGGTAAGCTACCTATCATGTGCTTTAATTATAATGAGGTTGGTCATATTTCTACTAGATGTCCAAAGAAGAAGAATAATAGAAGTGGAGACAAATATAGAAGTAAATTAGATGAGGACAACAAAGATTATAAAGAAAAAGGAAAGAAGTCTTGCTACATTGCTAAAGAGGAAACATAAGATGAAGTTGTGTAGGTTTCTATGAAGGATGATTTTGATGAGGATGAGGCAATTGCACTAGTATCTTATGTAAACAAGAGTGACAAATGGATCATTGACAGTGAGTCTATAGAAAACAAGAATGTGGTTGGAACCAAGTGGGTGTACAAAAACAAGTTAGATGAGAATGGTGAAGTCACAAGGAATAAGTCAAGATTACTTTGCAAGGGGTATGCACAAGAAGAAGGAGTTGACTATGGAGAAACATTTTTCCCAATTCGAGGATTGGAAAGAATAAGAACTTTGCTTGCTTACTTTATATACAAAGGTTTCAAAGTTTATCATATGGATGTAAAGTCAACATTTCTGAATGGTATATTAGAAGAAGAGGTTTACATAGATCCAAACAACAAGAACATGATATGTAGACTACACAAAGCTTTATATGGTTTAAATCAAGCCCCAAGAGCATGGTATGATAGGCTTCACAATTATCTTGTGAAGATTGGTTTTGAGAAGAATCATGATAAAAACAATCTGTACTTGAAGATAGAAGGAGGTAAAGGTATTTCACAAGCTAAAATTTTTGTTGATGATATCATATTTGGAGGTCAAAATGCATTATGTAGGTCATTTTCAAATAAAATAAAGAAAGAATTTGAGATGTCTATATTTGGAGAGATCAAATTCTTTGTTAGTTTGTAAGTATATTGGATAAAATATGGTATATACATCACTCAGTCTAAGTATGTGAAGGAAATATTGAAAACCTTTGGTTTGGAGGATTCAACACTAGTTAGCACTCCTATGATGACAGGACACAAAATTTTAAAGACTAATGATTCTGCTAAAGTGAATCAATCATTATATAGGTCTATGATTGGCAAGTTGCAATATGTAGTACATAATAGACCTAATATTGCATTAGCTATTGGGATTGTTGCAAGATTTTATGCAAATCCTAAGGAGTATCATTTGATGGTTGTTGAGAGAATTATGAGATATCTAAAAGGAACAAAAGATTATGGTCTATACTACAAGAAAAATGAAAAATTTGAGTTAAGAGCTTATACAGATGTTGATTGGGCTAGAAACATTGATGCCAAAAAGAGCACAAGTGGTGGAGCATTTTTATTAAGAAAGAGATTGGTCACCTAGACCAGTAAGAAATAAAATTGTATATCTCAATCAACTTTTGAAGCTGAATATGTGGTTGCTACAATAAATTTTACAAATGTGGTATGGATCAAACAACTACTCAAAGGCATGAAGGAGGAAATCACTGAACCTGTGGTACTTTATTGTGATAATACAAATGTTATAAACATATCAAAGAACCTTTTGATGCGCACAAAGACAAAGAACATTACAATCAAGTATCATTATTTGAGAGAGTTGGTTCAAGACAAAGAAGTGAAGATGGAATATGTGAATACAAAAGAATAGATAGCTGGTATATTCACAAAAGCTTTACCAAAAGCTAAGGATGCACATGAGTATATAGGTGAACTAGGGATAATACCCCTATCTGAAGCTACTTAAGAAGCATGATTAGTGTCCTACATTAACTGAGATGAATGGTGTATCTTAAAACTTGATGCAGTGGATCTTACTTTAGGAGTTTCCTAAAGTAATGAAGGAGCTGAATTGGAAGATTTACAATCACATGCAAGGTGACAAAGGGTGAACCTAAATTGATTATATCTACATGAAAAGATGGTAAGTCTTTGGCATTAATATCAAATAGGGAGATATAAGAAAGAGGGAGATAGTGAAAGAAAAAAGAAACCTATAGAGGCAGTAAAGTATTAGATAAGAGAGATAGTATCTGATATCAAACTGACAAAAAAGATCATGTGTGACAATGCTTATTATGTAGAAGGAATTAACTATAACATGTTGAGTGTGTCAAAACTAAACAATTTAGGTTAAAAAGTTGAGTTTGAGAAAAAAAAGAAGAAAAGATCTATGACACCAATGGGAAATTAATTGGAAAAGGTGATCAGACCAGAACTAATCTATTTTATGTTGACATGAATGATGCTACTTTTCTTGTTGTAGAATTTGATTATGTGTGGCTATGACACAAGAGGTTATGTCATGTTAACTTCTATAACTTAGTCAGTATCAGTAACATGAAAAGAGTCAAAGGTTTGTCTAAACTAAAGAAACCTAATGATATGATTTGCAAACAGTGTCAGTTAGGCAAGATGAAAAAACATAGTTTTAAAAGTAAGACTCACTCCTCTAAATAAATTATGGAATTAGTTCATAATAAATTTTTTGGACCAATTGATGTGCAAAGCTACAAAGGTGACAAGTGCATTATCCTATTTGTTGATAATTATTCTAGGATGGTGACAATTATGTCTCTAAAACAAAAATCTGATGCTTTCCAAATGTTTAAGTGGTACTTGGCTAGAATTGAAAAGGAGATAGGAAAAAGCTTGAAATGTCTAAGATCTAATAGAGGTGGATAATTTACATCAAATGAGTTTGAGATATTCTGTAATGATAGAGGTATCAAGAGACAAACTTCTGCACCTAGGACCCCTCCACAAAATGGAATTGTTGAAAGGAGGAATATATTTGTAAAGGTCTATGCTAGAACACTCATGATGGAGAAAAATGTTTCTTTGAAATATTGGAGAGAAGTTGTAAGTATAACTATTTATACCTTGAACCAAGTACAAGTGAAGAAAGGTACTCATTAAACACCTTTTGAACTATGGTATGGATTCTCACCCAATGTAAAATATTTAAAGGTATTTGGAAGCAAGTGGTGCATTCTTAAAGACAACAGGAATGGTAAACTTAATGCTAAGAGTGAAGAAGGTATATTCTTAGGCTATTCCACAAGAAGTAAAGATTATAAGTGTTTGAATACTAATACTAACAAAGTTATGGAAAGTGAAAATGTGAAGTTTGATGAATATATAGATGTACATGAAGCTGAACCTATGAAGGAACCTAAAGAGTGTAAACTCTCTATATACTTTTATGAAGGTACTGTAAACCAAGTTTTAAATCAACAACAAGTATCAGTCATTGTTGATTCACATACAATGAATGTCAAGTTGCATTCAAGAACTGAGTTACATTCAGAAGCCAAGTTACAAAGAGAAGCTGAGTTACATTACAATTATGAGATAAGTGTACATGAAATGAATGTTGATCTACCTGATAGAGAAGTACATAGTGATTCTAAAGTTGACAAACCCATTGAAGAAAGAACAGTAGAACCAAGATTGTCAAAGTATATTAGAAGAGATCACCCTACTAAAAAAATTATTGGAGATAAAGAAGCTATACTATTGACAAGGTATAAGTTGAGAAGTGATACATGTTTTTTGAGCATGCATGAGCCTACGTCAGTGAAAGGTGCCTTAGAAAATGAAGACTAGAGTAAATCCATGAAAGAAGAGATTGACCAAATTAAGAAGAGCAAGACATGGACTCTAGTACCAAGACTACAGAAAAAGAATGTGATTGGAACCAAGTGGGTGTATAGAAACAAGTAAGATGAGAATGGTGAAGTCACAAGGAATAAGGCAAGATTAGTTTTCAAGGGGTATGAACAAGAAGAAGGAATTGACTATGGAGAAACATTTGCCCCAATTGCAAGAATGGAAAGAGTAAGAACTCTTCCTTCTTACTCTACATACAAAGGTTTCAAAGTTTATTAGATGGATGTGAAGTCAACAATTTTGAATGCTATGCTAGAAGAAGAGGTTTACATAGAAAAATCTAAAGGATTTGTTGGTCCAAACAACAAGTACATGGTATGTAGACTACACAAAGATTTATATGGTTTAAAGAAAGCCCCAAGAGCATGGTATGAAAAGCTTCACAATTATCTCATGAAGATTTTTGTTGAGAAGACTAATGATCAAAATAGTCTATACTTAAAGATAGAAGGAGGTAAATGTATTTTACTAGATGAAATTTTTGTTGATGATATCATATTTGTAGGTCAAAATGCATTGTGTAAGTCATTTACAAATGAAATGAAGAAAGAATTTGAGATGTCTATGTTTGGATAGATCAAGTTCTCTATTGGTTTACAAGTATATCAAATGAAATATGGTATATACATCACCCAATCTAAGTATGTGAAGGAAATATTGAAAACCTTTGGTTTGGAGGATTCAAATCCAGTTAGCACTCCTATGGTAACAGGACACAAACTTTCAAAGACTAATTATTTTGATGAAGTGAATCAAACATTGTATAAATCTATGATTGGGAAGTTGTAATATGTAGTAAATAATAGACCTGACATTGCATTACCTATTGGGATTATTGCAAGATTTTCTACAATTTCTAAGGAGAATCATTTCATGGTTGTTAAGAGAATCATGAGATATCTTAAAGGAACAAAAGATTATGGTCTATAATATAAGAAAAATGACAAATTTGAGTTAAGAGACTATACAGATTCTGATTGGGCTAGAAATATTGATGATAGAAAGAGCACAAGCGGTGGAGCATTTTTCTTAGGAAAGATATTGGCCACTTGGACCAATAAGAAACAAAATTGTATATCTCAATCTACTATTGAAGTTGAATATGTGGTTGTTGCAATAAATTGTATAAATGTGGTATGGATCAAATAACTACTCAAAGGCATGAAGAAGGAAATTACTGAACTTGTGGTACTTTATTGTGATAATACAAGTACTATAAACATATCAAAGAATGATATGATGCACACAAAGACAAAGCACATTGAAATCAATTATTATTACTTGAGAGAGTTAATTCGAGGCAAAGAAGTGAGGATGGAATGTGTGAATACAAAAGAACAAATATCTGATATATTCACAAATCTATACCTAAGGATGCACATGAATATCTTAGAGGTAATCTAGGGGTGATAACCCCTATCCCAAGCTACTTAAGAAGCATGAGTAATTCCCTGCATCAACTGAGCTGAATGTTGTATCTTACTTCAAGTAATGAAGGAGTTGAATTAGAAGATTTATAGTCACATGCAAGGTGATAGAGAGTGAACCTAAATTGATTATACCTGCATGAAAAGATGAAAATTCTTTGGCATTGTTTTCAAAAATGGAGATATAAGAAAGAGGGAGATAGAGAAAGAAAGAAAGAACCTACAGAGCAAGAAAAGTATCTGATAAGGGAATTATAAGATAGATACATTGAAGCAGATTGATAAAGCTCACAATACCCTATACAGAGGAAGGACAGATATTGATAGAGGTAGATTTCAAAGATATTATTTTCTTTTTGGTATTGTTGCTAGTATTTGTTGTCACTTAGGTTTGCACCCTTGTCTAGAGCCTATGTGTGAGGACAACCTAGTGAAACATGGAAACAACCTCCAAGCTATGTGACTTCAACTATGAGGTTGAGTCTCCAGAGAAGGCTAGCTTCCTCTTACTATCAGGATGCACCTAACTACTCTTGGAGAGGAAAAGGGAGAAGGAGAGCACAAAAGAAAATCTACCTAATCTAATCTAAAGAGGTGATGCACCAAAATAGAGTGTTTAGACCAATCTCTGCCCATATATGCACTATTGAACTAGAATGAAACTAAGGATATTACACATTTAGACTTGCTTTAATCAAATAATCACATGCAGATCAAAAGGGCTAAATGAATGACACAAGGAAGAGAAGATTCACTTATATTTCATTCACAGGCTAAAGGGATATAGTCATGCAGATTATAGATTTCTACAAAACACCGGTAAGAGGCAGAGAGCTCTACACTTTACACCAATGGCTGAAGGAGATAAAACAAAATGTCATATAGTTCAGAGGCAACGGAATTTTACACTGGAGTTGTAGAGCAACAATAGAGAAAAGTCAGAGAAGGGTTCAACCTTTTCAAAATTTACAAAAATTGCCTTTATAGTGTAGGTATAACTGAGATTTTTTCTTGACTGAAATTACTCTACAACCATTTCCATTAAGTCTGGCAAAGAACAATGATGAGGAAGATCTGATCAAGATGTAATGATATCTATTATTTTGTGTCAATAATGCCTTGAGGGGATGGAAATGACACCATAACTGTGCTCTGACTAGGCAGATGGATCGACTAGGGGGTGATGGAGTGTTCTTCTTTGTTTCAAATTCACTTCTAGTGGTTGGGATTGATTACAAAGATCAGATTGCATAAAAAATCGTGACTTCTTCATTCTTGAGCACCTGAATCAGTGGGGTCAACAAGTCAACCAAACTCTACATCCAAAATAGGCCACGTGGGCCAATAACCTCCTTTTATTTTGCCACCTTGAAGAAGTCTCCCTAATTTGACCATGTCTTTCTCTAACTAACTGTGCCATCCTCTTAAAACTTGACCGCGATGGTCTCGCTAACTGCCAACCCCTCCATGTTAATACCTTGGTTGGGCCTGCTGGGACATGTGTTCCTTAGGTGCTTCGCTACAATATTTAAATACCTTGCAGTTCCATCTTGCAGGGGTGCCTTGATCACTAATCTTGGTGAGATTGACAATCGTGAAGATCCTTTCCATTATTGTGCTGACCCCTGCACCTCTGGCCCACACAGACACTTGACCGCAACTTGGCACCACCTAGTGACCTGCATAAGAAAAGGGGGTCCATTGACACACGTGATAGTAAGGTGTGTGCTTGAAATAATTAAACCCCCTGCACTTCCATCAAGCAAGAAAGTGCCAACCTTTGATTCTTGCAGATCCGATGGTGGAAACTCCTCAAACATTATTCTTTCAAGAAGGCAGCCTGTGATGTCATTCCCTCCATGTGTCTCAAGGAGGCATGCTCACAATAATTAAACTCTTTTTATCTTCATCTTGTGGGCATGCGCCAGCCATGGATCAAAGAAGATCTGACGGTGCTTGGAACAAATGCCTCTGGACCCCTGTGCTACTAACCTCTATGATTTCATTTGGATACGTGTCATCAGGGTGCTTCCCCACACTGTCAGAAGGTCTGACAAAGCTCAGAATGCGGGGAAGTGGGCACCAATCAAAACGTTAGCTCAGCCTGCCATCCCACAGCCCACAAGAAGGACATGGACCCTCCTACCACGTAGCACAAAGGGGCTTTCCCACAATATTTAAAAGTCATGTATTTGTCAAATGCAGGGACGTGCCCACCGTAGATCTGTTGTGATCTGACGGAAAGGAGAGTTGCACTCTAGCGGGGCAAAACATCAAAATACCTAGGGCATTGAAATATCATAAATTTGGCGAGAAATTCAAACTTTTGGTGGGGGAGGGGGGGGGGGGGAATAGATAACAGTATTGGTTTGTCACCAGTGCTAAAGAGGGATATCATTGAAAAGAGATTATATTGAAGAGAAGAACCTGTAATGGAACAATCATTATTTTGTCAATGATGTTGAACCTACTACTTTCTAGTGAGATAATTACTTTTTGGTTTGAATGCTACCATGTGGTTGATTGATGAAGAAGATTTGAAAAGAGGAGGTAACAAGAAAACCTAGAGACAGGTTGAGTTATTTGGTGTATAAAAGGAGCACTAAGACCAAGTAAGACATTGATACTATAGTGTATTGTTTATCTACTTAAAGTCTGAAATGAAAGATTACTAAAATTAAGAATTAAAGAAGATCAAATTAGAAAAGTGTTTGCCAAGCCTTGCCCAATAGTCAGTGCAAGCCAAGTAGTTAGTGCAAGCTGAGTAGAAATCAGTAGAAGCCGAGTGAAAATCAAGAGGTGTTGAGAAAAGAAGAGAAACAATGTAAGCCAATTGAATGTTAGTATATGTTGAGTAAAGTTTAGTTGGTATCACACATCAATAAACTTTAGTATTTTCTGAGTGAACTAGTGTTGGTCAAGTGACAAAACAATATAGATGACGAGTGACAAAAAATAATGATAAATCAAAGAATTGACAAATCTAAGATGACTAATTTGATTTCATGAATTGTGTGAAGTATGTGGAAGATAACTATGATGATCTAGTTGCACAAAATTCAAGGTAAACCATTTTGATGTGAATTCAAGGATGATTGTAAAGGAAGTTCCTAGAGGAACCAAAATGGAAAAGTAGGTAGATTCATTGAATCCTACCTAACCCTAAAATGCAAAATTTTGGTTAAGTAGAAAAAGATCTAAATTCTTTATTTATAGAGATAGCTAGTTAGAAGCAAAGGTTTTCATGTGCGAGAACCTAAGGAAGAAAAGGAGTCTAGGGTATTGTTTTATCTAGTGGTTGAATAGAAGAGATTGTAGTTGGCATACAAAGAAAGAAGGCTTAAGGAGATGAATGCTTGAAGGGTGAATAAGCTATTAGAGCTAAAGTGTATGGATGCCAAGTAGAATAGAGGACTAAAACAAAGATCTATAATCTACAAGTGAGTTATTATTTTTAATCAAATCAAGTCATATTGTTTCTTTCTAACAACTATACCAGTGTGGATAAAATCCTTTGGATTATGGTTGACCTAATAGTAATTTGTAAATCCTTTAACCAGGTGACATTCTAATAGAATATTCTAAAGTCTTCTAACAAGGCTCACTTCTAATAGGGTGATTGAAATCCTTTAACTAGGTCACATTTAACAGTGTGTAGTGAACCTTTAACAAGGTTGGCCTTTCATAGGGCATCACTTCATAAGAGTGAGAATCAGTAGAATGTTACTAGTGGTTTTTCCCAAACTAGGTTTACATATAAAATCCTTCAGTCAAATTGTGTGATTTTTCTTATTATATTTCATGTTTACATTTCTACAAAGTTATTTTGACCTAGAATAGTAATCTACTAAGTTAAAGTATTGTATGATCCTATCGATGCATGCATGTTAAGGTTTTATGGATATGGATCTATTTACCACTAAGAAGTTTTATTTGTACATCTAGACCTTGGATAAGTGATCCACCTACCCCCCTCTCTATTATTTTAAAGAATTCCAACAAATGGTATTAGATCTAGAAATAGAATTACTTGCAACCTTACCAACTCATTCTGACTTTTAAGAAAAGAACACAAAATCAAGAGAGCCCTATTTTCTTCATCAAAATTAACATTCCACAGAAGATAACTAACTAGTAACCATATTAAACTCATTTAAATGATCTGTAATAGATCCACCTTCTGGCATCTTCATATTAGATAAATGCTTCATGAGAAATACCTTGTTTAAAGTGGAAGGCTTTTCATACAACCTTGCTAGGGTTTATATAAACTCTTCAATCATCTTCACTTTTGTAATATTAAAAGTCACCACATACTTCCAAGTGCCTTTCTATCGAAAATTTTTCACTTCTCATTTGTCAAAGTTCCCTATTTCTTGGCTTTTTCTTCCGACGACTGCCATTAATGCTTCTAATAAATATAGTCCTCCATTTGAATTTACCATAACTAAAAGTTTTTCCCATTAAAATTCTCAACCTCCATCTTACCCTTGTCTACTATTGGTCTAGTTTTTTACAGTATAATAAAAGTCAGAATTGAGTCATAGTTTTAGCCATGGTTTCGAGAATTTGTGAATCAAGCCCCATGAATGCTTATAAATGCATGTGTACCCAATTGTACTTTTGAGGCCCCTAAGGTGTTTAATGTTTCTAACACATTTTGTTTAGCATTTCTACATGTTCCATGATGATAAATTTCCATTCTGAGTCATTTTGTGAAGTCTCATTTTGAACTAGTTTCAAATCTGCATTTTCACCAAAGTGTTAAACAACGACAGGAACCTATGTTTTCAAGTGAATATCATGCACCTAGAAATGTTTTGTGATTTTCCACATTGGGAGTGTCTAGTCCATATCTGAGAACCTATTTTTTAGATTTTTAGTTTTTTCAAATCCGTTTAATTAGGTTTTGAATCCCTCAAAGTTGGTAGTTTACTATTTTCATGCTTTTGCACTTTGCACATAATTCTGGGAATCCCTATTTGACAAGTTATAACTTTGACCTAGTTGACCAAAATGATAAATTTATATTTGCATTATATTTTAGACATCAAAGAATTGTTATCCTTCAAGTTTCAGCTTATTACGAATCTGTTTGATCAATTTTCGAATGTGATTCCAAACAAAATTTCTAACTTTTTACTGGTGTCAATAAGTTCAGATTGATCAGTACCCTTGCTTAGGATGTTATAACTTGAAATCCATGATGGGTGAGATTGAATGGATTATACCATTGTTTTTTCCTCTAAAAATACTTTCAGTATGCCAAGTTTCAAGTCTTGACGAATCTGTATGCACACTTTTCCAAGTCAATTCCATTTGCAAAAATCATTTTTCTACCATCGTTTCAATTTGCAAAATTCGAGTAGCCTACTTTGACTACTCGCCATTTGCATCCTATTATTCATCATGAACCAAAATATCAATTTTATATTCACCTTGTGATAGTGAACCAATGTCCTAGTTTTCATCCTCCCATGTCTCAATTTGCCCAGTTTTCAAAGCCAAATCCGAATCCACTTTATGGTTTTTTGACATGTTTTCTTGTAGGCAATTCTGAGAGGTCAACTTTGATAGTCAATACCTTTTGACCCCAAATTATTCATGAGAAAAGATTCAACAAGGTGCAAGAATGAAAAACAAAGAGTCAGTGTGCTATTTTTTAGAGCCCGGTCAGGTGTTCTAGTCAGTTTTTAAGGCCAGTCAATGGACCTTCTAGCACCAAATTGACAATTTGCAGGTTAGTGGTAAAGTGGGTTTTAGTTGATGGTTCAATGATTGAATTGGATTCCACTTTGGGGCCCGACTAATTCTGTTAGATTGATAAGATATCAAAAAATAAAGATGAACCTAATCATTAAAAAGTACATGAGAAGAGGAGATCCAAACACATAATGGACCTTTGAATGAGGATTGGAAGTGGTAGGTCACACTTGTTAAAGGAGGAACCCCAATTTGTCGAGTTCGATGCTTTCTAGTAGGAAAAGTTCTTGATGTCACTTTTCCTGAATGCATGAAGATAGTACTCATTCAAAGCCACCTTCTCCATTACCTCCACAATGATATGTTGGCCATGGCAATGCAATTTTTTATACAGAACATTATCAGGCCCCTAATGCATTGTTCTTCCCAGTTCAGTTACTTCCACCTTCAGCAGTAGCTCCAATTGTTTACCAGGCTCATGGGTCTAGGACTTCTTCATCATTTAGTTCTTTTGAAGGTGCCTATTATGTTTGTGATGTACATTGCCTCTCCAATGGTCCTTATCTTGGAATCACTGTAATATGTGGTCTTGTATCAGCTATGATTTTGATAATTAAGGCCTCTTTCTTCACTATTTTAGAGGCTTTACAGACCTTGCCAATTGCACTTAGAAGCTATTGGTTCAACTAGTCATGGGGTATGCTTGCTATGTTCTTATCCTCGATGGTGCTAGCTCTTGGTCACATAGTAGTGGCATACAAGGTACAATATCAATCTTGATGGAGCTACTTCTTCAATGACTTGATCCAAAAGCTATTCTTATGTCCAAAGACTCTACCATCAAAGTGGAAGCAACATTAGTTTGGAGAACAAGGGAGGTAGATATGGTAGCAAGAAACACAAGAAGTTTAAAGCCACTAGTTGTATGGTGACTCAGAGCTGGAAAGTAGAGACAGCGCATAAAAGTAAAAGCTGCAACATCAAATTAAAAGAGAAATCTACCTAAACAAAAGAAGACGCCCACACCACACAAAGATTACACTAACACAAGGAAAGGAAGCGACAATGTTTTTAAATGAAAGAAGCCATAAAAAAAGCATTTCTCATGTAGAGAGAAGCCATTTTAGGATAAGGAGATAGTCAAAAAGAGGAAAAGAAAGCCCTTGCGGTAGGGGAGTCTTCCATGCTAGAAAGAACTTCCCACGCAAGTAGCTTAAAAGGCAACCCAAATAACGTTCAGAACAATAGACAAGGAATTTTTTGTTTAACTGCGATCTAGTTTATGTCGCTGAGCCTGGGTATATATTGTCAAGGGTCGGTGTTCCTCGTCATGCTATTATAAAGAAGTTTTCTAGTGAGGAAATCACACAAATTGAAGATTTTATATCTATTTTGTCAAAACTATCTTGAGGGGCATGGGTACCTTTGCAATTTGTAAGCCATGTTGATCGCCACCGAAGGAAGTCTTTTTAGTCACTATTGATTGACATGAATGGTATGAAAAGCCTCAATTATACACAAGAAATGATCAGTCTGGACTTTGAAAAAGAAGGCTTGCCATCCCTTTGGTTGAAACTTTGCCTATGGCTGTTGTTGTTCATAATGTGAAAAAGAGAGAACTTTGAAATTAGAGAAATCAGAAAATGGAGAAGTTGATCGAGTGGAAGGAGAATCAAAAGGCAAGTCTATGTTAAAACAAGTTAAAAACCCCACCAAAGAAAGACACCACATGCAGCTATAACAAAAGATGTCCACACTAAATGAAAAGAGAGCCCGCATTAAAAAGTAGAGGTGTTATGGAAAATAAAGAAAAGAATTAATCTCACATGCACAAAGTGGAGAGACTTTTTAATATTTATATAGAAGAACACTCAGGAGTTAAGTGTCTCAAAAGATATGCCTTTTAAAAGGCAAAGCCAATGCCATGCATAGTGGGCTTACCCAAATTGCACGTGGAAGATAGTTGGAGGTGATGACAAGGCATAAATTTTGAATGAACACGCACATCAAAGGGGATGATTTTAGAAATGTTGTAGGTCATCGGAGAAGTCATAAAATTTGGCAGTCACTACTTCGCTAGCCAAGAAAATCCCAGGTTTTTCGGCTAGCGACATAGAGAATGGCCAAAAAACTTAGAAATTTTATGAAAGTCACATGAGCACGTGGGTCTCACTTCCAATACAGTTGGTGAATCAGGTAGTGCCAAGTGTCAGCTGGCAGGATGCCAAGATGCTGATGTGGAATCCAAGTGCTAAGATCGTGACACATGGATGATCGTGCGGCATTCGCTATGTCACTAAGAAAAATTGCTCTCTAGTTAAGCATAGCGACATAGTGAGTATGATGTGGTACTGACGTGGTGACATGGTAATGACATGTAAGGTGACAGGACAAAAGTAGACCAATCAAGGAGTGACATGTGGTAGTTGGTCAACACTACTTTGACCCCAAAATTCAAGGGTGATGAAAAAATAAATATTTGAAATAAAATGATTAAAAATAACTCTTTAGAGTTTTAAATTAAATAGGCCTTTTTCTAAAGTTCTAACTTTAGATTATTTTAATTTTTTTTGAAATTTTAAATTTTAAAAGTTGCAGAGCTGAGTCTCATACCAGGGGGTACTTTTCAAACTAGCTTTTAAGGAGTTTCTAAGAGGCTAACATAGCAATATTATATATTGTCAGAATCATGAGAAGAAATTTTTTTTGATTATGAAGTTCATTTTTGCATAGGAATTCATTTGTTCAAGTTATAGCTAGAAACGTGAAATTTGGGGGGCCTTCTCAGTGGAATGAGTTAAAATTCAAAATGCAGTTACAGGATCAGTAACATATAGTGAAAATGTAGTTGGGGAAAAATTTTAACCACTTTTAAGTCAATTGAATCAAGGTTTTATCAGCATTCTTGATGCATATTAGATATTTTGGCAAACAAAAGGGTTTTCATCATTGAACAGGAGATTTTTACAAGTTTGTTACAAAGTAATGATGAAACCAAATCAGATCAAAATGGGAGAAGGTAGAGAGAGGTTATTCAATTGTAGGGGATGCAATTCCAAGTGGACACATGTCAGGCATAGATTAGATATGGGAATTCCTTCATCCTATATCATTCTTTCTTTCTTTCATTGCAAGGGTTGGTAGTTTGCTCTCAGTAATACTAGCATGGTTCCAGTGTTTTACTATTGAAACCAGGATTATAGATATTTTTACTTCTTGCTTATTGAGTTGTGCTCTAGCAATGAAGGCCACACATCCACCCTGTGTAGATATGCATTTCATTTTCATGTGTTGTTTCTGAGATATGATAATGGATGCTAGATTATGTGACATATCTTAAGCTTCATTTAGTTTTACCAGTCTAATGTATTTAGTCTTTCCATGGATGAATACAAAAGAGGATTTACATGATTTATCTGAGTTCTCTTGTTCTATCTCCTAATTCTTCATGTGTTATTAACTTTGAGATTAAATGGATAATGTTCATTCGAATTAAGGCAGCTTGGATGAGTTGTGTATCAGATATATTGTTGCTTTTGATTCAAGCAGTCAAATAAATGCTTCATCATTATGATAAGGTTTCTTAGTGTATGAAGGGGATATTGCATAAGAATGGGATTAGGGGATTTTAGGTGATAAACTTGATTGTAATGCAAGCAAGTTAGGTCATCCTGCTGTATATGAGCAATGTTAGTATGCTAATAGAAACCAAACTTAAATAAAGCTTCTACAAACTAAAAAAAATTCATAAACTTCAAGATAGACTAAGATGAGCTCTCAATTGAGAATATGAGCCATTAATGGACTCTCTCAATAAGAAGCTCTCTTGTTGAGTAGCTTTATCTAAATGGATAGGATGTATGCTCAATATGCTTCCAAAGGCTTCAATGGATGATTGTGGATTTTTGGTGTGGATAGATGGCTTTAGTATGGATTTGACTATCAAAATAGCATTATAACTTTACTTCATGGATTGTGTTATTTTGCAAAGGGGAAGGATCCAATTTATAGGCAAGAGGCTTGAGGGATTGAGGGCTAAGATGCAAGGATGGGAAAAAGCTCATGGAGGGCTCAGATTGCATGAGAGGAGAGCACATGGATTGTGCTTCCTTACAGCCAATCAAGGAGTGACACATGTCACATGGTGAGAGGATGGAGGAAAGGGGAAGGATGAGTCAACAAAGGAGGCTCAAGGGATAAAATCTTCATAAAGACCCTCATAATGACTTGTAAGAGCAATAAAAGGGCTTGGAAGAGTCATTTATGGCCTAGTGGGCTTCATAAAGTTTTATGGTTGAGATATTTTGAGGGTGATGAGAGCAATTTCGACTTGGACTTGATTAGGAGGGTTTTAAGCTTGCTTAGGCTTGTGCAAATGATTAGAGGATGGATTAGGATGGATTAGGATTAGCTTAGGGATAGGCAAGTGGATGGCATTTAATGAGGGTGGGTGAAGGAGGAGATATTTATTAACTTTTCCTTGAGTTAGCAAGTCTTAACCCATGTTTAGGGAATATGACAAGGTTAGGAGGGGATTAGGATTAGGGTTAAAGACATCTTCTAGAAGAGTTTAGGCTTTGGATGAGGATGAAGACTTTCTAGAAGAGTCTAGAACTTCCTAGGATAAGATTTTATGAAATAAATAAAGTTTTATTTATTTCAAGGGTTTGGTTTGAGGAGATATTAATTAAAATATTTTTAATAAACATGAGGATTAATATTTAATCTTGATTAAATATTTTGAGTTGGGATTAGGGGTAGGAAATGATGAGATTAGCCTTTAATCGAAATTAAAGAAGGATTAGAAGATTTTGGAAGAGGTTATTGGTCTTAAGGAAATTGGCCAACTTTTGGGAAAAAAAAAAAAAAATTATTTATTTTTGGATTTTTGGTCAATTTATTAATTAAATAATTAATAAATAAGGAAATAATGTTTAAATAAGATTTAAACATTTTTGGGAGGGATTCCTTAATTAAATATTTTTAATTAAGATAAAGGGATTTAATGGCATAAAAATAAATAAATTAATTAATTAAATAATTAATTAATAAATGATGATGTCATCAGGACTTTTTCAGAAAATAAAAATACTTTATTTTCTAAAGGATTTTTGGTCAATTTATTAATTAAATAATTAATAAATAACGAAATAATATTTAAATAAGATTTAAACATTTTTGGGAGGGATTCCTTAATTAAATATTTTTAATTAAGATAAAGGGATTTAATGGCATAAAAATAAATTAATTAATTAATTAATAATTAATTAATTAATAATTAATTAATTAATAAATGATGATGTCATCAGGACTTTTTTAGAAAATAAAAATACTTTATTTTCTAAAGAATTTTTAGGTGTCTACATTTTGCCCCTCTTTGATGTGATGTCGCAAGTGGCATGGCATCAAAGATAAGAAAATAAGATGCCCAAGGCTAGAGCAGAAGAGGAGAGAATGGACTATGAGATGCCCCCTCAAGAAGGCGGTGGGGAGAGAAAGCGAGGCTCGACGACTTCTTGAAAAGTACAAGAATCCGAGATGAGCAAGAAGACTCAAATTTTCTTAAGAGAAGAGGTTTGGTTAGCTCAAACTCTCACTACGGGAGACGGATAAAGGGAGAATCAGAGGCACAAGAGGAAGCAAGCTTAAGATCTCAGGGATTGCAGAGGATGAAGGAGCGGAGCGCTATAATAGGAATCCAGGATGGGGAGATGGATGAGGGGATTAAAAAAGCTGATGCAATAGGATTTCAAAGAGTCAGATTGGCGGAAGATGGGTTTCAGAGATCCCTAGGACTAGGATTGTGGATCTCGAAAGATGAGGCTTGGTGGATTGATTTGGATTGGTGGATCCCTAAAGCTAAAGGTGAGGAGTGATTCAAAGAGATACTGATGCATAAGCTGGGGTAGGAGAGACGGATGCTGGATATGGATGGGGGATAATGGAGATGAAGGAAAACCATTGAAGCTTTTTGAGTGGGGGGGATACTTCAAAGAGAAGTACCACCATGTAGTTGAGCACTAGATTTGCTATAGGACTATTGGTTAATTGCCAAGGTTACCAAGAACATCAAGGCCTTTTCACCAACTATCCAGAGGACTGACAAACTGACTCGAAACAAACACGCAAGGGTTGCTCGAGCATCACACATGAATCCCAGAGGAAGCAGTGCGGAACCGACACTGGGTAACCCACAAGCAGAAAAGAAAAACAAACGAAAGACTTGATCAAGACCTTATGCTCTAATTGCCCCATTCGCAGCATACCATGATATGGAAGATCGTGGCAACCTTGAGGAGGGAACAAGGAGATTGCTTGGAAAAGATACTTCAAGACCCAAAAGGGGAGATTCCAAATCAAAAGAAAGTGAAAATCCAAAAGAGAGTCGTTTCCCAACGAGATGGGTAGGACGAGGTACTAACGGACCAAGATCAGACATGAGGAAAGCTATATCCTGCAAGGACCTATCGAAGAGCACCTAAGTTGGTGGATCGGGATGAGTGGTGCATCTGGAAAGCTGAACTAAGAAGGATAACACTTTGGTGACAGGAGATCTAGCTAAAGAATGCATTGGAATAACTAACCAAGCTGTGTGATGGGTGCAAGATGCTGATCAAGGAGGAACTGACACAAAAGCTGGATAGATACAATGGTACTAAGCTAAAGAGGATGTACAAGCTGATAAACCAAGATATTTACAAGCGAGCTAATCAAGATATGGTACAAGCTAATGGACCAATGATAGGGATGATACAGATGGATAAAAAGCTCAGGATGAGAGGATAGCGGGATCGCTCAATTTGGTGCAAGAGGCAGAAGCTAAGGATGAGGTGATAACGAAAGATATGGATTTGACAAGATGCATCCAATGATGATGAGAGATTTTGTGACCAAGGATAGCTAGAGGAGCAGGATGAGATGGCTGGATAGGATGGTAGATAGCTAGGATTATGATGGATATAAGGAGATGACATTGGGTTTGCATGAGGATAGCCTAGAGCTAGATACCAATGACAAGGGAGGATGGACAAGACAAGATCTCCAAGGAATATAGTGCCCCCAATTAGAAGATAACATGTGAAAGGAGGTCTTATGATAGATGTGATAGGATTGAAGCTAGGATGGAAAAAGCTGAAGGGGCTAGGGAGATGGATGATAGCTGGGATGATTGGCAGAAGCTTCATAAGATTAGTGGATGGTGTGAGATGGAAGCTGGAGGATGGAGGATAGGTGGATAGATTGGAAGATGGAGTTGGATGTCAAGAGATGACCAAAAGAATGAGGGTGATAGGCTAAGCTGGGGATGGCGGGATTACGCATGACGCTTGTTTGCCAAGTTTTCATCATGGTACTTGTCCAAGGCGCTTGAATTGCCAAGTTTTCACCAGTGGACGCTTTATTTTTCTTTTCTTTTTTGACTTTTTGACTTTGGACTTAGTTGGAATGATTTTGGCTTTCTTCAGCTATTTTGGCTTTTTTGGGATTTTTCACTGGCTGTTGGAATGTTCAATTTTGTTGCTAGCTGTTGGTACACTGGATGTGTGATTTATGCAATAGATCGGATTAGATGGGATTGATGGTAGGAGATGGAGGGATGAAAATGCTGGAAAGGAGCATGAGATGGGGATGCTTGCAAGAGCAACATTGGCACATGTTGGGACGGGTGTGAAAAGAGCATATGGGGGATAGATGGTAGATGCAGGCATGATGGAGGATTTGTGGAAGCGTGCTTGGGGATATAGGCACCCAAGATGGAGTTAGGAGATGGGGGACATGAGTCACTAGATGGGGGATTAGCAATGGTGGATGCCATTATGCATTGGGTTTCAACTTTTTTCTTGGGGATCCACATGGTTTTGGATTTTCTTTTCATAGGCTTTTGCATTGTTTTGCATTCTTTGATTGGATTTTGCCTTTTTGGAGTATGTCTTTTAGAATAGACATATGA
This sequence comes from Cupressus sempervirens, assembly GCA_028749045.1. Lineage (NCBI taxonomy): Eukaryota > Viridiplantae > Streptophyta > Pinopsida > Cupressales > Cupressaceae > Cupressus > Cupressus sempervirens. The sequence goes on along the minus strand of CM053785.1, from coordinate 60,709,086 downwards.
TTGCCTAGGATGTGGAATTTTAGCTTTATGCATTTTGAAGTTGGCATTTACATTGTTGTGGTAAGCTTTGGGAAGATGGTTAGGAGAAGCTTTGTGAGATGGAGAGGATATGAAAGAGCATGTAGGGGGATGATGATGGATGATGTGCCCTGATATGTGCCTTTGTTGATCTTGCATAGGAATGGATGGAATAGGATTTTTATGATGGCTAATAGGAGGATGGAGGATGGTAGATTTTGGGACATAGGGACCCAAAATGGATTTAGCGGATGAAGGAGGGATATGGTAGGTTGTTTTGGGTTGCAAAGATGGTGGAGGGGGGATGGCATAAGATTTCTTGAAGGAGTGATGGGAGGCTGGCATGGTGGGCTTGGAGATAGGCTTGGTTTGGGGGTGTGGTGTACCAACACCTTTAGATGGTGAGCCTTTGGATACATATCCAAGATCATGAAATCCTAGATTTTTTTGTGTAATAATAGGCTCTCTGATTATTTGCTCTTGTGGTCCTAAACCTTGACCTTGATAATGCCATCAATTGAGCATTTGAACAAGCTGAGGAAACTTTTTTCTTGCAGAAAATGGTAGAAGTGATTTATTAGGTGTATTGCAATGGGGAGATACTGTTCTTAATTCTTTTGCTAAGAGAGGGCCACCGTGGATGAATGTAAGTGAACCAAGAGGGTAGATTATAGATGGTGGAATAGCTTGGATAGGTGGTAAGATGGAAGCATGGAGCGAGGGAGATGGAAGGATAGGATCTTGATGTAGCTGGTGGGATGACAAGATATCTTGTAGTGGAGGAGATATGGCTTGAGGTTTTGGAGATGGAGGAGATGGTGACTGCACTATGGATGGAAGACATGGTACGATGATATCTTCATTTATGCTTTGGGGGATGTCAACATGCTTTTGGGCAGGATCTTGATAGGATTGGTTTGGAGTGGATGGTGTGATAGGAGGTGAAGGGATGGATTCTTCAAAGGCAGCAGATGGATAGATGGGAGATTCAGTAGTGGAGATGGGTGAGTAGAAGATGGATGCATAAGGGTCATTACGAGAGATTTGGGAAATGCTTGGAGGCGATGTGGATAGGATTTGTAGGGATTTGACAGGTGGTGGGATTTTGATGCTTGCGGGAAGTGGAAGGATTTTAAGCAATTTGATGAATGGTATGGGGATGATAGCTATGGGAGATGGAGGTGATATTATAGATGGGGAAGCTTCATCACTAACTACTTCACATGGTTGGATTAGATGACATGGCTTATCGACTATTGGAGGCAACTTTTCTTGTATTTCCTCTAGGAGATTCCTTGGAGACTCGTGTGTCGAAGGTGGAGGTGGATTGACAGGAATAGCTAGTGTGATGGGGGTGGAATATTGGAAGCTTGGTTGATGGGGTGATGGAGGGGAAGTTGGAATATCAGATGGCATGACTAGATAGTTTGGAATAACTGTTGGATTTTGGGGGATGCTTGGGGGAATGTTTCTAAGGCTTTCAATATACCCGTCATAGTCAACAAGATTTTCATCATCATTGGAATAGGAGGTGGCGGGAGCAAGGACAATGCGACCAAACACATCATGATAGGATTGGTACTTCATGCTTTGATGATGAGTTTGATGGGGATGGGGTCTTGCGTATGGATGAACACGGAAGCTCATGGTTGGATTTGGGTTAAGCACAAATTTTGGATTGGCTGATGAAAGATTTCCTAGGGAGAGTCAAAGTTGCATGACAGACCTAAGGAGGATTGGCTGGAGATTTTTGGCTTTCCTGTGGATGGAAGACTTCAAGGGCATGCTGTCAAAAAGTGAGAGTTTTGCTTTCCTATGCGCTGGATTGGTGGAGATTGTGTCAACCTAAGAATAGACTAATGATCCTATGGGCATGACATGAGATTGATCACTTGTGGATCCCAACCTTTAGCTCAAGGTTATGAGGGATAACAGGTGACAAAGCTAGATTACCCTAGACAAAGCTCTGTCAAAAGGATAACCGTGGTGAGGCTGGTGGATTGGTCGGATTGATTGGATAACAAATTCTAGCAGAATGACAACAACTCTCTAAAGGCTTGGGTGTGATTTTGGATTGGGTTGCTAGCTGGCTGGAGGGGATGATTTGGAGAGACTTTGGATTTGGGATTTTTCTAAAGCAAGGAACTAGATAGATTCAGTTGCAGTGGGGGAGCTTGGATGATTTTCTGATGAGGCAGTGACTATGCTAAGTATGCCTTGAGCTGGGAGATTTCTACTTTTTTGGGATTTTGACCAAAGTTGGAAAGCATTCATTCAAAAGCTATGAGCAAACAAGCAGACAAAAGTTTGGAGCAAGCACGTCAAACACACCAACATCCTAGGAAGCTTTCTACAAGGATGAAATTTGGTTTAGCTAGGAAGTACTCGATATACGCAAGGTACATGAGGCCCAAATCCGTAGATGAAATCAAAAAGATGTCACAAAGCTGAGAGGAGCGGTAACCCACTTCTCCTCTTTCACTTCTCAAGGGTATAAAGTTCCTTGAGGCTTAGCCTGAGTGACAAAATTTTGATCCCAAGAGAGGTGTCTTTGGATTCACCTCCTGATCTTTATACTCCGTCAGAACGCTGGAGTTGAGGTCGTCCCAAGGGGTGATGAAATCCCCAAGAAAGCCTCCTAAAAAGCTAAGACAAGATTTTGGATCCTAATCTTATGCACCCAAGATGGCCTCAAAAGACGACAAGGGGAGAGAAGACTTGGATGATCTTGGGCTAAAAAACACGCTTGTTCTTTTACCAACTGACACTTAAGTTTTCTGATCTAGACTTTGAGAGCACTCATGTTTAAGATACAATGTTTATTCCAACTTTGAAGCGTCGACAAAAATAAAATTGATCGAAGAATGCGAACAAGAAGAAGAGTTAGGGTCAACAAGAAGGTAAACCCGTGCGCCCGAAGGCCCTCCACGTCAAGTATCGATTGATTTTTCTTTAAGGCATTCAAGATTGAGTGTGAGTTTATTTTAAGCCCAAAACAAAGGTGTGTGAGATTCGATTTCAAGCGCGCACCCGGAGGCCCTCCACGTCAAGATTTGTCCAATTTTTATGCCCAAATGAATTGTGAGCGAGATTAATGCGCATTCAAGAAATTTTCTAACTTAGAAAAACCACTAAAAACCCAAGTGAGTGGAGTTTGATTTGCGTGGAGCACTTAACACCCTCTTAGGTGGACCCATCCCCATAGATGGCACTGAGATTGCAACCAATGGTTAAATTGATGGGTGATTAAAGAGGGTGAGTCCAATGACAAACTCACTCAAAGCATTTTTATTTGTTTTTATAACTTAAAAGATTACAAAAATGTAGATTCTTTTTATGCTCCAAAAGATGATTATTTGATCTATGGCATTCAAGATTGGATTTGTTGTTTTAATCATGCATTCATAAAAAAAAAAAACTTCGATTTTAATCCATGGCACTCAAGAGTGATTTTAGCAACATGCATTCAAAGACAAGTGATTAAACATTCAAGTTTTTTCCTTTGAGCATTCAAGATTGAGATTTTGTGTGTTGTTTTAAGAACTTTCAAGTGCTTTGTTTTAACCTTAGATCATTCAAGATTGTTTTTGGAATCAAAAGTGAAAATGACTCTTTGGACTCTGCTTTTCATTCAAGATTTTGTGTTCTAGTTTGCATGTTTTAAGCCCAAAAATGATATTCCTAGATTGTTTTGATGCATGAAAAACTTAAGAAACATTCAAGATTTTGCAACAAGACATTTGTTTGGAACAAATAACAAAGCTTTTTAGGACAATTTTGGCAACCATTTAGGACTCTTAGTTTTCATGAGATTTTTAAAAGAACTTTAACATATTTGCAAATGAGGTTCATTTTATCCTTGAGTGATGCTTTGAGTTTGATTTAGATTTTAGTGTGCACTTAGTGTTGATTTTGAACCTTTTGAAATGGAAACTTGAAGTTCTTTTTAAATTCCCAAAAATGAAGTGTTCCTAACTTTGCATGAATGCATCTAAAACCTTGATGTTGCAAGGATGCAAATGATTAGATTGGTTTAGTTTCACTTGTTAAAAGATTTTTTATTTTTTGCAAATTTTTAATTTTTTAATGGATTTAAGTATGATTTGGGGGTTCATTTTAAGCACTAAAAAGAAGTGTGTATGATTTTGCTTCCTTAAAAAAAAAAATGGCCAAGATCTCCCACAAGAAGAAGAAGAAGAAGTAGATGGAATAAGAAGAATATAGACAAGAAGAGGAAGAAGAATTCCAAGTGCTTTGTCCACCTATAAGCTTGAAAAATCTGCAAATACTATGAGATAGACTATGAGTTTCTTTGTCTTCTTCATGCTCATGTGGACCTACAAAACCAATTTATACAATCCTACCAATCAAAAAAATAAGCAAAATCAGCCAAAATCAGCAAATGACATACAAAACTTGACTAAAAAAGCTAATGAAGATGACCCATGCGGGGTCCCACCGGGCGTGCCAAAATGTATATGAGCAATGTTAGTATGCTAATAGAAACCAAATTTAAATAAATCTTCTACAAACTAAACAAAATTCATAAACTTCAAGATAGACTAAGATGAGCTCTCAATTGAGAATATGAGCCATTAATGGACTCTCTCAATAAGAAGCTCTCTTGTTGAGTAGCTTTATCTAAATGGATAGGATGTATGCTCAATATGCTTCCAAAGGCTTCAATGGATGATTGTGGATTTTTGGTGTGGATAGATGGCTTTAGTATGGATTTGGCTATCAAAATAGCATTATAACTTTACTTCATGGATTGTGTTATTTTGCAAAGGGGAAGGATCCAATTTATAGGCAAGAGGCTTGAGGGATTGAGGGCTAAGATGCAAGGATGGGAAAAAGCTCATGGAGGGCTCAGATTGCATGAGAGGAGAGCACATGGATTGTGCTTCCTTATAGCCAATCAAGGAGTGACACATGTCACATGGTGAGAGGATGGAGGAAAGGGGAAGGATGAGTCAACAAAGGAGGCTCAAGGGATAAAATCTTCATAAAGACCCTCATAATGACTTGTAAGAGCAATAAAAGGGCTTGGAATAGTCATTTATGGCCTAGTGGGCTTCATAAAGTTTTATGGTTGAGATATTTTGAGAGTGATGAGAGCAATTTCGAATTGGACTTGATTAGGAGGGTTTTAAGCTTGCTTAGGCTTGTGCAAATGATTAGAGGATGGATTAGGATGGTTTAGGATTATCTTAGGGATAGGCAAGTGGATGGCATTTAATGAGGGTGGGTGAAGGAGGAGATATTTGTTAACTTTGCCTTGAGTTAGCAAGTCTTAACCCATGTTTAGGGAATGTGACAAGGTTAGGAGGGGATTAGGATTAGGGTTAAAGACATCTTCTAGAAGAGTCTAGGCTTTGGATGAGGAAGACTTTCTAGAAGAGTCTAGAACTTCCTAGGATAAGATTTTATGAAATAAATAAAGTTTTATTTATTTCAAGGGTTTGGGTTGAGGAGATATTTATTAAAATATTTTTAATAAACATGAGGATTAATATTTAATCTTGATTAAATATTTTGAGTTGGGATTAGGGGTAGGAAATGATGAGATTAGCCTTTAATCGAAATTAAAGAAGGATTAGAAGATTTTGGAAGAGGTTATTGGTCTTAAGGAAATTGGCCAACTTTTGGGAAAAAAATAAATAAATTATTTATTTTTGGATTTTTGGTCAATTTATTAATTAAATAATTAATAAATAAGGAAATAATGTTTAAATAAGATTTAAACATTTTTGGGAGGGATTCCTTAATTAAATATTTTTAATTAAGATAAAGGGATTTAATGGCATAAAAATAAATAAATTAATTAAATAATTAATTAATTAATAAATGATGATGTCATCAGGACTTTTTCAGAAAATAAAAATACTTTATTTTCTAAAGGATTTTTGGTCAATTTATTAATTAAATAATTAATAAATAAGGAAATAATGTTTAAATAAGATTTAAACATTTTTGGGAGGGATTCCTTAATTAAATATTTTTAATTAAGATAAAGGGATTTAATGGCATAAAAATAAATTAATTAATTAATAAATGATGATGTCATCAGGACTTTTTCAGAAAATAAAAATACTTTATTTTCTAAAGGATTTTTAGGTGTCTACACCTACTAGTAATGACTCTATGTTTCAATGGATAAGGCACTAATCACTAAATCAGATGCAAGCTAACATGAAAGTTGTTTTCACAAATCATTTTAATCAAATAAATTTAGTTTTTCATGTCTTGTAGTGGGCTGAAAAGAATTAACCCTCACTCAACTTATCTGATTCATAGATTTGCATTTAGCTACTATGGATCTCCATTATTGCATGAGTTATTAGGAGATAAAAGGGGTTTTCATCTGTTGTTTATAGGTTCAAATTTATGTTTTAAATGCACTGGTATCATACATCAGAACCTCAAGGTTAATCCACCTAGGTCTTGCAGAGCCCAATGTGAAGAAGGGTCAAGCCTTTCAGTTGGCCCAGTGTCTAAAATAATGTGTTGAAGATGGGAGTTAGCTGCCCCTAGATATGTTATATTCTCATTGCAATAATTGGAAACCCTCTAGCATTTTGTAACACCAACATCTACCATTTCTCCCACTCAATCGTGAGACTCTCACTCAACTATGAGACCTTCTTGCAGAGGATAGCTAAAAAAATATGACGATAGCTAGGGCTAAAAGAAATCAATGACAACTTAGCTTTTATACCACTTGTTAGAATTAACCACAAACCTAAATAATAATTACATGTATATATAACCAATATCAAAAAATAATAAATCACATAGAAGAGAATACAAGACACAAAGATTTAATGTGGTTTACCCAATCCATGGGCTACATCCACCAACATCAAGTCCAATATTATTATTATTATCTAGTGATTACAATATATAATCCCTTACAATTCAATACAGTCATAGGAAGCTACAATCTCATCATACATTATGAAATGCCTAACCCTAAGCTATTTTATACAAGATTTTTCCACTTACAAAATTAGGGCTAGAATAAGTTGTCCAATAGAAAAATAGCTTCCCCTTGACCCCATCTTGGGTGTGCTTCCCCCAAACCCCCATAGAAATAATCTAGGGAAAACTACACCAAATAAACCTCTTAGTTTGATTAGGCTCCACATCACAACAAAGATATCCAAATCTAGTACCCCAAGGATTAGTAGCCATTTTAGGTAGTATAAAATTGAGAAGTTGGAAGTTAAAGTGTGTTGGGATTAGTGTTTCAAGTTACACTAAAGATTGCAGGATAGTAGCAACTAGTGTTGGTCTTTTAGCAAAAGATTGCCTACTTCTATACTTAGTTATCCTTTTTCTCCTATGGGTGAGGTCAAGAGAATACTTTTGGAATTTCATAGATTTGTATGACTCATCAATAGAACCCTTATGTTTATCACTCTAGGTGTACTTACTTCTAGCTAGCTTGTTCAAATTAAGGCTCAAGGGTTGGGTTGTTGAGCAGGATCATGAGGGTTAACTTCAGGTTGTTGGGCCAATATTTCCACTACTGCTACTTCTTAAACACCAAGTACTTCTCTAATTAGTTTAACACATTCTTCTTTAGCTTCAAGAACTTGACTAACCTATAAATAATTCTCTATGCTAGTTCTGATATTCCAAGCTAGGGTATTTAGATCATAAATAATATTTTCTTATGTATTATCAAACCCTAAGTATGGTTGGAGAACATGGAATATGTCTTGATGAGGCAAGACCATCCTACAATATAACTCAATTTACTCTATAATTTTGATTATCAGGTTGGTTTCCCCAGTAGAGTAGCCAAAAATAGTCAGCAAACAATTTTTCCTTTTCACTAATGTATATTATGACAAGAAAACTACTTCACAACAAATGAGTTCTCCAATTCTAACTCTTTATGTTTATAGGAACAACTCCCTCCAAAATAGGTTTAACAATAAGTTATTTTATTTTAAAAGAATAAAATGAAATCTACTCTTTTAACTAGAAAGAACAAAAGGCATTCAAAATACTTTTCCATAAACATGTAAAATCATCGCTAAAGATGAGATACTTTTACATGTTTATGGAAAAGTATTTTGAATGTTATTTGTTCTTTTTAGCTAAAAGAGTAGATTTAATTTTATTCTTTTAAAATAAAAGAACTTATTGCTAAACCTATTTTGGAGGGAGTTGTGCCTCTGAACACAAAGAATTAGAGTTGGAGAACTCATTTGTTGTGAATTAGTTTTTCTTGCTATCAAAATATACATTAGTGAAAAGGAAAAATTGTTCACTAACATGTACAATTCCCAAACCCTAATATAGATGATTTACAATGGAAACAAGATTATTTTCAATCTTTCAATTGGAAATCCACTCAAATGGATTCAACTACTCTTCAACTCTTTACTGAGGCTCTGTATGAACCCCTTGTACATCTCCATGTCATTATATTTTCTCATCCAATATTCTCCTACAAGTTTTAACCTCTATTAACTCTTTAACCCTAGTTGGGTTGTGGTTGAGCTCATATAGGGAAAGATCTTTAAAAAATTTAAAAATCACTTTATAGCATCCAAAAAAGGGAAAAGAATGTACATAGATTCTACTTTCATACCTGCAAGGTTCATTAAATTTTGACAATGGTGTTTCAAAGTAGAATAATTTTATTTGTCCCAACTTTGTCCTATCCAATGAATAGGAATCAGATTTGGAATTTTATTTACACAATTATTTTAACAAGATTCAATATCAAAGCACACTTAACTATATACAATGGAGAATATTAAATTTCAATCCATTAAACACAAATTGTTCCAGTTGTAATGAGTCTGCAGTATGTTTGTGAATAAATTATCACATAATCTCTATTGCAAAACATGCCAAATGTTTTCCAACCCCTTTACACTACCAAGGAAGGCCTTAAATATGTACTCCCATCATGTTTTTCCATTTAGTTCTTACCCATAATAGATTTTTGGGCGAGATGCTCATTTTTTCCTAACTATTGTCATGACAATATTTTAAAATGCAAAATTTGTCATGCTAGTTTTTTTCTCACTATGAAACTTTTGTGTTCCCCTTACAAACTTGCACTCTACTAATTCATAATGGTATCTTGACACCTATCATATATATATATATATATATATATATATATATACGTACATATGTATATGTGTATATACATATATACATACATATACATATATATGTATATATATATACATATACACATATACATACATATATAGATGTGTGTGTGTGTGTGTGTGTGTGTGTGTGTGAATGCAAAACATGGCCTTCTATGGACTTTTGATTCATTTCCCATACCATGCCCAAGTTTTCTCACATGGAAACTTGTGGCCAATACATTGACAAGTTTCTCCCAACTTTTGCAATGACACACAAACACATTCAAACCTTTAAAAAATTAGCTATTGGACTCTTGGTTAGTCCATATTAGATCTTACACACCAAAAGTTGAGGGTCAAAAATACATAACCTAGGTGCTCCTTTACCATGTGTGTGTGTGTGTGTGTGTGTGTGTATATATATATATACATATATCTATACATATATATATATATATATATGTATATACATATGCATATATATACATATATATGCATATATGTATACATATATGTATATATATACGTATACATATATATATACATATATGCATATATATGTATATATATATGTATATATATATATGTATTTATATACGTATATGTATACATTTATGTATATATATGATATATATATATATACATATATTTATACATATATACATATACATATACATATATATGCATATATATATATATATATATGTATTTATATATATGTATGTATGTGTGTATATATATATATATATATATATGTTTGTGTGTGTATGTATGTATGTATGTATGTATATGAATGCAAAACATGGCCTTCTATGGACTTTTGATTCATTTCCCATACTATGCCCAAGTTTGGTTTACATGGCAACTTGTGGCCAATACATTGACAAGTTTCTCCCAACTTTTGCAATGACACACAAACACATTCAAACCTTTAAAAAATTAGCCATTGGACTCTTGGTTAGTTCATATTAGATCTTGCACACCAAAAGTTGAGGGTCAAAAATACATAACCTAGGTGCTCCTTTACCATTCTCCCCCAATGGAAAAGAAGTCAAGTCACATCAGGTGACAAGAGTGCAAGATCAATACCTAACTTCTTAAAGTCACCTTCAAGTATCCAAGTGACTTCAGCTTCATAAATGTTCTTCCACTTGATTATATGTTCCATGTAAATTTTATGCCTAATCTTCTACGCAATTCTTGAGTCTAATATCATCCTTTCTTGTGGCTTGGTTTGGGTAGGCAATGTTAAATAAACAACTACCTCTTATATATCAGGGTCTCCTCTAAACATTCCTCTATATTGTGACCATTGGATTACACCAAGTTTTCTACATTAAAGAAAAGAGAAAGGGTGATGTCCTCTGGTAGATCTATCTTATGAGCATTGTTTCCATATTTGGACAATATCTTACATGAACAACAGAGATAGGTTGACTTTGCACAATTTGAGGACTAAAGACCATCTTATGAACACTTAGGATTATTCTCTATAGTATGTCAAGATGCTATAGGTAAGAGAACATAAGGAAAGATACATATTGGATAGAATTATATAGATTTTAGTAAAGATGGCTTACAGATAATATTTTTGGAAAGCAGGTACTATTATTTGGATTTTATTTCCTAAAAGAGATGGAATTTGGCTGAGAAAACTAAGATAGAGATTGAAGACATGTTGAATATTACTTGGTTAAGTTAGCATGATTATATGTTCATCACATGAAAAGTTACGAGGACTATGAACTGATAGATTGATTGTAATATTGGTTAAAGTGTAAAAGTATAATGTAAGATGTATTATAATTTCTGTAAGAATTTGCCTTAGGACAGAATTCACCCAAGACCAAGGAAATCAAACACAAGCACAACAGTAGACCAGAAAGAGTATGATCAAAATGATGATATATTCATTAAATATTCCATATGAAAGTACACTAGGAGTGTATGTATATAAAGGCCTCTGGAAAGCTTGTAGAATGCATAGAAGTTAGCAACATGATAATTCATACAACTAGGCACATGTCCACCAGATATGGGTTATCCTCCATTAAGCATGGAAGTAAGTGCAACAATGTGAGGATAAGCCTACAATTATGTAGCATGAAAATTAATCGTGTAGACAACATGTGATAAAATTGGAATATGAATAAGTGTGTTTTTTACATGACAACTCATTGAATGATGCAAAATCTAATGTTGTAGACACCATGTGCTAAATTAGAGTTGTGTACTTCTGTGTTGTCAACATGACAACTCATGAGAGTACACAAACTCCTAAGTGTCTGACCTAAATAAATAATAAAATAATGCATTAACCTAAGTAAACTTAATTAAAATGTAAATAGTAAATACTTATTTACACCAACACCCCCTCTTAAGTGCAACTTAGGGGAATGCCCTTAAGCTTACAAAAACTAGGATGAAATGCATAATGGATCTCAACTACTAGGCCATGTTAGGTACCCATGTACATAATGCAATGTGATGGGGACACAACCCAAACATAGAATGGACACAACAGGAAAAGGGAAATTGTATTAACTGTGAAAATAAGCTAGTACATTCAGTACAGAGAAAATAAACTTCATAACATGCCCTAAGGGCTTACAATAACATAAATCTGGAGATAATTTCTCCTTTCAGTACCTCCTCTCAAACTCCACTCCGAACTGCCTTTTACAATGTCAGAAATGTCCTTAAATAGACCCCAGAGGGTTAAGGACTAGGAATACATTCTAGAAAGTGCTAGTAGGCATCCACCGACCAAATAGAAGGCTCCAAAAGCTATGCTAGAAGTTGACGCAAATCTAGAAGAATCCAAAAATGGTAACCGAACTTTCGGGAGGCATATCTTTTGAATCGTAGCTCCGATTGACAAACTGTTTACATTTTCAAAAAGCTCTCAAATCGCTCTATAGCCCTATGGACCAGCTTCGTTCATCCCCCATTTTTTGGCCCTTTTTGAGGTCATTTATTGCCCCTAACCTGACTTTGAAGCATTCTTAGGAGGTCTCCAAAACTCAAAAAACTGCAATAATTTTCAAACCGTGGGGCCTTTTGACCTAATTCTTTTTCTAGAATGCTCTAAATTGCAATTACATTCATCTGGCCAATTTACACCTCCTAGTTCACCAAAATGATGGCTCAATTACATACTCCTATTTTTTTGGCATTTAAGTATCCCAAGGTGTTCAAATACTCTATCCTAGAACACTGATAGTGGAACTATGAGAGTTGGAACCTTTATTTGACCCAAATGGGTATCCAAAAATGAAAACACATGAAATAGAAACTAAATCTAAGTACATTTTTTTGGGTGACACAGGATTGCCCTTATACCTCTGGATGCTCCTGCATCAAACACCCAGGGTAGATTGAAAAGTGACACTGTCACTTTATGAATGGTAGAGGATATCCCAAATGGGAAACCTCAGCTACTGAAATCCAAGTTGAGTCTTCGATCGGCCATCCTTTCCACTTGACCAAGTACTCTTCATACTGCCTGTTTCTAGTACTTCTACCCACACAATGATCTAGAATGTCTTCTATCTCCTCCTTCTTAGAAGCAGGAATTGGATATTGCTCTAACACCAGCTCCTTATCTGCACCATCATCATGATACTCTGTTAAGTCTGCAATGTTGAAAATAGAAGAAATGTGAACACCATCTGGCAACTCCACCTCGTATGCATTTCTTAAGTCATGTTTCTTCAGAATTTTGCAGGGGCCAAATTTCTTCATTTTTAGCTTGTTGTAAGTACTAGCTGGAAATCTTTCTTTTCGTAAGTGCACCATGACTAGATCCCCTACTTGGAATTCCTTATGTCTTCTCCTTTGATCAACCCTAGCTTTATACTCTTGATTCATCTTGGTAATGTGTGCTTGAACCTCCTCATGTAGACGCTTGATATGTTCAGCAAATTCTTCAACTTTAGCACTTGTCCTTTCTCCTTGCTCTATCTTCCTGAATTCTGGCGCAGTCCTTAGGCTACTTCCATATACAATTTGGAATGGTGATTTTCCAATACTCCTATTTATAGAGTTATTGTAAGCAAACTCTGCTTGTGGTAGAATCAAATCCCATCCCTTGGGATTATCCCCAACTAAACATCTCAGCAAATTGCCAAGACTTCTGTTTACCACTTTTGTTTGGCCGTCAGTCTGTGGGTGATGCATGGAACTAAATTTCAAGTCTTTTCTCAACTTCTTCCACAATGTCCTCCAGAAATACCCCACAAATTTAGTATCTCTGTTAGAAACTATACTCCTTGGAAGACCATGTAGTCTTACCACCTCTCTAAAAAAAAAGTCTGCAACATGGACAACATCATGAGTCTTGTGGCATGGAATGAAATGTGCCATTTTGGAGAACCTATCAACCACCACAAATACTGAGTCATTACCCCTTTGTGTCCTTGGCAATCCAAGAACAAAATCCATACTTATGTCCTCCCATGGCCTTGATGGAATAGGCAATGGCTGATATAGCCTAGTATTGTGACTAAATCCCTTGGCAACTTGACAAACCTAGCAATTCTATACAAACTTCTTCACATCTTGTGAAATTTGAGGCCAAAAATAATGTTCTCTAAGAATGGAAATGGTCTTATCTCGACCAAAATGTCCTGCCATCCCTCTGTTGTGTTTCTCCTTAATCATATTTTCCCTCATGGAACTCCTTGGAATGCACAATTGACTACCCTTGAACAACATGCCATCCTGAATCAAATAGTCTAACCACTTGGTTCTATCTACAACAACAGGCTCTTTACAAGCTTTCCATGCTTCAAAAAAATCAGGATTCTTAGGGTACAAATTCTTGAGTTCATCAAACCCAACTACTTCAACCTGCATTACTGTAAGCAACAACTGTCTCCTACTTAGTGCATCTGCAACCCTGTTAGATTTTCCACTTCTATGCTTCAACACAAATGTATAACTCTGTAAGAACTCTACCCACTTCATATGCCTCTGATTCAATTTACCTTGGCTATTTAGGTACTGTAATGCCTGATGATCAGTATACAAAACAAATTCCTTTGGCAACAAATAATGCCTCCATTTCTTTAAGGCCTGAACTATTGCATAGAACTCTTGATCATAAACAGAATACTTCTTCTTTGCATCATTCAATTTTTCACTAAAATATGTAATAGGCTTACCTTCTTGGCTTAATACAGCCCCAATAGCACTTCCACTAGCATCACAATCCACCTGGAACACCTTTCTAAAATTTGGAAGTGCCAACACAAGTTGTTCTATCACATTCTTCTTCAGCAATTCAAAACTTCTTGTAGCTGCTACAGTCCATTTGAACTCTTTTCTATCCCCTCTTATTGTGTCAGTTAGGGGTGCACATATGCCACTAAAATTCTTAATAAACTTCCTATAAAAACTAACCAGACCATGAAATGATCTTACCTCAGTAGCAAACCTTGGAGTAGGCCATTCCAAGATGGCTTTTACCTTCTCTAGATCCATTTTGAGACCTTCAAGTGATATAACAAACCCCAAATAGACTAACTCCCTTTTTGCAAAGATACACTTCTTCAAATTAATTAACAGTTTTTCTTCCCTTAAGCTTTCAAGGATGCTATGAATATGCAATAAATGTTCTTCCAAAGTCTTGCTGAAAATTAAAATATCATCCAAATAGACAATAACAAATTTTCTCAAGAACTTCTTAAGTACCTCATTCATAAGCCGCATGAAGGTGCTTGGGGCGTTTGTCAATCCAAAGGGCATGGCTAACCACTCATAAAGACCCTCCTTGGTCTTGAAGGCTATTTTCCACTCATCTCCTTCTCGTATCCATATCTAGTGATAACCACTCTTGAGGTCTATCTTTGTGAAGTACTGAGCTCCACTCAAGCAGTCCATAAGATCATCCATTCTTGGCAAAGGAAATCGGTACTTGATGGTTATCCTATTTATAGCTCGAGAATCTGTACACATCCTCCACTCTCCATCCTTCTTTGGTGCAAGTACTGCTGGTACTACACATGGACTTAGGCTCTCCCAAATCAAGCCCTTCCTTAACAGCTCCTGAACCTATCTGTTTAGCTCCTCTGTTTCAATAGGAATCATCCTGTGAGCAGCCTTGTTAGGCAAACTTGCTCCTGGAATTAGATCTATCAAGTGACTAATTTGCCTTACTAGTGGCAATCCTTCTAGAACATTATCAGAGATAATATCTCCAAATTCACCTAGTAAATCTGAAACTTCAAGTGGTATTTCACTACTACCTTCTTTATCTTTCCTACGAATCAAAGCATAGCACATACGCTGATGTTTCATTCCCTCTAAAAACTTCCTTCCATCAACAAGACAAATCCTAGCACTACTACATACCTTTTCACCTTCCTTTTTCATGGGCTTCAGTTTGTGATGAACTCCATCCTTTGTTAGAGAGTATGTGTTCGCATGACCATCATGTACTGCATGTCTATCAAACTGCCATGGTCTACCCAACAATAGATGGAAAACATCCATCGGAATAACATCACAGAGAACTTCATCATGGTAACTCCCAATTTTTAATTTCAATAAACATTGTTCACTTACTAGGACCTTATGATCATCTTTTACCCAAGCAATCCGATAGGGTTGGGGATGTTTCTCCCTCTTGAGCTTCAGCTTAGAGACGATCTCCTCAGACACCAAGTTGTCAGTGCTACCACCATCAATGATCACATCACAATATTTTTCCTCACATTTACACCTAGTACGAAACAAACTCCTCCTTTATCCTAGTTCGATCTCACCACTTAATAAGACCCTTCCATTTACCAAGGTCTCTCCTCTTTTTGCATCCTCTGAATGTGATGACTATGCATCCTCATCCACATGAGCAACCCTAGCTTGACCCTCAGCTCTCCTATCTATCCTTCCTTGTCATTGAGGCCATTCAAAGGCACGATGACCTTCTTCATTGCAATGGAAATAGGTACCACGAAAGCCTCCTCTTCCTTGTCCACATCCTCTACCTCTTCCTCTCTAATTTCCAAAGTCTTGATCATGGGAGCGGTTGAAACCCTCATTCCTCTGGTTCCTGCTAGTACCCACATCTTCATTTTTCTTTTGGGTTTCATTTCGACCTCTAGATGACCTACCGCTTCCCCTTCCTCCTTGACCACACCCTCTTTGTCTCCCTTCAAACCTCTTATTCAACTTCTCTTCAACTCATAGGGCAAACTGGTATGCCTCTTCAACACTGGTCATTCTTACCAGACTTAATTCCTCCTGGATGCTAGGTCGCAACCCACTGATATAACGAGAAATCTTCTCCTTATTTTCTTTTACATGCCCTGCTCTAATCAAAAGTTGATAAAACTCCTCTATATATTCTTGGACTGATCTTCCTGCTTTCTTTAGCCCATGCCTCTTCTTAAACAAATCAAGCTCGTAGTCCACAGGAATGAATTGCTTCTTCAATTTGTCCACCATGCGATCCCACCTTGTGATCTTCTCCTTTCCTCTTATGTTTCTTTCCAATTGAACCTCTTGCCACCAAATTTTGGCATGGCCTTTCAGTTTGGCCTTTGCAAACTTAACCCTATCTGGGTCCTTGATATCCTCATACTCAAAGTATTCTTCCAGTTCATTGATCCAGTCAATCAACTCATCTGGTTTCAGATTTCTTGAAAATACACCCACATAAATTGTAGGTCTTTTCCCAAATTTAGTAATGGCCCTAAAAAGCCTTTCCTCTGCTTGATTCAGAACTTCCTCATCAAATTCACCTTCTGGTCCAATTTCTTCTTCTTCATTGTCATCCTCACTGTCGTCACCTGCGGCAACATTTGTTCCTCTATGGAGCTCCTCCTGCAATGCTTGTACCTGCCTTTGGAGGGCTCTAACCTCCTCAGGATTAATAGCTTCGACCCTTCCACCATGCTCTCTTCATGGAGGCATTTTCTTAACTCAAACCCACAACCACATAGTCCTAGTGCAAACTGCCTCACAGTCGATGCTCTGTCTACACACTTAGGAAAACCAGCTCTGATACCACTTGATGGGGACACAACCCAAACACAAAATGGACACAACAGGAAAAGGGAAATTGTATTAACTATGAAAATAATCTAGTACATTTAGTACAGAGAAAATAGACTTCATAACATGCCCTAAGGGCTTACAATAACATAAATCTGGAGATAATTTCTCCTTTCAGTACCTCCTCTCAAACTCCACTCCGAACTGCCTTTTACAATGTCAGAAATGTCCTTAAATAGACCCCGGAGGGTTAAGGACTAGGAATACATTCTAGAAAGTGCTAGTAGGAATCCATCGACCAAATTGAAAGCTCCAAAAGCTGTGTTAGAAGTCAACACAAATCTAGAAGAATCCAAAAATGGTAACCGAACTTCTGGGAGGCATATCTTTTGAACCGTAGCTCCGATTGACGAACCATTTACATTTTCGAAAAGCTCTTGAAGTGCTCTATAGCCCTATGGACCAGATTTGCTTGTCCCCCATTTTTTGGCCCTTTTTGAGTTCATTTAATGCCCCTAACTTGACTTTAAAGCATTCTTAGGAGGTCTCCAAAACTCAAAAAACTGCGATAACTTTCAAACCATGGGGCCTTTTGACTTGATTCTTTTTCTGGAATGCTCTAAATTACAATTACATTCATCTAGCCAATTTACACCTCCTAGTTCAACAAAATGATGGCTCGATTACATACTCCCTTTTTTTTAGCATTTACACGTATCCCAAGGTGTTCAAATACTCTATCCTAGAACACTGATAGTGGAACTATGAGAGTTGGAACCTTTATTTGACCCAAATGGGTATCCAAAAATGAAAACACATGAAATAGAAACTAAGTCTAAGTACATATTTTTTGGTGACACAAGATTGCCCTTATACCTCTGGATGCTCCTGCATCACAATGCAATCTCTCATAAAGTGGAGAAAGAGGGAAAACCTCATGGGAAAAACCCTGCCCCAAAAAGAGAGATGAAAAAACTAGATGCATGGATGGATGGAGTAATCAGACCCCTCCACTACGACATACATCAAGTCTATACAAAAGAGAAATGTGAGAAGGACAAACCCCATAAGAGGAAAAATTCCCTCCTCCCCCCACCATAAATGAGAAGAAGACAAGGTAGTCCCCCCCACCTAAATGTAGTGTGTCAATCAGTGATAGTTGTGTTAGGATTAAACCACGAACAGAAATAACAATTACATGCAAATATAACCAATATTAGAAAATAATAGATCACACAAAAAAGAACATAAGACTCTAAGATTTAATGTGGTTCACCCAAACCTTGGGCTACATCTAGGAAATAGCAAGTCCAATACTTTTACGATCCAATGATTACAATCCGATTACAATCTGTAATCCCTTATAGCTAAATACCTCCATAAGAACCAATTTTTGTATCACCTTATGAAACAATCCCTAACCCTAAGCCCTTTTATACAAGTATTTTTACCACTTTAGGGTTATAATTAATAATTACATGTCAGTCCAAAATCTTTATAAAATAGGGCCCAAAATTCTTTTCACCAAAAACTAACAAGTTGCTCCAATGTAGAAGTTGATCAAATGTTGTTGAATAATGTTCCTCCCCTTTGGAAGAAAAAATGTCATAGGTACATAAGAGATGCTTCCCAAATGTGTAGAAAGAATCTTGTTTATCACCGATGCCTCTAAAACCTGCTCAACTGTCCCTGTCAAGGATGAATGTAGAACCTGTCCCAAAGAATGTACCATCTCCTCAAATGATAAAGAGACCTCCTGCAACTATTGTACATAAGTATCCATGATCACATCAACCTGTGAAGATTGATCATGTAGAGAATGGACATGAGGTTCAAAGTGAATCCTCACAACAATAGAAGAAGGATCTACTTCAACAAAGAGAAGATATATATCATCAATGATGTCTTCCAAATCTGCTATGCATGACTTCATGAACAAACCTGAAGTGTTAGTCAAGAAGTCATCCACTAATGCTGGAGCTAGAAGACAAGGTGTACCCTGTTGTGCTAGATCAATCATTGTGGCAAAATGTACATGTGGAATTTGCTAATGTTGTGACCTCTCCTTGTATCTGTCAATAGGACCCCACATATCTAAATCTGTTGATGCACTATTTCTAGTGTCACGATCAGTTTCCACAATGCATGAAGTAGTCTCCTTAACAAAGAGAAGACAAATATCAATGATGATGTTTCCCTCATCTTCAATGTGAGACTCCACGAATAGACTTTCAATATCTAGAAGGAATTCATCCCATGAAGCTTGAGTAGGAAGACATGGTATATCCTGCTACACTGAATGAGGAGCATCTACAGCTAAAACTAGTTTAGTAGTAGCAACAAGAGCATCAGGAGGTGTGATCTCATCTGGAGTTGGAGGAATCAATACTGAAGCTACTAAAAATAGAATGTCCTCTAGAAATGGAGGAATTCATAGATCTCCATATGCTTCCCAAAGAGCCATCCAAACATCATGAGGAAAACTAGCGATAAGAAGAGGAGCAAAAGATTCCTTACTCATAGTATTATACATTAAGTGAAGAAAAAGATGAAGATATTTGAATGAAGGTGGTATCTTTGAGTATAGAGAAGGAAACACTTCCTTATGTTCTCTTAGATGAGCAATGATTAACGTACTCCATTTCTGATAGTTCCTTAGTGTCAACTTTGGTCTTAAACTAGGCTTACATATGTGACAAGACTCCATGAGATCAATAAATGCATGCAACCCCCAAAATGTAGAAATAATCAATCAACCCCCTACCACCGCCCGACACCCCCCCCCCCCCCCCCCCCAACAATGTATGATTGGGCACTTAGTGCAATAGCCTCATGCCAATTTAGGGCCAATTTATGAAAGTAGTATTTCTATCCACAGAACCTATAATCTGATTCCAAATCTAGAAAGTAGACAAAAACATATGCACTTTCAAAAAAATAGAATCTGATTATGTGTCCAGATGAGCCTGTACTAAGAATTTGAAGTGACAAAATTTGGGATTTGTGAGTTGCAAAAAAATTTAGGAACAGAGATCTCAAACCATCTCTACTATTGTTTTTCCTAAATCATCACCGTTGTGCCTCCAAAAATTAATTGGCTCTAGATTTTGCCTTAGATGTCCAATTGGGATGAAACAAAATCTAATTTGGGGGTTTTTTTGACCTTTTGAATGTGATGCAAATATTTGATTTGCACTAGCAAGCTTCAATCTTCACCTACAAAAATCTCTCCAACTAGCTGGATGGCCAAAAATAATTCAAAAAATAATGTAGATCCAAAAAAAATATAGAGGTGCAGATGAAAAAGATGCAAATCTGAAAATTAAATGTACAGATCTAAAATGATCATACCAAGTTTGCAAATCGGGCCTTTGGGTTGTCAGTTTGCAAAAAAAATGTTGCCTCAATTTTGACTATGGCCCAACATAGATGAATTTATAGTCAATTCACCAAATCAACATTCTAGATGCAATGGTGAGGTCTGCTTTGGCTCTAGACACTCCCAATATCTATAGATTCTTCGGATCTAGGTCAAGGTGCTAAAGAAAGAATGGTCTCAAATGACTATGTGAAGAGAATCTCCCCAAGCTCTGATACCATGTAAGAATTTTTCTTAAGGAAGAATTAACCCAAGACTAAGGAACTCAAACACAAGCACAATAGTAAACCAGAAAGAGTATAATCAGAATGATGATATATTCATTCAATATTCTATATGAAAGTACACTAGGAGTGCCTGTATATAAAGGCCTCTGGAAAGCTTGTAGAATGCATAGAAGTTAGCAACATGATAAGTCATACAACCAAGCACATGTCAACCAGATATGAGTTATCCTCCATTAAGCACGAAAGTAAGTGCAATGATGTGAGGATAAGCCCACAATGGTGTAGCACAAAAATTAATATTGTAGACAACATGTGCTAAAATGGGAGTGTGAATAACTATGTTGTCTACATGACAACTTAGCGAATGATGCAAACTCTAGTGTTGTAGACACCATGTGTTAAATTAGAGTTGCGTACTTCTATGTTGTCAACATGAAAACTCATGAGAGTACACAAACTCCTAAGTGTCTCACCTAAATAAATAATAATATAATTTAATATAATAGAACAATGCATTAACCTAAGTAAATTTAAGTAAAGTGTAAATAGTATATTATTTTTTACACCAAAAATTTCATAAGGATGTCCTATACTATTATTGTAAACTAGGAAATCCTCAAGGATGACTCAATAATTTTTTGTAGGACTTGGTGTAAACGAAAGATGTTTCCCTTGGTTGTAATCATCAATGAGATGATTTTGTAAGGTATGTGGTCATATCTTTGCAATAGCTATTGTGTAAACTTGGTATGAAAAGTTGTGAAGATTAGAGTAGAGTTTGGTGCTATTGAGGAACAATGAACTAAAAAGGAACTGCATTTGGCAAGACAAGTTCTTCGTTGGACAATGTTGTTTCACATATTGTATCTGAGTTGACCGAGTTGCAAAGAACATTTTGATCAAAGAGGATCAAGTAATGAAGATAGAATAGAGATTTAAAATCAGAAAAGATAGTTGCATCAACAATTAGGTCAAGTCATTATTACTCTCTAATAATTGTAGTACTAAATCAAATCTCCTAACAGAGTTATCCTAACAACTATTTGCTAAATCCTCTAACAAGGTGGCATTTCTAGATTGAAGTGTCTAAAGACCTCTAACAAAGCCACTCTTTATAGAGTGAATTAAATCCTCTAATAGGGTCACACCTATTTTTTGTAACCTTTAACAAGGTTGGTTCCTAACAGAGCTCACTTTAGAAGAGTGAAAAATAATAACTAGTTGCAATTGGTGGTTTTTCAAAATTGAGTTTCCACATTAAATCTTGGTGTCTCTTGTGTTCATTTTGTTTCCTTTATGCTTCTACAACATATTTATTTATGGTTAAACACATTAAATATATTAATATTTAATTATCTCTGTGCTAATTGAGTGACAGTATTAAATCCAGTGTTAATCGAGTTACAACAAAAAATTCAGTGTTAACCAAGCATCAATAAGGATTTGGTTTATAGTTTTGTTGACATCTTAAGAGATTTGGATTTGTTTTTGTAGTAACTAATTCACCCCTCCCCTCTCAATTACTCCTTATTTCCAACAACAACAACCATAGAAAGATAACCGTGCACAATAACACCAGATTTGGTAACCATGAAAAACCCTTAATCAGAGGGAAAACCCTAGTGGGGATGCTACCCACAAAATGATGTACTAATATTAAATTTCATTATTAGAGGATAGACCCTATTATCCTTCCAATTTTCTTCCTTAATCCATCTTCTTCAATCCTATGCTTACATTCTTCAATCCTCAACTTGACCTCATACTTATATGAATAATCTTGTCAAGACGACTTGAATATACAAACAACTTTCATTCCTTAAGTCAACTTGAATTAACCAATAAATATATTAGACTCAATATGTTATCAGTCAACTAATATAGAATTGAGTACTTCATCAACTTATAGAAAATCTTCATTAATCGACCCAACTTGTTCAATACTAATTCTAAACTAACTTTCCTTTGGTAACCGAGTGAACTTGATTAACACAAGATCTACCTTCAATGCTCGAGTGAGCTCAGTAAGAACTAACTTTGAAATTTGTTATAATTGGAGCACTTTGCATACATAGTAAATTGTCTTCAATGCCTAAGTGAGCTTGGAAATCATTGAATTTCTTGGTAATGCTTGACATTTTGTGTAACATCAAAGGCAACATACAAATGAATAATTGTTTTCAATAGTTGCATCTACTATTTACATGTTTCATAGTTAATAAAGATATTGGGAGTTGTTTTAATTACATAAATGATTCACCCCATAGTTATCTTGGTGGAATTTACTTTATGACAATTAGTATAAGAGCATCAGGTCCTTGAAGGAACATATTAATCACTTAAGGAGATCTATGGTGCATTTCAGGAAAGATAGTCTAAAGTTTGATGGAGTGAACTATGACAATTAGAAACAAAAGATGAAGACACACTTACTATGCCTAGGTCCAAAATTTTGGATTGTTACAAAAAGTAACAAGGATGTGATTAAATAATACAAGCTTGAGGGACATGAAGTAACACATAAAGATCTATTCATGCAAAGTATGCTTGCTAGAGAAGCATTGTTATTAGCTCTTCTTGAAACTAAATATGGAGAGGTAAAATCTTTTAGACTTGCTAATGAGATTTGGAATGCTTTAAAAGTTACATTTGAAGGTGATGAACATGCTAAGAAGGCTAGACTACAAATTTGGATATGTCTATTTCAAGTTTATAAGAAGTTGGAAGATGAAATCATAAGAGGATGCTTTCCTAGAATATTAGAGATTGCCATATGAATAAACAATAGTGGAAGAGAGAAGTTTGAAGATGAAGTTTTCTAGAAAATGTTGAAGACCTTGACACCTACTTATAATCAAACAATGCAGATGATTTAACATGTTATCCCTTGCACATGTAAATTTAATAAAGAAATCCTTCTTGTGAGATTTCACATTTGAGATGTGGATGAAACAAAGTGGAGAATCACCTAGAGTAGAGACTTATTTTAGCATACTGAGAGACATACCTATGTTGACAAGAAGTGCTAGTATAATTAAATACTATTCTAGTAGCATCCAATCAAGATATGAAGAGAACAAGAATATTAAAAGAAGAGCTTTCCCTACTTATGAAGAGAAACCCTAAAGGTAACAAAATTCTTGTTTGTTGGACATATAAATAATTTGGTCATTATTCCTCTAAATGTCCTTAGAGAGAAAATGAGATTAAGAAAAATCCTTACAAGTAAAGAGTACCTAAGGATTGATTTTATGTTAATGAGGATGGTGAATTTGATTTCAAAATAGTAAACTTTCTGAATGATAGTGATAATGAGGAAGATGATGAAATTGGATTTGGTGCTATTAAAGAAGAGAGCCCTAGAAAAGATGAAATAAAAGAAGAAATAAGAGAGGAAAAAGCATTAGTATCAAAATTTGAGAAGAAAAAGTCTAATTGGATTATAGATAATGATTTTTTCCCATCAAATAACAAGAGATATGAAAAAATTTGTGGAGTTCAATAGTTATGATGGTGGAAAAGTTAGAGTTGGAAAAAATGCAGCTTGTCACATAAAAGGGAAAGGATCTAGTATACTTGATGGAAACACTAACATTGATGATGTTTATTTTATGGATGGTTTGAAAATAATATGTTGACTATTGGACAAATTTTTGATAAGGGATATTAATTGTAGTTTATGAAGAAGACTTGCATTATCAAGGATACAAATAACATATTGATTGGTACTGGTAGAAGAACAAGAGACTGTATTTCAACTGAATCCTACTAAAATGACATGTTTAGTTGATAAGGTGGATGACAATTGGTTGTGGCATAATAAATATTTTCATATCAAGTTTGACAACACTATGAAGGTTATACTACGTTTACAATTAGAGACTTTCCTATGATTGTGAAACCTACTAACATGATGTGTAAAGAACGTGTGATGGAAAAACAAAAGGAACATTCTTTTCTGAGAAACAAATATACTACTTCAATGAAATTGGAGATTGTAGAAGGATTTGAGTGGTCCTACAAAGACTGGAGAATTCTATGGTGAAAGCGTTTCTATGATTCTTGTTGATGATTTTAATAGAATGATTTGGGTTGCATTTCTTAGATAGAAATATGAAGCTTTTAAGGAATTCAAGATATTTAAGAGTAGAGTTGAGAATTAATGTGGTTTGAAGATTAGATGCTTGAGATATGATAGAGGATGGGAATTTATTTCAAATGAGTTTAATAATTTTTGTGAAGACAATGGTATAAAGAGAGTACTTTCAACCCCTAAGACACCTAAGAAAAATGGGATAGCAGAAAGGAGAAACGTATCACTAACTTAGGTAGCAAGAGCAATGATTGGAAAATAATGTATAAAATATGTTTTGGAGAGAAGCAATGCATATAGTAGTATATACTATGAACATAGTGAAAATTAGGAAAGGCATTGGTAAGACCCCCTATGAACTTTTCTTTGGACATGCACCTACTGTGAAGTACTTTAGAATATTTGGAAGTAAATGCTATATTAAGAGAGATCATGAAATTTGAAAGTTTGATTCTATAAGTGATGAAGAAATGTTTCTTGGATATTCATTGAAAAGAAACTCATATAAATGTCTTAATCAAAGATCAAAGACTATTGTTAAGAGTGCTAATGTGAGAGTGATGAAAATTTTAGAATTCGAGAAGGGATATTTGATTATACATATGATGAAGAGACTAATCCAAGAACAACATGCATAATGTTGATCAGAAATTATTTCATGAAACTAACACTGATTTACAGACTGAAATACAAAGAGAAGAACCTAAATCTAAACCTAGAGAAGAATATAGAGTTGAGATAGTAACACCTAACCAAAATGTGGCAAAGAATCACCTTGTTGAACAAATCATTGGAAGAAAAGATAAAGGAGTGTAGAAAAGAAAAAAGGTACATGAAGAATTGTGTTTAATTTCTCAAGTTGAACCTAAGAATGTTGATGAAGCTTGTAAAGATGATTATCGGATAAAATTTATGAAAGAAGAATTAGATCAGATTAAAAAGAACAAGACTTGGGAATCGGTTCCTAGACCTAAAGATAAGAATATTATTGAAACTAAATGGATATTTAGAAATAAGATGAATGAACAAGGTGAATTTGTAAGAAACAAAGAAAGATTGGTATGTAAATAATATTCACATCAAGAAGGAATTGATTTTGAATAAACTTTTTCTTCCGCTGCTAGATTAGAGGCAATACAAATATTTATGGCATATGCAACTAACAGAACTTTAATGTTTATGAGATAGATGTCAAATCATCTTTTTTAAATGGAGAATTAGAAGAGGAGGTGTAAATTGAGCAACCTAATGGTTTTCCTCTTATAGATAAAGGGGATATAGTTTTCAAATTAAAAAGGCAATGTATGGCTCAAAACAAGCACCTAGAGCTTCGTATGGAATATTGAATAATTATTTGATAAGCTTGGGAGTTGTGAAAGGTAATGTTGATAGTAATTTGTATTTAAGAATGAAACACAATGACCTACTGATTGTTGAAGTATTTTTGGATGACATAATCTTTGGAGGTAATGATGAAGTTTGTGGAGCATTTTCAAAGGAAATGAAGAAAGAGTTTGAGATGAACATGATTGGAGAGATGAATTTATTCTTGATATTGTAGATTTTGCATAACAATGATGGTATTTTTTTATCAAAAATGAAGTATCTTAAATATTTTTTGAAAATATTTGGATTGGAAAGTTGTAAACCTGTTGGAAGACATATGGTAACTAGATGTAAGTTATCTAGAAAAGATGAATCCCCTACTGTTGAATAGAAAAGTATGGATCTATGATTGGCTGACTATACTATTTGACACACACCAGACCTGATATAGCTAATGCACTTGAAATTGTAGAAATATTTTAGGTAGATCCTAAAGAGACACATTATGTATCAGTAAAAAGAATTTTCAAATATTTGAAAGGTAGACCTAATTGTGGATTATGGTATGACAGATCATATGATTTCATTTTATGTGTGTACATTAATGATGATTGGGTAGGAAGTGTAGATGTTAGAAAGAGCACTAGTGGTGGAGCATTCTTCTTGGGAGGAAGATCGGTTTCTTGGCTAAGCAAGAAATAGTATTTTATTTCATAGAGTATGATAGAAGCAAAGTATGTAGTAGTAGAAAACAATTCTAATAAGGTTATTTTGATGAAGCAAATACATTGGGATAGAGATCACTAAACCTGTTATCATACATTGTGATAATGTAAGTACTATTAGTATGTTAAAGAATACAATATGACATTATAAGAAAAAGAATATATCTATTGAGTATCACCTTTTGAAAAATAAAGTTATAGATAAATTGATCAAATTAGAATATGTCAACAAAAAGGAACATATAGTAGATATATTTACAAAACCTTTGGTGAAAGACACATTTGAGTATTCGAGAGGTATCCTTGGGGTTATGCCTAAACCTACTTCAGAGTGGTTGATGTAGAGATTGTTGGAATACTAGAGAATAACTAAGAGGGGGGTGAATTAGTTATCCAAGGTCAAAATGTACAAATAAAACTTTACAATACTGCAACTTATCCTTATGCATGCATTGACCATTCAATATCTTAAACATATACATATTATTGTCATATGTCAAAATTATTTTGCAAAAATGTAAAAATGCAATACCACAAAATCAATCACACATTTTAACACAAGGATTTTATGTGGAAACCTAATTTGGGAAAAACCAATAGTAACATATTACAAGTTTTTGCTCTTTTGAAGTTAACTCTGTGAGGAGCCAAACCTATTAAAGGTTACAATGCATAATATTAAATGTGACTTGGTTAAAGGATTTCAATCACCTTGATAGGAGTGAGCCTTATTTAAGGACTTTAGAATATTTTATTAGAATTTCACCTTGTTAAAGGATTTACTAATGACTATTAGGTCAACCTTAATCCAAAGGATTTATCCAGATGGATAAAATCATTAGAGATTAACAACAGGACTTGATCTAATAACAATAAAAACTCACTTGTAGATCACAAATCTCACATTTAGTCCTCCATCCTACTTTGAATTCATCCTTTTTGTCTCTAACAACTTGTTAATCCTTCAAGAACTCATCCTCTTAAGCCTTCTTGCTTTGCATGCCAATTGCAAACTTCTATTCGGCCACCATATGAAGCAAAATCCTAGAATTCTTGTCTTCCTTAGGTTCTCACACATGAAAACTATTACTTTTTGCCTAATATCTCCTTATGTAGAGGATTTAGGTCTTTTAATGCTTAACCACAATTGTCCATTCTATGGTTAGGTAAGATTCAATGAATCTACCCACTGTTCCATTTTATCCCTTTCTAGAAACTTCCTTTACAATCCTTTTTGAATTCACCTTTAAAAAGTTTATCCTAAATTTTGTGCCACCAATTCATCATAGTAATCTTCCACATGCTTCAAAAATTTGAAGAAATCAACTTTGTTAGCTTAGATTTGTTAAATCTTTGATCTAACACATTTTACTAGCACTCAACAATAACACTCTATTTTCTCAGCAAACATTGTTATCTGATGCTCGATCAACATTGGGTTGCTTGGCATCCACTAAGTCTTTACTAGTGCTCAACACATACTAACTTTCTTCACTCAGAACCAACTAGATTTCTCTTTCTCATCTCATACTAACTTTCTTCACTTGGCTTCCACTAAATTTATGCTTGGCCTACACTAACTTTTCTCAGTCAAGCTTGGTAGACACATTTCTTTACTTAGCCTTCTTCTAGTTTTTTCTGAAGAGGCCTTTCATTAGAGCCTTAAGTAGATAAAAAATAAACTATATCATCAATGTCTTTCTTGGTCTTAGTGCTCCTTTTATACACCATATAACTCAACCTTTCTCAAGGTTCTCTTGTTGTCCTTTCTTTTCAAATCCTCTTCATCAATCAAACAAATGATAGGATTCAGACCAAAGTAAGTAATTGTCTCACCAAAATGTAGTAGGTTTTACATTAGTGATAAAATAATGATTATTCCATGATAGGTTTCATCAATCTTCTTCACTTCCACAATCTCCTTTCAATAATCTCCCTTTCTGGCATTGTGAATACCAACAACAATACCAAAAAGGAACTTAATACCTTTTATTAAAATTTGACCCTCTATCAATATGTGTGCCTTCCTCTATATATTTTGATCTCATATTTCTCCCTCATTTGATATCCTCCCTCTTTAACATTTTTTCTCCTTCCTTCTCTAATATGATCTCTCTAAAATCTCCCTTCATACATTCTTTAGGTTTTAGGTACAACTCTTTGTTATATTCTCCCTTTTTCTCTTATATATCCCTTAACTTTATATTGTCCTCTTTGAAAATAATGCCAAAGTCTTGTCATCTATGTTGGTCTTAGATTGGTTTTGACAATTGAGTGTCAACACACTTAACTAATTCTTAAGTTGATGCCAAGTATAATACAGATGTTGAGCTACAGTGTGTGCCAAGCCAGAGCTTCAATAGGTGCTAAGAAAACTTTAGGTTTTGAGTGATGAGTGATGTCGGGTCACTATAGGTGCCCAAAAAAGTATAGATGTTGAGTGAAACATAATTACTATAGGAGCCGAGTAAGACAGAATTCCTATATGTGTTGAGCATCAGCAACTAATAAGTGTCAAGTAACACAAAATTAGCATATGAGTTAGTATCTTCATAAACTTAGATGTAAACCATTTTTGAAGCCGACTTAGGATAAATCTCAAAGGATCTTGAAGATAAGATCAAATATTTTATATTAACTATGTAATCAACATGCAACCAATAAGAAAAATGGAGAAGGTATGCAACCAATAGGAAAAGTGGAAGAATTGAGTAGGAAATGAAGAGTGAATATTGATCATAGATTCATACCTAACCCTAAGTCTTTGAAGCCTTTAAAAGGAGGATGAAGCCCCATTGGGTATGCACATGTGAGAAGTGTATGGGTGAATTATAGAAAAGTTTAAAGGGGTGTTTAAAGACTTAGAAGGAACAAAACATCATTGCAAAATTCAGTTGATCAAGAATAGAGTATCAAAATTTTGAAGAGAGGCATATCAAATCAAGCAAGGATCAAAATAAATAGAGCAAAATGAGGATCTGGAATTAGCAATTGAAGATTGCAAGTCATCAGGTCAAAAATTTCTAATACTCTCTAGCCATTGTATTAGGAATGAAAATCCTATGATGATAGGTTGGTCTAACAACCATGTTGTAAGCCTTTAGACAAGGTGCTAAATCCTTTAATAGGGTAACATTCCAAGTGAGTGTTTATAAATCCTTTAACCAGGTCACTTTTAACAGGGTGTAAAGTCTTTAACATGACAGGCCTTTCACAAAGTAGACCATTGGAAGTGGTCAAACTTTGTAACCTTAAAACAGTTACATATTGTTGTAGTGATACTTCGTAGGTGTCATCCCCACCCCAGTTTTACCTTCTCATTTTTGGAGGGTTTTTGGGTTACCAAAATCTTGTGTTATATGTTTTCATGCATGACTTTACTATCATGTTTATTTGATGAATTAGATGCATGTGGATGTTTTCAGCTAATAAGGTTTTGAAAAGGTTAAAGTTAGTTACTTCTGATTCACACCCCCCACCCCCCCCCCCCCCCTCCCCAAAGTAAATCTTCCCACTCGTAAATTCCAACAATTGGTATCAGAGCCAAGTTCTCACAAAGAAGAGCCTTACAGATTGGAGAGAAGATCTAGAAATGGAAGTCTACAAACTTTGGAAGATCATAGAGAATCAGACAATTGATATACAACTTTCTCTACACACATTGGAAGAAGCCAGGGAGGAATTGAGAAAATCTTTAAAGAGAACAAGAGAGATTGCCATAGCTAAGAATGATACACAATACAAGGAGATTGACACCTCAAAATTATTTTCATATGGAGATTCCAAAGAGTTTGATGCAACAATAGTAGACCTAACGGAGAAGAATAGAGCCCAAGCAGAAGAAATTAGAACACTCAAGCTTGAACAAGAATCACAAGCCATGGTGCTTTGTGAGGTGACAGAATAGAAGAAAAGAGCCATTAAAGATAAGGCTATCCAAGAAGAAGATGAGAGAAAGCTTGCCAATAGACTGGAAGACAAATCAATTGAGCTTGCAATAATTTCAAACACGCAGCTAGACACCCTAAGCCAGATGATGAATGCACACCATGAACTGAATATCAAGGACATTAAGATCTCTACACTAAAGATGAAAAATGAACAACTAAAAAATGACTTGAAAAGAGAGAAAGAAATTGCAAAGAGCTTAAACAAACCCAATGAGACCATTAAGTACTTTGAACAGCTATTGAAATCACCAAGGGCTAGCAATAATACTTCAGGACTAGGATACACTAGCACTGAACAAGGAGAGTCATCCAAGACTGCAGAAGAAAGGAGTAACAAAGGTAAGAACACTAAACCTACTTGTCATTTTTGTGGTAAAAAGGGACATGCCTCTAATGTATGTAGGAGCAAGAATGCTCATCAACATGACAAAGCTAAGAATGTGAGTTATTGTCATAAGCGCAAAAAGCAAGGACATCAAGTACATGACTATAGGACTAGGACTATTAGAACACCAAGATTTGAAGGTCACTGTTACCATTGCAAGAAGAATGGACATAGAGCTTTTGAGTGTAGATCAAAGCCTATGTGGACACCTAATCAGCCAGTAAGGGGAAATAATCATGGACATCACTATAATTGGGACTACAAAACTAGGTATGGCTGTCATTACTGTCAGGAATATGGACACATTCCTAAAAATTGCATAAGAACACATCTTAGAGGAAACTACAACAGATGGCTTGGCCAAACTACATGTTTCAGTTGCTTGAAGACTGGTCATATCAACAGGAATTTCCCAACAAGATCAAAGGCACCCAACTCAAAGTTCAACAAAGGAAAAGAAAAGGTAGGTGTTGAACACATCAGAGGAGAAATGAATAAGACATGGAAGAAGAAAGATGGAAACAACACATCAAATGAAGGAATCACTTCACCTAAAAGGTCAAGTGATCACACCTCATCAAACTAAGTACAAGAAGGCATGAGGGACTGATTTATAAAGCTTTATCATACATCAGTTCCTAAATAAATAGGTAATGAAAAGAAGATATCAGCATGAATAGAGATGCAAAGTTAGAATTTCAATATTGCATAAATGTTTTTGAGTTTCCCTTAGATGCTAAATAAAATTTTAATACATGCTGAGATGATTGCCAAAGTTAGTAGAAGCCAAATGACTAGTTACTGCAGAGTTGGTGGTGGAAGCTGAGTAAAGAGAAGTTTCAGTTGAAGCTGAATAAAGGATACTTCTATGGATGTTGAGTGGTTGAAAAGGTAATGGAAGCCAAGTAATGCAAGAATTTTCAAGAAGCCAAGTGGACAGTTGTAAATTCACTAAGTATTAAATGCAATGAAAATAGGGTATATTATCATGCTTTGAATCATTTTTTCTTCATCACGAACAAAGAGCAAAGACAAAGAAAAGTGTAGAATGATCTCAAAGTAGAGAATCTAGTGTTTAAGTAGATTTCAATAGCAATTCAACATGATTTCATTGAATTTGAGGTATTTACACTTGTGTCGAGTTACGCAACTTCATATTTTCTTTGTGTTCAAACCCTATATCGCACAAATGGCTTCTAGCTCTAGGAAAACTTAGGAGAAAGAGTCATTTGAGCTTCAAGTAGTGTCCAAAAAAGTGAAACAACCCAATTTTTGGCCAATCACAGAGGTAGCATACAAAAATGACTCAACTGGAGCCCTATTTGTAATACCCTCTAAGGTAGTTATAGTTCAAGATGTTAGAAGATGTCACAACTGTAAAATTGTAGCCATAGGTGACATGGAGATGAGGGAAGCCTATGAGATATTGTGTGATAATGGAGTTTTGAAAGAAGAGTATCATATTGTTGAAAAGAAGGGTTTGACATGTGCCCTAGAATTCCCTGCAGTTTTCAAAACTGAATGGATCAAGCTAGTGCTTAGCAGAATACATAATGGAAGCTTATGGTTGGAGGATGGTCCAATAAAAATCACAAAGAGAATTGTACATAGAGTGATAGGGTACCATACCCTAGATTGGCCAAAGACCCTTAGGAGTGATTCTAAGGAAGCAATTGAAAAGAACAATGGTGCCAAATGGAACAAGAGAGGAATGACAATAGACACCATTCAAGACCCTCTTGTTGACTTTTCTATTAGATTTATTACACATAAGTTCTACCAATCTAGAAGACTTAATAGTGTGCCATGCACCATAGTGGATGTGGGTTACAAATTAGTGAAAAAGGATCATACTTATGATCTTGCAGAACTGCAACTACAACAAATTAATGAAAATTTAGCAACAATAAGGAGAACCAAGGGAGCACAATGCAAGTTTGGTGCTATTTTGATTTCATATTCTTCTATGTACAAAATGAGTTTCCTTCTTTTGGTAATGTTGACTAGGAAAAAAATAGGTCTATAATAGCTCAAGTGAATGAATATATAGAACAAATGGGAGCTAATTTTGAGACCCTAACGACTAGCTATTTTGAAGACTTCAAGAAGACCATGAAGCAAAGGCTAAGGATACCAATTTCATTGGTAGAGAAGCATGTAAATAATGTGTGTTTTCTTGTAGATATTGACTACACCTACATTCAAGTTGCCACACCAAGAGTTAGATGGCTAAGACCTCTTTGCTATGAAATAAATATAGATGAGGCATTAGTAGCTATAACTGTACTACTAACTAAGGAAGTGGACAAAAGTGCACCACATTTTGGAACCTATGCTGTGGTAAGATCAATGGTGGATATGGAGTTGAAGGCTGCCTCCACACTAAAGAAGAAGGATAAACTTGTAAAGAAGTTAAAGGTCAAATTTGGTGAGGGTATTGCAAAAGAAGAAGAAGAAAGTGAAGAAGCAGAAGTTGATGAAGAAGAACAAGGATAGGAAACACTTGCTTTGACCCAAGGTATGGGTGAGGATGTAGAAGAAGAGGAAGGTGCTAAGCAGGAAGTACCCAAGGCTGAACCAAAGAAAAGAAAGGCACAGAAATAGCTAGTTGCACAGCCTAAGAGGAAGGAGAAAGCAACAAAGCTAAGCCTAGCTAAGCCAACTACAAGGGCAGATACTAGGGAAACAACAGAAATGGCAAAGGAACAGGGGAAGCAAAAAGCCACAGAGCAAGGAGTGCCTATAGAACAAAATAAAAGAAGAAAATGTGTTGCACCCCTAGAGTCAAATGAAGAAAAGACTAAATCTGACAACGATCAATTTAGATTGGTAAGACATTCTACCAAATCTAAATTGGAAAATGTTTGTAATACCATTAGAGATAATATAGATTTAACTGGTTTGAAGACCATTGATTTTAATAAATTTTCAAGAGAAGAACAAAACATAGTAGAAGAGTCCATCAACACTATGATGGCCAAGTTCAAGAGCACCCCAATTGAACTTGACAATTCTATGCCTGAGGAGCTAAGCTCCATTGTAGAGAATAAATGGCATTACTGCCTTAAAATGGAGAAGTAAATAAGGGAGTCAACATTGGCTCATGTGATGTCTAACCTAACTAAAGGTCAAATAAGTAAGGCTAGTAAGAAACATTGGAGCAAATTTGCACTCAAATACAAAGCCTTCTGTATTCTGCAAAATCAAATTGAAGATGTTGTGCAAAAGTCAACACAAATGTGGAAATGTATTTATGGATTGACTACTATCAAGGAAGGGCAAGAAGATCCCTTTGAGGGAAGAAATGATGAGGAAGAAGAGGAGAATGAAAAAGAGGAGGAAGGAGAGAAAGAGAAAGAAGAGGTAATGGTGGAGAAGACATAGCAAGGTGAAGAGGCAATAGCTGAGGAGCAACAACCAGAACAGAATGTCCAAGACACCCAATTGCCACCACCAAGTCCTCCACATACAACACCTATAGAAACTATAATCCTAACACCTCAGGTCAGAACATTAATCAATTGACTATAGAGGATCTCAAAAAGATCCTTCACCAAACCACATTGCAATCACAATTGTGCACAAATCCTATTTTGGTGAGTGTGGAAGAATTGCAAAAAGATATAGTAGAGATTATTGGGGAGAAGGTGAACACACAAGAACCACCTTCACAACCTCCCATAGCTACAAAAGATCAACCAAAAGAGCAAGCAGCACAAGACAACTCGTAAGGTTGATCATACAATAATAGCAATAGCAACTATTGAGGATCCAGCAAAGGAGTAGAGAGGAAAAGATGTTCCTATAGCACAAATAAAAGGTGCACCTCCTCAAAACATTATCATTGATCAAGGTAGTAGAGAAGAAGAGAAGCAAGAGGAGAAAACCCCCAAGGAAAGAGAGCAGGAGGCAATACAGACACTGGTAAACTTGCCTAACTTAGGGACTCCTACCAAGTAGCCGAGCATTGATGGATTACCACTACAAATTTCAGCACCATAATTGAGCTCCACCAAGGTAGCAAGGGTACTTTATTATGGAGACCCTACACTTGATGAGGAAATAGTCATACCCAGTTATGACTACAAAATAATGAACCTGGCACAGATAAATGAAGTGCAAGAGGCACTTGAGAGAAAGAAGGAGTAGGAGATACTTAGAAATGAGT
The DNA here is from genome assembly GCA_028749045.1 of Cupressus sempervirens. Lineage (NCBI taxonomy): Eukaryota > Viridiplantae > Streptophyta > Pinopsida > Cupressales > Cupressaceae > Cupressus > Cupressus sempervirens. Next base: position 60,673,695 of record CM053785.1, on the reverse strand, counting down.
ATAGAAAAAAGCAAGAATTGGTAGAAATCAAAGACATATTCCTTAATGCATTTAGCTTGCATGTACTTGATGAAACAAAGCCCATCATGGAGCAATTGTCCAACATAGTAGACCAGGTACAAAATGAAGACCTTGATACTAATGTTAAATTATTAGAATAGTCTGAAAAGAAATTTCAAATGAAAGTTAATGAGAAAATATCTAGTGAGATAGCACTATGACAAGTAGAACTGGCCAAGAAAATAGAAAAGGTGAAAACAATACTTGAGAACATATTCTCACTATACTCCAAATTGTGTGACTCATCATACTTCACACAAGAAATTAGCCAGAGGATACTGAGCTTGGAGAGAAATTTGAAGATATCTAGCACACAAATACATAAAGATATAGCTCAAAGTGAGAAGCATTTTGTAACTATGCTTCACACTCAGAAGGAGTTAGCTATATTCACAGCAAAAGAGGCCAATATCAAGGCCAAATTGATATAGATTCAATCTGCTATTACCCCACATCTAGAAGTACTTCATAAAGAAGTGGCCTATGCAGAAAATGTTTTAAAGAAAGACCCAAATCTTTCTACATTAGAAGGCCTTGTACATCTTGTAGCAAAGATAGCCATCTAGCACAAAGCACTAGAAATTGTCTTAAACAATTGGGATGCTTCTTTGAAGATGATAATAGAGGTAAATAAAATGTTTTTGTGTAAATATTCTATTCATTTTTAGGACCCTTTTGCATAAGTGTCAAAAAGGGGGATATATAATATTTTGGGGCACATAAAGATAGGAAATAATAAGAATGGGGGAGATAATACATTCTTTGATGGAGGAAATAAAGAATATCCAAAAGGGGGAGATATTCATGGAAGGAGGAGGTCATCACAATTTTTGAGGAGAAATAAGGAGATACAACCAAAAGGATGCAAAAACTATAAGAAGATGTGAAAGGGGGGGCAGAAAAAAAGGGGGAATACAATCAAAGTAGAAATAGGGTACACAGAAATAGAGGCAAAAGAATGAGAAGACAAAGAGTATCAGACACATCAACATGAGACAAATTCAACACATGAATTTTTGGTTGCAAGAAGGAAATTTTGGTTACAGAAATGACACATCAGCTCAGGGGGAGTTACAAATTTTTTAGGTATATAGTCTTCTCCAAAATCTTGAACAAGTTTTTGAAATCTTGTACATATGCCAGATAGAATGTGTAGTATGCTCATAGAGATCAAATTCATAATGTTTAGTTAAGTGTTTTTGCCACTCATGTCAAAGGGGGAGATTTTTGGTCTTAGATTGGTTTTGATAATTGAGTGTCAACACACTTAACCAATTATTAAGTTGATGTCGAGTATAATATAGATGTTGAGCTATAGTGTGTGTCGAGCCAAAGATTCAATAGGTGTCAAGTGAACTTTAGGTGTCAAGCGAAGTTCAAGTGTTGAGTGATAAATGATGTTGAGTCACTATAGATGCCAAGAAAAGTATAGATGCTGAGAGAAACAAAATTACTATAGGAGCCGAGTGAGACAGAATTCCTATGTGTCGAGCATCAGCAACTAGTAAGTGTTGAGTAACACAAAATCAGCATATGAGTTAGTGTCTTCACAAACTCAAATGTAAAACATTTTTGAAGCCAAATTAGGATGAATCTCAAAGGATCTTGAAGATAAGATCAAAACTTTTATATTACTATGCAATCAGCATGTAGCCAATAAGAAAAATGGAGAAGGCATGCAACCAATAGGAAAAGTGAAAGAATTGAGCAGGAAATGAAGAGTGAATATTGATCGTAGATTCATACCTAACCCTAAGTCTTTGAAGCCTTTAAAAGGAGGATGAAACCCCATTGTGTATGCATGTGTGAGAAGTGTATGGGTGAATTATAGTGACATTCAGAGGGGTGTTTAAAGACTTAGAAGGAATAGAACAACATTGCAGAATTTAGTTGATCAAGAATAGAGTATCAGAGTTTCAAAGAGAGACATATCAGATCAAGAAAGGATCAAAACAGATAGAGTAGAACGAGGATCTGGAATTAGCAATTGAATATTGCAAGTCATCAAGTCAAAACTTTCTAATACTCTCTAGCCATTTTATTAGGAATAAAAATCCTATGATGATAGGTGGGTCTAACAGCCATGTTGTAAGCCTTTAGACAAGGTGTTAAATCCTTTAACAGGGTAACATTCCAAGTGAGTGTTTGTAAATCCTTTAACCAGGTCACTTTTAACAGGGTGTAAAGTCTTTAATAGGATAGGCCTTTCACAGGGCAGACCATTGGAAGTGGTCAAACTTTATAACCTTAAAATAGTTACATATTGCTACAGTGATACTTTGTGGGTGTCATCCCCACCCCAGTTTTACCTTCTCATTTTTTAAGGGTTTCTGGGTTACCAAAATCTTATGTTATATTTTTTCATGCATGAATTTACTTTAATGTTTATTAGATGAATTAGATGCATGTGAATGGTTTCAGCTAATAAGGTTTTGAAAATGTTAAAGTTAGTTACTTCTAATTCACCACCCCCCCCCCCCCCCCCCACCCCTCAAAAGTAAATCTTCCCACTTGTAAATTCCAACAATCTATACATGAAAATATAATCAATTCAGGTTCTCCCTCTGTCACCTTACATGTGTCTATAAATATTTTGTTCATAGCTCCTTCCTTATTTCAAGCAAGTCCTAAAGTAAGATCCACTACATCAATTTGTAAAATATGTCATCTAACTTAGTTGATGCAGAGCACTACTCTTGCTTCTTAAGTAGCTTTAGATAGGGGTATCACCCCTAGTTTACCTCTAAGATATTTGTTTGCATCCTTAGGAAAAGCCTTTGTGAATATATCAACTATCTATTTTTTTGTATTCATTTATTCCATTCTCACTTCTTTGTCTTGAACCAATTCTCTCATGTAATGGTACTTGATTGCAATGTGCTTTGTCTTTGTATGCATCACAGAGTTCTTTTAATGTTTATAACACTTGTATTTCCATAGTAGAGTACCATAGGTTTAATAATTTCCTCCTTCATTCCTTTGGGTAACTATTTGATCCATACCACATTTGTGAAATTCACTTCAATAGCCACATATTCAACTTCAATGGTAGATTGTGATATACAATTTTGTTTCTTGCTAGTCTAGGTGAACAATCTTTTTCCTAAGAAAAATGCTCCACCACTTGTGCTCTTTCTATCATCAATGTTTCTAGACCAATTAGCATTTGTATAGGCTCTCAATTCAAAATTTTCATTTTTCTTGTAGTATAGACCACAGTCTTCTATTCCTTTTAGGTATATGATGACCCTTTTAACAACCATTAAATAATTCTCCTTAGGATTTGCAAAAAACCTTGCAAAAATCACAATAATTATTGGAATGTTAGGTCTTCTATGAACTCCTTACTACAATTTTCCAATATGGACTTGTACAATTTTTTATTTACTTTAGTAGAATCATGAGTTTTGGATAGTTTGTGTCCTATCAACATAGGAGTACTAACAGGTTTTGAATCCTCCATACTAAAAGTTTTCAAGATTTTCTTCACATACTTGGATTGAGTGATATAAATACCATATTTCATCTAATATACTTGCAATCCAAAAAAGAACTTTATCTCTCCAAACATAGACATCTCAAACTCTTTCTTCATTTCATTTGCAAATGTCTTACACCATGCATTTTGTCCTCCAATATTGATCTATCATCAACAAAAATTTTAGCTACTAAAATTACTTTACCTCCTTTTGTCTTCAAGTATAGATTGTTGTCGTCATCAATCTTCTCAAAACCAATCTTCACAAGATAGTTGTGAAGCCTTTCATACCATGCTCTAGGAGCTTGCTTCAAACCATATAAAGCTTTATGTAATCTACACACCATGTTCTTTTTGTTTGGATCAACAAATCCTTTTGGTTGTTCTATGTAAACCTCCTCTTCAAGTATAACATTTAGAATTTTTGACTTGACATCCATTTGATAAACTTTAAATCCCTTGTATGTAGAGTAACCAAGTAGAGTTCTTACTCCTTCCAATCTTGCAACTGGGGAAAATTTCTCTCCATAGTCAATTCATTCTTCTTGTGCATATCCTTTGAAAAATAATCTTTCCTTATTCATTGTGACTTCACCATTCTCATCCAATTTTTTTCTATACACCCACTTGGTTGTAATAACATTTTTGTTCTCTTGTCTAGGTACTAGAGTTTGTTGGTGTTTTAAAATGCTACAGGTTTCAAATTACCCCGATGAGAAAATGACACATCTAGGGGCAGCTAACTCCCATATTTAACATATCATTTAAGATACCAAGCCAACTATAAGGCTTGACCCTTCTTCTACTTTAGGCTCTATAAAACCTAGGCAGGTGGACCTCAAATTCAATTAATATGTTACTAGTGCAAAAACATATTCCTAAATCTATTAAGCAGATTTAACCCTTATATCTCCTAATACTTTTGCAATAACATAGATCTGCAGTACCAAATTGCAATTCTATGATATTCATGAGCTGAGTGAGGGCATTATTTTATAGCTCTTCAACGTAAAATATAAAGATGATTTGAATTTGATTTGATTTTATGTGGGTGGGGAAAGTGGATGAAAACCAAGTATAGACAACAAGCTAATGATCCTGTAGCTGATCAATGCCTGATCCATTGGGCAAATTCATAAATCTCTCTTATGTATTTTGGATATCCTAAACACATATCCTATGCGAAGACTCCAGATCTATCCATTTACCTTGTAAATTGGATATCAATGTTCAATTTAAATCTCATTCTTACCTGATATCCCCCTCAATAAACCTGTAACCCTATTGATTTTCCTGAAACATTTACATAATTCGTTAAATTACAAGCAACAATGAAACAATATATAGCCTTAAGGGATTGCAACTATGATCTAGGCTCTTTATTTAAAGATCATAACACATTACATATCATTGAGAAAGGAGACAAGATTTAACATGAAACTCAACACTTCTTATTCTTTGTATTGATTTCCTTGAAATAATACATGAAAATGCATAAAATTGACTCACAAGATACCTAATAAACTAGACTGTACAATAACATATGCTATCATACAAGAGAGAAAATGGTTGAAATGAGAAACTAATGGGATGCAAAGGGGGTATCAAAGCCAAAGCAAAGCTTCATGGTCTAGAACCAGTACATCCCAGATCTTTCCATTCATACTTCATCAATTTTGGAGCCAATTATGCTAAATGTTTTCATTCTAGAATTTCTAATATTTTCCAACCCTTTCAAATAGATGAGAAAGAAGAAGATATAGACAAGGACTGAATTCCTGGATCTAATCTGAAAATGACATGTGTCCAATTGGAAAACCTCTTCAAGAAGTTAAAAGCATCTCTCTAATCTCTCTTTGTAACTACAAAATCAAATCTTCATTATTTTGGCTCTCAAAAGCACAAAATATCTAAGATATTTGATGGAAATCATTAATGATTGCAAAAGACATAGAACTCTAAGAAATTTCATCAAAGTCAATCAAATTGTGAAATACTTGCAACAAAACACATCATTATGCATCAAATTTTGAACATATTGACCCAACAAAGCATATCAAATGCATCCCAACTGAATTATGTAACTGCATTGATGAAATCATTGTCTGGAACTAAGCATCCCACTAAAAGTACAAAACCCCTTGTAGCACACACCGGTGACCATCTGTGTTAAAACTAGCTCCATTAATGGATAGCTTATCTCCTCCTAGTTCCAATAGTATGCTACACTACATATTTCTGATAAAAAGCATGCCCCTAAGATGAGTTCAAAATTTTGGCTCCCAAGCCATGAACAAAGCTTTAATAAAACATTTAAATGATTATATAGTCAAAACTATATAGAAACATTTAAATCATTTAAATCTCTAAACCATTTGAAATACTACATTGAAATCTCTGAATTGATTTTTATATTCATTTCTCCCAATTAACCACTTCCACCTATCCACCTCTAATTCGTTAGGCCCCACATCCACCATGCATTTGAAATATTTGAACTTTACGATATTATGATCAAGTCAATTGTATTATCTTAACCATAGAATTTTCTTTCTCTAATCACACAATACTCAACTTGTTGTAGCATTGCAACATTACTTCTTCTGATTTCCAATCACATGATTGGGTAGATGAACACATTAATATATATTTAATATATTAACCATCATAGGATCTTATTTCTTTTATTTTCTCCTTGCCACCTGTCAAAATATCCTTGGCTAATTACTTGGGTGGACCCCACACCTTTTATAAACATTTGGAAATTACAAATTGAAATCATTCCCTTCTTTGATATTATGACAAGCTCCATATTTCATAGTATTGGACATATTGAAGTAAGCCTCCTTGATCCTACAACATAAATTTCATAACATCTCGTCGTAACATCACATACCTCAAACTAAGCCTCCCTGATCTCATAGTTTCCCAATGTTATGATGAAAACTTTCCCCATCGTAATATCGCAATGTTTGAAACTCCTCCTCCTAACCTTTAAATAGACTTATTATTTTTGTAGCATTGTAGAGCTTCAATTTTTTCCATCTGACCCTACGATCATTCGTAACATCGAGGCAGTTCAAATTTTTCTTGGCGATCCTATGATTGGTTGTAAGATCGTAGATCCTCCTCACTCTGCATCCCAATCCTATGATTCTATGATGGCATCATTGCATCATACCACTCTAGGCTTTGCATCTCTGATCATTCGATGGTCCCATAATATCATGGGCTTTGGGTTTGAGCTTTCCAACCACACGGAAAAGGGGGTTGTTGTAGCATCTTGGCTACTTTGAAATTAATCCCTGATCTCTCGACATGATTGTAACATCAGAGGCCCTAATCTTTTCTCACCCAATCTCACGACAGGCCTCTTGGGTTGTGCCATGTGGCAACATTTGATTTTCTCTTGGGTCCATGTCTTCTGCTACATCATTTCTTGATCATTGCCACCTCATTACACGATCACTACCACATCACCTACCACCTAGGTTGGTCACTATGTTGCCATGTATATCAATCGAGCAACTTCCCTTGGTGACATAGTGACTACCACAGGATCATCCATATGTCACAATCTCCTTCCTTAGATTCCATGTCATCACATGTCATCACTTGGTCAAAATTTTTCTCATAGTGTCCTCCAGTTGGCTGACCACAATGGGCCCCTCCTTCATGCCTGTGGCTTACAAAAACCTTGTGTCTTAAAGACACTTACAATCTGCATACTTTTGTGTTTAAAAGACAACATTATCCACCTTAACATGAATGTGGGATTAAACATTTTTCAAAGATATGCCTCTACTCTGCACTCAGCTCCTTTTACCCACATTCTTCTCTGCCCATGGCTTCATCTTTCCTTGATGTCATCCTCTGTTATGCTCCAAACTATGGTTCTGATGTCATATTCTTGCTCTATGCCATTAGTTCTCTCTCTCTTTAGCGTAGATGTCTAGATACCTGGGCATTTTTTCTTGCATGGGGTTTTGATTTTATCAATAGTACTCAAAATTAGGGCTTCAATTTTGAGTCCCAACAAAGTCCATGTTTTCGTCTTCTCAATCTAATCAATCTCTTCTTGTATGGCTTTACTCTAGTCTTCATTTTCTAATGCATCCTTCACTGACTTAGTCTCATGCATACTTAACAAACATATGTTATTTCTCAACCTATTCCTTGTCATTGGTCTATCTTCTTTATCTCCAATATTTTTTTCATTAGGGTGATGTCTTTTGACATACTTTGACAACCTTGGCTCAGCTCTCCTTTCTACATTGGGTCTTTCAATTTCAGATTCACCATGCAATTCTATATTAGGTAACTCAACATTCCTTTCATGTAAATTGATCTTAGTATTAGAGTGTACCTTGGCTTCTGATTGTAACTCATCTCCTGAATGCAAGTCAAAATCCATTGTATGTGACTCAACAGTCATTGATTCTTGTTGATTAACAACTTGGTTTGTAGAATTATTAGCTTCAATAGACATGTCTCCATAGTAGTACATAAAGACCTTATGTAATTTTCAAGTTCCTTCTTTGGTTCATCTTCATGCACTTCTATATATTCATCAAGCTTTATATTTGCACTTTCCACAACTTTTTTAGTATTCATATTTAAACACTAATAAGCTTTACTTCTTGTAGAATAGCCTAGGAATATACCTTCTTCACTTTTGGCATCAATTTTACCATTTCTATTATCCTTGAGAATGTAACACTTGCTTCCAAATACCTTATAATATTTGACATTGGATGAGTATCTATATAATAATTCAAATAGTGTGGAATTTGTACCTTTCCTGACTTGCATTCAATTCAAGGTATAAATAGCTTTACTGATAGCTTCTCTCTAGTATTTCAAAGCAATATTCTTCTCCATTATCAGTATTCTAGCATAATCCATTACAAATCGATTCCTTCTTTTAGCAATCCCATTTTGTGGAGGGATCCTAGGTGTAGAATTTTGTCTCTTGATTCCTCTATCATTACAAAAAAATCCAAACTCATTTGATGTAAATTCTCCACCTCTGCTAGATCTCGAGAATTTCAAGCTTTTACTAGTTTCCTTTTCAACTCTTTCAAGATACCACTTAAAATTTTGAAAAGTATCATTTTTTTTTTTTAAACATTATTTTCATCATTCTTGAGTAATCATCAACAAATAGGATAATATACTTGTCACCTTTATAGCGTTGCACATCAATTGGTCCACATAAATCAATATGAACTAATTCAAGAATTTATTTTGAAGTTTGGGTCTTAGTTTTAAAACTAGAATTTGTCATCTTTCCTTACTAACATAGTTTGAAAATCACATTATCAATTTTCTTCAGTGTTGGAAAACCTCTAGCTCTTTTCATCTTATTGATACTGACCAAATTGTCAAAATTGACATGACATAACCTCTTGTACCATAACCACACATCATCAAATTGTACAAGACAAGTAGTATCATTCGTATTAGGATAATATAGATTACCTCTAGTCTAATCTCCACTTTCAATTCATTTTCCATCAGTGTCATAGATCTTAGCCTTTCTATTACCAAATTCAACTTTACAACCTGAACTATTCAATTGTGACACACTCAACAGATTATAGTTAAGTCCTTCCATAGAGTAAGCATTGTCACACATGATATTATCTATCAATCTTATTGATCCTTTTCCTTTAATCATATAGGGTTCATCATTACCAAATCTAACACTATTTCCATTGTAATACTCAAGGGTAATGAACTTACTTTTGTCTCCAGTCATGTGATATGAACATCCACTATCAATGATCTATTTATCACTTTTGTTCACATCAGATATCAATGTAGTTGTCTCATCTTCATCAAAATCATCCTTCATAGCAACATAGAAAACTTCATCATTGATCCAGGGGATATTTTTACCAAAAATTGAAGTATCTCCAAAACTCCAACAATCAACATCATTTTAAAGTCTTCAAAATTTTGCACCCAACGCAATTCGAACAGGCAAAAAAGGAGTTCACATGCAAAAGTTATAGCTAGTCAAATTTTGGTCAAACCAAGTATAGAGGTCATCAAAAGGTGAAAAAAATCATCTCGAAAGTGGTCAATAATGGGTTTCAAATTGAATATCTCGTCAAGAGCTTTCCAACGACGTTTGTTTCGTCAAAAATGGAGTTCGTATGCAAAAGATATGTCCGATTGAAGTTCAAGATGATGAGGTGGAAAAAATAATAATAAATTTTAATAAATAAATAAATAAATTGTTCATGATGCCAGGATTTGAACATGCAACCACTAGTCCCCAAAATCTGGCCAGTGGCCATTACACCACTGGCAACCTTTGAAACATGTTAGACAAATGTTTATTATATGGTTTGAAACGGTGCTAAGTTTAGTTAAAGGCTAGAGGTCGGTGTGGTGGTTGGAACCACCGACCTCCCTCTATTACATGTGTTTTCAAAATCACCTTTGCCATTGTGCCACATGAGTGGCTTGTGATATTTTTAGCACAGATGTTATTTAAAGTATATCATGCCCGATTCCCTCTTTCCTAAATAAAGGCAATTATTAAATAAGGACAAATTTCAAAAATAGGAATGAGTCTTATTTCAAAGATAAACTATTGAAAGGGTCTAAATATGTAAAATCTTATTTTACCCTATTATTAGGCAAATATTTTGTATAAAAAAAGGGTTTAGGGGCCTTTTGGAGGCATGAAAATTAAGGGAGAAATTATGCAAATGGTGAGAGAGATTTTATGTATTTGGAGACTTAGTGATTTTTCCTGCACATAGAGGAATTTTGCTGCATGTGCTTGAAGAGAATTGTCACAAATAATTTGTATTGATATATTGGAGTTAATCAAATCGGTCCCCCTATTGGAGCTGGACCCAGAGATGTAGTCCTTCCCGGATGAACTCCGAAATCAAATGTGTTGTGTCTCTATCTCTCTTTCTATCATCTCATCTTGTATTTTCTTATTTGCAATTACGTTAATTTTGCTTTATTAAAGCTTTAAAATTAACTTTATGTAATTGGTTAACATTATCTGTAATAGTCCTAGATCCTACAAATTAGATCAAATTTGGTATCAAAGATTTGTTGGACTAGTATTGCAGATTTGAATGTTAACAAGATCCAGGTTGAATCAAGGTAAAGGTGATCTTGAAGAATATAATCCTGAGATTGGAAAACAAAGAGCTAATCCACCATTTTAGATGGAAGATAAAGGTGGTGGACAAGGTTCAGAAGATCAAAATGTCCAAAAGACTCTCCAGAGTTTGCAAACAATGGTAGAAGTTTTTCTACAACAAAGAGAAGAGAAGATGCGAAGGCGTGCAGCTCGTCATTACAAAGGGAAAAAGAAAGGTGTTGATTGTGATCTTGATCATGAGACTTCATCTCCTCCCTCATCTCCCTCTTCTCCTTCTCCCCCTTCTTCTCCTTCATCTACACATTCTGAGTCTTCTAATATTTTTAAAGGCGGACATAAGCCTCAAATTAAGTTGGATGTAAAATTTGACTTGCCAAAATATTGTGGGGAGTTAAATGCTAAGAAATTAGATGACTGGATTCAACAAGTAGAAGTCTACTGTAGAGTCCAAAACCTTGTAGATGATGTTGATAGAATTCAGTTAACCACTCTTCAGTTAGGCAGTGTAGCTCTAACTTGGTGGGAGAGTAGGACCCAACATGAAACTTCACAAGATGGTAAGTTAAATATGTCTTGGTCAGAATTTGTTAGTGCTTTAAAAAAGCAATTCTACCCCCTAGGCCATATGTAGCAATTAATGATGAGCTGGCAACATTTTAGGCAAGGGAAAGGTCAAACTATCCAAGAGTACACCCATGAGTTTCGTAAAAGGGCTATTTCATTAAATGTCCCATTGTATACCCAGGACACTTTACTCAAGTATATAGGTGGTATTCATTCTTATCTAAGGCACTCTATTCTCGTCCTGAATCCTTGTAATTTGGATGAAGTATGTGTCCAAGCAACACATTTAGAGTCAAGAGTTAAGGGTGCCTTCATTGATAAGTCTGACAAAAAGTCATCTAAGTCTGAGGAAAATTCCAAAGGAAAAGGGAAGGGTAAAAAGATAGCTACGGTAAAGAAAGAGGGTGAGAAACCCACATGCTCACATTGCAAGAAAGAAGGGCATGATGATTCTAAGTGTTGGAAGCTGCATCCTGGAAAGAGGCCAAAGCGATTTGGTGGAAATAAAGGCAAACAAAAGACTGCTGATGTAGCTCAACAGGATCTTGGATCTGACTCCATAGATGAAACAAAGATCGTTGCTACTAGGATCCAAGGTAAAGGAAAAGGTATTTCTCTTTCATCAACTACCAGTTCTTCTAGCATAAGTGCAAGTACAAGTGAAGATTCTTCTCCTAAGAATGACAAGAAAAGGAATGAATTATTTCACATTCGAGTTATCATCAAGCAAAATAAAGTTGATACATTATTTGATACGGGTTCTCAAGTTAATTTGATATCTGAGGAAATTGTTAAGAAGCTCAATCTGACTACAACACCTCATCCAAAGCCATATCCTCTTGGATGGGTTTGCAATGATGCGCAATTACAGGTAACCAAGCAATGTAAGTTAAGATTTGCTATCACTGCAAACTTTGTAGATAAGGTAGAAGCTGATGTAGTCCCTCTAGATATTTTTGGTCTTGTACTTGGGAGTCCTTATTTGTATGATTGACAAGCTATCTTCTATAGGGGGGAAAATAAGTATCATCTATTTAAAGATAAAATTGAATACATTGTACGGGCACATAAGGTTAAGACTAATCTAGCACTAGTTAATGCTGGTCAGATGAAAAGGTTAGTTAACTCTAGTAAGAATTTTGTGCTGATGATTGTAAAAGCCAAAAAAGATGAAACATCTGAGGCATTTAAGGGATGTGATCCAAAACATAAAGATGAAATGGTCAAAGTTGTTTCTGCCTATGATGACTTGTTTCAGGAACTGAAGGGATTGCCTCCCAAAAGAGAGATACAGCATGAAATTCAGTTGCAGCCAGAAGTGCCACTTCCTAATATTGACATGTACTACTTATCAGTCTTGTAGAATGAGGAAATCTAGAAGCAAGTTCAAGAGCTCATGGAGAAAGGAGTTATTCTTCCTAGTACTTCTCCTTGTGGTTCTCCTATTGTGTTGGTTCCAAAGAAAGATGGGACTTGGCGAATGTGCATTGACTACAGGGCTTTGAACAAGATAATGGTAAAGAACAAGTACCCTCTTCCTAGAATTGATGATTTACTTGATCAGTTGAAACATGCAATTTATTTCACTAAGCTAGACTTACGTAGCGGATATCATCAGATAAGAATAGCAAAAAATGATATTTGGAAAACTACTTTTAAGACAAACTAGGGACTTTATGAGTGGTTGGTTATACCATTTGGGCTTTGTAATGCACCAACTACATTCATGAGAGTCATGAATGATGTCTTTCATCCTTTTATTGATGATTTTGTCATTGTATATCTAGATGATATTCTTGTATTTAGTAAGTCTTGGGATGATCATGTAATTCATGTAAAGAAAGTTCTTGATGTATTGAGAAAAGAAAAACTCTATGTAAAGATGTCAAAATGTGAATTTGCCAAGACATCCTTAGTGTACTTAGGCTATGTCGTAGGAAATGGTCAATTGAAAGTAGACCCTATGAAGGTTGAATGTATTGTAAAATGGCCTAAGCCAAGTACAATTACAGAATTTAGGAGCTTTTTAGGTGTAGTTCAGTACTGGAGAAAGTTCATTGCAAACTTCTCTTATATTGCATCACCGTTGCATGCATTGACCAGTACCAAGGCAACTTTTCAGTGGGAGGTCCACAACAAAAGGCTTTCGACAATTTGAAAGAAAAGTTGAGCACCACCCCAGTTTTTGCTTTACCAGATTTACATCAACCATTTGAGATTGAGATAGATGCAAGCGGGTTTGCCATGGGAGCTGTACTCATGCAAGGAGGTAAACCAATTTGCTACCACTCTGAAACTTTTTCGGGAGCAGTAAGTAACTATCCTACTTATGATAAGGAACTTTATGCTTTAGTTCAGAGTGTTAAAAAATGGAAGCACTACTTAATGGGAAAGGAAACTATAATCCACACTGATCACCAGCTCCTACAATATTTGCACTCACAATCTAAGTTGCAACAGAGTAGGAATTTTAGGTGGATGGGTTTTCTACAATAGTTTCATTTGGTAATTAAGTATAAAAAGGGTTCCAATAACAAAGTAGCAGATATGCTCTCTAGGCCTCCTGTTAAGAATGCTTTGATAATCCTTCAGAATAGTTCTATGGTTCATGAAAGTTTTCAAGAACAATATTCTAATGATGAGGACTTTAAGGATATCTATACAGCTTTAATCCAGGGTAAACATGTGGAAGAGAAATATTACCATGTGCAGGATAATTTGTTGTACCACTTGGCCAAACTATGCATTCCTAAAGATGAACAAGCACATGCAATCCGTGAAGCACACACCTCTTTGATTGCAGGACATTTTGGGGTAAGTAAGACATTAGCTCAATTGTAGAAATATTTTTACTGGCCTCGTATGTAGGAAACTGTCACCAAGTATCTAAAAGGATGTGTAATGTGTGCAACCAATAAGCCAAGTAATAGGAAATTTGGTTTGTACACACCATTACCTGTACCATCCCATCCATGGGAAAGTGTGTCTATGGACTTTGCGGGGGGTTTACCTATGTCTAGGAAGGGTCATGATTATTTGTATGTAGTAGTTGATCAGTTTAGCAAAATGTGTATTTTAATGCCTTGTAAAAAGCAAGTCACTGTTGAACTAACTACTCATTTGTACTTTCAAAATGTATGGGTTCATTTTGGGTTACCCACTTCCATTGTATCGAATCAAGATTCTCGATTCTTAGGGGAATTTTGGTCATCTTTATGGGGATTCATGGATACCAAGCTGAAGAAGAGTACATCCTTCCATCCATAGACTGACGGACAGATAGAGGTAGTCAACAGGACAGTGGTTCATCTACTTAAAGGTTACTACAGCAAGCATCCTAAGTTGTGGGATGAAAGTCTTCACTATGTGCAACACGCTTACAACCATGCAGCACACTCTTCTACAAAGAGGTCTCCTTTTGAGACTTACTTTAGATATTTTCCAAAAACACCAATGGATTTTGCTTTTGGAAAGGACAATATCATTGATGGACACCATGATGCAGAAAGGGCTTTGAAGTTCATCCAGAAGGTCCAAGCAATCCATCAGGCAGTAGAAGCACAATTGGAGCATAGCCAAGAAAAATACAAGGCTCGCCATGATAAGCATCACATTGATCATCAGTTCCAAGTTGGTGATAGAGTTTGGTTACATATCATTAAGGAAAGAATTCAAGGTGAAGGAAGGAAGCTCAAGCCTATCAGGTATGGTCCTTTTGAAATCCTAGAACAGATTGGTTCTAATGCCTTCTACCTTAATCTTCCTCCATACATGCAAATTTACTCAGTTGTCAATGTTGAGAATCTAAAGTTGTATGAGCCTCCAATGGTCTTGGATGAAGACATCAGTGTTCAAGTTCCATCAGTTAATGATCTTTCACTAGAGTATATGACAGAGTTTCTAGAAGATATCATCCTTGACAGGAATGTCAGAACTTCATGAAGAGGACCAGTTGAATACCTTCGAGTGGGATTGAAAGGGATGCATCCAAGCAAGGCAAGATGGATGGAGGTTGGTAAAGTGAGGGAGAAATACCCTCACCTACTTTCCAAGTAATCCAAACTTTCGGTGGTCCAAAAGCTTCTTAGTGGGGAAGCTTGATCCAGGGGATATTTTTACCAAAAATTGAAGTATCTCCAAAACTCCAACAATCAACATCATTTTAAAGTCTTCAAAATTTTGCACCCAATGCAATTCGAACAGGCAAAAAAGGAGTTCATATGCAAAAGTTATAGCCAGTCAAAGTTTGGTCAAACCAAGTATAGAGGTTGTCAAAAGGTGAAAATAATAATCATCTCGAAAGTGGTCAACAATGGGTTTCAAATTGAAGATCTCGTTGAGAGCTTTCCAACGGTGTTCGTTTCGTCAAAAATGGAGTTCATATGCGAAAGATATGTCTGATTGAAGTTTGAGATGATGAGGTGGAAAAAATAATAATAAATTTTTAAAAATAAATAAATAAATTGTTGACGATGCCAGGATTTGAACCTACAACCACCGGTCCCCAAAATTTGACCGGTGGCTGTTACACCACTGGCAACCTTTGAAACATGTTAGACAAATGTTTATTATATGGTTTGAAATGGTGCTAAGTTTAGTTAAAGCTAGAGGTCGATGTGGTGGTTGGAACCACCAACCTCCCTCTATTACATGCATTTTCAAAATCTCCTTTGCCATTGTGCCACGTGAGTGGCTTGTGATATTTTTAGCACAGATTTTATTTAAAGTATATCATGCTCGATTCCCTCTTGCCTAAATAAAGGAAATTATTAAATAAGGACAAATTTCAAAAATAAGAATGAGTCTTATTTCAAAGATAGACTATTGTAAGGGTCTAAATATGTAAAATCTTGTTTTGCCCTATTATTAGGCAAATATTTTGTATAAAAAGAGGGTTTAGGGGCCTTTTGGAGGCATGAAAATTAAGGGAGAAATTATGCAAATGGTGAGAGAGATTTTATGTATTTGGAGACTAGGTGATTTTTCCCTCACATAGAGGAATTTTGCTGCATGTTCTTGAAGGGAATTGTCACAAATCATTTGAATTGATTTATTGGAGTTAATTGGATCGGTCCCCCTATTGGAGCTAGACCCAGAGACGTAGTCCTTCCCGGATGAACTCCGAAATCAAATGTGTTGTGTCTTTATCTCTCTTTCTATCATCTCATCTTGTGTTTTCTTATTTGCAATTATGTTAATTTTGCTTTATTAAAGCTTTAAAATTAACTTTATGTAATTGGTTAACATTATTGTAATAGTCCTAGATCCTAGAAATCAAATCAATCATCATAATCTTTAGGTTCATTATTGGATTCTTCTTCAACAATATAACAAGCCTTCTTTCCCTTGTCCTTATAGTCTTTTTTATTGCCATATTTTCTACCTCTGAATTTTTCTTTATTCTTGTTGTTTGACTTATCAGGACATCTTGCTACAATATAAACAACCTTATGACAATTAGATCATATTATGGGTAACTTACCTTTGTATTTTTCCTTTGCCTCTGTGAAATTTCCTAGCTAGCAATGCTTCCAGTTCTTCTAGCTCTTCATCATTTGTATCACTATCACTAGTAACAAGTTTGACCTTTTCCTTTTTCTTTTTCTTATCTTTAGGTTCTTTTAGTGTGAGCTTAGATTTAAAAGCATACTCAACATTCTCAGATTTGAAATTATCAAAATTTTAAAGTTCAAAAGCAATGAGTCTACCAACTAGTCCTTCAAGGGTTAGATTACTACCAAGGGTACACCTCAATTCTTGTATAGTAGAGACTCCAATAGCATAGATAGGTAGAAGGGTTCTCAATACTTTTTTGATCACATTCTCATCTTCAATCTATCCATCAGATCCTTGAATTGCATTAACAATATATCTTATCCTTGCACAATACTTGACCATAGTCTCACCATCTTGCATTCTCATTTCATCAAATTTTCCTCTTAGGATTTTAGCTTTGGTTCTTAGCACATTCATGTCTCCTCCATAGATCTTATGTAGGACATCCCACATCTTCTTAGTAGAATCACATCCTTTCATGTCATCAAACTATGAGTATCTTAGGGCAGATGTAGTCTCCAACATTGCCTAATTGTGTTCCTTCTTCTATTTTAATTGTTCAACAGTTGGGGCTCTAGCTGGATCAACATGCTCAATAGTGATAGTTTACTGTGCATAATCTCCACGGCCTCCTAGATGTAGCTTCATCAAACTTTGCCATGCAAGAAAATTTTCCTTGTTTAACTTGGGCACCTCCTTTCTGTACATCTTGATCTTTAGCTTTAATTACCTTCAAACTTTTTTCCTCAAGCACTTGGTGCTCTGATACCAATTGTTAGAATACTTTAGAATAACTGGGAGGGGGGTGAATTAGTTATCCAATGTCCAAATGTACAAATAAAAATTTCCAATACTGAAACTTATCCTTATGCATGCATTGACCATTCAATATCTTAAACATATGCATATTGTTGTCCTATGCCAAAATAACTTTGTAGAAATGTAAACATGCAATACCACAAAATCAATCACATATTTTGTCACAAGGATTTTATGTGGAATCCCAATTTGGGAAAAACCACTAGTAACATGCTACCAATTTTCACTCTTATGAAGTGAGGTCTGTGAGGAGCCAACCTTGTTAAAGGTTACAATGCACACTGTTAAATGTAACCTAGTTAAAGGATTTCAATCACACTGTTAGGAGTGAGCCTATTAAAGAACTTTAGAATATTCCATTAGAACATCACCTTTAAAAGGACTTACAAATCATCATTAGGTCAACCTTAATCTAAAGGATTTATCTAGACTGATACAATTGTTAGAGGGTAACAAAAGGACTTGATCTGATATCAATAATAACTCACTTGTAGATTATAGATCTCACATTCAGTCCTCCATTCTTCTTAGGATTCATCCTCTCCATCTCTAAAAACTTGTTCAACTTTCAAGCATTCACCCTCTTAAGCCTTCTTCCTTTGTATTCCAACTACAGACTCTTCTATTCAGCCACCATATGAAGCAATACCCTAGACTTCATTTATTCCTTAGATTCTCACACATGACAACTATTTCTTCTGGCCTTTTATCTCCTTAAATAGAGAATTTAGATCTTTTGCTGCTTAACCACAATCATCCATTCTAGGGCTAGGTAAGATTCAATGAATCTACCCACATTTCCATTTTATCCCTTCCTAGAAAATTCCTCTACAATCCTCTTTGAATTTGCCTCAAAATGGTTTATCTTGAATTTTGTGCCACTAGATCATCATGGTAATCTTCCACATGCTTCACACAATTTAAGAAATCAAATTTGTTATCTTAGATTTGTTAAATCTTTGATCTAACACATTTTATTGGCACTTAGCAATAACATTTTGTTTTCTCAAAAAACATTGTTATTTGATGTTGGGCCAACACTGGGTTTCTTAGCATCTACTGAGTCTTTATTAGTGCTCAAAACATACTAAATTTCTTCACTTAGCACCAACTATATTTCTCTTTCTCTACTCATACTAACTTTCTTCACTCAACTTCCACTAACTTTCTACTCGGCCTGCAATGACTTTGCTCGGTCAGGCTTTGCAGACACATTTCTTCACTTACCCTTCTTCTAGTCTTTGCTTAAGTATCCTTTCATTATAGCCTTAAGTAGATAAAAAAATACACTGTATCATCAATGTCTTGCTTGGTCTTAGTGCTCCTTCTATACACCATATAATTCAACCTTTCTCTAGGTTCTCTTGTTATCCCCTCTTTTCAAATCATCTTTATCAATCAAACAAATGATAGAATTCAGACCAAAGTAAGCAATTGTCTTACCAAAAAGTAGTAGGTTTGACATCAGTGACAAAATAATGATTCTTCCATGATAGGTTTCATTAATCTTCTTCACTTCAACAATATCCTTTCAACAGAGATTACATCAATCTAGATGGTAGTAGAGCACTATTTCTTTTTTTGGACTAGATGCTTGATGCTTCCTCTATGGGGAGTATCTGTGCTTGAGTTGAGTCTTTAAGGACTCTTAACACTGGAGCTTGAATAGATTGTTTTGGAAATTATTGAACTTTGTGAATTGACATAATGATACCTTTGAAATTGATGTCAATGGGAGAGATATGTGTACATAAAAAACCTTATACTCAAGGAGAGATGAGTACATGAGAAATATAAAGATCTTGATGTATGGGGGAGATTAACACCTTCCTTATGCATATTGGTTACTTGATGCCAGATGATATTCATGATCAACATGAATGGGGGAGAAAAGGAAGATGAGGAAGAATTATATTTGGTATTCTTAGAACTTAGGAAAGATGTAATGTGGTGTAGGGGCACCCAAGCAATGGATTTATAAAATAAAGATATCAAGCATGCAAGGAGATCAAGGGACATAATTGAGAGTAAATTGGAATGTATTAAGGCCAATCATCGCCATATGTAATGATCAAACTAATAACATGTGTATAAATCCTAAAGGTCTTGATAAGAACCTTAGGATCAAAATGATGTAAGGGGGCCAATAGTGCCCATATGGGAATAAAATGATGTATAAGAGTTTTAGATAGGGTATATTATCATTAAGGAACCTTTGGAAGAAATTTGAGTGATATTTAAATACATTTTAATAGAGAAATGAAATTTTCAAATTTTGAATTTTCAAATCCTAACAGTTAGGAGAATTTTGGAGTGAAAGTTGTTTTCAGCCCCTAAACAAGTTTTTATTGACTTAAAAATGAATTGGGTTGGTTGAAGGTTTTTTTTTCACATCATATAGCTTGGGCAAGGCCTGGGGCATGAACATCTATAGATTGGAGATAATATTGTATGGATTGTGGTTTAAAAGTGAACTAAAAAGCTTCAATTTTATTGCAAATCTGTTGATTTTTTGTCATTGTTCCAATCTCAAGGTTATGTTGCAATTTTTTTATAATATTTTTCATCAATAAAGGTATTCCAACTAAGGCACTTGATTACTTGATTACTTTCCTTTCAATATTGGCATATTGTTGTAACAAATACAACTTTCCCTTAAGGCCAGTTTTGAAGTTTTCAATATGAATGGAGTCATTCCATGAATGTAGTTGTTTTTTAATCATGGAATGGACTCTATAAAACTTTTATAATATTATTCTATCAAAAAATATGCAGTAGGAAGAGATATCATAGGTGTACATCATTAGGAAGAGTGGGAAAAGGGCACAAAAGTGGTGCCATAGGTATAGAAGTAGAGAATCCAGCCAAAGGAGATCATGGTTTTATGTAAAATAGTAAATTACTCATCATATACATGGTATAGGCTCAAATAATAGGTCATAGAAGTGATTTCTTGGTTGGATTTGAAGAGGTACTAGTTTTTTGCTTTATTTGGTGAGGGTTTCATAGAAAGCATTTAGAGGGAGTTGTTGGGTTCAAAATAATTAAATAATCCTTATTTTTGGATCATATTAAGATATTTTACCAAGTTATACAGTTTGGAGATAGGTATTCCTTATAGTTTCTTTATAAATGAGGGAGTTTTTAAACTTAAAAAGAGGCCCATAGTGTAACATAAGAGACATAGTTCAAAACAACCCTACCTAATATTTTTATATGGTGTAGATAATCGAAATGGGTATCCAAAAATACAATTATTATTTTCTAATGTTATGGTAATTTTTTGAGAAAAAATGTGGGGGAACAACATTTGAGGATTAATTAGGGCTAGTAGGCTAGACATATTGGTTTTTCCTTAGATAAAGGCATGAAACTTGGTAAAATTATTATTTGGATTGGATTCGGGTATTCAAGGCCCTTATATTTCAAAGAAGTCATTGGAGAAATCAAGTACTTGATTTGGGAAACCTTTGGAAAACACACTATTTTGAGCATTTTTGTCATAGAACTTGGAAAGGCCCATCTAGCTCTGCATCAAGTGGTATCATAACACAATACAATCCTTTAGGAATTGAGAAGGAGTACATGTCATAAGGGGAAGAGTTTGGAGAGGCTCAAAATATGCTTCCTAGGATGAAAAATATTGATGTTGCCAAACTAGTGGCACAACATGCTGAAGAGTACAAGAAAGTTATGGAAAAGATGAGCAAGATGGAAAGAGAGTTAGGGAAGGTGAACAAAAAGAATAATAATAATGGGATTGATAATGAGGATCAAAGTGAAGATGAAGAGGAGGAAGTAGAAGTTGAAGAAGAAGAAGAAAGGGCAACAAGAGAAGAGGTCAGCCTAGATGATGTGAGAATGGCTAAACTTACTAAAGCCATTAGAGGAAATAATTATAAAGGGAAGTTTGATATCCCAATGTATGATTGGAAAATGAATGAGGAGGAATTGATTGAATAATTTGGAGTGGTGGATAATGTTTTTTATTTTGAGGAAGTGGTAGAATAATAAAAAGTCAAGATTGCTAAATCGAGGCTAAAAGGGCATGCATTGCTATGGTAGGATTGTTTGTAGGCAAAGAGATGGAAGAAGAAGAAGCCTAAGATTAATTCATGGAAAAAAATGATGGATAAGATGATAGAAATTTTTCTCCCTAAAGACCACAAGGTTCATTTATACAAAAGAATGCAAAACATAAAACAAAAGGACATGGATGTCAAAGCATATATGGAGGAGTTTCACAAGTTAGACATTAGGGTTGCTCATGATGAGGAAGAAGAAGAGAAGATAAAAATATACATGGGAGTATTAAGGTTCAACATCCAAGATGAAATCAATCTTGCAGCACCTAGCACTATTGAGGAGTGTTATAAAATTACAATGAGGGTTGAGGAATAGATTAAAAGGAGAAAAAAGATGTAAAATAATGACAACAAGAAAGGTAGAGGAAGAGGTAAAAGGCCTCCAAATGAAAACCATGGGTCACATGGACAAAAAAGGGCAAGGATCCTATAATAGATTAAAATATGATCACAAGAGGTGGAAGATGTGGTGGTGGACTAGGAGTCTTTACAAGAAGATGTTTCACATGTGACGAAGAGGGGAACACTTCATATAAATTCCCATTGAATGAGCCCAAAAATATAGGAGGAAAAGTCCATTTTATTTAGAAGGAAAAGAAAGAGGAAACTATTTCAAATAATGTAGATCCTAAGGAAGGAGAGTTCCTAATGGTGAGAAGGAGACAATCAATAAGAAGACCAACCATATTAAGAACTAGGTCTAAGAGAAAAGAAAAGTTTGTCAAATGATAGTTGATTTAGGTTCACATGACTACCTAGTATCTTATGAGATGGTGCAAAAGTTGGCATTACAAAAACAACCACTTGAAAGTCCTTATCAAGCCACATGGATGAGTAAGGAGAAAGGAATCATGGTGAGGGAGTAGGCCTATCTTGAGTTTTCCATAGGAGACTACTATGACAAGGTACTTTGTGATGTAATTCCAATGTTGTGTTGCCACATCATCTTGGGGAGACCATGGAAATATTTAAGGATGACTTTTCATGATGGACTAAAATATACATACCTTGTGCACAAGGGAAATGAGAAATTTTTCTTAAGACCTCTTGAAGATTACAAAGAGTAGGAGCACTTGAAAAATTTCTTTGGAAGAAAAGAACATTTGAAGTTGCAGGAAGATAAGAAAGCACAAGATCTTGAGGAAGACAACATTTTGAATGATAGGAAAATGGAGAATACACAACCCAATGGAAGGGCTGAAAATGGAGTGATAGTGGGAACCATAAAATATCCTTTGGTTGCAAAGATTGGTGTGATTGGTAAGGTTATAAGAGAAGTGGAGATTAGAAGAAAGAGGATACAAAGTTGCAGCAATAAATTGATTTAAAATGCCATGGAAGGTAGATAGTGAATAAATGTTCTATTTATAACCCTTTGTGTAGGTTGAATGTAGGTGAAAGAACCACTCCTAAGGATATGTTGTAGCAGATGCCTAGTCAAAGTGGTAGAGTTCTATCAAGGAGGATGTGAGAAAGAAGAATAATACCCCTTATCTCTTGGAGCAAGAACACTTTCAAAGGAGGGGAGTATGGTGTAGGGGCACATAAGAAAGGGCTTCATCAAATGAAGAGATAAGGCATGAAAAGAGATCAAGGGACATCATTGGGAGTCAATTGGTATTTTTTAAGGCCAATCATGGCCATATGTAATGATCAAACTAATAGCATATGTATAAATCCTAAAGGTCCTAAAAAGAACCTTAATATCAAAATGATGTAAAGGGGATAAATAGTGCCAATATGGGAATAAAATAATGTGTAAGGGTTTTAGATATGGTATATTATCCTTAAGGAATCTTTGGAATAAGTTTGAGTGAGATTTAAATCCATTTTAGGAAAGAAATTAAAGTTAAAATTTTCAATTTTCAAATCCTAAAGGTTAGGAGAATTTTGGAGGGAAAGTTATTTTCATCCCCTAAACAAGTTGTCAATGACTTCCAAATAAATTGGGTTGGTTGAAGGAGATTTTTTCATGTCATATAGTGTGGGAAAGACCTGGAGCATCAACATGTATGAACTCGAGATAATATTGTATAGATTATGGTTCAAAAGTGAACTAATATTACAAATCTATTGATTTTTTATCATTATTCCCATCTAAAGGTTATGATTTGAATTTTTTTTAATTCATCAATAAAAGTATTCCCATTGAAATACTTGATTGTTTCATTTATTTCCTTTCAATATTGGCATATTGTTATAACAAATAAGGCATTCCCTTAAGGCCAGTGTTGAAGTTTTCAATACGAATGGAGTCATTCCATGAATGTAGTTGTTTTTTCTCATGTAATATACTCTTTAAAACATTTATAATATAATTCTAACAAAAAATATACAATAGGAAGAGACATCACAGGTGTACATGATTGGGAAGAGTGGAAAAAGGGCACAAAAGTGGTGCCATAGGTATAACAACATAAAATCTAGCCAAATGAGGTCATGGTTTTATGTAAAAAAGTAAAATTACTCATCATATACATGGTGTAGGATCAAAGAATAGGTTTTGGAATTTATTTCTTGGTCAGATTTGGAGAGGCCCTAGTTTTTTGCCTTGTTTGATGAGGGTTTCATAGAAAGCATATATAGGGAGATGTTGTATTCAAAATAATTGAAGAATTTTTTATTATGGGATCATATTGAGATATTTTATCAAGTTATAGGGTTGGGTGATAGATATTTCTTATAGTTCCTTTGTAAACGAGAGGGTTTTAAAACCTAAAATGATGCACATAGTGTAATTGCAAAGACATGGTCCAAAAAAACCCACCAAGATTTTGATATGTTCTTGAGAAGCCAAATGGGTATCCAAAAATTCAATTTTGTTTTCTTTTTTTTGGGAAATTTTTGAGAAAATGTGGGGTAACAACATTGGAGGCCTAATTGGGGCTAGTAGGCCTAGTAGGCTGGGCAATTTGGTTTTGCCTTAAAGATAGGAATTTAAAACTTGGTAAACTTATTATTTGGAATGGATTAGTTTATTCAAAGCCCTCATAGTCTAAATAAATCATTGGAAAGATCAAGTACTTGACTTGGGGAACGTTTGGAAAACACACTATTTTGAGCATTTTTGTTCTAGAACTTCGAAAGGCCCATCTAGCTCTACATCACAATGCCTCCACTTTCTTAGTGATTGAAAAATATAATATAACTTTAGGTCATAGGATGAATACCTTTTCTGAACCTCATTGATATTCTTAGTGAAAAAATCTACTTGCTTGCCTTCTTGGTTCAAGACTACCCCTATTGCAATATTATAGATATCACATTCTATTTTAAAGAGCTTGTTAAAGCTTGGTAACATTAACACAAGTTTCACATCCAACTTCTTCTTCAATATTTAAAAGCCCTTATATTCTCTCTTAGTCCATTAGAACTCGGTCTTTACATCTCCTTTTATTATGTCAAGAATTAGAGCACAAATCTCATTGAAATTCCTTATGAACTTCCTATAAAACTGAGGTAATATATGAAAACTTCTTACCTCACTAAGTCCTTGAAATTTTCCAACTTAGTGTTGCTTCAAAATTTTATGGTTCTATCTTCAAATCACCTTTTGAAACCACAAAGCCAAGGTTGACCAACTCTTGCTTCATAAACTCACATTTCTCCAAATTGATGGTTAGTTGTTCATCATACAACTTCTAAATGCTTCAGATGATCTTCTTTAGTTTTACTAAAAAATAAGTCGTCATCTAGATAAATAACTAAAAATCATTGGTCTTAATTGGTACTAAGAGGGGGTGAATCAATACGACCTATTGTATTGGTTATGACAATAATCTTGTTCAATTTTTTTGTTTCTAGTACTTTAATAAGAAAAATAATGACAAGTGAAATGAAATATAACCATAGAAGATCAAATAGAGAATCATACATCAATGAAACATATATATTTTATGTAGAAACTCCTGGTTTGAGGATGAAAACCATTATGGGAGTAATATAACCACTAGCCTTTCCTTGCAATTAAAAGGGTGCCATGTTAAAGGCTTACATATATTCCTTGTAAGAACTCATCCTATTAGAAATGAACATAATCTATTATGATTACAATATCCTGCTAATGATACCCATTAGATTATTTTGATCTGTTTATGAGAGATACCTTGCTAGAGGATTTATAATAGTCATTAGAAGTCCACCTTGTTAACGGCATACAATAGTTGAAATGGTAAGAAAGAATACTAAAGATTAGATCTAAGAATATGACACACTTTTCCTTGTAGATCCATTGTGATAACCTACATAGATACTATAATCTCCTACCTTTATTATATACTTACTCGTTGAATGATCTTTGTTCACTACCTCTTTCAGGTGCTTGAGCACAGATCTATTTTTTCTTAATGTTCTTGTCTATCTCCCACAAATATCTAAGCAAAAACTAGCAAAAATAAAAAAATTCACAATAAATTTTGAGTTTCCTTAAATATACTCTTCCAATATAGGTGTCAAAACCCTAAAATTATCCTGCTCAAACCATCCATTCAAATTTTTAAATACACAAGCAAGCATAGTCACACAATATCTGTGACTACCTATACATAGGTGCCTATACTCATAGGCCTGAATGATCATCTTTAAGCCTATATCTATACTTGTGTTCTTTCTTTCTTCTATTTCTTTTGTTGCTCCTCTCAAGATTCATTTTAATTCACAATCAAAATATCATATATTCATGCAACATCACTCTTAGACCATCCCATAGTCATGTCACATCAATTGGTTACATGCCTCTAAGAATCTAACTTCTATGCCTATTTGTTGGTGATAGGCTTGTCTCTATTATGTTCCTTATTGTGACTAGTATGTCAGTCTACCAGTGAATGCATGACCTTTAAACTCTTCAATCTCTTGTTAACTAATTTCCAATCAATTAGAACACTCAGTGTGAACTCACTACTTTAGTCTTTGTGATGCTACAACTTATCCATGCTCCATTTCTTCAGTTGATCAACCAAATGTGACTACTTTAGTCCAAAAATACCCCCCTTTGGTGTTGATGGAAAAACCTCTATCATAAAAGTAAATTCTTGGTTAACAATAATTCCACCTTTGTACAAGTTACACTTTCTTGTCTCTTTGCTCTAAGTCCTTTCTACATGTTTGTGGCCTTAGACTTGATATCTTGGTTCTGCTTATTTCCATCTTCCCTTGTTGTTTCCTATTTTCTTTATTTTCTCTCCTCCTCTCTTTATGAACTCCCTCTCCCTTACTTTACTACATTATTCTTTATTTTCTTTTTTGATTACTTCCCTTTGTGTCATATTAGTTTTCCCTTTTTGTCATCTAACTTTTGTGACATTACTCTCCCACTTTCTTCTTTATTTCTCCTTTCTTTATTGCATTATTCTCCTCCTCTTTATCATCAAGGACAAAGGGTATGGGATCCAAGGATTCTTATAGCTTCTCAAATAATTATTTTTAGTGCTCTCTTTTTGTGTTTAGGTGAGTCTCCCATGACTCCTTCAAGTAAGTGAAAGCAATTGTTCCACTCCTAAGCTATACCAATTTCCTATTAATTGCTTCTTTTATCTCCATCGGTGGCTTGACAATCTACAATTTTTCTTCTTTCACATGTGCACTAGTGATCCCAGCTAGTGGAGATAAGAAACATTGAATTTCCATCAATCAAAATGCTCTCTTTTCTTCTTCTACTCATAGCTGGTTTACCAAGTATAGGGTATTGTGAATCTTTTTAACATGCTCTACGGCTAATCTTGTCAATAGATTATAAGCCTGGATGGCTTCACCAAGATCTTTTTGAGCTTCCTTTATTATCTTCTATAGATCATTGGTTAATGTGCATGATGTATATTGATTTCAAAAAATAGGGGTTATATCTTTTAATGCTTCTGACATCTCATCTTTTAGCTATGTTGGTTCCCCTTTCTTTTCTTGAACAAGACTGATTTGCTTCTCTAGGTTTTTCATTGGAACCTATTGTTCTAAGACCTTTGTTATCTTCTCTACCTTATTGTAGATATAACAAATGAAAACTTTAAGTTGGTTTATCAGATTATCTTACTATTGGAATAAGCTATATCGACTGAGAAAATTGGTGAGAAGAGAACTCAAACATTGAGTAAGTATCAAGTGTTGTCATTGATTGGAAACTAGTTTACAAGAAGTAATGAAGCAATACAAGTGCAGCCATTGGTAGATTGGCATAATTTTCACAAAGGAATAAAAATGGAAGACATGGAAGTATGATGTTCATAGTATAGTCACCATTGATGTGATGATACAAGAGAAGGTTTGAATACGATAAGACGTGCACATAAAGAGAAGTGGAAAAATGTGGCTAAAGTAGGCAATGCCTCAGGTCTAGTTGTAGACTTACAAATAGATAGGATTTACTATAAACATATACATGTATAGATAGGTAGTCATAAGTGTCTTATAACTATGCTCATTGTGTGATTCAAATTTCAAACTTGTATTTTGAGCGTGATAAATTTAGGGTTTCCATTTGTAAATAGTAGACATGATTTAAAGATCACTTAGACTTCATTTTGAAGTTGTTGGATAAAGAGTAGAGAGATGAATTTTTTCAAGAAGAATCAATAGATGTTGTTGTAGCAATTGTGTGAACTAGAGATCAGTATAGGTAGAGAAGAACAATTATAAAAAGAGTGCAACAATACATAGGTGCAAAGAGCATGAGAAGGAGAAAGAAATAGTGAAAAAACAAAATTTACCAAGCTAGAACCAAGGAAGAAGATTAAGGAATATTTGAGGCATTTTCACAGAGGATCTACTAGGAAAGGCATGCCAAAAATTTAGATCTATCCTTTAGTTTTCTTTCTAACCATTGTAGCTATTTTAAGCCTCTAAAATCTTCTAACAAGGTATATCTTAGAAAGAATTTGAAATCATCTAACAAGGAATCCTTAATAGGATGTGTTCTTAGAAGTAAAAAATGTAAGCCTTTAATAGGGCACTCCTTTACTTGCAAGGAAAGGCTAGTGGGTATATTACTCCAACTGTGGTTTTCACCTTCACACTGTGGGCTTCCACATAAAAATATTTTTGTCATTAATGCATGCATTTGTGTGGTATATTGTATGGTTTTTTTTTATAACCTTTATCATTTCCTTAATAATTAAAGTGGTAGTTAAAAAGTGTGTGTTTAAGCTAGTTGTATTAACTAGTAAATTTTGAAGAAGAAAGCATAATGATTCACCCCCCTCTCGGTACTGGTTGGGACTGACAATTGGTATGAGAGAATAGACCCTAATAGATACAAGTATAATAACTTGACAGAAGATCCAATTGTTAGATAATTGAGAGAGGGAGTGAATTAGTTATGTCCACTTATCTCACAATCCCTTCAAAATTTTCATTACCATCAAAGAAACATAAAAATTAATAGTAATAACTTCAATACATCCAATCACTCAATAGACATATCCAACTTGATATTTAACTCATGTTGATATGAGACTATTTTTGAAGTGAAGAACTTGAAATGTAACAATAATTATTTTGTCAATGATGTCAAACTTGGTACCTGCTAGTGAGACAATTGTTTCTTGGTCCAAAAATTATCATTTAGTTGATTGATGAAGAGGATTTGAAAAGAGGAGATAACAATAGCA
The DNA here is from genome assembly GCA_028749045.1 of Cupressus sempervirens. Taxonomy (NCBI): domain Eukaryota; kingdom Viridiplantae; phylum Streptophyta; class Pinopsida; order Cupressales; family Cupressaceae; genus Cupressus; species Cupressus sempervirens. The sequence goes on along the minus strand of CM053785.1, from coordinate 60,644,397 downwards.
ACAAGAGAAAGGTTGAGTTATTTGGTATGTAAAAGAAGCCCTAAGACCAAGTAAGACATTGATACTATAGTATATTGTTTATCTACTTAAAGTTTGAAATGAAAGATAACTCAAGTTAAGACTAGAAGAAGATCAAGTATGAAAAGTGTCTACCGAGCCTTGCCAAGAAATTAGTGCAAGTCAAGAAAAAAGTTAGTGAATGTCGAGTGCTAATCAAGGGGTATTAAGAAAATAAGAAAACTAGTGCAAGCTGAGTGATTGTTAGTATATGTTGAGTAAAGTTTAGTTGATGTTGAGCCTCAGTAAATCTTAGTGTTCATCAAGTAAACTAGTGTTGGTCGAGTGGAAGAACAATATAGGAGCTAAGTGATAGCATATTAATGTTGAGTGCCAATATTCGTGTTAAATCAAAGATTTGATGAATCTGAACTGACTATTTTATTTTTTTGAATTTTGTGAAGTGTGTGGAAGATAACTATGATGAGCTGGTGGCACATAAGTCATGGTAAACCATTTTGAGGTGTATTCAAAGAAGATTGTAGAAGAAGTTTTTAGAGGAACGAAATAAAAAGTGGGTAGATTCATTATATCCTACCTAATCCTACCTAACCCTAAAATGGATGATTGTGGTTAAACAAAAAAAGATCTTGATTCTCTATTTATTGAGAGAGTTGGTAAGAAGCAAAGTTTTTCATGTGCAAGAACCTAAGGAAGACAAGGAGTCTAAGGTATTTCTTTATTTAGTGGCCAAAGAAAAGAGACTACAATTGGCATACAAAGGGAGCAGGCTTAAGAGTATGAATGCTTGAAGGGTGAACAAGCTATCAGAGCTTAAGTGTGTGAATGTCAAGCATAATGGAGGACTGAAATAGAGATATGTAATCTGTAAGAGAGTTATAATTTGTTATCAGATCAAGCCTTACTATTACTTTCTAATCATTGTATCAGTCTAGGGTAAATCCTTTGGATGTTGACCTAAAAGTCATTTGTAAATCCTTTAACTGGGTGGCATTCTAATGGAATGGTCTAAAATCCTCTAACAAGGCTCACTCCTAATAGGGTGATTGAAATTCTTTAACTAGTTTGCATTTAACAATGTATATTGTAACCTTTAACAGGGTTGGCCTTTTACAGGGCATCACTTTAGAAGAGTGATAATTAGTAGCATGTTACTAGTGGTTTTTTTCAAATTGGGTTTCCAAATAAAATACTTGTGTCAAATGTGTTATTTAATCTATTATATTTCATGTTTACATTTTTGCAAAGTTGTTTTGACCTAGGATAGTAACCTATACAATTTAAGTATTGAATGATCTAATGGATGCATGCATAATAAGGTTTTATGGATATGGGTCTACTAAGAATTGAAATTTTTTATTTGTAAATCTAGACCTTGGATAACTGATTCACACCCCCCCCCCCCCCCCCCACCCTCTGATGCAGGAGCATCCAGAGGTATAAAGGCAATCCTGTGTCATCCAAAAAAAATGTACTTAGACTTAGTTTCTATTTCATGTGTTTTCGTTTCTGGATACCCATTTGGGTCAAATAAAGGTTCCAACTCTCATAGGTCCACTATCAGTGTTCTAGGTTAGAGTATTTGAGCACCTTGGGATACGTGAAAATGCCTAAAAAAATAGGAGTATGTAATTGATCCATCATTTTGGTAAACTAGAAGGTGTAAATTGGTCAAATGATTGTAATTTCAATTTAGAGGATTCCAGAAAAAGAATCAGGTCAAAAGTCACCACGATTTGAAAGTTATTGCATTTTTTTTGGTTTTTGGAGACCTCCTAAGAATGCTTCAAAGTCAGGTTAAGGGCATTAAATGACCTTTAATATGGCCAAAAAAAAGGGGGATGAGTGCAGCTTGTCCATATGACTATAGAGTGCTTCAAGAGCTTTTAAAAAATGTAAACGGTTCATCAATTGGAGCTACGGTTCAAAAGTTATACCTCCCGAAAGTTCGGTTACCATTTTTGGATTCTTCTAGTTTTGTGCCAATTTCTAACGCAGATTCTAAAACCTTCTATTTGGTCAGTGGATGCCAACTAGCACTTTCTATAATGTATTCCTAATCCTTAACCCTTTGGGGTCTATTTAAGGACATTTCTAGCATTGTAAAAGGCAGTTTGGAGTGGAGTTTGAGAGAAGGTAGTGGGAGAAAAATTTATCTCCAAATTTGTGCTATTGTAAGCCCATAGGGCATGTGTAGAAGTCTATTTTGTCTATATTGAATGTATTAGCATATTTTCATAGTTAATAAATTTTTCCTTTCTTGTTGTGTCCATTCTGTGCTAGGTTGTGTCCCCATCAAGTGGTACCAGAGCGGGTTTTCCTGAGTGTGTAGACAGAGCGCCGACTATGAGGCAGTTTGCATCAGGACTGTGTGGTTGTGGGTTTGAATTAAGAAGATGCCTCCATGAAGAGAGTGTGGTGGAAGGGCCAGAGCTATTAATCTTGAGAAGGTTAGAGCCCTCCAAAGGCAAGTCTAAGCATTGCAGGAGGAGCTCCATACGGGAGCAAATGTTGTTGCAGGTGACGAAAGTGAGGATGACAATGAAGAAGAATTTGGACCAGAAGGGGAAGTTGATGAGGAAGTCCTAAATCAAGAAGAGGAAAGGCTTTTTAGGGCCATTGCTAAGTTTGGGAAAAGACCTACAATTGATGTGGGTGTATTTTTAGGAAATCTAAAACTAGATGAGTTGATCGACTGGATCCATGAACTGGAAGAGTACTTTGAATATGAGGATATCAGGGATCTGGATAGGGTTAAGTTTGTAAAGGCCAAACTAAAAGGCCATGCCAAGATCTGGTGGCAAGAGGTTCAATTAGAAAGAAATAGAAGAGGAAAGGATAAGATCACAAGGTAGGATCATATGGTGGACAAATTGAAGAAGTAGTTCATTCCTATTGACTATGAGCTTGATCTGTTTAAAAAGATGCATGGGTTAAAGAAAGCAGGAAGATCAATCCAAGAATATACGGAGGAGTTTTACTGACTTCTAATTAGAGCAGGGCATGCAAAAGAAAATAAGGAGAAGGTTACTCGTTATATCAATGGGTTGTGACCTAGCATCCAAGAGGAATTAAGTCTGGTAAGAATGACCAATGTTGAAGAAGCATACCAGTTTGCACTATGAGTTGAAGAGAAACTAAATAAAAGGCTTGAAGGAAGAAAAAGAGGGCGTGGTCAAGGAGGAAGGGGTAGTGGTAGGTCATCTAGAGGTCAAAATGAGACCCAAAATAAAAATGAAGATGTGGGTACAAGCAAGAACCAGAGGAATAAGGGTTTCAACTGCTCCCATGACCAAGACTTTGGAAATAAAAGAGGAAGACATAGAGGACATGGACAAGGAAGAGGAGGCTTCCATGGTACCTATTTCCATTGAAATGAAGAAGGTCATCATGCCTTTGAATGCCCTCAACGTCAAGGAAGGACAGATAGGAGAACTGAAGGCCAAGCTAGGGTTGCTCATGTGGATGAGGATGCACAATCATCACTTTTAGAGGATGCAGAAAGAGGAGAGACTTTAGTAAATGAAAGGGTCCTACTAAGTGGTGAGATTGAACCAAGACAAAGGAGGAGTCTATTCCGTACCAGGTGCAAGTGTGAGGATAAATGTTGTGATGTGATCAATGACGGTGGTAGCACTGATAACTTGGTATCAAAGGAGATGGTCTCTAAGCTAAAGCTCAAGAGGGAGAAACATCCCCAGCCCTATCGGATCACTTGGGTGAAGGATGATCATAAGGTCCTGGCAAGTGAACAATGTTTAGTGAAGTTCAAAATTGGGACTTACCATGATGAAGTTCTCTGTGATACTATTCCAATGGATATTTGCCATCTATTATTGGGTAGACCGTGGTAGTTTGATAGGCATGTAGTACATGATGGTCATGCAAACACATACTCTCTAACAAAGGATGGAGTTCACCACAAATTGAAGCCCATGAAGAAGGAAGGTGAAAAGGTATGTAGCAGTGCTAGGATTTGTCTTGTTGATGGAAGGAAGTTTTTAGATGGCATGAAACATCAGCATATGTGTTATGCCTTGATTCCTAGAAAAGATAAGGAAGGTAGTAGTGAAATACCATTTGAAGTTTCAAATTTATTAGGTGAGTTCAAAGATGTCATCTCTGATAACATTCCAAAAAGATTGCCACCAGTAAGGCAAATTAGTCATCAGATAGATTTAATCCCAGGAGCTAGTTTTCCTAACAAGGATGCCCACAAGATGACTCCTACTGAAACTGAGGAGCTAAACAGACAAGTTCAGGAGCTATTGAGGAAGGGTTTGATTCAAGAGAACCTAAGTCCATGTGTAGTACCTACAGTACTGGCACCAAAGAAGGATGGAGAGTGGAGAATGTGTACAGACTCTCGAGCTATAAACAGGATAACCATCAAGTATCAATTTCCTTTGCCAAGGATGGATGATCTTATGGACTGTTTGAGTGGAGCTCAGTACTTCACAAAGATAGATCTCAAGAGTGACTATCATCAGATATGAATATGAGAAGGAGATGAGTGGAAAACTGCCTTCAAGACCAAGGAGGGTCTTTATGAGTGGTTAGTCATGCCCTTTGGATTAACGAATGCCCCAAGCACCTTCATGCAGCTTATGAATGAGGTACTTAAGAAGTTCTTGAGAAAATTTGTTATTGTTTACTTGGATGATATTTTAATTTTCAGCAAGACTTTGGAAGAACATTTATTGCATATTCATAGTGTCCTTGAAAGGTTAAGGGAAGAGAAACTGTTAATTAATCTGAAGAAGTGTATCTTTGCAAAAAGGGAGTTAATCTACTTGGGGTTTGTTATATCACCTGAAGGTCTTAAAATGGATCCTAAGAAGGTAAAAGCCATCTTGGAATGGCCTACTCCAAGGTCTGCTACTGAGGTAAGATCATTTCATGGTCTGGTTAGTTTCTATAGGAAATTTATTAAGAATTTTAGTGGCATATGTGCACCCTAACTCACACAATAAGAGGGGATAGAAAAGAGTTCAAAAGGACTGCAACAGCTGCGAGAAGTTTTGAATTGCTGAAGAAGAAGGTGACAGAACAACCTGTGTTGGCACTTCCAGATTTTAGAAAGGTGTTCCAGGTGGATTGTGATGCTAGTGGTAGTGCTATTGGAGCTGTATTGAGCCAAGAAGGTAAGCCTATTGCATATTTTAGTGAAAATTTGAATGATGGGAAGAAGAAGTATTTTGTTTATGATCAAGAGTTCTATGCAATAGTTCAGGCCTTAAAGAAATGGAGGCATTATTTATTGCCAAAAGAATTTGTTTTATAAACTGATCACCAAGCATTACATTACCTAAATAGCCAAGGTAAATTGAACCAGAGGCATATGAAGTGGGTAGAGTTCTTGCAGAGCTATACATTTGTGTTGAAACATAGAAGTGGAAAATCTAATAGGGTTTCAGATGCATTAAGCAGGAGGCAGTTGTTGCTTACAATAATGCAAGTTGAAGTAGTTGGGTTTGATGAACTCAAGAATTTGTACCCTGAGGATCTTGATTTTGCTAAAGCATGGAGAGCTTGTAAAGAGCCTGTTGTTGTAGATAGAACCAGGTGGCTAGACTATTTGATTTGGGATGGTATGTTGTTCAAGGGAAGTCAATTATGCATTCCAAGGAGTTCCATGAGGGAAAATCTGATTAAGGAGAAGCACAGTGGAGGGATGGTAGGACATTTTGGTCAAGACAAGACCATTGCCATTCTTAGAGAACATTATTTTTGGCCTTAGATATCATAGGATGTGAAGAAGTTTGTACAAAGTTGCCAGGTTTGTCAAGTGACCAAGGGATTTAGTCACAATACTGGACTATATCAGCCATTGCCTATTCCATCAAAGCCATGGGAGGACATAAGTATGGATTTTGTTCTTGGATTGCTCAGGACACAAAGGGGTAATGACTCAGTATTTGTGGTGGTTGATAGGTTCTCCAAAATGGCACATTTTATTCCTTGCCACAAAACTCATGATGTTGTCCATATTGCAGACTTATTTTTCAGAGAGGTAGTGAGACTACATGGTCTCCCAAGGAGTATAGTTTCTGACAGATATACTAAATTTGTGGGGTATTTCTGGAGGACATTGTGGATGAAGTTGAGAACAGACTTGAAATTCAGTTCCACATATCACTCGCAAACTGATGATCAAACAGAAGTGGTAAACAGAAGTTTGGGCAATTTGCTGAGATGTTTAGTTGGGGATAAGCCCAAGGGATGGGATTTGATTCTAACAGGCAGAATTTGCTTACAATAACTCTATAAATAGGAGTATTGGTAGATCACCATTCCAAATTGTATATGGAAGTAGCCCAAGGACTACACCAGAATTGAGGAAGATGGAGCAAGGGGAAAGGACAAGTGCTGAAGCAGAAGAGTTTGCTGAACATATCAAGTGTCTACATGAGGAGGTCCAGGCACACATTACCAAGATGAATCAACAATATAAAGCTAGGGCTAATCAAAGGAGAAGACATAAGGAGTTCCAAGTAGGGGATTTAGTCATGGTACACTTAAGAAAAGAAAGATTTCCAGTAGGTACTTACAACAAGCTGAAGATGAAGAAATTTGGCCCTTACAAAATTCTGAAGAAACATGACTCAAGAAATGCATATGAAGTGGAGTTTCCAGATGGAATTCATATTTCTCCTATTTTCAACATTGCAGACTTAATAGAGTATCATGATGATGGTGCAGATGAGGAGCTGATGTTGGAGCCATGTACAATTCTTGCTTCTAAGAAGGAGGAGATAGAATACATTCTAGATCATCATGTGGGCAGGAGTACCAGAAATTGGCAATATGAAGAGTATTTGGTTAAGTGGAAAGGCTGACTGATCGAGGACTCAACCTGGATATCAGCAACTGAGGTTTCCCATTTGGGATTTCCTCTACCATCCATAAAGTGGCACGGTCACTTTTCAATCTACCCTGGGTGTCTGATGTAGGAGCATCCAGAGGTATAAGGGCAATCTTGTGTCACCCAAAAAAAAATGTTCTTAGACTTAGTTTTTGTTTCATGTGTTTTCATTTTTGGATACCCATTTGGGTCAAATAAAGGTTCCAACTCTCACAGTTCCACTATCAGTGTTCTAGGTTAGAGTATTTGAGCACCTTGGGATACGTGAAAATGCCTAAAAAAATAGGAGTATGTAATTGAGCCATCATTTTGGTAAACTAGAAAGTTTAAATTGGTCAGATGATTGTAATTATAATCTAGAGCATTCCAAAAAAAGAATTAGGTCAAAAGTCACCACGGTTTGAAAGTTATTGCAATTTTTTTGGTTTTTGGAGACCTCCTAAGAATGCTTCAAAGTTAGGTTAAGGGCATTAAATGACCTTGAATAGGGCCAAAAAATGGAGGATGAGTACATCTTGTCCATAGGGCTATAGAGCGCTTCGAGAGCTTTCTAGAAATGTAAACGATTTGTCAATTGGAGCTACGATTCAAAAGTTATGCCTCCTGAAAGTTCGATTACCATTTTTAGATTCTTCTGGTTTTGTGCTGACTTCTAACGTAGATTCTAGAACCTTCTATTTGGTCGGTGGATGCCAACTAGCACTTTCTAGAATGTATTCCTAATCCTTAACCCTTTGGGGTCTATTTAAGGACATTTCTAGCATTGTAAAAGGCAGTTTGGAGTGGAGTTTAAGAGAAGGTACTGGGAGAAGAATTTATCTCCAAATTTGTGCTATTGTAAGCCCATAGGGCATGTGTAGAAGTCTATTTTCTCTGTACTGAATGTATTAGCATATTTTCATAGTTAATAAATTTTTCCTTTCCTCTTGTGTCCATTCTGTGTTGGGTTGTGTCCCCATCACCCTCTTAGTTATTCTATATAATTCTAACAATTGGTATCAGAGTCATAGTGTTTAAGAGGAATAGTTTGAAGGTACTAGAAGCAAAAGATCAAGATGTCAAAAAGAGAGGTACCCTGGATAAACATGGAGAACTTCCTTGCATGGGAAAGTCTGATGAAGCTGCACCTAAGAGGTCTTGGAGACCATGGACAATCTACCATCACCATTGAGCATGTCAACCCTGTTGGAACCCTAAATGTTGATGATCTGAAAAAGAAGAAAGAACATAATCAAGCAATGTTGGAGATTTCCTCTACCCTAAGTTATTCTAAGTTTGATGACATCAAGGGTTTTGATACTACAAAGAATATGAGGGATGCTCTTCACACCATTTATGGAGGTGATGCAAATGTTTTGAGAACCAAATTAGAAAGTATTAGAGGTAAGTTCGATGACATGAGGATGCGAGAAGGTGAGAACATTTCTCAATATTGCTCTACAATAAAATATGTTGTTAATGCTATTAGAGGAGCTAGTGGTAAAATTGATGATGAAACTATATTAAGAAAAGTATTGAGAACATTGCATCCCATCTATGATATTAGAGTTTTTTCCATACAAGAATTAAGATGTATACCATGTTCTACTTGAAGATTTGGTAGGTAGGCTCACTACCTTTGAGCTCTCTGATTTTAATAATTTTAAATATGAGAATGTTGAATTTTCTTTTAAAGCTAAATTGTCATTAAAAGAACCTAAAGAGAAGAAGAAAAAGGTAAAATATGTTTCTAGTTACAGTGATACATATGAGGAGAATGTGGAATAGATTGAAGCACTACTAGAAAGGAGATTTCACAAAGGCAAAGGAAAATTCAAAGGTAAGTTACCTACCATGTGTTTTAATTACAATGAGGTTAGTCATATTGCTGCTAGATGTCTAGACAAGAAGAGCAATAGAAGTGGAGACAAATATAGAAGTAAAAGAGATGAGTACAAAAATGATTACAAAGAAAAAGTCAAGAAGTCTTGATACATTGTGGAAGAGGAAACCAGAGATGGATCTAATGACCATGATGATGAAGTGGTGTATGTTGCAATGAAGGATGATTCTAATGAGGATGAGGCAACTGCACTGGTGTCTTATGTGAACAAGAGTGACAGATGGATCATTAATAGTGGGTGTTCACATCACATGACTAGAGATAAAAGTAAGTTCATTACCTTGAATTATTATGATGGTAATAATGTAAGGTTTAGTAATGATGCACCCAGTCTGATAAAAGGTAAAGGATCTATCAAAATCATAGAAAAGATCATGTGTGGCAATGTTTATTATGCTAAAGGACTTAACTATAATTTTTTGAGTGTGTCACAACTGAATAGTTAAAGTTGTAAGGTTGAGTTTGAGAACAAGACAGCTAAGATCTATGACACTTATGGGAAACTAATTGGGAAACGTGATCAAACTAGAGGTAATCTATTTTATCTTGATATGAATGATGATACTTGTCTTATTTTAGAATTTGATGATGTGTGATTATGGCACAAGAGGTTATGTCATGTTAACTTTGATAATTTGTGAGTATCAATAACATGAAAAGAGTCAGAGGTTTTCCTAAACTGAAGAAACCTAACAATGTGATATGCAAACAATGTCAATTAGGAAAAATGACAAAATTTGGTTTTAAGAGTAAGATTTACACCTCTAAATAAATTCTTGAGATTGTTCATACTGACTTATGTGGACCAATTAATGTGAAAAGCTAAAAAGGTGACAAGTACATTATCCTATTTGTTGATGATTATTCTAGGATGATGAAAGTTATGTTTTTGAAATAGCAATCTAATGCTTGACAAATATTTAAGTGGTACTTAGCTAGAGTTGAAAAGGAGAAAGGCAAAGGCTTGAAATGTTTGAGATCTGACAGAGGTGGAGAATTTACATCAAATGAGTTTGAGATGCTCTGTAATGACAAAGGAATGAAAAGATAGACATCTACACCAAGGACCCCTCCACAAAATGGGATTGGTGAAAGGAGGAACATCTTTGTAATGGATTTTGCTAGGAAACTCATGATGGATAAGAATGTTGCTTTGAAATACTGGAGAGAAGCTATATGTACAACTATCTATAGCTTGAACCATGTGAAATCCAAGAAAGGTACTCATTCAACACCTTTTGAATTATGGTATGGATACTCACCAAATGTAAATATTTTAAGGTATTTGGAAGTAAGTGCTACATTCTTAAAGATTTTAAGAATGGTAAATTAGATGTTAAAAGTGAAGAAGGTATATTGATTGGCTATTCCACAAGAAGTAAAGCTTATAAATGTTTAAATACTAACACTAACAAAGTTGTGGAAAGTGCAAATGTGAATTTTGATGAATATACAGAGGTACATGAAGATGAACCTATGAAGGAACTAGAGGACTACAAATCTTTTGCATACTTTTATGAAGGTATGCATGTTGATGAAGATGTTGTAAATCAAGTTGCAAATTAACATGAAGTTTCAGTGATTTTCAATGGCAAGTTACATTTAGGAACCAAGCTATAGTTAGCAACCAAGTTGCAAACATAAGATGAGGCACATTCTGATTATGAGATAAGTGTACATAAAAGAGATGTCGAATTAGCTAATAGAGAATAACATAGTGATTCTAAAGTTGATAGACCTAATGAGGAAGGTAGAGCAGAACTAAGATTGTTAAAGTATGTCAAAAGACATCACCTTGTTGAAAAAATTATTGGATATAAAGATGCTCAACCAATGACATGAAATAGGCTAAGCAGTTATACATGTTTGTTGAGCATGCATGAGCCTAAGACAATGAAAGACGCCTTAGAAAATGAGGACTAGAGCAAAGCCATGAAAGAAGAGATTGAGCAGATTGAGAAGAATAAGACATGGAGTCTAGCTAGTTCCTAAACCAGAGGACAAGAATGTGATTGGAACCAAGAGGGTGTATAGAAACAAGTTAGATGAAAATGGTGAAGTTACAAGGAATAAGGCAAGATTAGTTTGCAAGAGGTATGCACAAGAAAAAGGAATAGACTATGGAGAAACATTTGCCCCTATTGCAAGATTATAGGGAGTAAGAACTATGCTTGCTTACTCTTCATAGAAAGGTTTTAACATTTATCAAATGGATTTGAAGTCAACATTTCTAAATAGCATATTAGAAGAAGAGGTTTATATAGAATAGCCAGGAGGATTTGTTGATGCTAACAACAAGAACATGGTATGTAGACTCCAAAAAGATTTATATGGTTTAAAGCAAGCCCCAAGAGCATAGTATGAAAGGCTTCACAATTATCTTGTGAAGATTGGTTTTGAGAAGATTGATGATAACATCAATCTGTACTTGAAGACAAAAGAAGGTAAAGGTATTTTACTAGCTGAAATTTTTGTTGATGATAACATGTTTGGAGGTCAAGATGGATTATGTAAGGCATTTGCAAATGAAATGAATAAATTATTTGAGATGTCTATGTTTAAATAGATCAAGTTCTTTGTTGATTTGCAAGTATATCAAATGAAATATGGTATATACATCACTCAGTCTAAGTATGTTAAGGAAATATTGAAAACTTTTGAATTAGAAGATTCAAAACTAGATAGCACACCTATGGTGAAAAGACACAAGTTGTGAAAGAATGATGATTCAACTTATGTGAATCAAACATTATACAGGCCTATGATTGGCAAATCGCAATATGTAGTACATAGCAGACCCAACAGTGCATTATCTATTGGGATTATTTCAATATTCTCTACTCATCCTAAGGAGAATCATTTGATGGCTATTAAGAGAATTATGAGATACCTAAAAGGAACAAAAGACTATGGTCTATAATACAAGAAAAATGAAAATTTTGAGTTGAGAGCCTACACTGATGTTGATTGGGTTCGAACCATTGATGATAGAAGGAACACAAGTGGAGGAGCATTTTTCATAGGAAAGAGGTTGGTCACTTGAACTAGCAAGAAAAAAATTTGCATATCTCAATCTATTGATGAAGCTGAATATGTGGTTGCTACAGTAAATAGTAAAAACATTATATGGATCAAATAGCTACTCAAAGGTATGAAGGAGGAAATCACTAAAATTGTGGTACTTTATTGTGATAATACAAGTTCTATAAATATATCAAAGAACCCTATGATGTACCAAAGACTAAGCACATTGCAATCAACTATCAATACTTAAGAGAGTTAGTTCAAGACAAAGAAGTGAGGATGGAACATGTGAATACAAAAGAGAAGATAGATGATATCTTCACAAAAGCTCTACCTAAGGACGCTCATCAGTATTTAAGAGGTAAATTAGGGGTGATACCCCTAACCAAAGCTACTTAAGAAGCATGAGTAGTGTCCTACATTAACCAAGTTGAATTTTGTATCTTACAACTTGATGCAGTAGATGTTACTTTAGGAGTTGCCTAAAGTAATGAAGGGGCTGAGTTAGCAGATTTAAAGTCACATGTAAGGTGATAGAAGGAGAATCTAAAATTTATTATATCTACACACAGAGATGTCAAGTCTTTTGCATTGTTGTGAAAGAGAGAGAAATGACCTATTGAGGAAAATATAGGAGATATAAAACTGAAGAAATACATCTACCTTGTAAGAGGGAGAAAGTACTAAGGGGGATATAAGATTAGAGTGGATAGAGATAGATACCTAAAAATTAGAAAGAGGGAGATATAAGTCTGAGGGAGAAGATGCAATAAAGGAACTTGAGAAAGCTCACATTACCCTACATAGAGGAAGGACATATACTACACTGATAGAGGGAGAAATTTCAAAGATTTGTTTTCTTTTTGGTATTTTTGTTGGTATTGGTTTGCCATCAATGCCAAAGAGGGAGATTGTTGATATGAGATTGTTTTTGAAGTGAAGAACCTATAATGGAACAATCATTATTTTTTCAATGGTGTCAAACCTACTACATACTGGTGAGACAATTATTTTTTGGTCTGAAAGTTATCATTTAGTTGATTGATGAAGAGGATTTGAAAAGAGGAGATAAAAATAGCACCTAGAGAAAGGTTGAGTTATTTGGTATTTTAAAAAAAGCCCTAAGATCAAGTAAGACATTGATACTATAGTGTATTGTTTATTTACTTTAATTCTAAAATGAAAGATTACCCAAGTTAAGACTGGAAGAAGATCAAGTATGAAAAGTGTTTACCGAGCTTTATCGAGAAATCAATGCAGGTCAAGAAAAAATTAGTGGATGCCAAATAAAAATTAAGAGGTGTCAAGAAAAGAAGAAAATCAATGCAAGCCAAGTGATTATCAATATATGCCGAGTAAAGTTTCTTTGATGTTGAGCATCAGTAAATTTTAGTGTTCGCTAAGTAAACTAGTGTTGGTCGAGTGGTAGAATAGTATAGAAGCTGAGCGACAACATATTAATGTCGAGTACCAGTATTTATGTCGAATTGAAGATTTGAAGAATTTGAGCTGACTATTTTATTTTCTTGAATTGTGTGAAGCCTGTGGAAGATAAATATGATGAGCTAGTGGCACAAAATTCCAGGTAAACTATTTTGAGCCATATTCAAGGAAGAATGTAGAAGAAGTTTCTAGAGGAACCAAATGAAAAGTGGGTAGATTCATTGTATCCTACCTAATCCTACCTAACCCTAAAATGGATGATTGTGGTTAAACAACAAAAAATCTTGATTCTCTATTTATAGAGAGAGTTGGTCAGAAGTAAAGTTTGTCATGTACGAGAACCTAAGGAAGACAAGGAGTCTATGGTATTTCTTTATTTAGTGGCCAAATAGAAGAGACTGCAATTAGAATGCAAAGCAAGAAGGCTTAAGAATGTGGATGCTTGAAGGTTGAACAAGCTACTAGAGTTGAAGTGTGTGAATGCTAAGCATAATGGAGGATTGAAGTAGAGATTTGTAATCTGCGAGTGAGTTGTAATTTGTTATTAGATCAAGCCTTACTACTACTTTCTAATCATTATATCATTCTAGGGTAAGTCCTTTGGATTAAGGTTGACCTAACAGTCATTTGTAAATCTTTTAACCGAGTGGCATTCTAATGGAATGGTCTAAAATCCTCTAACAAGGCTCACTCCTAATAAAGTTATTGAAATACTTTAATTGGGTTATATTTAATAGTGTGTATTGTAACCTTTAACAAGGTTGGCCTTTCACAGGGCATCACTTTAGAAGAGTGAGAATTAGTAGCATGTTACTGGTGGTTTTTCCCAAATTGGTTTTCCATGTAAAATCCTTGTTTCAAATGTATTATTGAATCAGTTATGTTTCATGTTTAGATTTTTGCAAAGTTGTTTTGACGTAAGATAGTAACCTACAAAGTTTAAGTATTGAATGATCTAATGGATGCATGCATAATAAGGTTTGATGGATATGGGTCTACGTAGCATTGAATTTTTTTATTTTTACATCTAGACCTTGGATAACTAATTCACCCCCCCTCTCAATTATTCTAAAGAATTCTAATAATGTCCAACTTAATACTTAACTCATACATCAATTTATTTCCAATTTTTTATTTTAAAAATTCCTTCATTAGTGGCTGCCAGTAAATTTCCAGTAATTACATAGTGATATATTAGTTATTATTGAGTTAATTGTAAAACTTTTAAATCAACTTGCAACACAAATAATATTCACATAATTAACATCACAATTTTTAACATAGAAACCTTGTTAAGTGAAAACCAACCTAGGACTAACAACCCAAAAATTTCACTCTTCTGAAGTAATGTTTGTTATGAGACTACCTTGTTAAAGGATACAAACACTTTGTAAAAGTGACCTTGTTAGAGGATTTCATGAAAAGATCATCTAGACCTTGTCACTCCCTGTCTAGGACTAAAAAAAGTGATCTCATTTAAAGGACTTATAAAAACCACTAATCGATGTTTTTGATTAGATAAATAGGTTTTACAAGGACCCTGAAACCTAAAAGTTAAAACATAAAAGGCTGATAATAAGCATGAAATCCCAGCCAAAAAAGTTTAAGATCAAAGGCTGAAAATAAGCAAAATGCCTAGACTAAAAGTGGAGTTTAGAGAAAACACCAGGAAAAGAGACAGGCAAAGTCATGGCCTAAAGCCAGAACAAAAAGCCAAAAGACAACAAGAAAAAAAAAAGAATAGGCAAGAGTTATTCCTCATTCTTTCGCTCCAGCTCTTGCATAACCTAAGCAACCTCGAAGGCTAGTTGATTCTCCTCTGCTTCTAGTTGTTGTGCCCTTTGGTTCCCCTAGTCCTAATTAGGAGTGGAGTTGTCCTTAGCAGAGTCATCATCTATTCTGGCTTCAACACTGTCTTTTCCATCCTCGTCTTCCTGCATATCTCTGTCTTTGATCCAGCCCATGAGAGAGATGATGTTGCTGTTAATGGAATTTAACAAAGAGAACATCTGATTTGCAAGATTGTGATTGTAGTTCTCCAGGTTATGTATCCTTTTTTTTGCCAGATTGAGCCTGTCAGCCGAATTCGTTCTCCTGTTAGCATCCATCCCTTTTCTTGTTAACTCAATATGTTTCACCTGATCTTTAACCTCCTCCAGCTTGTGGAAAAGCCATTTGATTGATCTAAAGTTGTCAATCATGTTGTTACAAGCATTATTCAAGAGGTTCATCCCTATCTCCCTGGCTCTGTTCGAAATAGCCACAATCACCGAGTCAATGAGTTCTTCCAACTGTTGTTCTTCTTGATTTTCCACAAGGATTTGGGGGTTCATGGCCTCCCTGAAGATGCCCATCTTCAAACTCTTGACATTGAAGTTTATCCACGCTTTCCTCCTATCATTGGTATGCACTTCCCCTTCCTCATACCTAGTTTTCTCCTCTTTCTGCTCCTCAAGTTGGAGATGGACAGGAGACAGGGACAACACAGACGCCTCCTCAAATTGAGAGTGCACTTCCTCCAAACTCTCCCTCCTGCATTTCTTCCTTCCACTTTTCTCCTTAATTTTCTCTTGCATCTCCTTAACCACCTCCTTAAACTCTGGCTCCTCCTCTTCATCGTTGTCCACCTCCTCAGCCTTCTCAGGAGGCTTCCGCCTGAGATCCCTAGGGCTTTTTCTGCTTGGGTTTATGGGGGTGGGAGATTTTTTAGCTTGGTAAGTCGCAGCTTTCCCCAAAGAAGAGATCCCTCCTTTCTCAGAGCTGAGGCTCTGAATTTCATCTGAATCAAAGGAGTAACTAGAACTACAAGACTCCACATTATCTGCCTGGGGGGGGTGATGCTTATAGTTTGAGCCTTGAAGTGCTTATGGATAAGTAGTAGCAGCCCCTCGTGTAGAGTTAGGTTTGTGATGGGCTTATTTTTGAAGTTGTCCACTACCTTACTCATTGAGGTTAATAGATAATATGGAAAGGAAATTTTGGCATTATGCCAGAAAAGATTCAAAATAACAAAGTGGTGGGTATGAGCTCTATCAAACCTAGGGTCCAAAGTTAGGTACTCGATAACATCTTTCAGAACATACCTCCACTACTTCTTCATGGAGTCGGGGACATAGTAGGTGTTAATCTTTTTCAGTTCCTTCAATTCCTTCTCACTCTCCACAAAGTCCCTAACCGCATTAGCCAAGAGCTTCTTATCCCTAAAGAATTTGAAACCCTCAATAGGGATTTTAGTGATAGTCACAATCACCTCCTCTGTTATACAAAAGCAAACACCATTCATCTTCACCGTGCCATCCTTCTAGGACCCCACCATACTTTTGGTCACCTCTTGATCAAATCCATGTAGCTTCACAATATAATTGGTAACCCCACCCTCTTCAAGCTTTTCCCACACTTTTAGCCTACTTCTCCATTTTTCAAAATCTCCCATCAGCTCCTTTCTACATCTCTTGCCAACCATTTCCACACACTACACACCCACTTTACTCATGTGCTCCTCACTCTGTGACTGAAATGGAGCTCTGAGAGATAGCAAAGAAAAGAGAAAGATAACCCTATTTTTGCCCCAAAAGTGAATGTGAAGAAGAACCCACAAAGTGTGTCAGTTAATCAATAATGGATTACTACATTTACAATTTCTCATGCTTCTATTATGAAAAGTACCCTTATTTCTTAACACCTTCATATTCATAATTAAAGCTTGATTTTCTTTGTACTTCCTTGGATTTTATCCAAGTTGATTAGACTTTTAACGTCCGTCGGCAAACAAGTTTCGAGAAGCCAAGTCATTTTTTGGTCTGTGTCGACCCCTATATTCGCAAACGTGTCGGCGACCAGGTTTGCTTTTCAAAAAATATGAGTGACGTGGATTCTATTAAATTTGGCTAGGGTCACTCGAGTCTCATCAATAAGATTTGCAATCACCCATGATGGATGTGAGTTTCCATTGATGCACTTTATAATGTTATTCAAGTCCCCTTTGAGCCATAAATTGGTAACCCCAATTTCAAAAGCTAGTTTTACTACATTGCATGCAGCGTTGGCTTCCACAAAATGATTTATTTGGAATCCCAACAGGAGAGAAAAGTCACAATACTATCTCCATTTTCATTCCTTATTACACCTCCACTACCCAAGGATCCAAGATTGCCCTTGGAGGCTCCGTCGAAGTTGGCTTTGTGCCAGCCTTCAGGGGGGAGGAGCCACTTGGATTCTTGTCTTTACCTTTCTCTGTCTTTTTCCTTTTCCTTTTTCCTGCCTCCTTTCTCAAAATCTCCCCCCTTTCTCACAGAAAAGTTTTCCTTTATATTATTGAAGATCTTCCTCCCAACTGCTAAAGTCAGCTCCTCCCTATCTCTGAAAATTCAATTGTTTCTCTCCTTCCATATGCTCCAACAAAAATGGGGCAGGATCTAGGAGCTAAATTCTTGCCAGGAAAACCCATTGAACATGTCATGCCATTGACGGAAGAAGTCCAGAAGGTTAGAAGGAAAGCACCAGTTGTGGCCTAATTCCTGGGTGAGGATGCCCCAAGCTTACCTAGAGTAAGAATAGTGAACGAACATATGGTTACCTATCTCTGACTCTTCTTTACAGAGAACACATCTACTAGGAATGATGTGACCTCTTTTGATGAGATTTTCCTGGGTGAGAGTTTTTTCCTAAAGAGCCAACCAAAAAAACATGTTGACTTTAGGTGTGAGGCCAGGGAACCAAGCCCTTGACCAAGGGGGAGACTCTTTTAAGCTCCATAAAGCAGAGTACCCAAAGGCAACCAAATAGAGCCCATTGGAATTATCCCTCCAAACCAGTTCATCCTTATTATTGCTAAGGGATAAGGAATAAAGCATGATCATCATTGGTTTGAGGTCCTCTAAGATAATAGAAAGGTCCTTCCACCCCTGTTTGGTCATGTAATTGCTGACTTTATGCCCATAAAGGTTGATGCAATCATTAGCCCATAATCCATAGCTAGGGTTGTTCATAAGGGGGCCTTGAGAAAGCCAACAGTCAGACCAGAACATAATGTTCTCCCCATTACCCAGCTTCCAGGAGACTTTTGAGTTAGCCAATTCCCTAGCTTTTAGGAAACCATTCCAAACAACAGAGCCTCTTGGTATATCCTCACTGGGTAGGGGGAACTGAATATAGGGCCTTTTTATATACTTATTTACCATAGTGTCTCTCCATTCTCCCGTGCTACTAAAGATGCGCCAGATTTGCTTTTCCAGGAGGACCTTATTGAGGTGACTGAGCTTCCTGATTCCCAGACCTCCTTTCTTCTTAGGGATACAAACTTTGTCCCAAGCAACAAGGGGGTACCTTTTCTTCCTTTCAGTTCTCATCCATAAAAAATCCCTTTGGATTTTATCCATCCTCTCGGCATATTTCACCAGAATGGTGAAAAGGCTCAGAGCATATATCAACAAGTTTTGGAGGATGAATTTAACTAGTTGACATTTTCCAACTTGGCTAAGAATGGCACCTTTCCAGCTAGCCAGCTTCCTACTGAACCTATCCATGATGCCACTCTAGAAGTATTCTTTATCATATAGGATTTTATAGACTTGTTAGGTATACTTGGTAAATTATTTTTTGATACAATGGTTAAATAGTAACAATACAAAGTGATCCATTAAGAATAGAAACTACCATTTCTTGTTTAGATCTTTGTCTTTACTCCTACTATGTCTTTTACTCACTTGTTCGATTCATAAATTCAACACTTCAACATAATCGTCGTTTGTATAACAAGATGATATTAGCTCCACAACCTTTCAAAATTAGCTTAGCAAGCTAAATTGTCATTTTCTCCTCCTTAAATAGATGTCTTAATGCTTCCAAATCCTTCCATCTTTTTTCGCTTAATCAAAATCATCAATCTTAGGTTTACAAGTAAATTTCTTCATACAATGAATTTAGACATATAGAAAATATAACTTTACATTGAACTTTGTGTCTATCTTTATTCTTCTTTAATTTCCTTCATTAGATCCTCCTTGAATTTTTTCCATCATTGATCTTGCAAAAAACTAACTCTTGCAATAGACCTTCTTGAACTTTGCAAATTTCTATCAAAAGTCAGCCTCAAATTCCAATTTCTTAATCTTGTTTGTCTAGCTATCACTCGGTAAACATTACATTTACTCGAAAAACATATTACTTGGTTAATATTTACTTTCTTAGGAAACATTGTGCTCTTCCTTCTTCTTTTCAATCCCTTAGGCAATATTGTAGTCACTTGGTGAATACAATCTCCCTTCATTAACCTTCTGAATCAATTAAGCTTGTGATCTTCAATATATTGCCACAATACATTATTATAAAAAAATCATTATATTACATATCATTTTCCATATCATTAAAGTACCAATTGAATACCTTACATATCAACTCTGACTTCATCATACTTTCTTCAAATCCTCTTCATCAATCAAATGATATGGTACTTTCCTAAGCAAGCATAATGTCTTAGACAATTAATGTCATTACATCAATGACAATATAACAACCAATATTACTCTTTTATATACATTAATAACATTGTCACCTAACAATCTTCCACTATCAATTACAATATCATTTGGGGCTAATAATCTCCCCCTTTGGCATTAATGGAAATACATAACAAAAGATTTTATATTACTGGACACATTACATAAGATAATCAAATATAATTATTGATAACAATACAATTTTATAATTATGATTCTTCAAATTGATACTCGGTTTGCATCTTCAATAACAGCAAAAATTCAACTTCTTTCAACATTACTCCCCCTTCGATTATCATCTCTAGTTTTAGGTTTGGTCTTTTGTCATCTTCATCTCTGTAGCACTATTCTCTCCTTTGACATAATTCTTCTTCATCAGGTTATTCTCCCATTCAGTATATTCTCCCATTTTCCCATTGTTCTCTTCTTTGGTTCTCCCCCCTTATAGCATATTCTCCCCCTTTGACAAAAATACCAAAGGTCATTATAAATTTCATCAAGAAACTTATAAAACCTTGTAATAACCTTTATACCTTACATGAACAGATTACATCATATTCATCATAGTTAACTTCACAACTTCAAAAATACTCCTAAAGTGTGAACATTTCTGCATCAACTCCAAACAATATTTTAATTCATCCATAAATTGATGCAACATGTAGCTTCATCTAGTGAATTTTAGATAGGGGTATGACCCTTAGTTTACCTCTTAGATACTCAAAAACATCCTTGGGAAATACCTTTGTAAATATGTCATCAATTTTCTCCTTAGACTTTACATACTCAAGCCTTACTTTCTTTTATTGTGCTTCCTCCCTCAAGTAATGATACTTGATTGATATGTGTTTTATTTTTGCATGCATCACTGAGTTTTTTGAAATATTTATAGAACTTGTGTTATCACAATAAATAGTGACAGGATTGGTTACTTCTTGCATTCCTTCCAAAAATTGTTTGATCCAAACAATATTTGAACAATTGATTGTGGCAACAATATATTCAACTTCACACATAGATTGGGAAATACAACTTTGTTTATTGCTTATCCATGTGATCCACTTTTCTCTTAAGAATAATGCTCCTCCACTTGTTCTTTTTATGTCATTAACATTTATATCCCAATCAACATCTGTGTAGAATTTAAATTAAATCCATCCTCTTGTTTATACCATAGGCCATAATCTTTAGTTCCTTTAAGATATTTGAATATCCATTTCACAATAGTAAAATGTGTGTCCGTTAGATTAGATGAAAACCTAGCAATAATTCCAATAGCTAGGGCAGCGTCTTGTCTATTATCTACAACATACTATAGATTTCCAATCATAGATCTGTGTTATGTTTGATCAACCTCACTAATAGTGACTTCCTTTGACAATTTCACTCTAATCGCAATAGGTGTATTGACTAGTTTAGACTTATCCATCCCAAATGTTTTCAATATTTCCTTCACATAATTGGATTGAGTAACATAGATTCCTTTTGGTGTTTGATAAACTTGTAATCCAATGAAAAACTTTATTTCTCCAAAAATTGACATTTGAAATTCACTACTCATTTCATTAGAAAATGACTTACTCAACATATCATTTTCTCCAAATATCATCAACATATATTTCAGCAATCAACACCATACCTTGTGCTTCATTCTTCAAAAATAAATTATTGTTTTCATTTTTTCTAGAAAACCCTATCTTAATCATATAAGAGTGTAATCTTTCACACCATGCTCTTGGGGCTTGTTTCAATCCATACAATGCTTTGTGCAACTTGTAACCATGTCCTTCTTTCCAAGTTCAATGAATCCTTGAGGATGTCTATTGCATACTTCCTCTTCAAGTATTCCATTTGGGAATGTAGATTTAACATCCATTTGATAGACCTTGAATTTTTTGTATGAGCCAATAGAGTCCTTACTCCTTCCAATCTTGCAACACGTGCAAAAGTCTCACCCTAGTCAATTCCTTCTTCTTGGGCATAACCTTTGCAAATCAATCTAGCCTAGTTTCTTACTACTCCATTCTCATTTAACTTGTTTATGAAAATCCACTTTATTCCAATCACATTCTTATATGTAGTCCTTAGTACAAGTGTCCATGTATTTTTCTTCTCAATTTGATCAATCTCTTCATTCATAATATTAATTCAATATTCAATTAAATTTTAACTGATCTAGTCTCAAAAGTAGCTATTAAACACGTACCTTCTCTTAGTTTTCTTATTGTTTTTACTCCAACACTTCTATCTCCAATTATTTGTTTGGGCGAATGAATATTTATCACATATTTAGCCAATATAAGTTTAGTTCTCTAATTCTAAATATTTTTTTCACTTCGTAGTTTTTTAACTTCATATTCTAGTTGTACTATTTGGTGCTCATGTACAACTATCTGAAACTCATTTACTCTGTGTTGTAACTCAAGTAGAGTATCCAATGCATCTTCACAGATATAAACAAACTTGTTGTAATCTTCAAGTTCTTTCTTTCTTTCTAGATCATTCTTCTCTACAAACTCTTCAAA
Source organism: Cupressus sempervirens (assembly GCA_028749045.1). Taxonomy (NCBI): domain Eukaryota; kingdom Viridiplantae; phylum Streptophyta; class Pinopsida; order Cupressales; family Cupressaceae; genus Cupressus; species Cupressus sempervirens. The sequence goes on along the minus strand of CM053785.1, from coordinate 60,622,143 downwards.
TCTTACATTTTCACTTTTAATCATCTTGTTAGAAGCCTTGTTCAAATATTTGTAAGTCTTTCCCTTAGATGAATATCCTAGAATTTATACTTTCATCACCTTTAACATCAAGTTTTCCATCCCTAGCATCCATGTGAATGTAACACCTACTTCCAAAGATTTTGAAATAACTTACATTTGGTGTATAACCATACCATAGCTCATAAGGTGTCTTATTTGTTCCTTTTGTCAATTGAACTCGATTGAGAGTGTAAACTGTAGTACTTGTTGGAGTTCTTTCTAGTAAGGAACATATCAAGTAGATTTAAACCTAATACTAGGAAGCATAAGACAGAACAAGCCTAAGGATTAGCTACATCCTATATTTAGTAGGTTTAAATCTTAGTTTTGGGCCAACATCAACAGAGTCACTAGGACTCCCTTCACTTTAGGCTCTATAGGGCCAAGGTGGGAAAACCTTAGGGATATAGATGTGATAGGTTATTTGATCTTCTTTAAAAAACTTGCCCACTGATATTTATTTTTCCAAACCTTATTCCTTATAGCAGACAATGGTCAATGTTCTTCTATAATTTGCTCATAAACTTCCTGATCACAGTAGCTAACTGTAACCAAAGGGTAGAAGCAAATAAATAATGAATAGCAGTTTTAGTTCTTCATTACATAAAATAGTAAATTTATTTTGATTGATATATATTTTTCAAATGTATAAACCATCTACTTGTAATAGAAATTAGTTGATCAGTGCCTTATCCATTGTTATATAGAGTCAAAACCAGTAATCTTTAGACCTATTGACTTGCAATTAAATTTGTCAACAGTGGACTTTGAATCTAATTCTTATCATATCCTCCTTATATACCCAAAACCCTACAACTTACTAAAATTAATTATGTAGTTCTTTCAACTAAAAGAAATCAATAAAAGATATACAATTTATTTGAATTCTATTAAACTAAAAGAAAATTTCTCATTTCAATCTCAAGATCATAGTTATGCAAGGGAGGAGACAAAATTTAGATACACAGATATACAAAATTTCCTTTTGTATTACTTTCTTTGAAAACAAACAAAATACTGATATAGACATACAATATAACTCAAAACTTGGTAGTTTGATCATTCATATTCATTGTATTCAAGTATACAAGACTAAACAAATTCATACCATCACAAAACTAGACAAACTATAAAATAATATAAGACTAAAAATTATACAAACTTTCGACCTCAACTCCACGTCTTGGAAATCCTTATATAGGATTGCAACAAGCTACAGATGGGAGGAGGACACATGTGATTACCTTAATGGAAAAGAGAAAAGCAAGACATAAACAAAAGATAATAAAAAAACATTCTCCTATGCTTGATCCAAAATCAAGAAGGTTGTTGAAAAGTCAATAGGTGGCACTTTATTGCAATAACTTTTTACTTTAATCCATTTTGTCTTCTCCTGCCATTCACTTCCTCAAAAGTTTCAAATTTTGGTATGAATATTTATGAGAGTTCTATCCTTCTAATGAAGTGATCAGTGTATTTGATCTTATCCTTTAATCTCTCATTTGCCTTTAACTTTATTTATTTTCTCGGTTTCTTCTTGCTAGTAAGGCCTTTATTTCTCCCACCACTTCCCAAACATAGATTTCTTGCTTGGTGGGTCACTCTATGGCTTTGACCTCTTCTAGGTCCTTCATGGCCCTTGTCCACCTAGCATCCATTATGGCTCTAGACTCCATTGTGAACCTATTCAAGTCTATTTCAGCCCTAGACAAGGAGTCAATCAAATTATGGGAAGGGGCACCATTGATGTCTTCAAAAATTGTTAGTGTGGCCTCTTGAGTCAATACTACAATGAATGCATCAAACCAATTATGTCATTCTTTCAATACATTACTATCATCCAGAATTCATGGTATGCATGGCTTAATTCCTTGAGATAAAACTTTTAGCTTCCCTTGAATAATTTGCAATTTCCTAGTGAATATACCAATTAGATCCTTAACTACTCCCAAGCTCTCCTTCACTGTGATTATCTTGTCAGGAAAATCAAGCTTTTTAGCCATCATCATAATAAGCCTCTCCAAAAACTGAGTATATGGCCTCCATAGATTGAATGTAGGTGATTGCCATGAAAGTGCTTCATTGCAAAATTACTCAGCACTTTGTAAAGCAACATATAATATATGGGCTTGTTGAGATATACTCTTTAGAGTTTCAACCCTATGATCAACCATACACCTAAGGAAAAATGTCCTTACTTCATCTCCTTGTTGAGTTGGTGGTGCATCAATGCCCATTCTACTAGGCTCTTTTGTATCCTCTACCTCCAGCTCATATGTTTGTGTTGGGGTCTTAGTTGTGTCCTTAGCTGGTTTCTTTGGATTATCTTGTTCTTGGATTTTCTCTGTAGTAACCACTTTTTCTACATTTGCATGTTGCTCTCTGAGAGATGTAACTAGGCCTCTAGTACTTAGATCTTAGCCTCAAGCTCTTCAATCTTCTCCTTGTAGACATGGCTTTTTCTGAGCTCATCTTCATAGAATTTTCTTACATCAATATAGTCATGTACAAACTTGGAAACCCTTGTCTCTATCTCCTCTACCTTGGCCTCATTCATGAATGAAAAATGTTTCATGGTCATTGAGATCTATGTGCCTGGAGTGCCCTGTAAAGTCCAAACAACCATGTTGTCCTATTTTGTGCTCTACACATCCATCAGCTTAGGCTTATTTGATGTAGGATCCATGGTCCAAACTACTAGAGACTTGGTATCAATGTTGAATCATGTTCCTCTCTATAGTCCATCAACACCATATGCTTCATATGAAATGGCATTCTCTTGTCTTTTGATCTTATCAAGCATAAATTCTTGCTCCAAATCCCATCCAGGCACTAGTGACATCCCACTCCTTTGCACAAGGTATCTTGCCTCCTCTAGAGTCATGACTTCACTCTCAACAACATAGGCTTGCCACTTATCAACTAGTTCCATCTTTTGTTCATCTAATTCTCCTAGTTTCATTTTGAGCATTAATTCACTCTATTTCACATTATGCAAGAAGCTTTTGAACTCTATTGATTTGATGAATTTAGCATCTTCTATAAATTTTTTAGGCTTGGATGATCCTATCATCTAGCCTTTTTGTAGCTAGTTCTAGGTCAGTGAGTGTTCTCTTAGCTGCATTGATCCTATCTTGTAGATAACCTTGTCTTGGGTCAATATAGTACTAAATCTTACCTAGTAGAATTTGCAGTGTCCTCTGTTTAACCTCTATAGGGATATGGACATCTTTTTTTCTCTTATTTCCTTTGGTGACCCATGATGCCTTTGCGTGTTCATCTTCCTCGTCTTCATCATTTGGAGTTACATCAGGTTAAGGGTTGTCAAGACATACCCTCTCTTCTTCTCCCATGGGTCCCTTTGGCATTTGGCCCATGATTTTAGCATGGTCATTAACCATCTTCCTAATCCTATGAGGATAGGGGATATCCATATAAAATCCCTTGAAATTGGGATCTGCTCTCTTCATTTCCCTTTCTACCCATAACACATCATCAATTTTGGAAAACTTATTTGCTACCTCTCCCTCTACAACAATATTCAAAATAACATCCTCATGGCGTAGCTCCTTGGTATTGGGCAACACATAGTTCTTTATTTATTTAAGGGTGTTCTTCATCCAATTATTAGGATCATACATCCTATAGGGACTAGTTGATAGGTTGAACTAGTGGAGGAAAGAATGAATTTGATCTAGGGCCTCTTTTCTAATTGAAAAGTCCCCCACTCTGAAACATCTACATAAAAATGTGCCCCTATGAACTTTAGGACCTAAGTACTCCCTATTAACCATAAACAAATGCCAAATAAGTTCAATGATGACCAATTTGGGAGGGATTAATTTTTGAAATATGTGGGGTGGCTGGGGACAACCATACACTCTCATCAAAGAAAAGGTTGGAAATAGGAAGATATCTCCCCAATTGTGATCCAATCTCTTACTCTTTGGGAATAGGGCTGGTCTAAAAAGACTCTTTTGGATTTTAGGTGCCCTAAAGTATCCTAGATCTTGCATTTTCATAATAACAGTACTGAAATTATTGAAGAAAGAAACAAAATTAGAAAAATGGTATGAACTATCTCATATTTGTGTCCATAGTTGAACTGGCAACTGTCCATTTGCATCAATGGTATGATCAATGAAATCATGGCTTATGTACCCCACATTTTTGTATAAGATTAGGTGCATCGGTAGTGACTAGTGATGGAACTTGAAATCTTTCATTTCTCCACTCTGAGCCAGTGCAATATTTTCCTTCATCACCTCTAGGATATATCCAATATAGTCATATTCCCCTCCATGGTATGAATCTTGCACATCTCTGGCTATGATAAACTATGTTCCATACACCATATTTGTTCCATCTTTTCCAAAAACCTTGTGCACACCATATACTATTTTTATAAAGTAATTCTTAAAGTTGTCCAAAGGCATCATTTTATCCATCTTCTTAGGGTAATCACCCACACTCTTTAGGTCCATGGGAATATGCAATAGCATAGACTTCCCTATATAAGCTTTTCTGTTTCTCTCAAATTTCTTCTATAGATCCTCCAAGTCTATAGGCTAGCCCATGGCACCATCTAATCCAAAAGCTTCAATGAATGAAGCATGGTCTAGTGTACAAATAATAGTTCCATATCTCTTATGGAATGACTTGGTGGCCAAATTGTATGATTTGATTTGGGATTTTATCAAATCAATGTCAACAAAAACCTCTAGAAAAAACAATTTTACCAAGTTCTTCTCCCATGGATTACACACTAGGATCTTCTTCTTTCTAGTATGGTAAAAATAACTAAAAAGCTCAGAACCTATGACTCTAGGGCACATAGCATCTCTACATACAACATATGGGTCCATGAAAGCATGGACATCTGCAACATTTGCATTTGAAGATCTTGGGAAGAGCTTAATCCATTCTTCAAAAAACTGATTAGGTTTCTTCTGTCTTGTCTTTCCTCCCTTATAAGTGGAGGTTTCTACAACTTTCATGTCTGTTGCCTAAATTTCTTCAACCTCCTTATTAGACATTCTAAAAATAGCTTGAAAACACCAGGCAAAACAACATCTAGGCATTGAAAGTAACAATTTGCACACACTAGAGACTCTGCAAATGCTTATATTTTCTTCTCTTTGTAAATGATAAATTGTAGTTGATCAACATAATGTCTTTATAACTTAGCGTACACCATCAACGTCACTTTGCATTTATTTTTAGCATGGTCAAGCCTTAAGACTTAGCTTATACTGTCACCTCAAGGGAGCATCATCATTACTATCCAACATTACACTTTCTATATATTGCTTCAATCTCATTGGTCAAGAGCCCTTTGGCATTTCCAACTTTGAAAATGGAAAATAAATTTTCATGTCAACTTAGGGTTTTATGATCCTACGATCAACCCAGGAATAAAAACCCTTGTTGCACTATCATAAACCCTGAAGAAATTCTTTACTACCTCATGATACAACAGTTATCACTGCATCAAAGCTTTCTTTTAAATTCCTTATGATCCTACGATCATAATTTAGTTGACTATTTTGTGACTTCAGTAGTCATCCTTCTCACCTCTAAGATGTTATGAGAAACTACCACTATTTTTTATCATAGCATCTTCGACGTCTACCATCATCTTTGCAATCTCCCAATATATTTCCTATCATATCATCGTAGAACCATTTTGCTACACTTAAGATCTTAGAGAATATTGTCTATCATAGGATTGAAGAATAGGATCCATCAGATTACATGCTTATGTAAAGACATCTTTGGCCCCACTGGCTTGATGTGGCATCAACCTTGAATGTGTTATAGTTATAAACAATTAGGATGAAACACATGTCACTTTTCTAAATTGAACTACCAACTTTCTTTTTCATTTGTTTCCTTACGATCTTATGATCACCATCCCCATAGCATTATGATCCTTAAAATCTTATTTCTCGATCTTACAACTTGGGCCTTAGCCTACCATTAGAACACTTCATAGAAACCATTATGATGTCTCGATCACCTCTTTAGTGTAGGATCATAAGCCTTCTAATCTCTTCCTTGTATTCATACTTCCACAATCCTATGACGAACAGTGATCACATGGTCGTGACCTTTCCTTTCTACATCTATGATCCCACGACTGTCGTTTTGTCATAACATCACCCACCATGATTCAAAACCTTCCACCAGAAACTTACGATGTCATGATACAAAGGGAAACCTTAAGATCGAGAACCCTTTCTTTTTCACTTACGATACCTCAACCATAGCACATCTTTAAATCAAGGAACCTAAAACATGACTTCTATGATTCTCCACTACATCTTGTGTTGTAACTATTGGGACTCAAAATCGCCTTCCCAATTTGAGTACCATTTCAAACTTTTAAGCCCTATAAGCACATTTAAATGCATGTGTACCTGGCTATCCTTTTTGAGGCCTAAGAGGTGTTTAATGTTTCTAACACCTTGAATTTGGAATATCCATGTGTCCCATGAAGATAAATTTCCTTTCTATGTCATTGTGAAGTCCCATTTTGAGCAATGTTTAAATCTGCATTTTTGCCAAAGTGTCAAACAGTGATAGGTAGCCTAGTTTGCATTTGAATATCTTACACCTAGTAATGTTTCATGACTCACCACTTTTGGAGTGTTTAATACATATATCAAATAACCTATGTTTCAAATTTCAAGTCATTTCAATATGTTTTGTCTAGGTTTTGAATCCCTCAAAATCGGTTGCTTACTGTTGTCATGCTGATGTAAATTGTTCAAAATTTTGGGAGGCCTTGTTTGATCAGTTATAACTTTGACCTAGTTGACCCTAATGAGAAAATTACTTTTTCATTACATTTTAGAGGTCAAATACTTGTTATGTTTTAGATTTGAGCTTATGATGAATCTGTTTGACCAATTTTTGAATGCGATTCCAAATGCAATTTCTAAAGTTTTACTGGTCTCATAAAATGCAAATTGATCAGTACCCTTATTCAGGATGTCATAATTTTGAATCAATGATAGATGAAATAAAATGGATTGTACTACTATGTTCTACTCTAAAAATAATTTAAGTGTGTCAATTTGCAAGTCTAGACAAATTCGTCTGCACACTTTCCTAGGTCCATTCCATTTGAGAAAATCACTTTTCTACCAATATTTCTAGTTCTGCAAATCTGAGTACCCCACTTTGACCACTCACCAAATGTGCCCAGTTATTTGTCATGATCCCAAATCCTATATTTATACTCTCCTCATGATAGTGAACTAATGCCCCATTTTTCATGCCCCAAGTGTCATTTTGACCTATACTCAGAGTCAAAACCGAATGCAATTTATGGTTTTCTGAAATGTTTACTTGTAGGCAGTTTTGAGAAGCCAAATTTGACCTCGAAGTCGTCATGAGATGAAATCTGATAGGTTACAAGAATATGGAATAGAGAATCATTATATCTATTTTCAAAGCTCAGTCAAGTGTTTTGGTCAATTTTTAATGCTAGTCAGAGGACCCTGTGGCACGAAATTGACAAGTTGTAGAAAGAGGTGAAATGAGTTTTAATTGGCAGTTCAGTGATGGGTTTTGATTTTGATCAGCACCAGGTGCTCAGTGGATCAATTTTATATGTCAGTTGTTTCAAAATGATTTTTTTTATCAGACCCACTTTGGGGCTCAACTGATTTCATTAGATCGGTAGGATGCTAGGAATTGAAGGTGTTTAAGAGATATTATGTCTATTCTGTGCATTTTGATGCATTGGCATGGGAACGTAATTATTCCAAACCAAATAGATTTATGGGGGTGTTTACATAGTAGAAAATGATATAATGAATCCAATATATTGGGATCATTTTAGGGTTCATAGTAGTTAAAATTAACTCTAATAATATTTTCCTAAGTGTATTATGACTTATGATATTTAAAAGGAAAATGCCCACTGATAAATGATGTTTTTTTTTTTTGTTAATGGGAAGAAAGTTGACTCAACCAGAGCTTATACAACAACTTGGGAGGATCCAAAGGTCTTGGTACCAGTTTTTCTAATGACAGAGGTCATCCCCAGCAATGAACCATGTCTGCAAGTCATCCTTTTTGTGAGTCTACTGGTCCAAACACTATGAGACCGGGTGAAGTATTGCAAGGAACTTTGGCAACAAATTCACTGTAGGTAATTTTCAGAAGTAGTCAATGCATGAAAAAGAGATGGAGGATGCATTGACACCAATGGAAGCAGACGTTATACCTATAGTGGTGACCTCAGAATGAAAGAAAGCCAAAAAAATAGAGTTTTGATAGGAAGGGTGGTACAGAAGGACTGCACTCAGAGGGTCGAGTGAATGAGAAAAGGAAGTGAGGGCACAGGTTTTCCTATAGACATAATGTAACAAAGAGCATCTTGCCTCCCCTATTTTTTAGCTCATGTAAGAACATAACCATGGAATCATTTCTCTTCTGATTCACGTGAATCACCATCTAAAATTGTAAAACTAGTGGATAGTCTTTGCATTGGAAAGCACATTTTAAGGTTGCTCGAGAATGATCTGATATGGATAGAGATCAAGTCATCCACCTTGTGACATGGCCGGTCAGTCTTCCATCTCAAATGGTAGGATGTGGTCTCCTACACCTTAGGTCTCTAATTGTGTGTGCTTTTCTACATGCACATCTTTCTTCATTGGGTAAGGAGCTTGGTCACATAGAAAATATTGTTACAATTCAAGTTACCATTCTTTCTCTTTAACCTTTGAGGTTTGTTGATTGTTCAAGAGTGGTAGTCGACAAACCAATCTTGTTTTCTTCCTTATCCACCTACAATTAAAACAAAGATGAGTGTGGATTAATCTCCTTATGTGGGTTGGTAGTGCTGAAATGGCATTTGAGTTATAGAGCTATAGATGTTGAAAGATGTGAGAGATGTCCCTTGCCAATGGTGAAAGATTGTTGATGGTAACAATGAGAGGAGGTCAGTATATTTTTTAAAGGGGAAAATAGTTAGAATCTATTATCCCACATTTCTCATGTGGGGATGTTTTATGATATTTAAATACTTTTGCACTCATCTTTATAGTGTCTTCAAGACAGAAGGCTTTCAAGCTACAAACATCTTGTATGGGGCCCAAGTCGACTGAGGTGAGGTTAAGAAAATTTTGAACCACGTGCACAAAATGAGGATGTTGACTAGATTTAACTAGATGAGCTAGAGGATTACAAGTGACAACCTACTAGGCAAATCACAATGTGACACATGGCACAAAGTTCAAGGTCAGAGATGATACGATAGTTCCAAATCAATGCTTTAGATCACGCCATGTGACAAGATCCGACCGCAGGTGCTTCCCTACAGGGAAGCACCTTGTTGCCATGTGGCAACAGGCCTAGGTCAATGGTGATGTGGCAAGGGAAGGTTCTCAATTAATTAGGAGGTGCCACATGGTAGTGACATGGCAGGTTCTCGAAAAGTGATGATGTGGTTGTGATTGAGTAGCTGGAGGGCCAATGAAATAGTGACATGTGGTAATTGTGATATTGCTATCAAGGTTTAACTGTATGATTTTTGAGTCAAACTCTTTGACCCATGTTTCATGAGTAGTGATTCAACATGAATCCATCTCTCATGATAATAAATAGAACACTTAGCACTCATTGGATCTAGGTGATGCTCATAGCAGTGAAGCATCAAGACTTCTAGGGAGGTCACCCATCCCAGTACTACTCTAGCCTGAGCATGCTTAACTACAGAGTTTCCTCCATTGTTAAACCCAAAGCTTGCAACCCCATTTGCAAAACCTTCACCAAGTGTTGTGCCTTATGAGGACCAATCAAAGGGTGCCATGTGGTGCTCAGTGGTAGCTAATGGTGCAGAACCTAACCAATGGTATGCTACCACATGTTACGTGGTCAAAATTGGGTTGACCCAAATTCAGAATTAAAAGGAAAATTTTAGAAGTGTTGAGAAAATATTTTTAAAAGGTTTTTATTTTTGTCATGTTCAAACATGATTTTAAATGAGAAAATTTATATCATAAAGTCATGACCTTAGGAGAAATTGAATTTTTGCAAAATAGAGATGTAGACCTGAGATCCTTATTAGGTACCTAAATTTTAAATGAAGATTTTGGGCATCTTCGATACATTGACATAGCACTATCATATACCGTTGGAACCAAGAGAGAATGAAATTTCTATTTTTTAGGTTTTTTTCTACACAAGAAGTAGTTTTTTTGAGTTATTCATGCTTTTGTACTAGATACTCATTTTTCAACCTCATTTAGTTAACGCGGTTCAAATCTAATTTTTGGCAAAACGGTGAACTGGGTGAATGCTAGAGGCAGTAGGGATGCAGTTAGAGATGGATTTTCTCACCTCCAATTCATTTAATGAAGGTTTTATTAGCATTTCAAATGCCTATATAATATTTTAGTAGAACAAGGGTTTTTCATCATTAAGGAAGAGATATTTTGAGTTTTTTGCACACAATGATGATATTCTTTTCTAATTTCAGTTGTAGAGAGAAGAGAGATGGTTTGTAATAGAAGGGAATGGAGATTTAAGTGGACACCTGTCATTTCCATATCAGATCTAGCTTCTTCTTCCTTTCCTATATCTTTCTCTTTCTCTCTCATTGTAATGGTTCCCATTTTAACTTCTACAACTATGGTACTACAAGGATGATTCCAATTCAATCTTGTTATTGTGATACCATTATTCTTCAGTATTCTCTCTTGTATGAATAGTAGTAATGAAGCTAATATTGATAGTTCTAATCTATTTAGTGATTTTAGGAGTCATTTACATGCATCTTGAATGTATATTTCAAGGAAATGAATACAATGAGCAGGAAACTTCTTAGTTTCATTATGATTCTTGTCTCCTATCTCTGTAATTTGCAATCTTTTTTTGGTGTAGGGACAAATAACTTAGACCTTTTGTATCCCCTTAAGGTTGTATTTGTTGTATGTCTTTCCATTGGAACAAAGAGCCAAGTAAATGCTTGATGTATTTGACAGGGTTGTTGGTTATTTGAGAAGGATATTTCATGAGAATGAGGTCTTTATGAACATTTTTTTATGATTCACAAAGTGATAGGATAGATCTGATATCTTGATGTATGAAATATGTTACTGGTATCATAGATGTATGTGTGTGATTTATGGAATTGCCCAATAGATAAGGCACTAATTAGCTACAAAATCAACTTGTTCTTACTATTTCATATTTGGAAATTTTCTAAAATCAAATTTATAATCATCCATTTCCCTTTCTATTTAAGAGCTGAAACGATGTCCTCACTCAGCTTGTGGATTCCATAGATTTTGTAATTTGCTACTACATATCTTTTTCATTACATTAGTATAGGAGAAATAAGGGTTTTTATCTACTTTGTTTAGATTTAGTATATGCTTTTGAACAATTGGTACCATATGAATGAATCTGAGGTATAATCGCCTAAGTTTTGTAGAGCCTAAAGTAGAAGGGTCCAGCCTTATAGTTGGCCTAGTGTTTAAAAGGGTATATTGTAGATGGGAAGTAGTTGCCCCTAGATATATTATGTTCTCATTAGGATAATTTGAAGCATAACATTTTAAAACACCAATAGTAACATCGGGAGTAAGAAAATGTGAGCTTGCGACTAGATGCTAAAGCCATGATCATAAGATTGGAGTAGTTTAGATGAAAAATTTTAATGGCAAGGTAAAACACTTTAATGGAAAGGTAAAATAAAACCCTAGGATACCCAAATAAAACCCTAGGGTAAGATTTTCACTATATTAACTGAGGTAAAAATATTTGGCTAGGGTTCTTTTGACCACTGAAAATAAATGAGACATAAAACCCTAACAATGCAAAACCAATTTCAGATCATTTTCACAATAAGGATAAAAAAAATTAGTACAGTGAAAATGAGGGCTATCAGTACTAATTACTTCTCTTTGGAATATGTTGAGCAATCATTTTGCACAATGCTTAATGACAATAACCCTTTTGAACTCCTCTCTTGAAAAGCTAATCTAAGATCAACTCCAAAGTTCCAAGCAATCTTGTGACCTACTAGAATCCACTCAATTGAAGATAAATGTGTATGTTCATAAGTTTCCTTTTTTGGTTTGAACAATTTTGGATAATATGTTTGATCTATTGTTTGAAAATTAATCATAAAAGAGATATATTTTTGGTATTTTCTTTTTTATGATGAATGCAATTTATCAATGCAACTATATGAATTCATATTTTAATCAAGTGTTAGAAAAGCAAATAAAAAAGATGAGGTAATTTGAGATTAAAGAAAATAACTTGAAGGAGAAATTATTAATGGACATAAACCATGGTAACAACATGTCTGTGAGTTAAATCATCGAAAAGATTGGGGAGGAAACTAATGAAAATAGGAGTAGTGCTTCCTCAATTCCAATGATACAATCATCGATGGGAATTCAATAATAACTGAAAGATGTTTCACTTCTCATCAAATTGCAAGGCCATGGAAAATGCACTCATGCAAGACAAGAAGCTATGTAGGAACAATAGGTGATTTTTTTCTAACTCAATACATCAATAGAATTCCTTAACATGAGGAAAACACAAGAACTAAAAGGTTGCACAATCATAACAACACAATAAAACCATTGGCTCCAATATTATTCATGAGCATGCATTCACAAAAATAACACACTCTGACAAGAATAACTACACTCAGAATGAGAGCACTAATAGCATATATTATTGCATCAAAATAATGGCCTGGAGTACATATTACATCCATGTATTTATAAGAAATCATCTCATCCCTTTGTGTTAGGAGAGAGAATTCCTAAAATGAAACTCATACTAAAAACTAATAAAACAAATCTAATTATATACAAATTGACTCTCTAAATGGTGCTAAGTAGATCTCTACCCTTGTTTATATCAATTAATGGGTACATGAGCCTTTACATGACACAAAAGAATAAAAGAGTGAGAAGATAACAAGAATGCAACTGCAAGATAATATAGGAGTAACTAGAAACTCTAAAAATGGAAGCTCAACCTTTACTAGGAATTTATGGGAGTTGAACTACTATCCAAATGCATTTCGGGTGCATGGAATTCTCTAAATTAGGAAATGATAGTTAACTGTCGGCATGCTACTTCTTCTTCAAAATTGTAGGTGCACCTCTATGAAAAGTTCACCTACTCACCTTGATGACAAGTTCCAAAAATTCAAAATTTTCTTGAGTGTCAAAATTACATTTCCAACATCTAGGTTTTCTTCCCTTTATACCAAAATGATGTTTGGATTTTTTCTCTTTAATTTCTCTATTATCTTCATTACTTGGGCAATTTTTTGAAAATCTAGAGCTCTGTACTTGTCCTTTAATAATTGTCAGTAGTTACTTACTTTGATCCGAGTATCCACAAAATCTTCAAGCTTTGTATCTACCTCCAACAATACCTCTTTAGTTTTGAATGCTTGCCTTATTTCTTCATCTGACGAAGCATTTTTGAGTGTTCCACAAAAATTTTGGACTACTACTTGTGTTGCAATGAGCTTGGATTTTGACTCATCTTCAAAATGTTAGAATATATAGTCCACTGATATAATTGAGAGGGGGGGTAAATTAGTTATACAACTATTATCATAATTATCAACCTTAAACAAACTTAACCATATGAGTAATATAAAATGAAACCATAATAAGATACTCGTACACAATAACACTAGAAATGTTAACTAGGGAAACCCTTGATTAGAGGAAAAATGTCGGTGGGGATGGTACCCACAAGATGATGTACTAATACAATTTTTGCTTGTTAGAGGATGGACCCTATTAGGAGTCTATGAATACATTCAGTACATATGAGCCCCTATTAGGAGATTCCAACCTTGTCAAGAGTTGTGCCAACCCTATTAGGAGTTGTGGTAGATAGCTGGACCCACTGCCCAAACAACTTTAAGGGTAAGACAAATGGACCCACTGTCCAAATGATCTTTGTATTATTCCTTGCAGAATAATAAAATTGTATTGTACTATTCCTTCCTCTTTTTTTGTCCTGTCAACCAAACTTTTTCTCCTTATAATGTTGTAACCAAATCATAAATCTTACATCCAATAATCCCTTGGATCACTTACATGCATTCAGTAAGCACTCTACTACTTTTCACACTTTTCAATTCTTGTAACAATGGATACACCATTCATACTCTCATTACAAATAAGGAAAACATCTTTCCTTTATACCATATCTTCAAAATAATTCCTCGAGTCACCCTTGAGGCTTTCCCAATTAATTATAATAAGATAATTAATTAAGTACAATTACAATGGCATTGTCAGCTCACAATCTATACAAAAGTTCACACATGCAATACTAGGTCTCATGCACTCACTAATGTCACCATCTGACTATCCTCTATCACTTCTTGAATGCAAATCTTCTTACTGGATCTTAGATGTAATCTAGAAAACAAACATCATAAATGTCTTTCCCAATACTTTATCTCTAAACTACTCTCTATAAATCAGGTAAAACATTTGTACCTCTTCAAATCTGACTCTACACACTTAACCACATCATCAAGACACTGCATTGAACATGTCCATAGCTATGGAATACCAAAAATTCAAACCATTATCTATATCACTAAGATCTCTTTCTACTACTTAGCCAGTCTTTATAAAAATCATGCTAAGTAGACATCAATGACAAACACAATCATGCATGCAACATGTCAATACTCCCTAATGCTTAGGATACATCCTCAATTTAGTATCATCAACATTCATTCTAACAATCTCCCCCTTCATAATTGATGGCAACATAGATGAAAAAACCATCTAAGTTTCAAGAATACCAAACAGTGTTCTACTACTGTTGTTGACCAACATCAGTTGTCCACATGCTAAAAAGAATCTCAAAACAAGAGGTACACAATAGGTTCATACTCCTTCTTAGACATCAATTGCTTACTTCACACTAAACAATTCATAATACATCATATTCATATTCCTACTTCCTTTCATGAATCTTTCTAAATCTCTCTAAGGAGATATCTCTCCCCCATACTTAGGAGATGTTACTTTTCATGCATCCTCTCCCCCATGCCTTAGGAGATGCTCTCCCTCATACCTTAGGAGAAGTTTTTTTTCATGCAACATACTCTCCCCCATTAACATCAATGTCAAGGACCTCAATCTTAATGTTACTTCATACAAATTGATAGATACCAATTACAAATAAGCTTCTCTAATTCTTTAACCAGCTTGAGTTTCCAAAGACACTGTTCAAAACCAAATTACCAAGAGTCCTTAATAGCTTTGCTCATCACAGATACTCCCCCATACAAGAAGCATTAGCATTCAATCTAGGCTAACAATAATGTTTTGTACCATAGGACTGATGCACTCTCTGCATCATCTACTCAGAAGTAGGAAGGGGCATAACCCTAAGCATACCTCTTAAGTACTCAAATGTATCTTTAGGAAAAGGCTTCATAAAGATATCTGCAATCTAATCTTTAGTACTCACATACTCCAATCTAATCTCCTTTTCTGTTGCTTTCTCTCTCAACACATGAAACTTAATACATATATACTTAGTCTTAGAATGCAATATAGGATTCTTAGACATACTCACTGTACTTGTGTTACCATAGTAAATGACAACAAGTTCTTCAAACTCAATTTTGACATCCTTTAGCATCTGCTTTATCCACATAACTTAATTATAGTTATTTTTTGTTGAAACTAACTCTCATGTATCATTCTTCAAAATCTGATCTAGTTCTTCCTTCATCACTTGAATCCAATGATCATCTTTACATGCTTCATCTGCACTTTTAGGCTCAACTTGAGATATCAAACATATCTCCTCATTTACTCTATTCCTCATGTCATTACACCTTTGTCTTTGCTTTGAATATCTTCTCAGGAGGATGATTCTTTGTCAAATTATTGTTAGAGGTAGGATTTGACATGATCTCAACTCTTATATCTTCTCTAGGTCTAGATCTCTACTCTCCTCTTTGAATAATAGTTAACACATCATATTGTAAATCATTGTTAATCTTAAAGAAAATTTTAGCATTCTATCTAACCATTCCAAAATTATCTTCTTCTTCATCTGAATTATATTCTACCATCTTTTCCTTAGTTCCAAACTTTTCATCAATCCTTACATTTGCGTATTCAACTATTGTCTTAGTTTTATACTTAAAACATTTGTATGACTTGTTTTTCAATGAATAACCAAGAAACATACCTTCATCACTTCTTGGATCAAACTTACCAATGTCGTCATCTCTCTTATTGTAACATTTTCTTCCAAATATTTTGAAATACTTAACCGATGGTGAATGACCAAACCGTAGTTCATATAGTGTCTTGTTCATACCTTTTTTATTTGTACTTTGTTCAGAGTGTATACTATTGTATTGACTTCTTCTCTCCAAAATATCTTAGAAACATCATTCTCAAACAACATTTCTCTTGTTGCTTTTGTTACTAACTTATTCCTTCTTTCAACAATCCCATTTTTCTCAAGTGTTCTAGGTGAAGATAGTTTCCTTTTGATTCCATTCTCTTCACAAAATATGTTAAAATATCTATGTTCACATTAAGGTCAATTTGTCTATTAGTGACTCAACACTTTTTCAATTGGTTACATTTCTACCAAGCTCTATAGTTTCTACCAAGCTTATCATTCATCTATTGGTGTTAACCAAGTGTCTTTGTTGCTACCGAGCTAAACAAACAATTTATAGTTCATGTCAAGCTTCACAGTATCTACCAAGCATTAGGGATAGTTTACTATATCACTCGAGCGTAGCAGTGTCTGCATAGCTTTCTAGTAGAAGTGATGAAGAATATAGTGTTAATCAAGCTCTGTAATGTTAATCAAGTTCTACAGTGTCTACTAAGATTGCACTGTTAACAAATTGAATTTAGTGTTGATCAAGTCATGTAATGTTTTCTGAGTGATTCAAAAGCTACCAAGTTTCTTAGTGTTCACCAAGTTATGGAGTTTTGATCGAGTTTGAGCTACTTGAAAGTGATCAATATGGACCAAGCTTCAACTTCAACTAAGTGCCAAAGTTTTCTAAGTGTTGACAGTGTGTTTTGAGTTCCAAAACATCACTGAGTTTGTCTTTAGAACCCAAGCTACAACAGTTGGGCCGACTTTGTGAATTATGATGAATTTGGTATTATAGTTGATTCTCGTTAGTTATTTGCATTGATATATGTAACTCATTATATCATATCCAAGTGTGTAATTAAGAAGGATTATAAAGTATATGAGTATGAATTTAAGAAGGCTACAAGTAGTATAAGGGACATCAGAGATTTATCTATCACATCCAGCTGATCATTATAATTCAAGGAATCTCATTCAGCAAATTAGAGACCATTTAGTAATTCATTCTAACAGGTGTATTAGTCAAATCCTTTAACTGGGTGGACTTAATGATATTTTACTAAATCTCCTAATAGAGTACATACTTCCTTATATGTTTGTAAATCCTTTAACAAGGTGGACCTTATAGTCCTTATTTCTCCTAATAGGGAAAATCACCTGAAGTGGTCAATTGTAAGCCTTCACAGGTTAAATTTATACTATAGTACTAAAGCTTGTGGGTATCATCCCCACCCCAGTTTTACTTTTTAATCAGAAAGTTTTTGGGTCACCATATATTCTTTCATGCATGCAATTAGATCAGAGTAATATATGAAGGATTAATTGGAGAAGTAAGTTAAAGTTTTATTGGTTCCTAATTCACCCCTCCCCTCTCAGTAACCTAGCCTAACTTGTATTTCCAAAAATTGGTATCAAAGCTTTTGGTTCTCACTAAAGAAGTTTAATAGATTGAGATAAGATTAGAGGCAATGGAGGTATATAGGTTGGATAAGGCTATTAAGAATGAAAAGTTGGATATGGAATTAGCCATTGGATAGCTCAAGAAAGCAAAGGAGAAACTCTCTCAATCATTGAAAAGAAGGAAAGATCTTGTAGCACAAATGGATGACAATCTCTACATTGAAGAAAGAATTGAAGACTTATGTCTAGAAAGAAATTCATATGAAGTTGATGCAATAATGAAAGACCTATTAGAAAAAAAATTCAATCTTTAAGAAGAAGTTAGAAAGTTGAAAAGAGAGAAAGAAATCCAATCAGTCAGAATGTGTGAGGTCATGGAAGAAAAAGACGAAGATAAAGAAGTGATAGAAGAAAAGAACAATGAAATTCAACAACTATCCCTTTAGCAAGAAAACTTTATTAATTAACTCAATGATGCAAATCAAGAGCTTATCAATATAAGGACAAAGAATGAAAGACTACTGAATGATCTCAGTATTGAAAAGAAAACCAATCAAAGATTGATGAAACCACAAGAAAGCATAAATCTATTGAATGAGAAAACTCAATATAGAAACAAAGGAAAAGCTAGATTAGGATACACAAAAGAAGGTGAATCATATCAGCAAGGAGCTCAAAAGAACAAAAGACCTTCTTGCAATCATTGTCGTAAATTAGCCATACATAAAACAAATGTTGGAGAAATGGTAAAGAAAAATTCAATGGAAAGTGTTACAATTGTAACAAGCATGGACATAGAGTAAGTGAATGCATGTAGAGAAACCTAAGTTTGAAGGAAAGTGTAACAATTGCAATAAACAAGGACATAAATCCTTAGATTGTAAAGCCAAGAAATGAAACCCAATAGAGAAAATTGTAAAAACAATATTTGGATGGGATTGCAACACATGGTGTAGATCTCAGTATTGTGGTGAGTTTGGGCACATTGAAGAAAACTTTTTAAAACATCACATGAGGAAAAGAGACACCACAAAGAGATGTTTTATTTTTATAGAACTTGGACACCTTGCCAAGAATTGTATGAACACGGGAAGAATTTAAGATGAAAAGAAAGACAAAGCTGACAACATCAATAAAAAAATTAGGTAGCAATGGGTACATAAATCTCTAGAGAACGCTAACCAAATTCCTAAGAGTGTTAAGACCCAAGTCAATGAGTTGGATGGCCCAATCATCTTAACTTAGTTCCCTATGGAGATCACTAAAACTATGATTCAAAAGAAATAATCTAACATCAATTCCAACTAGCAAGTAGAAGGATCCATATCAACACTCAAGATACACAAGGATCACCAATTGATGATGGAAACTCAAGACCTTACCAAGAAAGGTCAAGTTGCAAGACCTTACCGAGAAAGATTGGGTTGTGTGTATTTTTAGGATACAGAAGGTGAGTTGGTGACTCTACCAAGTACCAGGTTCAGACTGAATGGTGGTAATCTTACCAATTTCAAAGTTCTCCAAGTTGGTAGTTCCTATCGAGTCAAGAGACCTTACCAAGTTGAAGGTGTCTTCCTAGCATTAAAGACCAAACTGAGTGGAGGACAACCTATCACTGAGTGAGTATGCATATGAAGCATTAATGGTGATCAAAAAGAAAAAAAAATGTTAAAAGGAAGAAATCAATTGTATTGTTTCACCATGAATTTTCAGAGCATGGAGTGAAGAGAGAATTCAAAGCCTCTGATTGATTTAAGAATTTGCTATTGAAGATTCTCCCATATTCGAAACCCTACTGAGTGATCGCATCTTCAAGCAGCAAAGTCAAGAAAGCTTCAAAAATGTTAGTTCATGGAGTGGATTGCAAGCCTCTTGCATTCAAACTGAGTCCAACAATTTTGAAGACACTAGACCCCACTAGAGCACAATCTCCAATTCCACCTAAGGTACTTCTTGTCCACAACATTCATTCATTCTATCATTGTTCTATTACGGAGCTTCAAACCCTAGAGATGAATGAAGCATTCAATAAATTATGTGTGGATGGTATTTTGAAACTGGAGCACAAACATTTGGAGACAAAGGGTTTAACACATATTTTGTATATGCCAAAGGATTTTCAAGTGAAATGGATCAAATTTATCCAGAGTTGTTTTCATAATGGATAGTTATGGTTAGATCATCCCATTCTAATAACCAAGAAGATGATAAATAAGATCACAGGATTGCCCATGTTAAAAAAAGCAAAGACCACTAAAACCCTAGGTCGGGCAAAATTGACAAAGAAAAATCTTGTTGAGTGGGATGTCAAAGGCATGAAGCTAGTGGTGTGACTGACATGGAATTGAAGTTTGGCATCCATGTGATAGCTCACAAAATCTATAGCTCAAGCCAGTTGAACAATGTGTCATGTGAAGTGGTTGACCTAGCATACAAGGTTGTGAAGAATAATTTTTCTTTCAACCTTGCACTATTGCTGAATAAATTCAACAAGAATATGGAGAGCATCTGAGTATCAAAGAATAATTCATGTAAGTTCAATTCTCTCTTGACATGTTTTTTTTTTTATGTTCAAAAGTTTTTCCCCTCTAAAGGAATTGTAGTATGGAAGAAAGATACTCTAGTTTTGTACCAAATAAATGAATTCATAGCAAAGATGGGAGAAAATTTTGATAGCATTATAGATAACTATTTTGAGACATTTAAGGAGAAAATGCAGAGAAGATTTAGGATTCCAAGTAAACTTGTAGAAGACTATGAGGAAGATATCTATTTTATGGTTGACTATGACAAAGTTTACATTTAGGCAATCAGACCTAGAGTGTCATGGGTTAAGCCTCTGGAATATGAGGTTAACATAGATGACACCAAAAATATCATTGAGCCTCTATTGGATGAGCCTATGGATCCTAAGGCAACATATTTTGGCACATATGATGAGGCTAACGGCGGAATTGAGCATGAGATCAAGCTACCTCAAGCAACGAATAGATGAAGGAAGAGGATGGATAAAATAATCAAGAATTCCAAGTCATCAAGTTATCCTCTCATGATTACCGAGGGTAAAGGAGATGACATAGAGGATGAAAATGAAGAGGATGAAGAAGAGGAGGCAAAATTTATAGAAGAGGAGCCTCCCAAGAAGAAAGGAAAGGTTACAATAACCAAACCTACTAAGTACTCCCCTACTATGTTTACAAGAAGGTCTACAAAGTCCAAGAAGAAGTTGACATTAAATGAAGATGAAGCTAAATAGATTATCTTTCTAAGGTTTGCACCTACCCTTCAGGAAAAATTAAAGAAGATGGAACAAGGAGTAGGTATGGCATGTTTTAAGTCTCTTAAGTATGAGACTAGGAATGAAGAAGAGAAAAAGTAGATTGAGGATACCCTTATGGCAACATTGGGTAAGGGGAAATAGTCACCTTGTGAGCTTTCATAGAAAATTCCTAATGAAGTTTTGAAAGTAGTTAAACCTAGATAGGATAGTGCAATGAAGATTACTAAGGACATTTGTGAACAAACCTTGAGATAGCTTATGTTGAGTCTTAGTGAGAACGAGGTGAAGGAATCTTTGAAGCGGAATGAGAAGAAGCTCACTCTCAAATTCAATTCATGTTTGATACTTCTTAAAGACATTAAATCTATGGTGAAGTCTACTACCACCTCATGGAAGAACATCTATGGGCTGCATAAACCCAATAACTTTGTTGTGCATGTTGATGACAAAGATGGTGAAGATGAGGATGCAAAAGATGAAGTTGAAATAAAGGATGATGATATAGATGATGTTAATCTTGATTATGAGGAGGAAGAATAGGAAGCCACTGAAGGAAACCTTCCAAAAATAAAGAGTATTAAAGAATCTAATGTAGAGAAGATTGCAGTAGATATTATGACTTCCTTTCCTTATTCTCTTAGAAAAGCCTTAGTCCAATTAGGCTTAGAGAAGGCTTCTACCAAGTCAGTTTTTGTTACCACTAGATCACCTTGCACCCAACCAATCTTTGGATCTATATTGTCGAGAGTTTCATTGACTGAAGTACCCAACACTTCATCTAAAGAGCGACTAGTCTCTCCAACATTAGGTTCTACCAAGAAATAGCCAGGTATAAAAGTATTCCATCTATCACTACATTTATTATTATTTCATTTGTTTCTAATATTGTTTCAATATCAAGTGTATTCACATCTAGTGTAATGACAGTTGAGACCTAGTCTCTACCAAGCACTGAAATTCTCAATAAAGGAAAAAAATTGTTTCATCAATAATTTCAAAGGAAAATAGTAAAGAGGAAGAAATTGATCTAGATGAGGACATTATTATTCCAAATTGTGATATCTCTATCCTCACTCCTGATCAAATGGATACCCTGGGAGAACTATTGAAGACAAGGGCTAAGCAAGAGAAGCTCAAAGAAGAGAAGAAGGAAAATCAAGTCCCTGGGGATATAAAGAGCATTTTTTTTATGCTTTAAATATTGAGGTTGATAGAAAACAATCTATATTGGACCAATTAGTTGAATTTTTCCACAAGTATAATGAAGAATTAAATGGATAGGAAAAAATGTTGCAGAGAGATGAAAAGGAATTTAAAAATAAAGTGTTGGAGCAAGTTGCACTAAATGTTGCTATAGATCAAGTAGAACTGTCTAACATTCTTGCTACACTAGAAACATCTGTCAGTAATGTTGTTTCTTTATTTATCAAATTGAGTGACACATCGATCTCCACAAAGGAGATTAAAGATAAATTATGAAAGATAGATGAAGATATGAAGGTAAGTGCACACCAACTATCACTTGATCCAAGTTATAGTTCTGTACACTTCACAAAGATTAGATATTTAACAAATCTCCAAGAAAAATTATTGAGCGAAGAAGCCAAAATTAGGGCCACACTTGCAAAAATTTAGGGATGATTCTTCCAAACATGGATGCACTGCAAAAGAACATTGAACACGCAAAGACTCTCATCCATGATAAAAACTTCTCCATAGTTGACCACGTGATGGAACTATCAATAGAAGTACAGATAGCCTTGCATGCAAGTAAGGTATTGCAAAAGAATTGGGACAAGACTATGGTATTAATTTTGAAGGTGCATTATGATTTCTTGTAAGATTTTGGTATTAACTTGTAGATATTATACACCTTTGGCATTTATGTCAAAAAGAGGGAGAATACTATTGGTAAAAGGGGAGAAGTATATATGTGTATAGAGAAGAATACTATACTCTAGATATATGTATATAGGATAGATATATGTATTTGGGAGTAGTATAGTAATATGATCATACATGTATAGATAAGAAAAAAATATCTTTACAAAAGCAATTTTGAAAAATTAGAAAAATAAAGTATTTTACCAAGCTATAGTTGTAGGAAGAAAAACTGAGTTGAAGACATAGAATGTTGATAAAGGAAGTTTTTGAATTATTTAGATTTCTAGTTAATAATTTTTTTTGTTACTAATGCCAAAGGGGGAGATTGTTGACATTAAGGTAAATTTGTCTATTAGTGACTCAACACTTTGTCAGTTGGTTACATTTCTACCAAGCTCTACAATTTCTACTGAGCTTATCATTCATCTAGCAGTGTTAACCAAGTGTTTTAGTTGCTACTAAGCTAAATAGATAGTTTTCAATTCATGCTGAGATCCACAGTATCTATCAAGCATCAGAGATGATTTATTGTATCGCCCGAGCATAGTAGTGTCTATTGAGCTTTCCAGTAGAAGTGGTGAAGCCTCTAGTGTTAACCAAGCTTTGTAGTGTTAAATAAGTTCTACAGTGTCTACCCAGCTCATAGTGTTAACAAAGTGAATCTAGTGTTGACTAAGTCATGCAGTGTCAACCAAGTGATTCAATAGCTACCAAGTTTCTTAGTGTTCACCTAGTCACACAATGTTGACCAAGTTTGAGCTACTCAAAAGTGATCAATGTAGACCTAGCTTCAAATTCAACCAAGTGCCAACATTTGCCAAGTATTGATAGTATTTTTTGAGTGTCATAACATCATCAAGTTTGTCTTCAAAACCCGAGTTACACCAGTTAGGCCAAATTTTTGAATTATAATGAATTTGGTATTGTAGCAGACTCTAGTAAATAGTTATTTGGATTGATATATATGTAACTCATTATATCATATCCAAGTGTGTAATTAAGAAGAAATATAAAGTATATCAGTTTGAATTGAAGAAGGCTACAAATAGTATAAGGGATAATAGAGATTTATTTATCACAACCAGTTGACTATTGCAATTCAAGGAATCTCATTTAGCAAAATAAAGTTACAAATTAGAGATTAGCCATTGATTCATTCTAACAAGTGTGTCAATCAAATCCTTTAACTGGGTGGACTAAACAACCTTTTACTAAATCTCCTGATAGAGTGCATACTTCATTGTATGTTTGTAAATCCTTTAACAAGGTGGACCTTATAGTCCTTATTACTCCTAATAGGGCAGATTGCCAGAAGTGGTCAATTGTAAGCCTTAATAGGTTAACTTTATACTATAGTACGAAAGCTTGTGGGTATCATCCCCACCCTAGTTTTACTTTCTAATTGGAAGATTTCTAAATCACCATATCTTGTGTCAAAGTGTTATGATTTTTTTATTGCTTTCATTCTTTCATGTATGCAATTAGATTAGAATAATATATGAAGGATTAATTGGAGAAGTAAGTTAAAGCTTTATTGGTTCCTAATTCACCCCTCCCCTCTCAGTAACTTGTCCTACCTTTTATTTCCAACACTCTAGAGGTGAATTATCCTCCTCTATCTAATCTCAAACACTTTATCTTAACACCAGATACATTCTCAACTCTATTCTTAAATAACTTAAACTTCTCAAAAGCTTTAGATTTCTCTTTAAGAAATGCTACCCACATCATTCTAGTGAAATCATTAACAAAAATCATAAGATAACTTTCACCATAGAATCCTATTGTACTAGAGGGACCACTCAGATCTATGTGAATGATCTCTAGCTTCTCTATGGTAGTGAACTTCTTACTAGGAAATGACACTTTCTTCTTGCTAGAAAATGATACAATATTATCAAAGTTTATGTGACAGAATCTTTTATGCCACAACCAATTGTTATCCACTTTAGCTACCAAATATGTCACTTCAGCATGATTCAACTAAAATACATTACCTTTGGATATAGTGTTAGTTCCAATTAGCTTACCATCTTTGTCTTTGATAATGTAGGTCTTCTTAGTGAATTGCAACACATAACCCTTGTCTTCCAACTCTCCAACACTCAAAAAGTTATGCTTCAATCTATCAACAAAATAAACATCACCAATGTTAGTTTTACCATCAAGAGTAATGGATCCAATTCTTGTTATATGACAGGTCGCACTGTTAGTAACTCTAATAATACCTTCATCATCCTTCTTGAACTTAACAAATGTATTTATATCACTATTCATGTGATGTGAACAACCATTGTCAATTATCCAATCAAATTTCTTTTCCACTTGGGAAATTAGATCTCTTTCTTCTTTAATTTCCCTATCAAGATCATCTTCCTTGATAGCCACAAATCCCAATTCATCATCACTTTCACTCTGACCTCTCTCATCAGATTCTTCATCTTCATTTGCATACAAATAGTTTCTATCTCTATCTCTTCTAGCCTTGAACTTCCCTTTATAATTTTTCTCTTTTTTAGAAAATTTAGATGCATAATGGCCAAATTCATCACAAGTCCAACATTTAAATATTTTCTTACCACCTTTTTCTCTTCTCACAAGAAGGGCTATTCCTTCCTCAATCTTCTTGTCTTCATCAAATCTGTTGCTACTAGCAAAATCTCCACGTGTCCTTGCACTCCTTATTAGATTACATTGAATGTTTAGGGTACTAAAAGTTGTTTCAACTCTTGCTAGATCTTCAGACTGTCTTAGATGTACTTTTGTTGATTCTAATTTCCAAGGAACATTTCCTTTGTGAAATCCTAAATGCATGGCTTTACTAGCTGAATCATATAAGCTACTAGCTTGAATGGTGGTGTCAAACTTTTCAGGATCTTCCATGTAACCTTGTCATCGTCCTTGGTTCCACCATGAGACTAAATTATTGCAATAATTTCTGATATTCTACCAATATAATTTCTTATAGATTCATCTTCTGTGATTTTAGCATCTTGAAATGCACATATCCCTTTAATTGCATTCTCTTTGAAATTCACCTTCAAAAGTAGATTCTAATGCTTTCCAAATTTCATAAGATGTTCCAAGTGATTTTACCTAACTGTATTCATTATGTAGAAGACAATTTAGTAAAGCTTCTCTTGCTCTCATGTTGCACATGAATAGATCTCTCTTTTCTTCATTGCATCCTTCTAGCTTTTCTTCTTCAATGATTCTTTCTTACTCTTTGTCAAGATCCAATATCTCAAACCCATACATAGAAAATGAGTCTTCATCTTCTCCTTCCAACTATCATAGTTGGCCCCATCAAATCTAGGACTATCCTTTCTAAAAATATTTTCCATCAATCTTCGAAAGCTGTTTAGCGTATCCTTCAAGGACCTGAAGCTTTCATACCAATTGTCAGAATATATAGTCCACTAATATAACTGAGGTGGGGGGGGGAGACTATTATCACAATTATCAACCTTAAACAAAGTTAACCATATGAGTAATATAAACTAAAACCACAAAAAGATACTCATACACAATAACACCAGATATGTTAACTAGGGAAACCCTTTATCAAAGGGAAAATCATGTAGGAATGTCCTCGGTTGCCTTGTAATCCTACACTTTTGTTCATTCCACTAGCTTTTCTAAGTTCTAGTTTCCAATCATTACTAAGTTCCAATTACTTCCGAGTCCTAGTTGCTACCAAGTTTCCAGTTGTTATCGAGTTCCAATTACTACCGAGTTCCAATTTCTAGTTGCTACTAAGTTTTAGTTGCTACCAAGTTCTAGTTGCTACTAAGTTCAAGTTTCTACCAAGTTATCTAGTGTGTGTCAAGTTATCCAGTGTGCGTCGAGCTATCTAGTATTGGTCAAATGTTCCTTCATTGACCAAGTTGTCTATGTTTTGGGTTCTTAGTTGGAGGTGACTTTTGTATTTAATTTGGATTGTTATAGAATATTCTATAAGCTATTTTGGAAAGTATAAATAGAGTACTTAGTTTTAGGTTAGAGCCAAAAGGGAGAAGTAGGACTTAGAGGATTTTGAAAGGGAATGCATGTGTGCTTGGAAGTGCAAATTTGATGTTGGATCATGAATATGGGAGTTGTGTCTCTACATTTGGTTGGAACCTAGAAGGCCTTATAGCTAGGCATGTATGTTGATTACTTGATGAATCAATAATGTGTTTTTCTCTTCTTCCTGCTTTGGTTTTTGTTCTTTGAGTTGTTTTTCCACTATGTTAACTCTTGCAAGGTGGTTTGGATAGCTAGGTGTGCCCTTGGCTTTGGTTATTTCTTTCCCTCCTTGCACCAGGCAATATCAGAGCTTTAGGTTCATCCTTTTGGTGATTGGGTCATGTAGAACCATAAGTGAATTGAGTTGTAGGGTTGCAAATCTACAGATTTGACCTATAACTTGTAGAGGGTTATGATCTTGTAGGAACCTGATTTGTAAACATGGTTTGAGGTAGAGAAAATATTGATAATGCAATATTGGATACATTGAGAAAAATTATAGCCAGATTAGATGATGTGGAGATAGCCTCGAGGAGAGAAGCACATCTTGATGATGTGAGTGATGATGAAGCAGTAGTACCAAACCCTAATCTAGAACCTGAAGAAGATAAAGATGAAGCAAGGTTGTTGAGAGTATTGTCTAGAGAAAATTCAAATCTTGTTATAGAAGTTGTTTCTTATGATGGAAAATTGGACACCAATGTTGTGTTGGATTGGATCTCTGAAATGGAGAAGTTATTTGAGTATGAAAACACTCCTAATAATAGGAAGGTGAAGATTATAGTTATAAGATTGAAATGACATGCCTCGCCATGGTAGGAGCATTTGCAAATTGATAGACAAAGAAGAGGAAAGGAAAATATCAAAAATTGGGTGAAGATGGTGAACAAAGTGAGGAACAAATTCCTTCCTGCTGATTACCAAGTTAGCTTGTTGAGAAAGATGCAAAATTTGAGACAAAGAGACATGATTGTGAAGGAGTATACTAAGGAATTCTATTGATTAGATGTCAGATCTGGACATGTGGATGATGATGTTGAGAAAATTGCAAGATATCTAAATGGATTGAGATATGGAATCCAAGATGAAATAAGTTTTATGGAATTGGAAAGTGTGGAAGAAGCATACCAATATGCCTTGAAAGCTGAGGAGATCTTAACAAAGAAGCATGAACAAAGACAAAGAGGCAGAGGTGGTAGATTTCAGAGAGGCAGAGGTAGATCTTATGGAGAAGGTGGTAGATCTAACAATTATGTGCAAGATAAGGGAAAATCTGAATGGAAGAATGATGACAAAGGCAAGACCAAGTGGAAAGGAGGTGATTCTTATCGAGGAGGTATTGGTTCTTACCAAGGAAGAGGTAATTCTTATTCTATAGGAGGATTTTGTGTTAATTATTTTAGATGTGGTAAAGAAGGGTGTAGATCCTTTGAATATAGATCCTTTAAAAGTGGGCAAGGTAATAGAAATGTTGTGATTCAAGGAGACATTGAGAGTTCACCAAGTGGACTTGAAGTTGGAGAAAATCTAATGGTGAGAAGAACATTATGTAATAAGGGAAGTGATGTTGAACCTGTCCTACGGAGAAGTCTTTTCAAAACTAGATGTAAGATGGCTGGAAAATGTTGCAAGGTAATCATTAACAGTGGAAGTTCTACAAATTTGACATCAAAAGGGTTGGTTACAAAGTGACAATTGCAAAGGTTGAAGCATCCTAAACCCTATCATGTTTCATGGATCAAAGATGAGCATAAGATATCAGTAAGTGAATAATGTATTGTGAAGCTCAAGATTGGACATTACTTTGATGAAGTTCTATGTGATATTATGCCTATGGATTGTTGTCATATTTTATTGGGTAGACCTTGGCAAAATGATAGGTATGTTATACATGATGGAAGATTGAATCAATATACTCTTTGGATGAATGAGCAAAAGCAAATATTACTACCTTTGATTGAAAGTCCAGATGAGGGTAATTGTACTACTATGAAAATTTGCATGGTCAATGGGAAAAAAATTGAAAAAGAAATGAAAAGGAACCAAGTTTGTTTTGCTATAATTCCTAGAGGACCGAGTTTTGGTAGTAATGACCAAGTGATAGTGGAAGCTGGTGATGACTGAGTGACAAAAGAAATTGGTAAAGGCTGAGTACCAATAGAAATTGAAAACTTGTTGAATGAGTATAAGGAAATTGTTGCAGAAGATATTCCTAATGGTTTACCACCAATAAGAAGTATAAGCCATTGTATGGATATGATTCCTAGAGCTAGTTTGTTGAATAAAGCACCATATAGATTGACACCTACAAAGAATAAAGAACTTAACAGATAAGTGGATGAGTTATTGCAAAAAGGTTTGATTAGAGAAAGTTTGAGTCCATGTATTATACCTATTTTATTGGCACTTAAGAAGAATGAAGAATGGAGAATGTGTGTTGATTCCAGAGCTATTAACAAGATCACTGTGAAATAAAAGTTTCCTATGCCAAGGATGGATGACATAATGGATTGTTTAAGTGGAGGAAAGTATTTCAACAAGATTGATTTAAAGAGTGGCTATCATTAGATCAGGATCAAAGAAGGTGATGAATGGAAGACTAGTTTCAAGAAAAAAGATGGTTTGTATGAGTGGTTGGTTATGCCTTTTGGTTTAACTAATGTAGCTAGTACTTTCATGAGGTTGATGAATGAAGTTCTAAAAAGATTCTTGGGTAAGTTTGTGATTGTTTATTTGGATGACATTCTAATATTCAATAAAACTCAAGAAGAACATCTTGAGCATATTAGACAAGTATTATAGAGATTGAAAGAGGAGAAGTTGATGATTAATTTGAAGAAGTGTTCTTTTATGAAAGAGGAGATTGTGTATTTTGGATTTATGATTTTAGTTGATGGTTTGAAGATTGATCCTGAGATGGTTAAAAAAAATTCAGAGATAATGTGAGTGATGTAAGATCATTTCATAGTTTGGCTAGTTTTTATCGAAAGTTTATAAGGAATTTTGGTTTTGTTTGTAATGCCATGACTGAGACAATGAGAGGAGATAAAAAGGAATTCAAGTGGACAAATTGAAATAGTAACAATTTTGAGACTTTGAAACAAAAGGTTGTTGACTTTCCCATATTGGCTTAACCTAATTTCAATAAGGTATTTCAAGTTGAATGTGATGCTAGCGGTAGTACAATAGGAGTAGTATTGAGTCAAGAAGGTAAACATATTGCTTTCTTTAGTGAAAAGTTGAATGATACTAAAAGGAAGTACTCTGTGTATGATCAAGATTTTTATGCTATTGTTCAAGCCTTGAAGAAGTGGAGACATTATTTAATTCCTAAGGAGTTTGTGTTGTATATTGATCATAAAGCTTTATAGTACCTGGGAATTCAACATAAACTAAATTAGAGACATATGGAGTGGGTTGAGTGCTTGTAGAGATTCAGATTTTTTATCAAGCATAAGAGTGGAGTTACTAACAGAGTTGCTGATGCATTGAGCAGAAGATGTTCTTTATTGACTGAGATGAAGGTTAAAGTTGTTGGTTTTGATGAAATGAAAGAGTTGTATGATATTGACCCTGATTTTTCTGAGGCATGGAGAAAGTGCAGAGCATCAAATCTAACAGACCATATAAGTAAGTATGATGAATATTTCATTTAAGAAGGTATATTGTGTAAAGGAATTTAGTTGTGTATCCCTAGAAGTTCTATGAGAGTTAATTTGATCAAGGAAAAGCATAGTGGTGGATTGGCTAGACATTTTTGAATTGATAAGACATTGAGTTTGCTGAAGGAGAAGTATTATTGGCCACAAATGTATAAGGATGTTCAAAATTTTGTGAAGATTTGTTGAGTTTGTCAAGTTGTAAAAGGAGTAAGTCAGAATATTGGTTTGTGTACACCTATTGTTGTTCCTAAGAAACCTTAGAGTGACATTAGTATGGATTTTGTTTTTGGATTGCCTAAAACAATGAAGGGGTATGATTCTATATTTATTGTGGTGGATAGATTTTCTAAAATGGCTCATTTCATACCATGTAAGAAGACAACATATGCTGAGCATGTTGCTCAACTTTTTTTCAAAGAGATTGTGAGATTGCATGGATTACCAAGAAGTATTATTTCAGATAGACATTGTAAGT
The DNA here is from genome assembly GCA_028749045.1 of Cupressus sempervirens. NCBI lineage: Eukaryota > Viridiplantae > Streptophyta > Pinopsida > Cupressales > Cupressaceae > Cupressus > Cupressus sempervirens. The sequence continues at coordinate 60,590,987 of CM053785.1, read as the reverse complement.
TTGTTGGTTATTTTTGGAAGACTTTGTGGAAGAAGATGGGTACTAAGTTGAATTTTAGTTCTACATTCCATTGGAAGAACAATGGACAGACAGAGGTTGTGAATAGAAGCTTGGGTAATTTACTGAGATGTTTAGTTGGAGATAAGCTAGGTAATTGGGAGATGGTATTGGATCAAGTTGAGTTTGCATATAATAATTTTGTGAATAGGAGTACAAGGAAAACACCTTTTGAGATTGTTACAGGAATAGGACATAGAGAAGTATAAGATTTGAGAGATGTTGCTAGTGAAGAAAAGAGAAGTATTGCAGAGGAAGATTTTTTTGATTTTATGGAGTCTTTGTATAAGGAAATCAAATTGAGGTTGGAACAAAGTAATCAAAAGTATAAAGAGAATGCTAATAAGTCTAGAAGACACCATGTATTTCAAGTTGGTGATGAGGTGATGGTTCATTTGAAGAAAGGAAGATTTCCTGTTGGAATATACAGTAAGCTGAAGATGGAGAAGTTCGATAGTGGTAATGCTTATGAAGTTAAGTTATCTGATGACATGAATATATCTCCTATATTCAATGTTGTTTTATATAAGTATCATGAGTCTGATGATGAGGTTGTTGTATCAGATGATTATCCTAAGAAGTAGATTGAATAAGTTGAAAAGGTATTGGATCAAAGAGTTAGTAAAAGCACAAGAGGAAAAGATTACTATGAGTATTTGGTGAAGTGGAAAAATAGACCAGTTGAAGATGTTATATGGACTTCTCAATTTGAGTTGGATCCAAATCAAGTTGTCACACTTGCATGATTTGGGAGAATCATTTCTTTCAACCCTGGTTGTCTGATGTAGGAGCATCTTGGGTTGCCTTGTAATCCTATACTTTTGTTCATTATGTTAGTTTTGCCAAGTTCTAGTTTTCAATCGTTACTAAGTTTGAATTAGTTATGAGTCCTAGTTGCTACTGAGTTTCCAATCATTACTAAGTTCCAGTTGCTATTGACTGCCAGTTGCTATCGAGTTCCAGTTTCTAGTTGCTACTAAGTTTCAGTTGCTACCAAGTTCCAGTTGATACTGAGTTCTAGTTGCTATTGAGTTATCAAGTGTGTGTCAAGTTATCCTTCTTTTCTCGAGTTATCCAGTGCGTAGAAAGCTATCTAGTATTGGTCAAATGTTCCTTCATTGACTAAGGTGTCTGTTTTTTGGGTTCTTAGTTGGAGCTAACTTTCCTATTTAATTTGGATTGTTCTAAAATGTTTTGTAAACCATTTTGGAAAGTATAAATAGAGTTCTTAGGCTTAGGTTAGAGTAGAAGGGAGAAGTAGGAATTAGAGGATTTTGAAAGAGAATTCATGTGTTCCTGGAAGTGCAAATTTGACATTGGATCACGAATCTAGGAGTTGTATTTTTATATTTGGTTGTAACCCAGAAGGCCTTACAGCTGGGCATGTATGTTGATTACTTGATGAATCAATAATGTGTTTTTCTTTTCTTCCTCCTTTGGTTGTTGTTCTTTGTTTTTTGTTTTCGTTGTGTTAACTCTTACAAGGTGGTTTGGGTAGTTGGGTGTGCCCTTGGCCCTAGTTATTTCTTTCCCTCCTTGCACTAGAAAACCCAAGTGGGGTTGGTACCCACAAAATGATGTACTAATATAAATGTTCCTTGTTAGAGGATGGACCCTATTAGGAGTCCATGAATAAATTTAGTACATATGACTCCCTGTTAGGAGACTTTAAATCCCTATTAGTCAATTCCAACCCTATTAGGAGTTGTGGAAGATAGCTAGAACCACTACCCAAACAACTTCAAGGGAAAGACCAATGAACCCACTATCCAAATTATCTCTATATTATTCCTTGTAGAAAAATAGAATTATAGTGTATTGTTCCTTCCTCTTTCTCTTTCCTATCAACCAGACTTGTGCTCCTAATTTTGTAACCAAATCATAAATCTTGTATCCAATAATCCCTTGGATCACTTATACGCATTTAGTAAGCACTCTACTTCTTTTCACACTTCGCACTTCTTGCAACAATGGATACACCATTCATAATTTCATTACAAACAAGGAAAAGATATTTCTTTTATACCATATCTTCAAAATAATTCCTTGAGCTGGCCTTGAGGCTTTCCCAATTAATAATAATAAAATAATTAATTAATTACAATTATAATAGCATTGTCGGCTCATAGTCTATACAAAAATTCACACATGCAATTCTAGGGCTCGTGCACTCGTTGACATCACCATATAATTGTCCTCTATCACTACCTAATTGCACACCTTCTTATTTATTCTAAGATGTAATCTAGCAAAAAAAATTAGGAATTGCTTTCCCAATACTCTATTTTTGAACCGCTCTCTGTAAATCAGGTACAACTTATGTACATCTTTGACCTAGACTCTGCACACTTAACCACGTTATGAAGACATTGTACCAAACATGTCCATAATTGTGCAACACTAGATAATCAAACCATTGTTTGTACCACTAAGATCTATGTCTGCTACTCAACCAGTCTTTACATAAACCATGATAAGTTTACACCAATGACAAACACAACCATGAATGCAATATGTCAATGCTCTCCAATGCTTAGGATACTCCCCAATGTAGTATCATAAAATTCATTCTAACACAAAAATCTCAAGGCAAGTAGCATTGTAATACCTTTCTAATTCCAAAATGTTCTCTTGAGTTTGATCTCTTAATTTTTGAATATCTGCATGTAGTCCTTCCATGATTGTATTTTCGGTAGATATCTTTTAAATCCAATCATCAAGTTTATCCAACTCCTTAGCTATATATACTTCCATGAGTGTACAATACCTTTGACCTTTTATTGATGTCAAGGCCTTTAGGTCTCTTGACCAATTATGTACCTTATCCATTAATCCAAAATCTTGGTTTACTATGGATACCAGTTTGTTTGCACTTGACTGAATATGCTGCAAAAAATTCAAGTTTCCCTATATTATTTGTACACCTTTCTCCTCAAAATTATCATTTCATTGCCTACATGCTTCCAAAAATGGGTCTAATTGTACATTCCTCATTTCTTTCCTCTTTAATGTTGCATCAAGACTGATCTCTAGATTATCTAGGTCTATAGGGCCTACAACCTCATGTAGATAGCCTTTTAATACTTTTTTTTGCTTTCTAAGTGCTATCTACTTAGACTCATCCTGGTCCATATGTCTAAACACCTCCTTCATCCCTGTAGCGATCATTACTTTTGTGATGTCTACTGTGGGCCTTCCTAATATGATCTCCTTGATCTAGTAATCCTTAGGAGTTAGTTCCTTGGTGTGAGCATGTGGAGGAGGAATGACTATATGTGCAAGTAATTCTTAATATTGGTTCTTCATTATGAAGGCTAGTGTCCATGCATCACCTATAGGTGGATCGACCTTCTTAAGTGCTTTCACTAATTCCTTCATTCCCTCTTCGACTATTAGGTCTAATTGCTTCTTCTATCAAAAAATGACTTCCCTATTATAGTCATGTCAGTGTAGTGCCCATTGGAGACATGTACTTGACTAAAGAAGTGGTTTCTACTGTAGGCTCATTTCCCCTATTAGTCATCTCTAGAGTCTTTTCTCATTAAGAAATATCAATAGTTTGAGTCTTCATATTCAGTTGGGCTAAAGTCCTAGCCTCTATATCATGAGGATTTTTTTGAGGCTCTTTAGGTATTTTCCCTTCCTCTAATACTTCATCAACATGCAGTTGTTAGGGCACAACTTCCTTCGTTGCCTTTTTTTTTTGTTCCTATAGCTTGGGGAAGTGGATTCATTGAACCTTTATCCAAGAATGTTAAGTCCTAGGATGGTGGTGGTGGAACACCAAGAGGTCGTTGAGGTAGAGGTGGCAATTGATTCCAAACCCCTCCTAAGGATTCACTCCTGGGAGTATCTCTTATCTTCCTTGCCACCATCTCAATATCTATTGGAATGAAATCAAAATCAAAGAGGTCAAGGACATCAGTTTCTTGACCCTCCATATTAGCTATCCATTTTTGTTGCTCATCTTTCGATGTTGAAACCTAATTAAGTTCTTTCGAAACAGATGGAGGTATCACTATTGAAATTCTTCTCCTTCCCTCTTCCATTGTCCTAGTTGCATGAGTCCTCTAGCTCAAGGGAACATATTCAATGGGTTCCCCTTCTTCTTCTTCCACCTCCATTCCTAGATTATTTTGGGCACTTGTGGGGGTGGAGTATTCTTCTTCTTTAGTCTTCTCCTTCTTGTTCCCACCACAGCTGATTCAATCGTTGCCCATTTTGGAGCCAAGGGAAAGGCTTTTTCTTCTTGTGTAGATATTGGTGGCACCCTCTTCTCTTATTCTTGCTCTTTTTCTAGCTCTTCCTATGTCACTTCTAGTTGCAATGGTGCTTGTGGCTCTTGGCTGGGCTCTTGAGCAAGCTCATTTATTTCAAGCTCATCTTGTGGCTCATCTTGTTTAGGTTGCACCTATTCTTGTTGAGGTGCTTGATCCTAGGATTTATACTTCTTCACCTTTTTAGGTTCTCTTATCCTCTTATTAGTGCCCTTATCCATCCTAAACTACTCAACCTCCCTCTCATGTTGATGTACCATTTCTGGCCTCACCAGGGATTAAGCAGGGAAGGTTGGCATTGTAACTAAGAAACCTTTTTCTTTGATTAGATTCACAATGAATTGTAGGGGGATAGCCTAAGGATCTAAATCCATTCTAAATGGCTTCTTTATTCATTCTTTTATCAACTAGACTATGTGTCTAGCCTAATTATTGATATCAACATTCTCATCTCTTCCGATCTCCAGATTCATTATTGGTCGGTCATAGATCTTGTCCCAATTGTACAAAGGATCCAAGATCTCTTTTGTATCCTTCTCCATGGCCTTCAGTGGGATCTTTATTTTGAGCACCTTCTCTACAGGATTTAGAGTCATCCTACAATAATCTCTTATTCAGATATCATAGTCATCTACTGCATTCATCCAATGATCCTCCAATACATCCTCATGCATGAACTGCTTCCTTGCCAGATACTGCACCATTCCAATGTTATCAAAATATGGGTGAGGGGAGTTGTACTCTTCAAGTAGATATTGGTCCCATTCTGAATCAAAAGTGATAATATCTTACTTTTGCTTGACTTCAAAAGCACTAATTATCATGGGCCAGACCCATGTCTTCTTGTGTTATCTTCTCACTCTGTCATATGCAGAAATGAGTTGGTAGGAAATCTCCAGTAAAATTAGCCTATCTAATGGATATCTTAGAAGATTCTTCAAGTTCTCCAATGTACTAACTACCCTTAGGTAGGTGAATATTTTGAACTGGATGTAGTATGCGTTGACCTCTATGATTCTAACTATTGCTACTACTAAAATCCTTTTTGTATAATCACCTTTAATTAATTTGATGATTGCAAATATAAAGATGTCATTCATCACCCTATATTCTACACTTTTCTTTGAGAGTTTCTTCTTCACAAGTTGTGGAAACACCACATACGAACAAGCATTAGCATCCTATATGCTCCCCTTTCTGTAAAGTCTTAGGTAGCCTATGGTCCTTGCCGCTAGTAAGTACACCATGTATAATATCATATAGAATCTTGGATTGACTTTCATGGCTATGAGTTTCTCATGCAGATTATCATTGAGGATAGTAGCCCAGTCTATTAGCATCTTTTCTATCTTGATGGTATCAATAAAATGGACCATCCAGGTGTGAAGATGTCCTACTAATGGTAGTGCCATGATCATGCCCAAAAGAATAATTGAATACCCAATATCATCCTTCATATAACCCTGGTTCATGTCCACTTTGCCAAATCTATGGCCTATTGGTGTTCTATCTAGTAGGAAGGAGGATTAAATTATTCTTTAGCTTCCTTTTCATTCATTCGATACTAACTTTCTTCTCGATCATAGGTTATCTTTAAATATTGATCAACTCTGGGAAGATAGAATACATTCTCTATATTTATAGGTCAGAGGTTCAAGACTATCTCCCATGTGACACTCTTGATGACCTTCTCTTTGATCATGTAGTTCTCTGTAAGAGCCATTATAAGTTTAGAGGACTGAACAGATGTAGGATATGATGTTGTGTTAACAAGTCTTAATCTAATAAGACCTAACACCATCAAAAATATCTCTTTTGGTTTATTGTAGAAGGTAATGAATGCATTCCAATCTATATGACCAAGCTTGGTATCTCTAATCTCTATATGCTTGTCTTGAAATTGGGATTTCCTTAGTGCACCTTGGTACTTGAATACAATGAGTTTTGGAGCTATCTTTTCTAACATTGAAGAGGATGATGATGCCATCTTATCTACACAACAAAGGAGGCATTAGTTTGAAAACCCAAAGTTTGACCTAAAACAAACCCTAATTGACCCTAAATAGATTTAAAAACTTAGAAAAAGGCAACCCAAAATAGTCAATACCAAGTCAATTCCCCCCAAATACCTTGCTATATTATTTAGAGCACCTAGTGCACCCTTACAGGTAAGCTAGTGTGCTAAAATGGCCCCTATTTGGTCATTTGTGCATAGATGCACATGTTGTGTAAGTGCAATATGGGGGAATATGTCTAAGTTCTTTTTTATATTTTTTCTTAGTCTATTAAAGAAAAAGGGTGTGCACATGCCTAACTTGAGGAGGTGCACATTGCACACCTTTACATTTAAATTAGGTATTTTTCATTAGGGTTGTTTTGTTAAAGGTTTGATGCTTCAAAATGTGTGTCATGCACACCTTGAGGAGGTGCGCATGTATGCACCTTCTTGTGTATAGGCCTTAGGTCTTTTAGGGTTTAGGTTTTTTTTAGGTTTGTGAGAAGGTGCGCATCTATGTACCTTCTTGGTGTCTAGCTGACATTGGTCTTTATTTGCAAGTGGGAGCGAAGTAGCTAGGAGGCACATATTGGAGTGTGTGAAGGTGTGGTGCAATGGAGAGTGTGGAGTAAAGTGAAAAGAATGAGGTGAGTCTAGGGTCTTATATAACCCTGAAATCTCCAAGGGTGCTCACCTTTATAGGTGCACACCATCTAGAGGTGCACACATGCACATGTGTGCATCTTTGGAAGGAGATGAGTGTGCACTTGCACATTGAGCACACCTATGCACCTTGGTAAGGTGCACACCAAGGTGTGTAGGTGTGAACTTTAGCACATGAAAACATAAAAACTTCCATTTCTCTCCAGATCATCTTCTCTAGACTTCCCCAGTTAGAGACCAGGGATCGACCTAGACCCCTGGGAGAGTCCAAAAGTGAGTGAGGCCTCAAGCTAGGGGTTTGGGAGACAAAATATTCTAAGGGGTCTACATTTCTAGAAGAAATGGGGCATGCATTGTGATGCCACAATAGAATAAATGAGAGACCTCCTTCTCAATCGTCGATTTCCTTTCAAAGTCCATGATAGATCTATTTTTTCTTTTGGCAATACCATTCTATTGTGGTGTCCTTGATGTAGATAATTGTCTCTTAATACCATTCTTGGCACAAAAGTTAGTGAATTTAGTAGACATATTCACCACCTCTATCAAATCTTAAACATTTCAAAGATTTTCCAATTTCCTTCTCAACTCTTGCATTGTACCACTTAAACATATCAAAAGCATGTGATTTTACTTTCCTGGACATTACAGTCATCATCCTTGAACAATCATCCGCAAATAATATAAAGCATATATCACCATAGTTATTGTCAACTCCAATTGGACCACATAAATCATCATGCACTAATTCCATAATATCATGGGAATTGTGTGACTTGCTAGAAAAAGTAGACTTTGTCATCTTACCAAGCTCACATTCTTTACACATAGCATTATCAGGTTTTTTTAGATTCGGTAAGCCTCTAACTCTTTTCTTTCTACTAATTTTTACCATGCTTTTAAAGTTAAAACAACACAACTTTTTATGCCATAACCATATATCCTCAAATATACAAAATAAACATGTCTCAACTGTAGGATTAAGATAGAATAAGTTACATTCAGTGTGCACTCATTTTCCAATCATATTGCCTTCATCACCATCTTGACCTTTCTTTTCTCAAATTCAAGCTTGTGGCCTAAGTTATTCAATTAAGATACACTCAAAATATTATATTTGAGTCCTTGAACCCAATATGCATCATCACATCTGATCTTGTCATTGAGAATTAGTTATCCTTTACCTTTTACCACATATGGAATATCACTACCAAACTTAATTGTTCCACCATAATCAATTTCTTCAAAAAAATTAAAGTTACTTAGATCACTAGTCATATGATGTGAACAACCACTATCAACAATTCATGAATCATTCTTTGTAACATGTGAAATAAGGGCAATTTTATTCTCATTTATTTCACCATTTGGCTCTTCCTTAATTGTAACATAGACCATTTTAACTACTTCCTGTCATCATTAGAACTTGTCTCAGTATGCTCTTCTTCAACAATGTAGTATAACTTCTTTCCTTTGTCTTTCTAATCGCTATTTTCTTGTACTTTAAATCTTTCTTTTCATTTCTATTAGATTTGCCTCAGTTAGGACATTTAGCAACAAACTAGCCAACTTCATTACATTTGAAATTGATCAAGGGAAATTTACCTTTGTATTTACTATTATCTCTTGATAACCTTCTTGAAAGAAATGCTTCAATCTCATCCAGATCATCTTTAGTTTTAGATTCACTTTCTTCTTTCATTTTCTTCTCTTTCTTTATATTGTTGATGGTTAGCGAATACTTGAAAGCATTTCCAATCATAACCATATTACTATCATAATTGCTCAACTTGTATGTAGTCAACCGACCAACTAGACCATCAAATATCAAATCATTTCCAGAAATAGCTCTTACTTCTTGAATAGAAGAAGCTTTGATAGCATAAATTTGCAAAAGAGTTCTCAAGACTTTAATTACAATTTTAGAATCTTGAATGACACCTCTAGCAGCTCTGATTGCACTCACAATATCCTTGATTTGGTTCACATATTGTGCAACATTTTCATCTTCTTTCATTATCATATCATATTACTTACCTCTCAAGCTTTTAGCTTTGGCTCTCCTTACATTGTCATCTCATTCATCAATAAGCCTTAGTTTATCCCACATTTTCTTTGCATTGGCATAGCTCTTTGTTGGTAAACAGATTGTTATTCTTTTAATTCTTCTCTAAATTTGCCCAATTTGTTATAAAGAACAATTGTACGCAACAGTTGGGAAACTGTTTCTAAGAATATCTAGTTTCCCTCTGAATTAAGGTACAGCTCCCTATATGGAAAATCTTCAGTGAATTATGTTTCAAATATAATCCCTATTGCAAATAAGTTCTTTACCAGAGAACAGTAAAGGAAAACCAAGATTCACCCAAGCAAGTGAAACCTAAGGCGGGATTTAAATGCAATATGTTGTGCTGTGATCTTCACACTCTTATGAATTTCTCAACAAAGCAATCATGATAGATGCAAATATGAAATGCAATGCAAGCTTAACTATGAAGATGAAACAACTAACAGATACTTGTTGTGTTCGAACCCTCACAATCTTATGACTTCTGACGCACAACAGAATATCACAATGCTTAAGAAGAAGCAGAATGGAATGCATATGAACGAAACACTTAACGAAAATATTTCCCACAACTAGTTTCAACTCTCTGATTGATTTACCAGTTTAATTAAAATGAAATAACAAAATGAAACTCTATTCACTTAATTACTTCAACTTAACATTTAAGGAAATATAACATATAGAAGAAGAAAGAGGACAATAAAGAAATGGCACAAAATTTAGTTGTCTCTGCAACAAGATTCACACCAAAAATTCGTCGACCCTTCCATTAATTATTTAACCTCATACATATAGAGATGAGAGATGACTGTTACAAAAGGAATGCCAATCGGTTCATCTTCTCAAAAGATAAATGGCAAGATGCCAATTTTTCATTTACAAAATTTACAGAATAAATCAAAAGAAAATGAAAAGGAGACATTATTTTGACTTCTTCCCCTTTTCCATTTTTGCTCTATATGCCCTGGCAGCAACTATAATAGGAATTAGCTCATCATTGCTAGACACGTGTACATTTGTGAATCTTAAGAGCCATTTTGAATGCTCTCGAGCTAATTCCTTTACAGAATTCATCTGACTTGTTAATTCTTTAGCTGCCACATGTATGCATCCACTCAATGTCTGTAACTCTATCATTCTGTTTTGACTATTAGGAGAGATGCTTGACAGGTTACTCAAATATATAGAGAAGTTTTTCTTCATCACTTCTATTCCAATCAGAGCCTTTCCTTGACCACTAGTCTACGATTCAGAATGCAGTCCTTTCACCAACTCGAAAGCTCTGTCCTGAGTCTTTTTTACCTTATCTTATGTTTCCTTAAGCCCCTTTTCTACTTCCTAAATCATCTCCTATTTGAATTGCATGCCTTGAAGCCATTCAAATAGGGGCTCATTACCTTTCTTCAGAATCTTCACTTCAACTACTTATTTTGCCTTCATCTGAATGATCATCTTCAGAAGGGAAACACACTCTTCACATCTTACTCTCTCTGTGGCCAGAGTATGTTGATTAGATGTGAGGTTATCTTTCTCAGTCTCTAGTTGAATGATAACATTTCCAATCTGATCAATCAACATAGCTCCATTCAAATTGAGCTTGTCAATCCATTCCTTCCCGATCTGATCGAAATGTCGGTCCTTTTGCAGCTGGGAGATGAAGGCTTGTACTTCCTTTGCCATGGGATTTTCAGTAGAAGGTACACCAATAATAGTTGCCAATGGGACAACTAACTTCCTAATGAACCTCTTAAGCTCTTTTATCTCAGACTTCATTCTGATCTTTAACAACTTGAGATCCTCCAATTGATTTTCTATGATCTCATTACTCGATCTCCATAGGCCCACCTTTGTATCATTCCTGACTTCTCCAAGATCAATAGAATGCAGAGTAAAATCTCCAGGAGTTAGGTCTTCAATTCGCCCTACCTTACTAGGTTTGGCAATCTCCATGGTCAGATGTCCTGTTTCTGGATCTTGTCCCAAAATTGACAAAGTTTTCTGCTTCTTGGCCTTCACCATGGCAAAACCAGAATGAACTACCTGAGACACAATGTCCTTTGCAGGAACATTTTCATCCTTTCTTCTCCTTTTTCTTTCCAATGTGTCTTCAAGCCAGGACTCTGTTCCAATTACCTTAGAAGCTACCCCTAATGATTTGATGCTGAACATCTTTTTCTTCACTGGAGTCTTCACCATTGTTTCTGCAAAGAAAGGCTTCTTTGAATCTCTAGAAAGGAGTCTAGATGAGCTTGGAGCTATTTCCTCCTCTTGTTTTCCTCCTTCAGCCTTGTCCAATTCAGTGGATTCACTGCTACTAGAGTCTCCATCTCCAATCTCTACTACCTAAATTGGAGAACCAGGTGGCTGCAAAATGGGAGCCTTCTCAGATAGAATAGGGCTATGATGAGGAGATGGAGGTGGTGTAGTATGAGGAGAAGGGACAGGTTTATTCTATGGAGATGGAGATGGGGAGATGTGAGGAATGAAGATTGGAGGAGAACCACTATCTTTTTTCTTATCAGTCTCTTTTTCTTCAGCAGTAGACTGGGTCCCAATAACTGGCAGAGAGCCACCTTGATATATCGGAGATATGGGAATGTTCTTCTCAGGTGGTTGATCTCCTCCTCCTGTAGGCATAGTTGGTCCTTGAGTGGATTCTATTGATACATTGGGTGTGGCACTATGAGAAGAACTGGGAGTAGCAATAGCTGGAGACTATTGAGAAGCTTTGCCCCTACTTCGGCCCTTCTTGGTTGTCCACTCTATCCATTTTCCTATTCTTTTGATGATCCTAGCCACCATAACATCGAGATCTTCATCTATATTAGTGTAGGGCTCTAAACTGACTGGGGTATTTCTCAACTTTGTTAAATATGTATTGCTATACATATTCTGGCCATCATCCTCTAGCCCTTCTACATCCAAATTGATACCATAAGTCTTTACTTGATCCACTGTGAATCTAGCAGAGGCACGATCTCTACTCTCCAGCTCATTTTTACAATTAGCCCAGTAGTCCTCTATGGTGGTGATATGTTTGATCGTGCTTCCAATTTGAAGCACATCTCGAGCATACCCATTCAGCTCAAACATGGGTCTCAAAACTTTGTACTCTTGTAATTTAAACCTTCCTTTAAATGTTTTCACCATGCTCTTAGCATCTAACCTGGATTGGCAACTGTAAGCTCCAACCTTTATAGGGAATTCATATCCCTTCTTTTGCAGTCCAACACTCAACGCGTTCACCTGGAGAGCCTATCTCATGATCTCCATCAACATGATCATGTCATCCGGGTATCTGGGCATCTTCAAGGGAAACCCATCGAATGTTGCAAGACGCAAATAGGAGAAGGATGAGAATTATATAAAGAAGCAACCCATTGCTTCTGGGTTGAATCTCCGCTCCGGACACCCTTGGAGTTACCTGCAAATTCCCATAGTGAACGCATCATTAACTCTGATAAAATCTGCATAACTGTTTTGTAGCTGCAAGCATGGATAAAATTCATAACTTTTAACATTTTCTAGCGCATCCTCAATTCTAGGAAGGCCTAGCCATAACTGTAAGGAAGCCAGCATATATATCAGGAAGGAAGACATATAAAATGAATTATAAAACTTGGCTGCACTAAGAGCCCTAGATAATTGCTCACTGACCTCAAATGCCCATTCAATATACTACGAATTTGAGCAAATAACTTGCACCAAGAAAAAGTATTGCTCTACAAAATTAAAGGCATCTACCTCACCTTTGAGTCGATGCAAAAGAACCAGAATATCCACGATCTCTAGCTTGAGATTAGTGCCAAACAGGGTTTTGGGGACCTTACTCTTGGCTCCCCTTGGTTTCTAGAACCAAGACTTCATGATTTCTTTCCTCCATACCATCTTTTTTAGGGAGAACTCTGACATAGCTCCGCCAACTGCTAATGTGGAGAACTCCTCACGTTCTGGGATTTGCAGACAGTTCGCCACTGCTTGCCTATCAACTGAAATCAATACACTTTGATCAAGCAACAGAATCTGCTTAGTGTCTGGATTGTAATGATTGATACATTCTACAATCAACTCCTAAGCTTGAACTGCCACAGGAAATCCAGCTGCCTCCACCAGTCCACTCCCGTGGAGCTTCTCAGTAATAGGATGAATTGGTTCAGTCCTTATCCTTCTCTAAAAATCTAGAATATCATAGAAGCGGAGTGAAGTATCTATGATGTTCTGCCATGTTGATCGGACTCCACCCAAACCATCAAATCCAGAGAATCGAGCCATTTAATCAAACAAATGTAGACTATGAAACTTGAAAATGTAAATGATTGCAAGAAATAGCTTTGCAAGTAATGTATTAGCAATGTTCAATTCAACAGCATAATGATTCAAAATAAGAAAATGGTAATTTGAAAATTGATTATACTGTTCTTTATATAGAAACCTCAATATACCTGTTAGGTTTTCAAGATCCGTGCCACACAAGCAAAATAAATGATCAATCCGTTAGACTGATGGTTATAACGGATTCCTCCATGTCTTTTCACTTTTCTGTTGGCTTAACGGTAACTATCTTTGTTACTGACTTACTTTCCCATTTTAACCCTATTTCAGAAAAACCAAAACAGAGTACTCCCTAGGGCAAAATCTGCTTACCTAAATTCCACTTGAAACAATCTTATAATTCTAGTTAATTTGCTTCCATTTCTTCTCCAAATGTACCTTGTGATCATGCTCGCAATTATGATTTTTAGTCAGATGTGGAAAATAGATTTCAAGGGTAGAAAACCCGTTGAGGAGAAATAAGTTTCCATTTCTCCGCTTTACCTTCACTTTAAGTTTTTAAAAAAACCAAAATGGAGTACTCTGTTGGTGGAAATCTGCTCAGCATGATTCTGCATTTAGACTCCTTTCTAGATGTGACTATTCACTTTCCTTGTATCCTTTAGGCTTCTTGTGATTAATTTTTTACATAACCAAGCTTGCAAGATTAATTTTCTGGACAATGCGGAAAATTGCCTCTGAAGGTAGAAACTCCGCAAAGGAGAAGGCAATTTCCAATTTTTCGCGAAGCCTCCGTTTTGTCTTTTCTGTTTTAACTATTTTTCTTTAAGCCTTCAAAAAATAGAAAAAGTACTTCACCAATGGAAGTGGGGCCCACTGACTTCCTTTACTTTCTTTAGTTATGCCTGTTCAAAAAATTGACTTCTTGGTGCAAAAGCTTGTAAAAGGAGAAGCTATTTTTCAATTTTCCGCAAATCTTCCTTTTACTCATCTCAATAGGTTTTAAATCATTCTCGTCATTGAAACATCCCAAAATTTAGATGATCTTATGAAAAACATAACTCTTCCTTCTAAATTTCATCTTGTAGACTGCATTTACATTTTTGGCAGAGTTTCACCTTCTGACTACGAAAGTCCACAGGAGGAGAGGTCAGTTCTGAGTTTTCTGCCAATTCCTTTTCTGATCACTTTGGCAATTTTTGAATGATTCCCATGCTAGAATATGATGATAATCAACTGACTTGTCCATAACTTCACTCACCTTTCTATTTTGAAATCTGCAAATCGTATTTATAACTTATTGCGGAATTTTACCTTCAAGGTGCGAAAGTCCGCAAAAGGAGAAGGCAAAACTAAAATTTCTACCCCTTCATCTTTCTTCATATTCAGTCTGAATGATCTACAAGTAAATTCATCTGAGGTAGTATCCTTTGAGAATCTCCATCGAGTAAGGATCTAGACTACCCAAATGAACCATGACCATGAGAAAACCCACCCGGCTATACAATGTGTGAGAAGGGGGAAGGATGGAAACCCGATGGAGAAATTCATCACCTAAAGAGGAAAGACCTATTGACTTGACAGGACCAAATATGACGGAACTCTGATCTCCACTTTGCAAAATTACTATGGGATTAAAAGTGGGGCAACAGCTGGCTCTGACTGGGGACTTGGGTAGAGAATACCCAAGCGAGGGACTCAAAATCTCTGGTTTAGCAAAAGGAAATAAAAGGCTGCAACACAACAAAACTTAAAGCAAAACAAAGAACAAAGGAAAAGAAAAGCAGAAAAGGGAAAGGCTAAATAAAGCACACTCAAAACACTAAACCTACTATAATACAATACAGGGGTTACCTGTTTTCAATTCAAAATTTGATAGAGCTTCAAATCCTGACCATTGTAGGTCTGGGGTAGTACTTCACCATCTTCATAGGCCAATTTGAAGGAATTATTCTCAAATGTTTGATGAATTGTGAAAGGACCTTTCTATAGAGTGTCGAACTTTTTATGCATTCCTTTAGAAGCATTTCTCTTGTCCCAGAGCAATACGCTGTCTCCCACCATAAATTTTTGTGGTCTTGTTCTTTTATCAAATAGTTCTTTCACTCGCCTCTTGTGTTGCGTAATATGATCAAAAAAATTTTCTCTTTCCTCTTCAAGTTTACTTAAATACAACATTCTCTTTTCCAGGCCATCTTTATAGATATCATCTTCAATCATTGTTCTGAGTTTGTTTGTGGCCAGCTCCAGAGGTAGAGGTAAACTTGCTTCAGTTCCATACACCAATTCGAAAGGAGATACACCAATTGCTCTCTTGGGTGTCACCCTATCTACCCAAAGTGCTTCAAAAAAATTCTTGTGCCAGTTCTTTTGATTATCTGAAACTAGCTTCTTAACAATATTTACTAAGTTTTTCTTGCTAGACTCAGCCTGGCCATTCCCTTGAGGAAAATAATCTGATGAATGACCAACATTTATCCCATACTTAAAACAAAAATCTATAATTTCAATTGAATAAAAATAGGAAGCATTATCCATTACTAATTTGATAGGAACACCAAACCTGACTAAAATATTCTCCTTTATGAATTCACATACAACTTCAGAAGTGGTCTTCTTCGTAGCTTTGGCCTCCACCCACTTAGTGAAGTAGTCAGTTGCAGTTATTATGTATTGGTGACCAGCACTGGATACTGGATTGATAGGACCAATAAAATCAAGGCCCCATTGTTGAAAAGGTCCTTCGATTACAACAGGCCTCAATGGTAGGGCTACTAGCTGAGGATGCCTAGAGAACATTTTACATTTTTCACACTTTGAAACCCAAGCATATGCATCTTTATACATTCCGAGCCAATAGTAACATTGTCTTAATATCTTGAAAGTTGTGACTAAATAAGAAAAATGTCCACTGCAAGCCTCATCATGAAATGTCTTCAACAGCTTTTGTTGTTGTTGTTTATCTACACATCTAAGAAAGGTGCCATCAATAGCTCTTTTGAAGAGTCTACCATCCTAGATTACATATTTGGCTGCCTTCAGTTTAAGATCTCTTCTTTATTTTTCATTGAGGCCTTCGGGACATTCACCATATGTTAAGAAATAGGAGATGTTTTCAAATCATGGGTCATAGAGACTTACAACTAACACTAGTTGCTTTTCACTTGGTTCCTCTCACTCACCAGCAATTTTATTTTTTGCAATTGCCTTACATAAAGCATTTCATCTTACCAACTTAGTAGGCTTAATCTCTATGTCATATTCTTGTATCTTTGCTATCCATGCTCCTCTGACATTGCAACCTATATCATGTTGAGTCAATACACTCTTAACTGTTATGTCTGGGACAAAAACTATTGAACGTGAATGCAGGATATAGAACCAAAATTTTTTAAGGGCTTTAACCATTGAAAAAGCATATTTTTCAATCGGGGAATATTTGAGTTCATGGTTCTTTAGGGGGATGCTCATGAAAGAAATGGGAGCTTGTATTCCTTCCTCATTTTCTTATACAAGGATAGCTAACAATGTATGTTCAGAAGCATAGCAATAAATAATAAAGTCTCTTTTATAACTTGGATGACACAATACAGGGGCATTGGCAATAGTAGTTTTTATATCTTGGAACGCTTGTTTTCCCACCTCATTCCACTTGAAGTTTGAATTTCCTTTCATCATATCCACTATGTGTTTAGTGGTTTCCACAAAATCAGGTACGAATCTTCTGAGAAAATTCACCTGACCAAAGAAAGATTTAACCCCTGTTTTACTTGAGGGCAGGCTTAATCTCTAAATAGCTTTCACTCTTTCAGGGTCAATCTTAATACCTTCCTGGGAAACTATATGACCAAGGAGTTTTGCTTCTATCACACAGAAGACTAACTTCTTAGGATTAAGAGATATCCCATGTTCTCTGCATCTCTGTAAAACTTTCCTTAGATCTTCCATATGATCTTTCCTTTTCTTTGAGAACACAGTGAGATCATCTAAGTATATAACTATGATCTGATCTTTCATATCTGCAAAGGTTTTACTCATACATCTTTGAAAAGTTGCTCTAGCATTGATCAACCCAAAAGGCATCCTGTGATATGTGAATGTACCCCAAGGAGTAGTAAACGTTGTTTTATGTTGATCTTTCTCTTCCACTTCAACCTGGTTGTAACCCGAAAAACCATCAAGCATGGACATCATTTCAGAGCTCGCTACCATTTGTAGTAAATAGTCCATATTAGGAAGAGCAAAATTATCTTTTAGAGATGCTTGGTTCAAATTGCAGAAATCAACACATATCCTTATCTCTCCATTCTTCTTCCTGACGAGCACTATATTAGCTATCCAAGTGGAGTGGTGGATGGGATATATTATTCTTGCTTTCAACATTTTATCTACTTCCTGAAAAATGGCATCTACAACCTTGGGATTATAATTCCTTTGTTTCTGTCTAAACGAGACTGCATCTGGCTTAAGTGGGATTTAATGTTTTACTTTCCCATCTCTGTAACTCTTCAAGTCTTCATAACTCCATGCAAAGACATCTTTGTATTCTTCAAATAGTTGCTTTGCAACTTCTCTTTCTTTAGGAGTACAACATTTTCCAAGATTAATCATTTTAGGATCATCAACTTCTCCAATGTTCACTCCTTCGTATTCACCTGTAGTAGGTCCTTTTTCTATTCTCTTTTGTTTTATATAAGCATCATGCCTATTGAACAATTTTTCCAAAGCCACAAAATATGGGGGAATGATATTACCTTTCAACTGAACTTCACCATTTTGATGGTGTTCCGTATTTTCATGTTCAAAGCTGAGCTCGTCATTCTTAAGGAACAACTAAAAAATTTTATCATCACTGAAGACTTGCCATGATTCCATGTTATCTGGAACAGCAGACCAATACACAATTTCAATCTGATACTTTTTGTCTTTGAAGTCTGGATGGGGGAGTAATAGGGAAGCTGAGACCGCTAATGAATCAGCTTTAGCATTCATTTCTCTTGGTACTGCTTCAATAGAAAAAGCCTGCAAACCTTCAATTTCATCCCATACTCTGTTTCTATAATTTTTCAGTTTGTGATTTTTAACAGAGTATTGTCCTTTTACCTATTTTACAATAAGCTCTGCATCACCTCGAGCTTTTAAAATCTTTACTCCTCTGTCCTTTGCTGACATGATTCCCAGAAGTAAGGCCTCATATTCTGCAGTGTTATTTGTATTCCCAAATTCTAATTTGAAAGCCAAAGGTTCAAGTTCTCCTTCTGGGGATATCAATACCACACTCGCTCCAGATCCTGTAGAAGCACAGCTTCCATCGAATTCTAATGTCCAAATGCCTAACGCATCTTTACTTTCATTGGAAACCTTAGCAACCTGCTCTTCATTTGTTTGTTCATCTAGATCACTTTCAGTAAAGAGCATGTAATTACCAAATTCAAGCTCTTGGTACAAAATCTGGGCTTTAGGATCGTCTAACTTTAAAACTATGAATTTAGCCTTTTCTTTAGGTTCCAATTTGATTTTCTTGTTTCCAATGGGTATCACAGCTTGAGACCAGTCTAGCTTTATTTCACCCCCTAAATCTTGAAAGAAACATCTACTCAATAATAGTCCATAACTAGCTGGGATGTCAGCTACCAGGATAGTCAACAAGAGCTTCTTCTTAGGATGTGCAGCTAAGGCTACTTGAGAATCTTTAATTTGCCCAAGTAAGGGAACCTGTTTGGCATCCATGGAGTAACACCTTCCATGTACTTTATTGAGATTAAGTCCTAAGGCTTTGGCTACAGACTGAGGCATAACGTTATCTGAGGCACCTGAATCTATTATGCAGTTACTTAGCTTGCATCCATTGATATACAATGAGATATAAAAAGGTTCAGGTTTTTGTCCGAGAAATGTTGCTAAGATGGTAGAATCTTCCTGATTGAATAGGTTAGATGTTAAGGTCTCCTCTTCTTTCTCAACTGTCACATTATGATTAAGATTTGGGACATCATTTTTACATCTATCTACAAGTTTTTTTAACTCAGCAGGGTGAGATTTCAAATAATCGATAGTAGAAATTTGAACCTTTGATTCTTCATAGAATTGAATAAAATCAAAAGATATCTTGTCTTTACCCATTAAAGCAGAGGATGTCCCTTGATCAGTATGTGCCTTTCTCGTACAAGAATTGGAATTATCTTTGTGAGTATGAGTAGAGGTCTGATTCTTCATCTTTTGCTCACGAGTCAGCATTGTGTACGAAGTCCCATCAATGGTTGCATAACACTTAGCCTTGGATTTAGAATCCGATTCATATTCTAAAAATAAATTTCCAGAGTCGCCATTTGAGTATGAATCAGGCTGTGAACTAGGACTTGCACTATTCAATTCATTAGTGGATAACAACTGCATCATGCGTGCAGTTTCTGGACAACTAGTACTATCATGGTCTGTAGTCAGATGAAAATCACACATATTTCCCTTTTTGGCTGCAGCCTCAATTTGCAACCTAGGTTGTGCACCTTGAAGCTGTGGGAATTTTCCATCGTTGTTCCTTCCTAGTGGATTCTAATAATTCCTCTGGTAAGACTGGTTAAACCCAAGCAATTGTCTCTTCATAGCTATCAATTTGTTTGATAATTTTTGTATCATTTCCTCAGATGATGTGGTATTGCTAGAGCTTCCTTTCGTTTGAATTTCTCGCTTCCATTTTCTCGCAGAAATAAGATCATCTTCGAATTCTATGGCCTTCCTTTGCGCATCTGCTAAATCTATGGGATGAGCTCTCCTTAGATCATAGTTGATATCCGGAGGCATAGCACTAATGAAGAAAGTCTTCAGGTTACCAGCCATGGGTCTATCAGCAGCGAGAATTCTATTGTTAATCTTATTAAACTTAGCAACAAAATCCCTCATGCTTATAGCTGATTGCTTCTTAATCGAAGTCAATTGTGTCAGTAACGCATGTTCATCTTCCATAGTTTTGAACCTTGCCTCAGATTCAGTTCTCATCGAGTCCCAGTCAGTTATGGAATATCAGGTAAATGGTAGAACCAGTCTGCTGCACTCTCTGTAAGGGTTTCTACGAATAATCTTACAGCAACATCTTCATGTCCCACTCCTAATATATGGGTAGCTGCAAAGAAGGCTTTAATGTGTTCATCTGTAGTAACCTTCCCGTCACCCAAGAATTTAGGGAAATTCTTCCTTGAACTAGATGGAAGTGGATGATAAGCATTTAATGCTAATGGTCCTATCGTTGCGACCCATGGAGTAGCCATGATTGTTCTGGCAACGAACGGAGGAAAATTAACAACAGTCGAGGGAGTGGTGATTCCATGTAAGGCCAATACCTGACAAGTACACTGAGAAGCACTAGTGTTCTAATTTTGAACAAGGGAAGGTGGTCTACTTCGACTCTTCTTTTCACCTCCCCACTTTGGAACTTCTAGGATGGGAAAGCCAAGTTCTGTAAGCTTATCAAAAATGGGGTCTTGCCCACCTTGTTCCTTGGTACTTCTTAAGAACCTTTCCAAGATGTTGGGTTTAGTTTATCTCTGAGCCTATTGTCTAAGTTGTCTTTCTGCCCTTCGGATCTCTCTCCTTTGAACAACTCTTTCTAAGGCTTCAGCTCTTCTTTCTTCTTCCTCTAATACCTAGCTAGCGTTCTGATAGTGTTCAATATTTCTTTTGTGTCTCCAAACAAAAGTATTCAAGGATGAAATAATGTCCTCTTGGTCATCTTGAAAACCAAGGTTAGGTTGTAGCACTGGAATTATGTTTTCATGAGGTAGTACCATTTTTCCTCATGATAGGTTTTTTTTAATCAAGAGACTATTCATCTCCCCAGCAGAGTCGCCAAAAATCTGTTGGTAAACAGATTGTTCTTCTTTTAATTCTTCTCTAAATTTTCCCAATTTGTTATAAAGAACAATTGTACGCAACAGTTGGGAAACTGTTTCTAAGAATATCTAGTTTCCCTCTTAATTAAGGTACAGCTCCCTATATGGAAAATCTTTAGTGAATTATGTTTCAAATCTAATCCCTACTACAAATAAGTTCTTTACCAGAGAACAGTAAAGGAAAACCAAGATTCACCCAGGTAAGTGAAATCTCAGGCGAGATTTAAATGCAATATGTTGTGCTATGATCTTCACACTCTTATGAATTTCTCAACAAAGCAATCATGATAGATGCAAATATGAAATGAAATGCAAGCTTAACTATGCAGATGAAACAACTAACAGATACTTGTTGTGTTCGAACCCGCACAATCTTATGACTTCTAACGCACAACAAAATATCACAATGCTTAAGAAGAAACAAAATGGAATGCATATGAACGAAACACTTAACGAAAATATTTCCCACAACTAGTTTCAACTCTCTGATTGATTTACCAGTTTAATTAAAATGAAATAACAAAATGAAATTCTATTCACTTAATTACTTCAACTTAACATTTAAGGAAATATAACATACAGAAGAAGAAAGCAGACAGTAAAGAAATGGCACAAAACTCAGTTGTCTCTGCAACAAGATTCACACCAAAAATTCACCGACCCTTCCATTAATCATTTAACCTCATACATATAGAAATGAGAGATGACTGTTACAATAGGAATACCAATCGGTTCATCTTCTCAGAAGACAAATGGCAAGATGCCAATTTTTCATTTACAAAATTTACAGAATAAAACAAAAGAAAATGAAAAGGAGACATTATTTTGACTTCTTCCCCTTTTCCATTTTCGCTCTATATGCCCTGGCAGCAACTATAATAGGAATTAGCTCATCATTGCTAGACACGTGTACATTTGTGAATCTTAAGAGCCATTTTGAATGCTCTCGAGCTAATTCCTTTACAGAATTCATCTGACTTGTTAATTCTTCAGCTGCCACATGTATGCATCCACTCAATGTCTATAAATCTGTCATTCTGTTTTGACTATTAGGAGCGATGCTTGATAGGTTACTCAAATATACAAAGAAGTTGTTCTTCATCACTTCTATTCCAATCAGAGCCTTTCCTTGACCAGTAGTCTGCAGTTCAAAATGCAGTCCTTTCACCAACCTGAAAGCTCTGTCTTGAGTCTTCTTTACCTTATCTTTCATTTCCTTAAGCCCCTTTTCTGCTTCTTGAATCATCTCCTGTTTGAATTGCATGCCTTGAAGCCATTCAAACAGGGGCTCATTACCTTTCTTCAGAATCTTCACTTCAACTACTTCTTTTGCCTTCATCTGAATGATCATCTTCAGAAGGGAAACACAATCTTCACATCTTCCTCTCTCTATGGCCAGAGTATGTTGATTAGATGTGAGGTTATCTTTCTCAGTCTCTAGTTGAATGATAACATTTCCAATCTGATCAATCAACATAGCTCCATCCGAATTGAGCTTGTCAATCTATTCCTTCTCGATCTAATCGAAATGTTAGTCCTTTTGCAGCTAGGAGATGAAGGCTTGTACTTCCTCTGCCATGGGATTTTTAGCAGCAGGTACATCAGTAAAAGTTGCCAATGGGACAACTAGCTGCCTAATGAACCTCTTAAGCTCTTTTATCTCATACTTCATTCTGATCTTTGACAACTTGAGATCCTCCAATTGATTTTCTATGATCTCATTACCCGATCTCCATAGGCCCACCTTTGTATCATGCCTGGCTTCTCCAAGATCAATAGAATGCAGAGTAAAATCTCCAGGAGTCAGGTCTTCAATTTGCCCTGCCTTACTGGGTTTGGCAATCTCCATGGTCAGATGTCCTGTTTCTGGATCTTGTCCCAGAATTGACAAAGTTTTCTGCTTCTTGGCCTTCACCATGGCAGAACCAGAATGAACTGCCTGAGACACAATGTCCTTTGCAGGAACATTTTCATCCTTTATTTTCCTTTTTCTTTCCAGTGTGTCTTCAAGCCAGGACTCTGTTCGAATTACCTTAGAAGCTTCTCCTAATGATTTGATGTTGAACACCTTCTTCTTCACTGGAGTCTTCACTATTGTTTCTGAGGAGAAAGGATTCTTTGAATCTCTAGAAAGGAGTCTAGATGAGCTTGGAGCTTTTTCCTCCTCTTGTGTTCCTCCTTCAACCTTGTCCAATTCAGTGGATTCACTACTACTAGAGTCTCCATATCCAATCTCTACTACCTAAATTGGAGAACCAGGTGGCTACAAAATGGGAGCCTTCTCAGATAGAATAGGGCTATGATGAAGAGATGGAGGTGGTGTAGTATGAGGAGAAGGGACAGGTGTATTTTGTGGAGATGGAGATGGGGAAATGTGAGGAATGAAGATTGAAGGAGAACCACTATCTTTTTCCTTATCAGTCTCTTTTTCTTCAGTAGTAGACTGGGTCCCAATAACTGGCAGAGAGCCACCTTGAAATGTTGAAGATATGGGAATGTTCTTCTCAGGTGGTTGATCTCCTCCTCCTACAGGCATAGCTGGTCCTTGAGTGGATTCTATTGATACATTGGGTGTGGCACTATGAGAAGAACTGGGAGTAGCAGCAGCTGGAGACTGTTGAGAAGCTTTGCCCCTACTTTGGCCCTTCTTGGCTGTCCACTCTACCCATTTTCCTATTCTTTTGATGATCCTAGCCACCATAACATCGAGATCTTCATCTATATTAGTGTAGGGCTCTGAACTTACTGGGGTATTTCTCAACTTTGTTAAATATGTATTGCTATACATATTATGGCCATCATCCTCTAGCCCTTCTACATCCAAATTGATACCATAAGTCTTTACTTGATCCACCGTGAATCTAGCAAAGGCACGATCTCTACTCTCCAGCTCATTTTTACAATCTGCCTAGTAGTCCTCTATGGTGGTGATATGTTTGATTGTGCTTCCAATCTAAAGCACATCTTGAGCATACCCATTCGGGTCAAACATGGGTCTCAAAACTTTGTACTCTTGTAATTTGAACCTTCCTTCAAATGCTTTCACCATGTTCTTAGCATCTAACCTGGATTCACAGCTATAAGCTCCAACCTTTATAGGGAATTCATATCCCTTCTTTTGCAGTCCAGCACTCAACGCGTTCACCTAGAGAGCCTATCTCATGATCTCCATCAACACGATCATGTCATCCGGGTATCTGGGCATCTCCAAGGGAAACCCATCGAATGCTACAAGACGCAAATAGGAGAAGGATGAGAATTGTATAAAGAACCAACCAAACTGACTGATTACTGCCATTGTTTCTGGGCTGAATCATCGCTCCGGACACCCTTGGAGTTTTCCAAAAATTCTCATAGTGAACGCATCATTAACTCTAATAAAATCTGCATAACTGTTTTGTAGCTGCAAGCATGGATAAAATTCATAACTTTTAACATTTTTTGGCGCATCCTTAATTCTAGGAAGGCCTGGCCATAACTGTAAGGAAGCCAGCATATATATCATGAAGGAAGACATATAAAATGAATTATAAAACTTGGCTGCACTAAGAGCCCTAGATAATTGCTCACTGACCTCAAATGCCCAGTCAATATACTACGAATTTGAGCAAATAAGTTGCACCAAGAAAAAGTATTGCTCTACAAAATTAAAGGCATCTACCTCACCTTTGAGTCGATGCAAAAGAACCAAAATATCCACAATCTCTGGCTTGAGATCAGTGCCAAACAAGGTTTTAGGGACCTTACTCTTGGCTCCCCTTGGTTTCTAGAACCAAGACTTCATGATTTCTTTCCTCCATACCATCTTTTTCAGGGAGAACTCTGACATAGCTCCTCCAACTATTAATGTGGAGAACTCCTCACATTCTAGGATTCACAGACAGTTCACCACTGCTTGCCTATCAACTGAAATCAATACACTCTGATCAGGCAACAAAATCTGCTTAGTGTCTGGACTATAATGATTGATACATTCTACAATCAACTCCTGAGCTTGAACTACCACAGGAAATCCAGCTGCCTCCACCAGTCCACTCCCGCAGAGCTTCTCAGTAATAGGATGAATTGGTTCAGTCCTTATCCTTCTCTGAAAATCTAGAACATCATAGAAGTGGAGTGAAGTATTTGTGATGTTCTTCCATGTTGATTGGACTCCACCCAAACCATCAAATCTAGAGAATCGAGCCATTTAATCAAACAGATGTAGAATATGAAACTTGAAAATGTAAATGATTGCGAGAAATAGCTTTGCAAGTACTGTATTAGCAATGTTCAATTCAATAGGATAACGATTCAAAGCAAGAAAATGGTAATTTGAAAATCGGTTATACTATTCTTTATATAGAAACCTCAATATACCCGTTAGGTTTTCAAGATCCGCGCCACACAAGCAAAATAAATGATCAATCCGTTAGACTGATGGTTATAACAGATTCCTTCGTGTCTTTTCACTTTTTCGTTAGCTTAACGGTAACTTTCTTTGTTACTAACTTACTTTCTCGTTTTAACCCTATTTCAGAAAAACCAAAACAGAGTACTCCCTAGGGCGAAATCTACTTAGCTAAATTCCACTTGAAACAACCTTATAATTCTAGCTAATTTGCTTCCATTTCTTCTCCAAATGTACCTTGTGATCATGCTCGCAGTTATGATTTTCAGTCAGATGTGGAAAATAGATTTCAAGGGTAGAAAACCTGCTGAGGAGAAATCAATTTCTATTTCTCCGCTTTACCTTCACTTTAAGTTTTCGAAAAAACCAAAACGGAGTACTTTGTTGGTGGAAATCCGCTTAGCTCGATTCTGCATTTAGACTCCTTTCCAGATGTGTCTATTCACTTTCCTTGTATCCTTTAGGCTTCTTGTGATTAATTTGTTACATAACCAAGCTTGCAAGATTAATTTTTTGGACAATGCGGAAAATTGCCTCTGAAGGTAGAAACTTCGCAAAGGAGAAGGCAATTTCCAATTTTTCGCGAAGCCTCCGTTTTGTCTTTTCTGTTTTAACTCATTAATCTATTTAAAATCTTTCTTTTACTCATCTCAATAGGTTTTAAATCATTCTTGTCATTGAAACATCTCAAAATTTAGATGATCTTATGCAAAACATAACTCTTCCTTCTAAATTTCATCATGTAGACTGCATTTACATTTCTGGCAGAGTTTCACCTTCTGACTACGAAAGTCCGCAGGAGGAGAAGTCAATTCTGAGTTTTCTGCCAATGCCTTTTCTGATCACTTTGGCAATTTCTGAATGATTCCCATGCTAGAATATGATGATAATCAACTGACTTGTCCATAACTTCACTCACCTTTCTATTTTGAAATCTGCAAATCGTATTTATAACTCATTGCAGAATTTTACCTTCAAGGTACGAAAGTCCGTAAAAGGAGAAGGCAAAACTAAAATTTCCGCCCCTTCATATTTCTTCATATTCAATCCGAATGATCTGCAAGTAAATTCATCTGAGGTAGTATCCTTTGAGAATCTCCATCGAGTAAGGATCTAGACTACCCAAATGAACCATGACCATGAGAAAACCCACCCGGCTATACAATGTGCGAGAAGGGGGAAGGATGGAAACCCGATGGAGAAATTCATCACCTAAAGAGGGAAGACCTATTGACTTGACAGGACCAAATATGACGGAACTCCGATCTCCACTTTGCAAAATTTCTATGGGATTAAAAGTGGGGCAACACTCTTGACATCATCAAATTCAACATCATTGAGAGAAGATGCAATATCAATCATCGTATTATTATTATTCATCTTTTCATTCATTTGATCCACAGTTAGAGGACCAGTAGGTGTGACATTTTCATTCTCCAACCAATGTGTGACATTATCTCCTATACATGAAAGATGTAGCTTCATTTAGTCTTGACATGAGGAAAAGTTCTCCTTGTTCAAGTTTGGAGGCTCTCTTTTATACATCTTGATGTTTTTCTTAAGTTCCTTTAAACTTCTTTCTTCAATAACTCAACTCCAATACCAAATTGTTAGATAACTAAGAGGGGTGGGGTGAATCAATTATATCCAGTAATCTCACAGTCTCTTCAAACTTTTCATTATCATCAAACCAACATAAACATTAACAATAATAACTTCAATATGTCCAATCACTAGATAGACATATCCAACTTAATACTTAACTCATACATCAAATTATTTCCAAACTATTATCAAATTATTCTTTGCATTACCCTATGTTAGTAAATTTCCAATAATTACCTAGTGATATCTTAGTTATTATTGAGTTATAGTATATTGTAAAACATGTAAATGAACTTCCATTACAAATAACATTCACATAATTAACACCAATATTTTTAACATGGAAACCTTGTTAAGGGAAAAACTACCTGGGACTACAACCCAAAAATTTCACTCTTCTAAAGCAATATATGTTAGGAGACTAGCTTGTTTAAGGTTACATACACTTTGTTAAAGTGACCTTGTTAAAGTATTTCACCAAAAGATCATCTAGACCTTATCACTCTCTGTTAGGACTAAAATGAGTGGTCTGTTTTAAAAGACTTAGAAACACCACTAATCATTGTTACCATATAAGATTTCACAGACTTGTTAGGTCCACTCAGTGCTTTTGAGATTGTTTGCTACAATGGTTAAATAATGACAATATAAAGTGATCTGTTAAGAATAGAAACTACCTTTTCTTATTTAGATATATGATCTTTTACTCACTTGGATTATTATGTCTTCCACAAACTCTTCTTCTTCTCTTCTCTCTATTCATCTTAATATTTTGTTGATACTTGAGTATGGAAGTGTTCTTTAGATGGTATGGAAGTGTCTTTCGCAATATTTTTAAAGGAGAGTTTATATAGTTACCATCAATGGTAAAAAAGAAGGAGACACAGTTATCATATGAAGAAGCAAAGAGGGAGAAATTATAGATAAAGAAAAGTACACACAAAAGAGGGAGACGTATGAAATAATTACCTATGCAGCAATTAGATAGAAAGAGGTATTTCCATTAAGAGATAGTTACCATATTCATGAGTTCATGATCTGATATGATAGAGGAAGCTATTAGGAGCACTACTAGATGTGTTTCATATCAGAGCTACATAGATGAGAATCTAAATGAACCTAAAAGGGAGATTATTGGATACTAAGATGAGATCCAGAATGAAACTAAGGATATTAATGAATATCTATTACTAATCACAAAGGGAGTTAATTGAAGCAAGTCAAGCATTTTGGATTGCATGGTAACTAGAGGTGTTGCCATCAATGCCAAAGAGGGAGATTATTGGACACTATAATTGGAAAAATTATTATATTGTCATTGATGTCAAACCTTATCACTAAGATAGTTGCTACATGAGTAGAGTGTCACATCAAAATGATTGATGAGGAGGATTTGAGAAGGAGTGATAATAAGAGGACCTAGTGAAATAGTTAAGTTATGAGGAATTACAATGGGCACTTGATTAGATGGACTTTGACAAGATAATGTGTTGTTTAATCATAACACTTAGTGATGAAGATAGTTGTGTTGAAGCCTAGAAGAGATGATCAATAAAGAATAGATACTTAGGCTTAACTGAGCTTCAATGCAAAAGATTAAGGAACTTATAATTGAAGTCCAACTATACTAGTATAGACTGAGTAAATAGTAGAAGCCGAGAAAATTTAGTATCGACCGAGTGCTAATAAAAGACAAAGTAACTGAGAAGTTGGACCAAGTGCTAGTATATGGATTGAGTGAAGACAATATAAGCCAAATAACTTAGTGTAGTGATGACCAAGACCGAAGAACATAGTTTTTTTTTAGTGTCAACATTTGTTATTTTGTGAAGGAATCTCATTTCCTGGCTGACCTAGTTAAATTCTTGGAATATGTAAAGCATGTTGAAGATAAGTATTGATGAAATAGAACATTTAGAACATGAGAAACCATGTTTGTGTGTTTCTATACATGGATTCAAGGATAATTTTGGAGAAGTTTCTAGAGGATGAAGGAGGAAACAAAAAGATGGAAGGATTCAATGAATCTGACCTAACCCTAAGATCAATAGTGGTGTTTAAGAAAAAAAAGACTAAGCTACCTATTTAAGGAGGCATAAGGCCTAACCTAGAAGAGGTTGGAGCAGTTATTGATTTAGTTGATTGGTAAATTTGAGTAGAAGGATGAATAGTGAAGAGTTGAGGTGAAGAGTGATTGCTTGAAGAATTGCCAAGAAAATCAGTGATGAAGATGATAATGGAGGCCAGTAATTGAATCAACTGTTGAACCAAATTATGATCTATATTTTCAAAGTGAGTTGTATTTATTCAAATCAACCTGTTGTTATTTTCTAACCATTGTATCATTTTGAGATCCTTTAATCAAGGTGATATTCTAATAGAATGATCTTAAGTCATCTAATTGTTGGAAATATAAGAGGAGTAACTGAGAGGGGAGGGGTGAATCAATTACCACTAAAATAAATCCCATATCTCTTAGATTTCAATACAAAACAAACTCTAATGACAATTGAACTCTGTTGAAGCTCGACAAACACATAGAAAAATGTTGTAACTCGATAAACATTGAAATGGCTTGGTAAATGCTTAACATGAAAATCTTAAGATATTATCTGTAATTAATATTATTTTAACTTAGTTTCAAATGCATAAGAGAAATAGCATGAACACGCTTGAAACCATGATTTAACGTGGAAACCCAATTTGAGAAAAAACACCAATTGTAACTAGTTACTGATTTTCACTCTTTTGAAATGAGCCTTGTTAGGAACCAACCCTGTTAAATGTTACAAAACACACTGTTAGGTCTGACTTTGTTAGAGGATTTAATCACCCTGTTAGGAATGGCCTTGTTAGAGGTCTTTAGACAATTCAATAGAAATGCCACCTTGTTAGAGGTTTTACAAATAGTTGTTAATCCAACTCTGTTAAGAGATTTAGATCACTGCTACAATGGTTAGAGAGTAACAATGAGATGACCTAATCCTAATGCAACTAAATTGTTGATTACAGATCTCAATTCTAGATTGTATATTTGATCATTCTTTATCAAATGTATCTTTGCATCACAACAACGATATTTTGCTTATCCTTCTAATTTGTTTCCTCTTGGCATCATCAGATCTTCAATTATGTTCTACACATTCAATCCTCAACTTGACCTTATATTTATATCTTTCATGTTGTCAAGTCAGCTTGAATACAACTTACAATAATTAATATTCATCTTCTTAGTTGGATAGAACCAATAGACAATTCAATTGAACTCAATATGCCAAAATAAGAAAATCCTTCATTAACCGACCCTACTCGGTAGACACTAACTCAAAAATGATTTTTCTGTATTAACCAAGTGAACTTGGTTAACACTACGTATTCACAAAGTTCCTTTGGTAGCTGAGTGAGCTCAGTTAACACTAGTTCCATCCAACATTTTCGTCATTAATTGAGTGAGCTCGGTTAACACTCAACTTCTACAAACTCTCCTTTAACACCTGAGTGAACTCGGTAGATACTATCTTCTGAACTAGGCAAAATATGGAATGCTCAATAGACACAGGAAATTGTTTTTAATGCCCAAGTGAGCTTGAAATATAATGTCTAGCAATGATATGGCAATTTGTGTAACATTAAAGACAATACACAATTAATCAATTGTATTCAATAATATCCCTCTTTGGCATCGATGGCAACCCAACATGTCATAATGCAATGAAATTTTAGAGAAAGAATAAAGTAAGGAAAATATCCTTAGTTTCATTTCGATTATCATCCACAAGAACTCCCTCTATTAGTGTGAACTTTTTCTATCTTCAGTTTCTCCCTCTATCAGAAAACTTCTACCTTCAATATCTTCTTCTGATAGAAAACTCTATCTTTGATATCAAACCAAGTTCATTCTCTCTTTTGATATCTCTTTCTCTTTATCTTTATAAAATTTCTATGAGATATGATAGTAAAATTCTCTCTCTTTGACATCTCATTCCAAAGACAATATTCAATGAATATCATGGTACCTCATGTACCAATTCATTTGCAATATGCCCTTTATCAATATCACACCAATTGGTTGATCTTCAACATGCTCTAATTGATGCATTACTAAACTTCTTTTAGTAAGCTTTAGATAGGGGAATGACCCCTAGCTTACTTCTAAGATACAAAAATGCATCCTTAGGTAATGGCTTGGTGAATATGTCTGCAATTTGTTCTTTTGTATTCACATATTCCAATCTTACTTCTTTATCTTGTACTGATTCTCTCAAACAATGATATTTTATAACAAAGTGTTTTGTTTTGGTATGCATCACTCGATTCTTTGATATATTAATTGCACTGGTGTTATCACAGTATTTAACCACTGGATCCTTGATCTCTATCTTCATACCTGCCAAAAATTGTTTGAACCAAACAATATTAGAACAATTAATTATTGCTACCACATATTCTATCTCTACTATGGACTAAGAAATAAAATTCTATTTCTTGTTTGTCCAAGACACTAGTCTTTTATCAAGAAAGGATGCTCCACCACTGGTGCTCTTTCTGTAATCAGTACTTGCTACCCAATCAACATCTATGAATACCTTCAAATCCAAATTGCCTCTTATTTTTTTCCATAAACCATAGTCTTCAGTACCTTTCAGATATCTCATGATTTTTTTGATTGTCATCATGTAATTTTCTTTGAGATTTGCTAAGAATCTTGTGACCATACCGACTGCTAATGCAATATCAGGCCTTGCATGCACTACATACTACAATTTTCCAATCATTGATTTGTATGTGGTCTGATCTACCTCTTTAGAATCATCATTTTTGGAAATCTTATGTCCAATAGACATAGGGATTCCAACTATTCTTGATTCTTTCATTCCAAATTTCTTTAGTATCTCCTTGATATATTTAGATTAAGTAACGCAGATACCATCTTTCTTCTATTGGATTTGCAATCCACCAAAGAATTTTCTCTCCAAACATAGGCATCTCAAATTCTTTACTCATTTCTTTCGAAAATGGCTTGCACAAGTCATCATTTCCTGTGAATAAAGTGTCATCCATGA
The DNA here is from genome assembly GCA_028749045.1 of Cupressus sempervirens. Lineage (NCBI taxonomy): Eukaryota > Viridiplantae > Streptophyta > Pinopsida > Cupressales > Cupressaceae > Cupressus > Cupressus sempervirens. The sequence continues at coordinate 60,558,710 of CM053785.1, read as the reverse complement.
ATATTTCTGCCAACACAATCTTCTTGTCTGGTCCTTCTTTGATATACAGACTATTGTTATCATTTGTTCTTTGAAAATAAATTGTATCAAGTAGTTATGAAGTCTTTCATACCAAGCTCTAGGAGCTTGCTTGAGACCATATTATGCTTTATGTAATTTGCAGACCATGTCTCTTTTGCTAAGATCTACAAAACCTTCAAGTTGTTCTATGTAGACTTCCTCATCAAGAATTCCATTCAAGAATGCAAATTTTACATCCATTTGATAAACTTAAATCCTCTATGAGTTGCATATGCTAGTAAAGTTCTAACACCTTCTAATCTTGCAACAAGAGCAAAGGTTTCACCATAATCAGTACCTTCTTCTTGAGAGTAAATTTTACATACTAACCTTGCTTTGTTTATGAAAACTTCTCCATCTTCATTTAACTTATTTATGAATACCACTTTGTGCCAATTACATTTTTATCCTTGGGTCTAGGGGCAAGAGTCCAAGTGTTTTTCTTCTCTATCTATTCTATTTCTTCATTCATTGCTTCAATCTAACTTTCATTACCCAAAGCATCTTTAATATTTCTAGGTTCAAATTTAGCAAGTAAACATGTACCTTTTAATTTGTTTCTTGTCATTGTTCCATCTGCCTTATCTCCAATGATATGATCAGGTGCATGATGCCTGTTAACATATTTTGCTAACACATGTACTTTGGATTTGGAGTTTGTTTCACTGATTTCTTCATGATCTTCTATGATAAGCTTGAGTCCCACTGTCTCTGACTCGGGTCCATCAGACTCGGTTTGGTCTAGTAACAGCTCAGTAGCTTTTGATTGCATCTCAATTCCTTTAGACTATGACTCAGGTTGCACTAATTGCAACTCAGTAGCTTTTGGAGATTTTGGGGACTCAAGAGGTGAGACCTCCTTTCTTCCAGATAGATTTGGTAGAGTATCAAGTTCATAGTAAACAAATCTTATGTAATCCTTAGGCTCTTTGTTGCTTTCTTCTTCACTCTTTTATGAAAACTCGTCAATTCTCACATGTGCACTTTCCATGATTTTATAAGTAGACAAATTCAAACATTTGTATGCTTTACTTTTGCAGGAGTATCCAAGGAACATGCCTTCATCACCTTTGACATCAAATTTACCTTTCTTAGATTCTTTCAAGATATAACATTCTCTACCAAATACTTTCAAGTAACTTACATTAGGTTTTTAGCCATAACATAGTTCACAAAGAGTTTGATTTGAGTCTTTCTTCAATTGTACTTTGTTCAAGGTATGCATTGTAGTGCTGATTACTTCCTTCCAGTATTTGATTGCAACATTCTTTTTTGTCATCAATGTTCTTGCACAATCCATGATGGATATATTCCTTATTTCAGCTATACCATTCTTTTGAGGTGTACCAAGGGTTGATACTTGTATCTTAATTCCTTTTTCAATGCAAAATTCATTGAAATCATTGGAAATGAATTCACCACCTCTGTCTGATCTTAAAGATTTCAACTTCTTTCTAGTTTCTTTTTCTACTCTTGCCAAATACCACTTAAATTTTTGAAAAGCTTCAGATTTTTCTTTTAGATACATTATAGTCATCATTCTAGAATAGTCATAAAAAAAAAGAATGAAAAACTTATCTCCATTGCAACTCTTTATTCCAATAGGTCAACTAGTTTTTCCCATCTTACCAATTTGACAATTTTTGCATAGACCCATATCAGGTTTCCTCAAGTTAGGAATACCTCTTACTCTTCTGTATTTGCTTATCTTGACCAAGTTATCAAAGTTCACATGACATAATCTTTTGTGCCATAACCAACTTTCTTCTACTTGAGCAATAAAATATGAACTTTCACTAAGATCTAGATAGAATAGATTACCTTTTGTTTCTTTGCCAAATTCAACCAAATCTCTGCATACTAAGTTCTTGTAAAGGTTCAAGCCTATAGAAGATGAGCATGCTCTCCTAGCACAACTCACTCAAATAAAGAAGGAGGCAAATGATGGAATGCAAGAATTTATTGCTAAGTTCAATAAATTAGCTAACAAAATTCCTATTACTTCTCAACCCACTGCCACGAATTTGAGGTGTTTCTTTATCAACACTCAACTTCCTGAAGTTAGCTTTTTAATTTGAAGGGCTGCCTCTACAACATTGGCTCTCGCATAATATTTGGCAACTAAGATTGAAGATGATCTGATCCATGCAGGAAAGATTTGCAAAGATGCTAGCCGATTCAACAATAATTCCTCCTCAGAATCATCTTCATGGGTACATCTGATCCACTGGTTCAAAAGCTGGAAAATGAACTTCTTGCTCTCAAGAAACAAATATCTCAAGGTTCATATGGAACACCATATAAGGATATTCTAAGGCGACCTTATCCTAATGCTACAAACAATTGTGCAGCTAAGAATCAAAATAAGCTTCCTCCTCCTCTGGAGAAGCTTGCGCTCAAAGCACCACTAAGTAACATAGCTACTGGTTACTTTGAAGCTGATCCACTGAATGACAATCAAGATGAATATCCTTTTGAGGATAATGTTGCTCTATATCATGATGATACTCAAGTAGTTGACAACTCCACTATTGGTTATATGCAATACAATGCTGCAGAAGATCACGAAATTGATTTTGTACAAGCTTATGCGATGATGACATGTTCACAAACTAAGTTGGCTCAACAACAAGAAGAGGTTGAAAAGAAATTGGATGTTCCTTAAATGCCTATTATTATTGCAAAGAGGGCGACAACATTGCCCAGTCTACCTAATGATTGAGCTAAAAATAAAGTAAGTGTTGATCAAACTATTCCTACATCTACTGTTTTGAAGCCCAATATGCCTAAATCTCAAGCTGAAATTTTTAATTCTTCCTTAGAAAATTCCTTTCAAGCTTTTCATATCATAGATCATGCTAAGAAGACCAAGATTAAAATGTTTGAGGTAGAATACCTACAAGCTTATCCAAGTCAGATGGATAGACTTGCTAAATTTGTCAAAGAATCCTAACCTACTCAAACTAATTTGGTCATTCTTGAAGTCAAGAGTATGCCAAATAACTTAGTAACCATTCCATCCTCCATTCCGAGGAAGATTGAGCCTTTTTCTCTTTCTCTTTTGATCAATTGTTTTAAGTTAAGTAACTGTGTCATGGATTCAGGTGCCTCTGATAATGTCATGCCTACCAAGGTTGCAGATGCCTTAAGTTTGACCTTAACTAAGTCTTTTGGTAGTTGCTATTCTATGGAGAACAAACAAGTGCCTCTGAAAGGGAAAATCAAAGATGCTCAATTTGCCTTTGCATCCTTCCTAGACAAAAAGATCAAAATGATGGTCTTAGTTGATGATGTACCAGCTTCTTATGGTATGTTACTTGGTTGCAATTTTTGTAAGGATGTAGGAGGAGAACTTAACATGGATATGACTGAAGCTAGAATACCTATTAAAGGTATCATACATAAATTATATTGTGAAAGAGAAACAAAGTATGTGGTAGTCAAATCCAATGATCCACATGCTCAAATTCTCTTTGAATCAGCAGGGATGGAAAATTATTATCTACATGCTAATGAAATATCTGAATTTGCTAAAGACTAGACAGATTCTGAAAGCTCTTCACTATTATTAGATACTGAGAGATTTGCTGATGCCATAGAGGAAGATATTATTCCTGATGAAAAATCTATTCTTAAAGATGATCCTATGGATTGTTTTAAGGATGAAGAGATGCATTCTGAGAGTGATTCTACTGATTCTCTTGAAGGAAGAATTATTCTAAATGATTCTAGTGCCAGAACAAGTAGTTCTACTATTGTTTGGGTTATGGAATTTGATGGAAGTTGTACTTCTATGAGATCTGGTGTTGGAGTCATTTTTATTTCTCCTGATGGAGAATTCTTCCCTTTTTCATACAAGTTGCAATTTCCTAACACCAATAACATGGTTGAATATGAAACCTTGATATTGGGATTGAAAATGGCGTAGGCTAGAGGAATTCAGAATTTGCATGTTAAAGTTAATGTTGAATTGGTAGTGTATCAAATTAAGGGTCAATATCAAGCCAAAAATGACCAACTTAGATACTATCATGATTTAGCTTGAGATTACATCAAGCTTTTTTATGCCTTCAACATTTCAGGCATCCCTAGAGAATTAAATGATAGAGCTGATACACTTGATGTTTCAGCTACTCTTCTACTTCCACATTAGAATTTCGAAGACAATATCTATGAGATACAATTGGTCTACTGACCAAGTATTCTAGATAATTGTGAACATTGGCAAGTATTCAATGATGATAATCAGATTATCAACTTTCTTGAAACAAAAGAAGGTTTTGACGAAATGTATTTTGAAGGAGGTGAGTGTCATCCAAATGAAGTGCTCTCTAAGGTAGATCCAGAAACCAGTCATGAAGTCATTCAACTTAAAGGGATCAAGATTCCTGAAGGTTTGGTTTCTTTGGAAAAGTTGTTTGATAAACATGATAGGTATATCAAAGAACAACAAAAGGAAAGAACCAGGTCTATGGAACATTATGAGAAACACAACATTGGAATGGATGAAGACCCAAAGCTGGTGAACATTGGAAATTGGTGCACAAAGGAAGAAAAAGAAAAGTTCATTACTCTTCTTCATGAATATAAAGATTTCCTAGCTTATTCTTATGAAGATCTGAAATCTTTTTGTCCTAAAGAAGTACAACATGATATTCCTCTAAAATTTGGTGCAACTCCTTTTCGCCAAAAGAAGAGGCAATACAATCCTAAGATTTGAGGTACCATTCTGGCTGAAATCCAAAAGATGCTTGAAGCAAGTATCATTTTTCCTACTCATCATTCATCTTGGGTAGCCAGTATTGTTCTTGTCAGAAAGAAGAATAGCGAGATTCGCATATGTGTGGATTTTTGCTTAATCAAGCATCTCTTAAGGATAATTATCCATTTCCTGTCATGGACCAAGTATTGCAAGTTGTCATTGGTTTGAGATGTTATCTATGCTTGACAATTTTTCTAGATATAATCAAATTGAGGTCCACGAAGATGATCAATATAAGACAACATTTACTACCCCATGGGGTACTTTTGCATACAGGCAGATGCCTTTTGGTCTTATTAATGCTGGAGCAACTTTTCAAAGAGCAATGGATCTTGCCTTTGATGGTTTAATCAATGATAGTATTGTTGTGTACTTAGATGACTTGATTGTTTATTCCAAGAAATGTCAAGATCATTTCTTTCATCTCTGACAGGTTTTGGAACGGTGTAGACAACATGGTATGTCTTTAAATACCAACAAGTCATTTTTTTGTTTTGATGGAGGAAAAAATCCTAGGACACGTCGTGTCAAAGGAAGGCATTAAGATTGATTCTAAGAGGGTGATAGAAATTCAAAGCCTATCACTTCCATCAAGTAAGATGATAGTTCATTTTTTCCTCAGAAAAGTGAATTTTCTCAAAAGATTTGTATTAGATTTTGCTAAACTTACGCATCATATTGTTGAGATGATGAAAGGCAAGACTACTTTCCATTGGAATCAAGAAGGAAGGAAAGCATTTGCAGAAATCAAGGACGCTATAGCACATGCTCCTGTGTTGGTATGCCCTGATTACACTAAAAGCTCTATTATGTATAGTTATGCTTTAGAGAATACCCTTTCTACTATTCTAATGTAGAAAAGTAATAAAGGTGTTGAATCACCTATTTCATTTATGAGTTGTCCTCTGAAAGCTCATGAGTTGAAATACAACCAAATAAAGAAACATGTTTATGTTGTTGTTAAGGCAGTAAAGCATTTTAGATTCTATATTTTAAACTCTCATATCATTACTCTAGTTCCCGATACTACAGTCAAGACTATCTTGACTCAGTAGAATTTGGGTACAAAAAGAGGGAACTGGATTGCTAAGATCCAAAAGTATGATATGGAGATATGCCCTACCAAGTTAGTTCATGGTAAGGGACTTTGTTAGCTTATGGCTAAAAATGAACCATTACAAGTAGAAGATGAGAATTCCTCCTCACTTCCAACTGTATTTTTTGTTAGTACAATAGATGATTGGTTCTCTGACATGGCTTATTATTTAAGTTATGGTGAATGCCCTCCTCACTTAACATAAAAAGAGAAAAGGAATCTCAAGTTGAAAGCTTCTAGTTTTGTTCTTTGGGAAAATGGTCTCTTCAAGCGAGCATTGGATGGAACATTTTAAAGGTGTGTTGATAAAAGTCAACAAGTCCGACTTTGGATTATTTTCACAATCAAGTATGTGGTGGACATTTCTCAGCACCTTTCACTGCTCACAAGATTTTGAGAGCACAATATTATTAGTCCACACTTTTTCAAGATGTATATTAGTGAGTAAGAAAATGTGAGTTATGTCAATAGTTTGTTGGTAAGCAAAAACTTGATGCTCTTCCATTAAAGCTAGTAGTAACTGATGAGCCATTTCAACAATGGGGAATTGATTTCATTGGTACAATTAATCCACCTTCAAGAAAAGGTCATACTTACATATTAGCAGCAATGAATTACTTCACCAAATGGGTCGAAGCAATCCTAATGAAAGGCTCTACATCAGAGATTATTTGTGGCTTCCTGAAGTAGAACATCATCTCACATTTTGGTGTTCCAAATAAGATTGTCGCAGATAATGAAGCTACTTTTTCTTCTAAGGAGGTTATTGAATTTTGTTTCAATCATGGGGTTACCTTGGCACATGCATCTGATTATTACCCTCAAGGTAATGGTCAAGCAGAATCAAGCAACAAAAATTTGGTGAATATCATGAAGAACTTGATTGATTGAAATCGGTGAACTTGGCACAAAGCTTTGTTTGATGCTTTGTGGGCAGATTGGATCACTCTGAAGCAAGCAATTGGAATGTCACCCTTTCAATTGTTGTATGGGATCAATGTTGAGATTCCAATAACTTTAGAGCTTCCCGCTCTCAAGTTGGTGCATGCTATTGAAGATGAAACTTATTCAGATGCACTGGATAAGAGAATTATGTTTCTTCAACAGTTGGAGGAACAAAGAAAAGAAGTGGTTGATATGCTTGCTGCTCATCAACAACAAGTGAAATTTCTTTTTGATAAAAGGCCAAGTATCGAGAATTTCAAATTGATGATCTTGTCCTACTCTGGGACACGAGGTGAGAACGAAAAGGAATGCATGAAAATTTTGATTCTCTTTGGCAAGGTCCTTTCAAAATTCATCAGATTGTGGGCAAAAACAATTTTTGGCTCGCATACCGTGGACAGCATCTGAAACATTACTTCCAATAATTAACAAATAAGTACCCCTTGTACATAGTTTTTGGTTTTTGAGTCTTTAGCTTAGTTTTTTGTTTTCTTTTTGTCACCTGACTCTATTGCCCAATGGAATCGATAAAGGCACTTAGAGAATTGGATTCTATGTCACTCTTTGTTTCCAAGAACAAACGAGTAACATTCCCCAAACAGAGCCAGCTATTGTCCTGCATTTTGTCACCACAAAATGTTGATAACAACATGAAATTTTTTCAAGCTAGTTTTGCATTTCTCTAAGCTTGAATTTGATTGTCAATTGCTTAATGTTGATTGATTGATCCATTTCAGTTCGAATATCAAATTATTTTACTGAAGGCCTTTGTCAAGTCTTTTTTGTTTTGCTTTCTGTCGAGCCTTTGCTTGATTTTTGAAGCCTTCATAGTCCTTTCTTTTCTTTTAAGCTTGTATTTTCTTATTTTTAGTCCTTTGGATTTGCTCATGTCATGCCTTTCATTTTTCCCTTCGATTCGATCTAACCTAGAGGTCAATTAGAGTTGTTAGTCAAGAGATATGGTCATTTTAGTGCCTCAAAAGTGGACATTTTAGGTGCAATAGCACGAATTTTTAAAATGATGTTATATTTTCATTTTGACATTCATTTTTTCAAAAATATGACATTTTACTCACTTTTTGTTATGATTTGAAGTTACTTTTATTTTAAATTTATAACTTAAAGTGACTATAGTGCACTATATGTTATAATTTTAAGTTAAGTTACTTTTAAATTTTTCACTTAAAGTGACTATAGAACTATATAGTTACATTTTAAATTTTTTATTTTAAAATCAAATACTTATCTAAATATCACTTTAACATAATGTTTATGTATTATATTGAATAATATGATGCATAAATGTTATTTTTTATCCATATTGATGACATTTTTTATAAATTTAAGTGAAATACATAACTTAAATGCCTCAAAGTGGATTTTTTATGTGCAAATGCATGTAAAAAACTATGAAAAGTGGAAACTTTTCATGTTATTGCATATAAAAACTCACTTTGAGGATACTTTTCATGCCATTACATCAAAAGCTTGTAAAAGTGGACCCTTTTGATGCAATGACATGAAAAGTAGAGTTTTTGTGCTTATGCGTCAAAAGGTGAGACATGTTCTAAAACATGTAAGTGACCCCAAAAGGTCTGATTTTGCCTATCAACACATTTAAAATATGTGATGCACTTCAAAAAGTGAGATTATGCATAAAGACATATTTTAAAACATGCAACAGACTCCAAAAGGTCCGATTTTGTATGAATACATGTTTTAAAATATGTAATGGTCATGAAAATGTCCTATTTTGTGAAGAAAATGTGTTCTTGCTCCCAAAGAATCCGATTTGGTCTATAACTCTAAATTTTCTTCATGGATTTGAATGAAATCTCTTGCATTCAGGGAATTTTGGATTGGTGATCATTTTGCCTCCATAAAAAATCAGTTTAATGAGCCAAAAAACATTTTTAAATCTCCCAAGCTAGGGCACGTTTTTGCAAAAAACTCCATAAATTTTCAAATTGTGAAAATATTTTTGCTTGGAATCAAGTCATTTTGGCCTTATTAGTTGATTACATTGCATTGTGATCATTATTTTGGTGTTTAAACACTAAATCATTTTGCTTGGAAATCTTGAAGAAACATGTTTTTGCAAAAAAATGTCTCAAGAGCTTGAAATATTCAAAATGTTGGAAAAAGGAGAGGATTTAGGGCACATTTTGGCATCTTGCATATTAATCTCCTTGTTTGTTGCCCTCCATCATTCAAATTTACAAGATTGGAAAAGTTCTCACCATTTTTGAAGAAGATTTCAAACAAAGAGCATCTTTTTCCTTCATCTTTGGCACTTATTTTTCATGTAAGTGGACTTTTTACTTCTTGCAATTTAATTCATGTTTATCTTTGCTGATTTTATGTATGAAATCATTGGATGGTTGCCATTTGTAAAAATCTTTTCCTTAGAATGTGCATTTTTCCTTTAAATATGAAGTTTTCTTTCATTTTCATGTTTTTGGTTCTTTCCCAAGTTCCAAATTCGAATTTAAACTTTGGAGTGTTAGTGTAGTTTTTTATTTTTCCTATTTTGTTAGGTTTTTCCTACACTTTTAATAACCTCGCTTAGGTTAATAAAGCATGTCTTATTGGGTGAATGGTTGTGAGGTGTCACCTTCCTACATGTGAGCATCCATTAGCTATCTTGGGAAGATACTTTGCTATCTTTAGTCCGATAGATGGTTGCTCCTCATTGGTTGGTGTTGCCACCTCCTCCCTCTTCCTAGCCTGTATAAGCATGCTACCTGGCTTGTATTTGCATCTCTTGTTTTTGCATCCTCTTAATGTTATTTTGCTTCCAACATTTGCATTACTCTCTTGGAGACTAACTCTGTGTTGCTATTTTGATTTTGTATCATCTGCATTCACAGTTTAGATATTTACTCTTTGCACTAGTTTTCTGGGTTGTTAATCTTTTCAGATTCTAACATGGTATTAGAGCTTTTCTATGTGCAAGAGTAGATTTTAGTTTCCTTATTTGAGAGATTCGGGGGGGGGGGGGGGGGGGGGGGGGCTAATAAACTTTATTGTAGTTTTTTGAAAAATGAAGTATGCTCTTCTCTTGCATCTTTGGATGATCCTGAGAATCAGAAAAGTTTTGACAAAAATGGTTTTTCTCTGGGGTTTCAATCTCAAATCTGACAACCAACTTGCATATTTGGAATTTTCAATCAGTTTTGCAGGTTCCAGCATGCCATTGATGGACTTAGGAAGCTGATCCAACATTTTCATGTCATATTTTGGTTGCTGGGGTCGTTTTTTGATTTTTGGAGCCATTTTTTACTGTTAAAGGCATCTAATTTACACTATAGCAGCATCTTCTGTACATTAGCAAGAAAAATGAATTTTGAATTTTGTTCGCAGCGCCGAAAAACCATTTGGGTATCTTTTAGATTTTGCATGCAAGCTGTATATTTTGCAGAATCGAGCATGCAAAGCTACAGCCATACCCCTCTTCGTTGGCAGTCGCAGATTTGAATGCAGTTTTCAAATGTCTCGTTCTTGCTCATACAGACTCTGATTTTGATGATTCTTGTTATGAACTTGGCTATTTTTTTGTGCTCTATCCACTAGTGGAGTTGTTTTTTTATTTTCATGCATGAATTCTTCAGAAATTGCAGATTCTCAGCCGTGACTGTGCACAGTTCTTGTTTTGGAAACTTCGGAGGATCATAACTTTCTCATACGACCTCGTATTGAGGTGATTCTTTTTTTTGAAAGTGCATGATTTTTTGAGTAGATCGCATTGGTGCTATTTTTTTCCTTGATTATTGTGCCCAAGTTTCACTTCTAGCATATGCTCTTCATGAGGGTTTGTAATGCATTGAAATCAAGACCACTAAGTAATTCTTTCTAGTGATAGTTGTAAACGCACTAAAATAAAGTGCCAAATCATATTTCTTTGAGGGGGGGTTCTTTGATTGAGTAAAGAGGGGGGGGGGGGGGGGGGGGCATTATCGTGGCTGGGTTCTCTTCTTTCTAGCATTTCTTCATCATGGATCAAACAAATATGCCGATCCTAACTGCATACAATTACTTTGAGTGGAAATCACGCATGACAATTCACTTAAGGAAAGCTGGATTAAATAGGATAACTATGGACTTGAAACTGAACCTGCTAAAGATGAAGATAAGCCTAAGTGGTTTAACAAATGTGATGAGGCATTTGGAACATTGTGTTTGTCTGTTTCTCCTGACTTGCTATTTCACATTGAGTCTTTGGATACACCAAATGAAGTATGGACAAAGCTAGAAACACTATTTGGCACACAAGATTCAATGAGGGGTCATATGTTGGAAAATGAATTAATTAGTTTGAGTCCAAACAATTTCAACACAATCCAAGATTTCTTCACCAAATTGAAATTACTAAGGCTTCAGTTAAAACAATGTGGAGTTGAAAAGAAAGATGAACAACTGATTCTTAGTATTCTCTCTAAGCTAAGTTCAGAATATTCTATTTGTCTGTACCTTCTATGCTACTAAGGGTGCACTTGGTACTCAATTCACCATGCCATCTTTAGATGATTTTGCTGTCAATCTCACTCGAGAACAGGACAAGCTAATCCAGATGGGCATTCTTAAGTCCTCTAAGTCACATGCCTTGGCTGCCAACCAAGGCACAAAAGAACAACAAGGACAAAGTAGTAACAACAATAGTAAAGACAAGAAACAAAAGAATAGCGAGGAGAAGAAGGATCAGATGCCAGTTTCTTCAAAAGCAACTATTGATACACCATCTTCCAAGGGCGATAAGCCTAAGAAAGAAAAGGTCAAATGTGCTTATTGTAAAAAACCTGGTCATGATGAACATAAATGTTTGCAGAAACAACTTGATCACTTGACATACATTCTTGAGAAGAATAATATCAGTGTTCCTAAGTCTATCAAACAAAGTTCTAATGAAGGGTCTAACAAGGAAAAAGAAAAAAGCAAGGGGAAAGGAAAGGGCAAGGCCCTTTTTGCAGTTGCTTCCTCACCATCCACTTGGGTTCTTGATTCGGGTGCTTCACACCAAATGGCTTCATCTAAAGAAGAACTTGCACCCTTGGAGCCGTGTACTATGCCTTCTATTTTGATGGGTGATAACACTCTTGTTGAGGTGTGTGGGAGAGGGTCTGTTGATGTGGGGGATGGTACATTCCATGATGTTCCTTATATACCCTCATTGTCAACTAATCTCCAATCGGTACACCAGATCACTCACACAGGTTTAGGCAAGTGGGTTGAGTTCACTCCTAGTTTAGTGGAGATATGTGAGTTGCACAATGATTCTACAGTTGCAGTCGGGAGAGCAGATCATCGATCACGACTCTATCTGTTTTCTCACTTTGTTCCTGATCCTCCTTTGACTGTTTCACTCACTCACTTTAATGATGTGAGCAGATTATGGCATGAGCAGTTTGGCCATCTTAACTTCCACTACTTGCATCAGTTTAACCAGCAGAGCATGGTCACAAGGTTCCCTTCTACTTTGACATTGGAGTCACTTGGAATACATGATAGATCTTCTGATGGGTCAGATTCACTTGAGCAGTCTTCTACCTCCACTTTTGATGCAGAGAGTGATTCAGAGGACTCACCTCCTTCCTCTCCTAGTCATCATTTACAGGTTGATGATTCTCCTCTAGATTCTCCATCTTCTAGTCCACTTTGGGCTAGACAGACCTTGCAATTTGCAGGTGATTGGGTTGGGGATCCATCAAACACCAAGCAGACTCGTTCACAATTCAAGGATGCTCTACATATCTTCATTGCTACTGCCTCAAATCCACAGTCCTTTCATGAGGCTTCTGGTATTTTTGAGTGGGATATAGCTATGCAGGTAGAGTATAGTTCCTTGATGAGGAACCGCACTTGGGATCTTGTTCATTTTCCTAAGGGAAGAAAACTTGTTCGATGTAAGTGGATCTACCGGACAAAATTTGCAAGCTTTGCTGGGGGTGTGGGATGCTTCATCTTTTGGGGGGGCCTCTTCCTCTCACTTGGAGTCCTAATTTTAATTTTCTTTGGGGAGTCTCTTTTCTCTCTCTTTTGGGGGAATTTTATGTACATGGGTACCTCATCAGGCTTGACTTGTCGGGACCCATTTCTACATCCACCTAAGCTTCACTTATGGGGGGGTGTTAGTGTAGTTTTTTATTTTTCCTATTTTGCTAGGTTTTTCCTACACTTTTAATAACCTCGCTTAGGTTAATAAAGCATGTCTTATTAGGTGAATGGTTGTGAGGTGTCACCTTCCTACATGTAAGCATCCATTAGCTATCTTGGGAAGATACTTTGCTATTTTTAGTCCGATAGATGGTTGCTCCTCATTGGTTGGTGTTGCCACCTCCTCCCTCTTCCTAGCCTATATAAGCATGCTACCTGGCTTGTATTTGCATCTCTTGTTTTTGCATCCTCTTAATGTTATTTTGCTTCCAGCATTTGCATTACTCTCTTGGAGACTAACTCTGTGTTGCTATTTTGATTTTGTATCATCTGCATTCACAGTTTAGATATTTACTCTTTGCACTAGTTTTCTGGGTTGTTAATCTTTTCAGATTCTAACATGGAGTGCATTACATCTTGGCATGTTTTGGGTTGTTTTCAAAGGTATGTTTTTTCTTTTGTTTTGGTTTTGTGTGCTTGTTTGCCAGTTTTTCTCCATTTGGAGAAGTTACAAGTTTTTTCCCAAAAACTTGTTTTTCCTTCATTACATGTGAAAGCACTGTCATCTTTCACTTTCCATTTCCATGTCATTCCATCTCACATCTCATCTGACAAATGTGATTACATGTTTTTCATCTCATTTGCCATCCACACATGCATGTAATCTCATTTTTCGTTTCCATTTTCATCCATCTCACTTTTCGCTTTTATTCGCACAACACAATTACATGAGATGTCCTACGTGTAATTGCATTCAAAAGGTCCGATTTTGATCAAAATTCATATTTTGAAAAGACAAAAAGATGTCATTTTTGCTTTCCATGTACTTTGACTTCTTATTTCCTCCAAAAGTGACTATATAACTCATTACCTTACCTCCATTTTTCATTTCCATCTTCTCATACACATTCATGCTTACATGAATAAGTACATGTTTTCACCTTATTACATGCTTTACATGCCATCTTTCATCCACATATACACGTAAAGTGTACCTTTCATTCACACTTGCATCTCATTTCACCTTCCACCTTTCGTTACATGTTGCATTTACATATACACATGTTTCATACAATAAAGCTTTGAAAATATTAAGTCACTTTTGAAATTAGCAACTTTCACTTTGCACACATTTCGATGCATTTCACCTTTACACATTTTCATTCCATTCCATTTCTTTCTATTTTCCATTTTCAACTTTCATATCATTTCATTCCACATTCTATTCATTTCACTTTCACTTTCCATTCCATTGCATATACATATGTCTCCTGTTTGAAAGTTACTCCTTTTTTGAATCTTCAGTACTACTCTGAAATTCACTTGCATGGAGATTTCTTCTGATGATGTATTTATGTTTTGGGATTTTTGTGTTGCAGCACAAGCACAAGATATGTCCTCACCATCCAAATCCAAGGGTAAAATGAAATATCAATATGATAAAGAATTGGCTCATGCATCTCCTTCTTTAGTTACACCTGTCTTGGACAATGTGTTGGACACGAAGATTGGTCATGTAGACGTGGCTAATTTTCTATAAAGGATTGAAGCTCCAACTACTCATGAAATGAAACATATTAGAAGAAGCAACATCCATTTGGTTTCTATGTTTCCCATGGTGGCTATAGAACCTGATTTTGTTTATGGATGTGCTCGATGGTTCACTCCTAAAATAAGGACTATCAAAGATGCTAATGGCAAGGTTATCATTAGCCTTGATCCTAAAATTATTAAGCAAATCTTCAAAGTTCCTCACAAATCTGAATGTGCTGATTTGACCAAAGAATTATCATTGGCTTGTTGGAATGAGCAAAAGAGCAATTATCTGAAGTATGTCAACCTTTATTGGTAAGACGAAAAAAGAAGCAATTTTTCTAGGTGGCCAAAGACTCTTCATCGGTCAAATTTTAAACAGGAATACAAGGATCTCATCATCCTTCTCAACAGGATCTGTGGTCTTAAAGATTCTTCCAATTTTGAGCCATGGATGTATACATTTATGTTTCAAATCATAGAGAACAAAGAACACATCTTTTGGGGAGAGCTTATCAGTACTGCACTTTTCCAACAGATATGCAATGTAGGAACATCAATACCTTTTTACATGAATTCTTATCTTGTTTACATTGTTGCTACCATGGGATCATTTTTGGGTCTTTCTACCAAAGGAGATTGTCTTCAAGTACCTATTTGGGAATACTATGACCAAATCACTTTGGCTAATAGTAAATTCCATTACAAAAGAGTCCAAGATGCCTTCTTTAGACATTATAGGTGTTTGTTTGATAAACAATTGTCTATCAAAAGAGTATCTGATGCAGCATGGGAAAAGATAAACCAGTACGACTACATTTTTCTCCAATTTCCCACTTTCACATACTTGACAGTTGGATATTTCAAGGGAGAGTCGTATACCCTACCTAGGTATGCTATAGATCAAATCATTCTAATGGAGTTAGCAAGACAACTCATGGAAGTGCAAAGTGATCAACATGCTTCACATAGACCCGAATTCGACATTACCTCAATTAGGCCTTTATCTATTGGCAACTATTCAATTGTTTTTGTGCCCAAAGCAAAGAATATGGAAGTAGAGTTGTAGTTGATTACATTGAAGAAGTTCAAGGCTAGATTTGGTTTTGATTATCGAGAGATGAATTCTCAGATAAAAAGGGCCTACACTCATGTTCATCGCATTGAAGATATTTGGATTGACATGAGAATAGAACTTGACATTATGAAGATGGATTATTGGAGGTTAACCTTGAAACAAATAATCAATCTTAATATGTTAGAAATCCCTCCATATTTCTAAGTTGAAGATGATGGCGACATCCTTGATCCAGAATTCCATCAAGCCGATTTTGATAAGAAGTGCCCTTTCCCTATTCAATGGCAACAAAATGAAGGTACATCTATCATGGATAGGTTTCAATCTATCCTAGTAAACACTAAGAAATGGTTGAAAATCAAAGGCCTTAAAGGAGTAAATCCTAAGATGGGCCTGGATTGTGGAATTTTTGGTCCTCCTAGTAGGAAATCACAATTAAAAATTACAAGGAAAGATGGTGCCTCATCTTCAAATGGCAAGAATACCTTCAAATTCAAATTAAAGGGTGGAAAAGAAACAAAATCATCTCAAGTTCCTGAACCAATTCAAGAATCAGTGGCAGAATCAGAAGAAAAATTAGAAATAGAATTCAAGAAAGAAGATTTAGATGAAGAAGGAGAAATTAGGATCACATCTCCTTCAAAGCCTACACAAGCCTGCATGTCTTCTCTACATGAAGAGCCATTTTTGCATGAGGTTGATGATGATGTAGATTCATTTTCTACTATTTCCACTCATTCCATTCTAGTCTCAGAAGTTAACACCATGACTCTTCCTATTTCATCAGCTACTCCTCGTGTTCTTGCAGATGAACAATATGAACACTTAGCAAATGTGTTTGAAGATTTTTTGACTCTTACCAGTGGTCATGTTTCTCAACTTGATACATCTTTGACATGATTTGAACACTTCATGACAGAGTCTTCTCAACATGTTTCTATGCCTTCAACTGTACAAACTAAATCATGCTAAGTCACTACAGATATACAATATGGATCAATGCTAATGGTCTCCATTGTGCCTACTTCTATAGATGAAAGTTTTTAGCTTGCCTACATGGTTGAGTAGAATAACAACAAAGAGAAGGAAGGTGGTTGTTCCTCCTGACAATCTTCCTATAAAGAAGACTAAATCTAAATCTTTGAAAGACATGGTTGTTTCTAGAATTTTGGTTGATTTTGACAAAACCAAATATGTTGAGGTTGCTGAGCCCTTAGTAGATAAACCTATTGAAGATCTTACCCATTCTGACTACAACTTTACTAAGCTTGAAGTTGGAAAGAAATCTTGTTTGAGTTGTTTAGAAGATGCAAAAAGTAATCATGAGATTTGGGAAAAGAAGAATCAGTTGAAATAGGAGATATCTCGTTTGAATGAGATCATCTAGAAGTAATCTTCTCAGAATGTTATTTTTACATCACAAACATCTAAAGAGAGAAGGCTAATTGAAGTTTCTAAGTCTTGGATATAGGAAATCATTGCTGAAGGAGTTTGAGCTATCACAGAGACAATTGTTTTTCTAAGACATGTCAAAGAGATGAACAAAATGGAACTAAGCTTAATTTCTTCTTTTACTCAAGAAGCAGATAACCTGAAGAAAATCCTTGAGGATTGCGATGAAATGATAAAATTTGATCTGGATGCTATGGTCTCATGTGACATTCTTTTGTCATGTAAAATGTTCTTCAGATTTCAAGGACTCATTGGTTACAAGGAAGACACCTTAAGAAAGTTGACCAGAAAATTGCAAGTGGCTCTTGAAGATTGTCAAGCAGTTGAAATAAGCCTTACTTGTGATTTGGAGCAATTAGGATGTCATGTTATAGATAATCTTGGTAATATTTTGGCAGTAGAGAGAGTGAATTCATAATATACAATCAGGATCAATGCTGATGTAGATTCCAAAGATTTTGGTTCACACACAATGAACAAGTTTGTTTTGTACAAATCCTTGACAAAACACTTGTTAGATAATACAACAACAAACTCCCAAGTTGTGCAATCAGCATATGAAAATGCAGTGAGAATTGAAGCCATATCAAAGACTATGGAGATTGTTGATCTTTCCATAGTGTGTGACGACATTGTGAAATTCAAAGCCTTAAGAAGCAATCTCTAAGATTGTTGTATAGTTTTTATTTCATAGTTGTTTAGAATGCCTTACATGAAAAAGTGTAATTGCATGTAATGCGAATTGCATGTATGCAAAAGATGTAATGCAAGTTGCATGTGCAGTTGCATGTAACCCTTTAGTTTCTATAGTTAGACTTGGTCAAAGTTGGTTGAGTTGCTCCCACTTTTTCCTCCACCTTTTTCTCAACTTCTTTGCCTATACAAAGGAGTGCCCCCCTCATTGTAAAATAATCATTATCTTTATGCCAAGAAACTTTGGAGAAATTGTGTCAGCATAACTTTGTTTGTGTAAGCACTATTTTGAGAGAAAGTGAATACAAAGGAGCATTTGAGACTTAACTTTGATTAAGGGAGATTGTCATTTGAGTGAATTGTAAGCTTTGTCTATAATTCATCCAAGTTGTCTTTGATTCATTATCTTGTGTTATTGATAATTGTTCTAGTGAATTGAATAAAAAAGAGTTAAGAAACAATTGAAGCTAGAGCTTTGACCAGGAGCAATTGTGAAAGTGTATAGCTAGAAGCTTTGTTTGTAGCTTATATTTTGTTCTTAATTTGCAAAATAGTAATATTCTTTCTTTTAGGAGTCTTTGTGCCCTAATTGTAAAGTTTTTTCCATATAGAAGTATGACCAGACTTAGAGCCAAACTGGTACATTTTTAGCTAGCCTTTGAGTTAGTGAAGATTTATCGGTATCACTGTTTTCAGCTCTTGAGAGAAGTGTAGTTAGAGATTTACCTTGCCCATTATTCGCTCTACAAGTAAGTGGATCATTTCTTGAAAGTTAAGCCAAAAGGATATTAGTAACACCCTGTTTATGAGATCTCTCGACTTCTTGCTTACCTTGAGTTGATCCAAAGAATGATGAGAAGGGGGAGGCTTCCCTTTAAGGTAGGAGAGACTCTGTCTCACACGCTGTGGCTGGTCATCCTATTTTGTGAATGGATTTTTACCCATAACTATCAATTGCAAAATATCCACCCAACACATTATTTTAAAATTATTAGAATTATTTTTAAAAGAAACATTTTTGAGGCGAATGACAAAAGTAAGGCAATAACCCACTATACAAAAAGGCATGCTTGAGAATGACAGGATACCAAATGAAATGATCCCATGTTTACAACATTTTACTTATTCCAAATACAACACATTGAGGGAGACAAAGGTACCTTAAAAAAGGTCGCCCAAGTATGGAAAAATATTGTTGTATTATTCATATTGACAAGCTTGTTTATTTTTGGCTTCTTTATTACCTAATAGTTACTACTGCTAATCAACTACTAATTTGAATCTCCTAAAGATCAAATAAAAATAATAAAAAAGGAAAATACTAGAGATCTACTTTGTACCTTTAGAAAGAGAGGTATATATCCTTCACACTTAAATGTCTACTGTATATTTATAAAAACAAGAATTAAAATTAAATTTATTTGTTTTCGATGTAGGTATAATTCAACACAACTTATAAAAAAAGGAAAAAACAAAAATTAAAAGAGCTTAACTCTCCCACAATTCAACATCAATCTACATGGCCATACAAACTCTTAAGTCTCCCAAAATGAAAAGCAATGAAGGTATAGTTTGCTTCTTGAAGAAAAATTGGTATATTTTGTAGCTATGTTAATGCCTATTTAATATTTACATATGCATAATTTCTAATATTTTACATTGATTTTAAAAAATAGAGTAATTTGAACAAGACTAACAAAAGGAAGGCATCACCAAAGATGACGAAAAATCTTGCTTCTTATTGGTCAAAAAAATGGATATGAGTTGGAAAATTTGACTCTATTGCAAACTGTTGGTGTAAATAAGTATTTACTTATTACACTTACTTAAGTTTACTTAGGTTAATGCATTATTTAATTATTTTGCATTATTTTATTATTTTTATTTGTGAGACACTTAGGAGTTTGCGCACCTTTTTGAGTTGTCATGTAGACAACATAGGAGTGTGCAACTCTATTTAAGCACATGGTGTCTACAACACTGTTTTGCGTGTCACACCCTTGTAGGCTTATCCTTACATCACCGCACTTACTTTCGTGCTTAATGGAGGATAACCATATCTGGTGGACATGTGCTTGGTTGTATGACACTTCATGGTGATGATTACGAGACATTCTAGAAGCTCTTCTAAGGCCTTTATATTCAGGCACTCCTAGTGTACTCTCAACCAACTATTGAATGCATTGTCATTCTGATCATACTCTCTCTCTCTTTGGTCTACTATGTGCTTGTGTTTGAGTTCTTAGTTCCTGGGTGAATTTTTCCCTTAGGCAAATTCTTACATGGTATCAGAGCATAGAGACTTTCTCATCACATAGTCGTTTGAGACCTCTTGCTTGCTTCATCACTTCAGCTCGCATCCGGAGTGCTGTAGAAATTGGGAGTGTCTAGCACCAGATCTGACCAAAGCTCGCATCCAGAGTGCTATAGAAATTGGGAGTGTCCAGCACCAGATCTGACCTTGCCATTGCGTTTGAAACACTGAACCGATGAAAATCGACTGTAAACTTGGCTACCTTGGCCCAAGTCGACTGTGAGGCAAATTTTTTTTGCAAATCAGAACCCGGAGGCCCCGATTTGCGGTATTTGTATGATCATTTTTCGCAGATTCAGTTAATTCATTTTTGGATATGTTATTTTTCTCCGTATTTTTGTCATATTTTTTGTCAAAATTTTGAAATTTTTTTGCCCTTGCGGGCACTAGCAGAGAAATTTTTTTAGCAGACCCGGGCAGTGATGCCCCAGATTTGCCATTTGTAGAGGGTTTTCTATTTTGTTGCAAGAGTTATTTTATTAGTTGCAGGCCATACTGCACTCGCATACACCTCTGCCAATTCTAACCCTCAATAAATTTCGGTAGAGTCTCTGCCGGCCACACCTCACGAATGGCGAACACACCGAAAATTCGGCAGGCTTCCTCTTAGTATATTGGTATTGGGAGTTTGTATTTAAAAAGCGCAATAAGTGCCTATCCCACCGATGTGGGATTAAATTCCCATACTCCGGTGACCAAATAAAATATTCTGGCACAACGATTGTATTCTGGCGCAGGCGGGTGGAAGACTTCCTGACATCGCTGCTACATATTCCAGCAGGGTCTTCTTATTTCTTGAGCGCGTGTGAGTTTTCGGTAGTGGTTTCTTTGCGAAGTTTTCTCTGACACGACTTGCGCTTTCTGACATTGTCACAAGTTTTCGACCCCGTTCTGTGATTTCCTTCCACCCACACAGGGATCTAGGCGTCAATTTTCAATTTTTGACATCGTAATTGCCTCCCTCCCGGCCACGTGAATAGCACCTTTTTCGGTGTCTATCATTTAAGGTTCCCGATGGCAGGATAAATTTGGCGTCAGCATTTTTGACATTTTCTAAATCAAATTTCGACACCCTGTCACATTTTTCATGACCGCAGATTTCCTCTCCCACCCATTGTGGAGAAAAGCCTGTGCCACATGGATGTATAACAGTCCGACATGCAGCAAATTTTTAATTGCTCCTCGTGTGCCAACTTTCTACACGTGGACAACGAATTACTACTTGCCACGTGTCCCTGACACGCATTTGCCACGTAAGCCCGGTATTGCCACGTCACCAGCGGACAACCAATTTTTTGGCACATCATCATCCGTACATTCCGTACAGTACGGATATATAGTCAACAGACACGTGCAAATTTTTGCTGACATCATCATTTTTTGGTTTTAAATTTGATGCCCGTCAAGACGTCATTTCCAGGCATTTTACAACTACTGTGATGACCATTTGACCGTCAAATTTAGACTCGCAGTTTCGCTTCCAGACCCCTCTATAGATTGCTTTTCAGTTTGGCAGCCTGACTTTGCGAGCCCATAACTTGGACATCCAGACTCCGATTCAAGTGCAATTTTTTTTGAAATTGTGTAGAATTTCTTGAATTTTCTAGTGGTGGTGTTGTTTTCTAGTTTTGGTGCACAAATTTTTTAGAATTTGCATTTTTTGGTGACTGTACCTACATAATCCTGTGTTTTACAACTTTAGAAGCTCCGTACGGGCACATCTGGTCACTTTTTCAGGTTCTATTTTTTTTTGAAAGTGTGTATTTTTTTGTCTACTTTTTAGATCTAAAGTCAAATTCTAGGGTTGTGTAGACCAATTTCTCACTTTCAGAATTAGGCCTTCTTTGGCATTGTAATGCTTTGATTCTTTTCAAAATTGTTGTAAAACTAAGCTAAAGTGCTTAAGTGATAGATTTTAGCCTCATAAGGTAGTTGTAAAAGAAAAATTAGAAAGTCCACTTTGTTCATTTTGACAAGTGGCCCATTGTAAACACACTACTTATAAAGTGCCAAAAGCATCTTTTTTGGGGGGATCTTTTGATTGAGTGAAAAGGGGGGGTGTGTACTGTGTTTTTGTGTCTCTCTATTGTGCTCTTTTCATTTCTGCATCATGGGTTTTAAATGTCCTCTTTTAACTTCACGCAACTATTCTACATGGAAAGATATTGCATGGAGTAGATTAATGGAAAAATGATATAGTCTTTATGTTGATGGTACAATTACCAAACCTATTGATGCTAAAGAACTCATTGATTGGCAAAGACAAGATCGAAAAGCTTTAGGTGTAATTAGGAGTTGTGTACATGGGAATCTTCTCTTTCACATTAAAAATTGTTCAGAATCTAAGGAAGCTTGGGATAAACTTGAACAGTTGTATGGTAAAGTGGATGAAGAAAAGGGATTTTAGATTGAAGATGATCTACTTCTCTTGGATCCTAAGAATTATGACACAATTCAGGATTACATTATTAAAGTCAATGAGTATAGGGCACTTCTAAAAGATTGTGGAAATCCCATGAAGGATGATAGGTTGATACATCACATCCTAAAGCGGCTACCTTTTGAGTACGCCAACTTTGTTTCAAGTTTTAATACTCACAAGTTAACCATGGGATCTGCTTACTAGAAGCCTTCCTTTGTTGGATTTGCAGACATGTTGATTGTTGAAAAATCTCACTTGGTGGATTTTGGACTCCTCAAGTCATCTAAGACCAAGGCCTTGGTGGCTAGTGATGATAAAAAATTGAGTCAAGGGGGGAAAAGCAACAAGAAGAAGAAGCAGTGGAAGCATAAAACATAATTTGAGACACAACATGACTCCTCTCAACAAGGTAGTTCTTCTTCAAACAAGAAGGGAAGTAATGAAAAGAAGGACACACTCTTTTGTGCATACTTCAAAAAGCCAAATCATGACGAGCATCATTGCAAGACAAAAAGAATCGATGAGTTAGAAATTCTACTCAAGAAGAACAAGATTCAAGTGCCAGGTACTTCCAAGGATTCTACTCCTACCTCTTCAAAAGGTAAAGGTCAAGCACTTATGGAAAACTCAAGTTCTTCGAAATGGATACTTGACTCAGGTGCCTCTTACCATATGGGTTCTTCAAAGGAAGACTTTTCTTCATTAAAGTAGTCACAGGTACCACACATCTTCATGGGAGATGATGCTAAAATGGAAGTTGAAGGGAAAGGACATGTCAAAATGGAAGATGGGGAATTCAAAGATGTTCTCTACGTTCCAAATCTAAGCTCCAATCTCCTATCAGTTTACCAAATCACTCACCTTGGAGATGGTAATAAGGTTGAGTTCCTTCCAGATTTAGTGATGGTGCAAAGTCTTAAAGATGATTCATTGGTAGCAGTGGGGAAAGTCAATGATGACAGGAGGCTTTATTCCTTCTCCCACTTTGTGCCTAAGAGTCCTTCTCAAGCCTTGTTAACTCACTCTACTTCAAACAACTTATGGCATGAGTGGTTTGGTCACCTCGACTTCCACTCTCTTTGGCAACTTTGCACAAAACACATGGTCAAAGGTCTACCTAATATCAAATTTTCTAAGGGAGAGTGTTCATCTTGTTCAGTGGATATGAATCTCAAGGAGAAGTATGATAAAGGGAAGTCTTCTCGAGCTCGGCCAGTTGTTCTTTAGCTAGTTCACGTGGAATTAACAGGACCCTTTGCAATGACTTTAGTCAGCCAAGGCTGCTACATACTCACATTTGTTGATGACTTTTCGAGATTCACTTGGGTCTTCTTCCTTCATCATAGGAATGAAGTAGTTCATAAACTTCAAGACTTCAAGACTCATGTTGAACATAAGTCAAGGAAAGCCATCAAGGTACTAAGAGTGGACAATGAGAACATATATGTTGACAGAAGGCTTAAGAACTTTTGCAGAATTGAGGGCATTGATCTTCAGAACTCACCAACATTCAGTCCGCATAAGACAAATGTTGCAGCTATGAGGATTAGGACTCTCAAGACCATGGCAAGTTGCATGATAAAGGCCAAGTCTCTCGATACTACATTAGAAGTTGAAGCCATTAGCAATGCTACTCACATACTTAATAGGTCTCCTCATCCAGCCTTAGATGGCAAGACTCCTTTTGAGGCATGGTGCGATAGAAAACTGGTTGTGAGTCACCTTAGAGTCTTCAGTTGTCCAGCATGGGCAAACCTCTATCTTCCAGGAGTTGCAAGGCACCGACACCTAGGCCTTGTACCTTTATCGGTTATGAAGACAATGTGAAGGCTTACAAACTGATGGATCCAGAGACACATGAGATTTTTGTGGAGAAGGATGTTCACTTTGAGGAAAGTTCTCCCAGCTTGTCCTCTACTCCTCTCCACACTTCATACACAATGGAAACTGATAGTGACACCAGCGATAGTGTGTCAACATGTTCAGACACTTGGGGTTCTGTCGATAGTTACAGTGAGAGGTCACATCAGTCCAGTCCACGTGCTTATATTGCCATAGTGAAAGGTCCAACACATCATGGTACATCTCATCTTCTACCTCCAGCTTTAGTTGACTTGGGAGATAGACTTGAGGACTTACATCTTTTCATTGATGAAGGTAATACTTCTACAATTGTTGTGAGGGCTCACTCTGACCCTCATGTCCATTCTCTACATGATTAATCTGCATAGGTTGGTGTGATTGTGGATCCTTATGAACAACAATTCATGGAGGTCTCTTTGTCAATTGAGGAGACAGATGGTTTAGTGGAACAAGTTCAACAGACATCCTTGCCAGATCTGCATTCATTCTTTTCAACACAGTTGGAAGGGGTAAACTTCAACATTAGTACAGGGATACTTGAGCAGGTTTCAGGGCCACCATACATCTTCAGGACTTTAGCTTTGCCTCTGTTTCTTCCTAAGGGGAGGAACACCTTTTTGCATTCTTGGACTAGCTTCTTCATCGGAGCAGCTTTCACTTGTTGGCGTTCTTCTTTTTTTTGGGGGGGGGGGGGGGGGGGGGAGCCTATTCTGTCTCTCTTCCTTCTCTCATTCTCTTATGTATATACTGGATGTATGTTGTAATTAGGGGGTCTTGATTACTCCTTCCATTGATGCATCCTCTTTCATCTCTCTTTTTGGGGGAGGGTTTTTCCCATGAGGTTTTCCCTCTTTCCTCGCTTTATGGGAGATTGCATTTGCATTATGTACATGGGTACCTAACATGGCCTAGTAGCCAGGACCCATTATGCATCTTCATCCTTGTTCGTAAGCTTAAGGGCATTCCCCTAAGTTGCACTTAAGGGGGGGTGTTGGTGTAAATAAGTATTTACTTATTACACTTACTTAAGTTTACTTAGGTTAATGCATTATTTAATTATTTTGCATTATTTTATTATTTTTATTTGTGAGATACTTAGGAGTTTGCGCACCTTTTTGAGTTGTCATGTAGACAACATAGGAGTACACAACTCTATTTAAGCACATGGTGTCTACAACACTATTTTGCGTGTCACACCCTTGGAGGCTTATCTTCACATCACTGCACTTACTTCTGTGCTTAATGGAGGATAACCCATATCTGGTGAACATGTGCTTGGTTGTATGACACTTCATGGTGCTGATTACGAGACATTCTAGAAGCTCTTCTGAGGCCTTTACATTCATGCACTCCTGGTGTACTCTCAACCAGTTATTGAATGCATTGTCATTCTGATCATACTCTCTCTCTCTCTTTGGTCTACTGTGTGCTTGTGTTTGAGTTCTTAGTTCCTGGGTGAATTTTCCCCTTAGGCAAATTCTTACACAAACAAACCATAAAGTCATTCACAAATAAAACTATAAAACTAAACAATGACTATTGTAATATTTCCTTCAATTATAGTTCACCAAGTCATCTTACATGCACAAATTCTTGTCTTATTGCAAATCCATTGATGGAGTAATCCTCATGCACTAGGGGAATGTACCTAAGCACACAAATCTCTTCCTTCATACCCAAATTGGGCATTGGATTATCTTTACAATGTGCACGATTAATCCTTCCTCCAAGCTATGCACACTAAAGAAGTGTCATTTGTCAGATTGTTTATGACATAGGATTTTGTTTGACATTGTTAGCCTACAAACTCTCACATCATTTGAGTAGACTTATTATGTGTTACGTCAAATTTAATGGGCATCATTCATTACATCTTTAGATAAATACATAGTAAATCCTTCTACGAGTCATTGTGTCATTGATCTACAGAATCATACTAAATAAAAAATCAAAAGGTCATTTTTTTGACAAAACAATGGTTTCCAACTTGGAAATGACTTCAATATCTGCATTTCTACAAGAAAACTAACTAAACAAGGAAAGGTTGAGAAAATCAAGTAATGCAAGTAACTCTATCGGGGTTATGGACACTTGACTACTAGTAGAGCAATGCCATGTAGAAATTGAGACAATACTCCTCAGGCTTACAGCTGCCTTTATGACAATAAAACATTATCTAATTTAATATTAGGAATGACTAAACTACATAGATTACTATGACAATGGATTTTAGACCATGCTCTCTCCAAAGAGGAATGCTTAATTCACATGTACACATTAGAATGAATGATCATTTCAACTCCTATGATGGAATGACATATGCAATCTACCTCTTGATCTAAAAATTTGTAGCTTGCAATGCTATTACTAATCTTACACACTAGGCTTGTCAAATATTATGCATTGTAGTTACCACCACACTCTTCACCTCATTTGTACAACCATTCAACTTTTCATTCTATGCCACAATTCTTAAACTTTCTTGATTTTCCATTAATGCAGGTACTTTTTTCTTCCCATGCTTGCCTCGCCCTTTCACACCTCATATTTCTCCATCCAAGACTTAGGATTGCACAAATATGTAAGAAAAAAGAGATTCCGTGAATCTAAAAAAGGTAGTTTTCATTGATACATTCTGCAAATATTGGGTACAACAACCCATTGTAATACAATTGTTCAAAAACTTCTTTTTGTACAATGATGAATATTATGTGTATTCAATTAGAATATATACAAACTATTACTATAAGATTTAGGTTATTGCATAATCTAGTAGCTAACAACAAATATATTTGAATTTATATTTGACGATAACATATAATGTCATGTCCAAATACTACAATTTTAAAATAACATTCCAATTATTATGACAAGTGCTTTGATATTAAATTAATGTTTACTATTTAGATATGTAAACAAAATAAATATCACAATCTCAAATGATACTCACTTTTTCAAAGTTTTACTTAACATTATAATTGCAAACTAAAATCTTAGTCTAATTATATAATAACGTTTCCTTCAAAGTTGTACAACATAAAATAACAACATCAATTCTATTCAAAGATTAAAAATACTCCAACACATCAATCAATGTTTACATATTGATCACACATTATAAATATTTTATTTTTAAAAATTATTGTTAATTAGTTCAATTATTGAAAGAATTTCAAAAATAATAAATCAACAATTATCAAAGTCATCTCATCCAAAATTGCCTATCAATTGTTCCTTTGCACCTCCTATGATACAAGTGCTCCTCATAATTACAATTACAATTACTATTACTATAGTACTTTTGAACCTTGAACAATTAAAATATTATTCATCTTAAACTACACTTATAAAACACTATTCGTACTCCACACATTTCACTTGTTTTTTAATACTTTAATTTAATTTAATTCATTATATATATATATATATATATATATTCAAATTTCTTATATGTGTATATATAAATTAATGATATATTGAAAACTAACTTTACTCTCATATATATATATATATATATATATATATATATATATATATATATATATATATATATCAAATTTCTTATATGTGTATATATAGGTTAATGATAAATTGAAAACTAACTTTACTCCTCCTTAATCAAATCTCCAATTGACTCTCTACAACAACAAAACCATCCAATACAATTATAATCCATCTTCTCCTACTTTAAATATTAAATCCCCAACCGGGAAGTAGGTAGGTTGACACACACTTTCGCTTTCACAAAAAGCTACAATAACTTGGCTTTGAAGATGGCATAAAATTAGGCCTTTAAAGTTTCTGATCCGAGTTTATTTAATTCAACTCCCTCACTTTGAAGTCCACGCTTTGCCCATCGAAAAGCAGTTCTACGCCATATCTGGACAGTAACTTGCCTTTAATAATACATATCATCGCTCAAATCACTTCGGAGCGAGGATTTGCTGTCTCTTTTTGGCTTTCTTTGTTTCGTTTTAGCTGCAATGGCGCTGCCCTCGACTGTTACCAGCACGAGCACGCTCTGTAATCATTGGTAACTTTCTTTTATAGCTCAATTATTGTTCGTATTGTAGTTGTCTGGTACAATTTGATCTACCTTCGAAATGTTTTGTTTTGAGCCTGTGTGGCCTTGGAAATTGAGAATAAGGGCCTGTCGTGTTTATGTATATAAGTCAAATTTAATGTTTCTCTATTAGAGGTGAAGACCCTGGTCTCCTGAGCATATCTTGTTTTAATATAATTCAAATTGGAAAACTTTATTTCTTGTGATCGAGGTGGAAGCTGTCTTATATCCCATTTCAATGCTTAACATGGCTGCTCCGAATTTGAAGTTGGAGCTCTCTGATGAAAGCCTAGGCGATTTGCAATATGAGCTTTTTATTCTGAATTTAATTTAACTTAAAAAAGTAAAAAAAAACTTTACTGATGACAGACACGCGATAGAGCGTAGATGAATTGGGGACATATATGGGTGCGCTAAATCCTTAGCCTCATCCGTCATCAATACTGATTATATTTACTGGGTTCTACTCAGTGTTACACAGGGACTTGCACCCCCTCCCAAACCTCGGAGTACCTGTCCCTGAGACTTCCCTGCACTGGGTACTTGCGTACCCAAGTACCCCCTCCTCTGCCATTTCGCAACCATGATGCCGCTGGAATGGGGATTTGGATTCTATTTGAATTTTGATTTTTGAATGTTACTATTGGGTATGTAATATGTTACTATGTTGAATGTTGAATGTTTCTAGTTCATATTGTAATTTTGCTATGTTCAAGTATTTTAATTTGTTATGTTCTACTGAAACATCATTTCATAACAAGCATTTCAAGTTCTATATGTATAATATACAACGCCCCTCCCTGCCCCGTTCTCCCCTTGCCGCTGTCCCCTAGCCATCTCCCCGCCATCCCGAAAATGAAACCCATTTTCCCCCATCCCGGAAACTCGTTCCGCCGTCCCGACGTACCCCAGTATTGGTGTTACATTGTTTCTACTTAATATGCATCCGGTTCAATGGTCGAACATTTTATGACAATTTTTGGAAGTGATTAAATGAGATTCAAACCTGGAGCCACCTACTTTACCAATCCTCCTATCATGTCATCTGCACTTAAATGTGGTAAATAGCCTCTTTATTTTACAAAGACAAAAAAATGGGTTTGTCCAAACTGGGTGCAGGTTAAGAATAGCCCGTTTTCTAAACTCTCAGTTGTTCAACAGACTGAATGTGTTAATACTAATGCTTTGCCTTAATTCACTGTGTACTATGGTGGAGTTTAGCATACTAACATCCCTGATTGGGTATACTCTGGAGGGGAGGTTATCTTAATGTGGTGTGGAGTTTTGAACTCGGCTGTTTTTGCATATGAGCTTGACCCATTCACAATCACAACATAGCCCTTTTTTCAGTAAGGGTATGATATTGAGGCTCAACAGATATAGGTTAATTTGACAAGAAAATTGTCTTAACTTCTAAATGTAATAATTTTTCCTTGATAACTGTTGTTTGCTATGTGAGTGTGATGATTGGCCAAAAATGTGATATTTAGAGAGCAATTGCTACAAGAAGAGCAAGAAAAACTCAAGCAATTAGAAATTCAATCCCAAGTAGATGTTTCTGGTGGGGTTGGTGGCCGATCTGTAGCCTCAAGATAATGGTGAAATGTGAAAAATGTCACCAGTGAAAAGTGAAGCAAGGCAATGATTGCTTTTCATGTACCAGCCATGTACAACATCAATATGGTGCATGATACCTCCCTTATGGAATATTTTTCAATTTACCTTATGTAAATGAAATAACAATACCTCTTTTTCTCATGTAGGAAATTGATTCATTAGTATAGTCATCAGAGCAGTCATATTTGTTATACTGATCTGGGGTCAACGATTCATCCAGTGCCGGTGTCTCTGGTATTTCCTTCATGACTCATCAATAGACAGACAATTTTAATGATAGGGACACACCTGTCAAGGTCATCATTATAGGAAGTGCTCTAGCATATCGCTAAACCATATTCTGATGGATAAGAAACAACAATCTTTTCTCATTGTGCAATCCAATGGGGTTCAATTTGTTGTCCCTTCTTTCAAGCTTTGAAATGTTTTTTTATAGAGCCCAGTGCTATAAATCAAATAGTTAAGATTTTGAAGTTATTAATTTTGCACTTTTATCTCTATTGTCTGAGACACCACTGATCTTTAAGTCTGTTTTTCCTATACTGCCGTCAATGCTAGGAAGCTGGACTTGATAATGTTTTGTAGGCCAGAAAGAATTCACTTTACTTTTCATGTATCTCTTCAAAATAATAAAACAACAGCATGGTTATATGCTAGCTTATTGCTGCTTGAAAATGGAAGTTCCTAGGCAACAGAGACCAGCTAGAAATCATCTCCCTTCTAATCCAACTCGCCCAGTCTGATATCACTAGAGGAATGCCAATGTAGGTGAATCATAGCATCATTTGGCTGCAGTGACAAATAGGTGCCGGTTTCTTCCAACCATATTACCATCAAACTTGACTTCCAGTTTCCAAACTTCGCCTTGCTGATTCATAAAACTTAAGCCTCCAAATGTGCAAAATTCTGCCCTGAAATAAAAGCATCATTCTCAGATGCAATTTACCTGATATCAATATAGCTATTCGGGTGTGTTCACGCATCCTTAGTATCTGGCATTATGATTTTGTCTCAAAGTGAAGGCTTATGTTTTTCTGATCAATTATTCAGTTCTTTGTTATTGCTTATGTGTTTCCAAAGCCATATACAGTAAACAGGATGAGAGTTGTTTTTTAACCCCTATAGTGAGTTCACAATGTTTCATTTTTATATGAAACCACACTTCAAATGAGGCTGACAAAATAATAATTGTTAAATAAGTATTGAAAATTTAAATACATCTCTTATTGCTGGAACATTTTCAGGGCATTTCTTGAATGCATGGAAGCGTTGTGGATAGCTGTGCCCCTTTTCAAATGGCTTACGTGCATCTAGATCTTGTCTCATGCATTGATGCATCCTTCACAATTGTAATTTGTAACTGAAAATTGCGACCAGAGGCAGGCATAAATAGAAGGATCCATGTAATGTCCCCAATTTTGGCCTAGGTTACAATTTGTTCTCAGAAGAACAAGTAGGGCTCTGGTTTATGTTTCACTTCGATCGAGATCCTGCAAGAAAATTAGGAATTATTTATAATCATAATTCATAAATAAATTTCTTCGAGTTAGAAATAAACACTTATTAAATTGTGTAGGTCAAGATTGCTCAAATCAATTTTAAGATAACTCAACCACAGAAGAGATAAGATATGGTGCCCTAGAGATTCTTCACCATAGGCCCAAAAGTGGATGTACCATCTCTCTTGGCCCGTGCCATCCATATAAGGTGGGAGGGTGTGTACCTAGTGAAGGGTCCTACTGTTCTCTCAATCTTGCCACTTCTATCTTAATTCCAGTGATTGAACATCCTTATGCATTTGTTTTCCATGACAGAGGTCATGATGAGTATTCAGAACGGGGTCTCCAGAAAGTCCATCCTTCCTAAGTCCAAAGGCAGTTCTCTCTGCCCCCCTTTGGTCTCCATGGGACTCACTGGTCATATACGATGAGGCGGTGTGCCTAGAAGGTGCCCCCGTCACCATTCCTTTGCCTGTAATCCCTCATTTCCCCTACCATGGCTGGTCACAACAGTCAGAGAGTATAAACATACATAGCATTTGATACATACCTTCTATAGCAAAATATTCTTGAATCAGTAATATATCTATGATACTATCACAGATAATCATGAGATGTATATTAAATCAGAGGTGTATTTATCTACACACACATAAGCAATCATAGTCCTGAACTGTATACACATAATCATAAACATTTTCATTAAGCAATATATGTATCGCATGATGCTCACACTAAGAATTGAGTTTATGTAATTGAACTGCTATATGCCTTAATCTATTACCAATATCTGCTTTTTCCCTTCCATTCCATTATGTATGGAAATGCAGACCACAATCAATATAATTTACACTTGTAAGTATTATTTCTTCCCTTTAATATTTGAGAGATCATGTAGTAAAATACTATATTCCAATTTGAAGATTGATTGATTGATTGAATGAATGAATTCCTTTACTTTGATGGCTTGAGGTATTGGCGAGTGATGATTAGGTGATTGTTGATTTAATAGATTGATGTGTGATTGGTGAATTGTTTGCTTCCTTGATCTCAAGGTGAATTGATGATTGATATGGATTTGATGATTGTTTGCTTGATCTTGCTGATTGATTGATATAGCAAGGGACCAATGGTTGCTGGATGAATGAATGATTTGTCTTGATGGTTCATGAGTGATGATTGATAGGTGTTCCTTAAATGCTTGGAATGTGCCTTCCTTTATACTTTCTTGGTGAAAGGGTCACCACCTTTCATAAGCTTTGAGTCACCACTTTTCCTTGTAGCTTTTAAGAATAATAAATAATTCTCCAAATGCATATGATATCATGCTAAGTGAAATGGGGGCTGCTCCTATTGAGGCACTTGCTATGGTTCGCCTTCTAAGTTATCTAAAAAGAATCGAAAAAATGGAAGAGGATAGATGGCCTAAAGTGGTCTTTAGGGACACACTATGTCAGCGAAAAAGGACATGGATGCAACAAAACATCAAATGGATGAGTAAATGGAATATTCAATTCAATATGTGCCCCACAAATAATAAAGAAATAAAGGTCTTTGTCATGGAGAAATTCTACAAGAGAAATTGGAGAAGCGAGATCGGAAGGAAGAAATTATATTATATAAATCAATTCAACCCCGCTTGTGATCAACTCCAAAAAGCATACATAGGAGCCAACATTTCTTGGAGGGCTAAAATTCTTATTGCTCAGCTGAGAACCAACTCTCACCAACTTCGTTGTGAGACCGGACGTTGGAAGAGGCCAAAGGAGGCTTGGGAAGAAAGAATTTGCAGATTCTGCAATTCTGGGAAAGTGGAAACTGAACAACACTTTATTTTAGAATGTGAAGCCTACAAGAGTAGTAGAGATAAATTTGCGGACACTATATGTGACAGTTCTTGGCATAACCTATTCAACGAAGAGTACATTGAGCAATTGGGTGGACTCATCATCATCCTACACAAGCAACGAACATTGTTACTTAAGTCTGCTTGAGTTGTCTTGCTGTCCCATAGGCTATTTTTAGCCTCGTGGACGTTAAAATTTTATCTATCTATCTATCTCCCTTGGATGTTCTCCTCAAATGAATCCTTCTCTTTATCTCTTCTAATGGAAGGGAGAGTCACATCTTGTTACGACACCTGCCCTTTGTAATGGTCACACCCTTTCATAGTCACCACCTTTTGAGAGAGAGACAACTCTTCATTATTTATGCCTCATGAAGGAGTCACCACCTTTCATAACTACCACCCTTTTGAGAGTCACGACCCTTCATCCTTTATGCCTTCTGAAATAGTCACAACATTTCATTTGCACCACCTTGTGAATGAGTCAACTCTTTATCATTCATGTCCTATGAAATGGTCACAACCTTTCTTAATTACCACGTTTTAAAAGAATCCTAAGTCTTCATCAATTCTTCCCATTCCAATCTTCCATTATTCCTTTGTTAGTTTCCATGCTCCTTTCTTTCATCTTTTCTCCTTATCCCATTTTCAAATGAAATTCTTTTCTTCTTTTACTAAATTACCGGTTCAAGTTCAGGTTCAAGTTTGGGTTCGAAGAACCGGTTCACTGGTACGTCAAAATCTTGAATTGGGGTTTGGGTTCATTAGTACAAAAACATGTAATACACACACACACATATACATATGTATGTAGCCTAGAAAGATGAATTAAGATTAGAATGCCACATAGTATCATAAAAAGAACAAAAACACTATAAACTTGTAATCTTAGCGTCATATCTATTAGCAACACCAAAATATTAAAATAATATCGAGTTCAAGTATCATTGTTTAAACTTTCAACAATTAGAACCTTATCCTAAGTTTCATTCATCTAATGGATTAGCTAAATCTTCATCTTCTTCTTCTTCTTCTTCATCAAAGGCATTAGTTGGTTCACAAACATTGTCAATGTTATTGGGATTAACTGCACTAATAACATGCATGCTTTCTAAGTTGTCCAACGCTTATTACTTTTTCATTGTACAAAGAGCTTGTTTGTTTGTAATTAGCATTTGAAAAATGTTATATAAGTAGCTTGCAACTCCCTTCACCTATTGAAGACATTGTGTAATGTTTAAAATATGATTTATCACCATATAGAGCGTCCAATTATTTGGATAGGGGCCATTATCAACAATTTGATATAAATATTTCAATGGAAGAAATCTTGAGGGCTAGTTTAATTTGATGTAATAAATATTTGAACTTCAGAAAATTTTATTTGTAATGCTAAAAATCTTTATTCAAATTCTGTATTAATTGTTTTTTGCACTAAATTATAAAATGTTCCCAATGGAACTATACTTGGTTTGCAATCGGTCTACTTGGGTCTGCCCTAGTGCAACCTAGGTTTGACTCGAAGGAACCAACCTGCTTGGGTTCAAACCCAAGTGGAACCCTCAAGGGAACCGGGACTAGGATCGAGAACTGGTTTGAAATTCCCTTGGTTCGAAGGGCCAAGGGGAGAACTGGTTAACTAAGTTCTTTTATATCTCATGTTTGAGAGTGTCACATCCGTTTATTCCATGCCTTTTGACCATTCATTAAACTTTATTAAATTTTAATATAAATTTATATTCTAATTTATATTCTAATATATATATATATATATATTTTGATTGGTGATAAGGTTATATTTTGATTATAAGTAAATCGGGTTTAAGCTTGGCTTGAACTAGTGGTAGTTACAAAAGAGAACTACTTCTCCATAGAAAACAAAGCAACCTTAAAAGGACCTATTAACAAGTTTGAGGATTAAGTTTTTTAGTTGCCCCACATTTCAAATGTGATCTTAAAATCATATCAAATCCTCCCTCTTTCGTTGCCTTCTTGTCTATTTTTCCCTTTACTAGTTGCCATCTTTCTTCCAACCTTCTTCTACCACATCAAGGGCTTGTCCACCCTTTTGTAGCGCCAAGGTTGTCCCTTTGAAATTATTCCTCATTTCCAAAACTTCCATCTACAAAAAAGAAAAAATCCTTTTCACAAGCTTTAGGAATAGGTCCCCTTCTCACACCCTCTAGTAGAGCAGTAGGCTCAACCTTGTCCACTTTCTTTTGAGTAGCTGACTATCTTTCTTTGGGCCCACCACAAGATATAACTCCAATCACGACTCTCGAGGCCTTAGTTCACATTTCCTCTCGATACTTCTCTCCCAGGGAATTGTCTCCCTTATGATTACCCAAAGAATCAAAAGCTAAAACTTGCTTGGGAGCCTTGGCAGCTTATTTTGGAACCCCCTCTGGAGCCATCTCCTCTTTCTCCATTGAATATAATTTACACAAGTTATCCTTCCACCATGTCCCTTGCTTGTGCACTCTCTTTTTTGGTCAACTTACAGCCACATGCTTTGTTTGAAAACATCTCCTGCATTTGAAAGGGATGCCTTCATAATCCAGTGGTTGTATTCGCTTGCCATTAGCTAGTTTCAGCGATAAATCCATAGCTAGGGCTTTTGTAACATCCACCTTTACCAAAATATGTGCTTAGAATGGAAAAAAATTCTAGGATTCCTCGTCTCCACTCATAAATTTACTTGAAGTGTTCCCAATTGCTTCCAGACATGATCCAAACTAGTTAGGTTTGGAAATCTTACCCATAGGGGGATCTTGTTGAAGGATTCGGTGATTAGATTGAAAGACGGGTACCATGGCTTTAGTAGCAACAAAATTTGTTCTCCCAGCTCCAAATGGAAGCATGAAAGATATTCTTCCTATCTTGCTTGTTATCAAAGGTTATGGCAAAGAAACCCCTAGCTTGAGGGTAAATCTGAACATTTCCATCCAAAATAGGTCCCCACCTCTCTAAAATCCAATTGTGCAGCTCTCTGAGGGTGGGCTAAACAGCCTTAAATCTGTCTCCTTGAATTTTTTTGCAATATTAGCTACCTCCGCCTCAACATTTTTGCCTAGACAAACTATTCATTTCTTGGCAAGCGGTTCAAAATATTTCTTCTCCACCTTTGCCGCTTCCTTGTACATGCCTCGATTAGAAAACACAGTACCTATCTTTCGGAAAATTTGGCTGACTTACCCAAAATTGTCTTTTGCTTCCTTCTTGGATACCAAAGGAACCATCATCATGCCATGGGAATGTCCTTGGAACCCTGACATACATCCAAGGGCAGTTGAAGAGTCCCTGAATTTGAAACCCTTGAAATCCTCTCGCAACATTCTTTTATCAATTTGTCCTCATCATCTCGAAAACAACAAGAGACAACTTTACTCTAGTGTTAGCCTTGCAGAGAAACACTTGAAAAGCCCATTCCTTCCACAGGCCAACAATGAGCTCTTTGGGGGCCAGTATGGGGAAATTCTCCTTCCTTGAAAACCCTTTCCGTAAGTGAGGC
Organism: Cupressus sempervirens; assembly: GCA_028749045.1. Taxonomy (NCBI): domain Eukaryota; kingdom Viridiplantae; phylum Streptophyta; class Pinopsida; order Cupressales; family Cupressaceae; genus Cupressus; species Cupressus sempervirens. The sequence goes on along the minus strand of CM053785.1, from coordinate 60,521,806 downwards.
GTGGCAGGCCTTTAGATTGTCACCATTCACAGCAGTATATCCCAGGGACCCAAAAGCAAACACAACCCTGTTTACTTGCAGCAAAACTCTAGATGCGATGGCAGACCGGAGCACCATTGCACTCTATGCTTATGTTTTAATATTATTATTTATTTATTATTAAATCTTATTTCTGAAAGGGGACATTACAAGGCACAAAATTATAAATCTTTTCTTGCATTTATCTAATTGAAACCTAATTTTTCAAGAATGACAAACAATAAGTTGGATATAAGGTGTTGGCGTGTGTATGGCAAACAATTTGAGTGCATTTTTTGATGGATTCTGTGGCTGGAATTATCTCGTGAAGAACTTGCTGGTGTGATGAGGTCACCATTGGATTCTAAAGCCCCAAATTAGCTAAGACCAATTTACAATCTTTCAAAATTGGATTTGTTGCTCAGAGCCCTCATAAACAAATTTGCCCCCATGGTCGTACGAGACTCATAATTACTCTACGGTTTGGAGATGATTTTCTAACAATGATATCTTAGTAATCTAGAGTCTTTTGAGCATTTTTTTCAGTTGGGCTAGAATTTCATGCTCTCACAATGGGGTATGTAATTTCTAATTCGAGTGCGTGAATTTTCAAATAGTTGAGTAATTCCCATTTTTATGACTCCTGGGGCCTCATTCGAGCTCATACATTCTTTTTTAGGTTCAATTTTTTTGAAAGAGCATATATTTTTCAACACATGGCCTTATTTGTATTCTTTTGCAATTGTGATGCATAGATCTTATCTGGCCTTTTATGTAACAACTTAAGTTTGTTATAGCTTGATTTTGACAAGTTTAATCATTAAAAGAAAAAGTTCAAAAAAAACTTTATTATTTAATAATTTTTTTTTAAGATCATTGAAAGTTTTTAAAAAATGAATATCTTTTTTTAAATAAGCAAAATTGAAAATCTTTTTTGACCACCCTATTGAACTCGTATCGACCAATTTTCCGATCTTCCATGCAACAACCATTAGTGGTCAATTGTTTTTGTTTTCTTGGCAACAGTCCAATTGGAGGTGTCTTCAATGGTCAACTACTTTGGGCATATTTTTTGGCATGGCTTTATCATGCTCTCAAATGTGTGTCATCGTCATAATCTCTTATATGGGCTATGTTGTAATCACACAATCATAAAGTGCCACAATCTTCAATGTACCGTGTCACTTCGTTCTTCTTAGGATGTAAATTTCTTGTATTCAATTGGTTAGGCTCTATATTATGAGACTTGGTACATATCTCCAATTTAGAATAGAATGTTTCAATCTTCAGTATGTGAGTATCCACTTGGTGCTCATATAGTTGTCTCCTTCTCTCTGATCTTAAATCTGTTGCAGTGTAACTTAGTACACCTGATTTGGAAGTGGCATCAACATCAACATGGGGAGAATTGAAGACTTTACTCCTTTGGTTTTGTTTCTTCCCAAGACTCTGGTCCACAAGGGTTTGGCCTCTTCATAATGATAATAGATTTAAATATTTTATCAACAATTCTCACCAAACTGAGAATTCAACCCCAACTACCAAAATAAAGTTTCTTGTCCCAGGCCATCTATAGATTACATTACAGTGGGGTGAAGATTCACTAGCAAACCCAATCTTTGATTATTATTAATCACTAATAAATGATGATACCTTGATTGTGGCAGATGAGGCCCCATAGGGATACCATTGAAAATGAAGACTTTTACAAGCCCATATTCCATTGTGATTTCTTGATGATCTTACATGGACTTCTATATCATTTTCTTTGGAAGATGTTCCACAATTTTGTTTGCCTGACAATAGCAAATGCTTTAGTCAAATCTTATGGAAATTGTGCATGAGAATAAAGGCTGTAAAGGCTTCTTTCAGTACAGCTTTTAAGAGTGAGCAGCTACCTTTCTTGGTTTGTAATGCTTCATTGGCAATTAAAGAATTACTCTCCGATCATTTGAGCTCAAGTTAAGCTTACTAGGAGCTAGAACCAACCTTTTACTATAACTTCTTTCCTCAGCTATAGGATTTGTTGTTTATAAGCCCAAATAAGTTGGTTCCATCTCAAATCATCTTACTTGCTCTCGCTACAATGGGATTGATAATTTGTTGCTGGACTTCAGCCTTATGCCAAGAAGCTGCCGTATGAAATATCCCTAACTGGGTATTTACTCGTTTTTCCCCTTTTGACTATATTCAAAACTAAACACATGCAGGTGTATTGTGAGCACAATCGAAATCGGTACAAAATCCAACAGATGTTTAACTAGCTTCTTCCTAATTATAATACTCAAACTCAAACACGGGCAAATGTAAAATGATATGATAATAAAACACGAAGATTCTCCACAAGATTAATAACCAGTTCTTTTCAAAATAATATTAAGGATTTCAAGCATATTGAAATGCATTACAGAGCCACAATGATAAAACTAGAAAAGTCTCATAAAACTCCTTAAACAATGTTATTGCATTGTACAATAGTAATACAATAACCAACACTAACAAATCCAATCCTAAATACAGATCAATAGTCAGATTGGAATATTAGAATAAGAACCTGTAAGCGCATGTGAAACACTTGAACTGATCTCTCCCTGGACAATGGGTTTGCGTCCACTATCTACCGGCATGAGGGGCTACGTCCTCATACTAGCTGAAAGCTGAATCTTCCTGAATAACTCTCACAAGAGAGAATTGAAACTGATCCAATAATTCAAGCATACCCAAGAATGAACCTCTTTCCCTTTTTATACATAGACTAAGACTCTTCGACTCCCCTTTGGCTTTCGTTCTATTCCCTTGTGACGCTTCAACTTCCCTCCAGCTTTTCGTCTTATTCCTCCTTGACCTTTTGCCCTCTTTATAAACATTAAATTGACCTTTTTATAATTTGATTCTACGCTCTCCTAGTCAAATTTAACATTAAATATAACGAGACTTCAAACTTTCTAATGTCAAAAAAGGGGACATTACAAATCTCCCCCTTTAAAATTGCTTGTCTCAAGAAATCAGTACGAGGATCCCATATGAGTTTGCATGTAGCCCTGTAGCCCAATCTAAAAACAAATCCGGCCATCCTGCGAAGCAAAGTTTCACTCTGCAATCCATCTGGCAATTGGATCCCTAGATTCCATATAACTCTATGCAATGACGCTGCACTTGTAAGCTGTACAACTTTGATCATCACTGTATCCAACGTCAAAGTGAATAGAATTACAAGAAGGTCCTCAACAAGCCATAAATACATATGATCAACACCTAGATCCCTAACCTTGTTGTCATAACCAGCCGATATGATAAGATAGAAATGTATCAGAGAACTATGCATAACCCAGAGGATGGTGACAACCCGGCCTAAATAGATGATGTAATAAACAAGCCGCTTAAAATTTGAAGGTAACATCCTGGGCACAACAAATACCATACTGTCATCTTCAATCTGGAGAACGTCCGAGTACATAGGTACTATGAATAAGAATGAAGTTGAAAGAGCATTCTTTATGATCAACACATAACTCTCCTCAATGCTACACCAAAAACTATCCAAAGGCTGATGTAAATAATCCAACCAACTCTTGTATGGTGTGAAATTAGGAACCCTAGGTGGACAGATCCAATGATGCATAATCGTAGTCAAATCATCACTCCCATCCTGTGACCAAGTTTCGCTGTTAAGAACTGTAGCTTGATCTGAATCTCTTAAGTCAAGATCATCCTCTTCTTAGAATCCAAGAGGAACTCTCTCCTCTACCTTAAAAAGTGGGTTATCGGAAATCCAAATAGCATCTACCTCAAACAGAGGTTTGTCTATAAGCTGAATGTGTTCTGAAGTATTGGAACTCGATCGCGTGGTGCAACTATCTAAAGCATACGTTTGCTGAATGCTATCAAGTTCATCAATTACCTTTACCCGTGTCTCTTTATCCTTCTGTTCTTGAGAGTGATTTGTGTTCCTAATCTGTTTTTCTGCTTCCTGAAGGGAAATCCGAACATCATTTAATGCCTCCTAGGTTTCCTTAAGCTCTCTATTGAGCTTCTCAATCTCATTCCTTTCTTTATTCAGCTGATCAACATGTGTTTCTGCAATCTTAAGAATGTTATTCCACTCGGAAAGCAATTACAAATATTCTAATTTCGTAGTTTCAAGAGCTGTTTTGATCACTTGCAAATCAGAAACAAGCCATTCTTCTTCCATTCCCTTTTGAACCTTCCTGTAGAGATCCTTAACCATCATGTGTGTGCTGTCATAATGAACCAGCGATGCCACAACCATTTCATTACTAACCTTCAACTGATTCTTTAAGATATGTAAGACATTATTGTCCTGTTGAAGCGGTTCATCATCTTGTAGTGTTATCTTGGATTGTTTTTCTGAAGTCTTGTCATGGGCATAGGAAATATAGGGTTCATCACACAAAGTCCCCAACCTGCTATTACTTTGTGTGCAATCGATCTCATCCACTTGCTTGTCAAAGCTAAGCTCCAAATCACCAACGTAGAAACTTGCACCCTGTATCACCTCTTCTGCGTGATCACCTCTTCTGCGTGATCACTAGAAGGCTACAAATCAATGGGGGTTGACTGCTCTACTTTTTCAAGACCCTCTATTAGATGGTTTGGTCTACTGGAAATTCTTCATACACATTCTTGCATTGATCTTTTGCAAGGAGATCCTGAACCACTTCCAAATACTTTCTTTTTGTCATATCTGTCTTATTTTGCTGCTCTAGATGGAGTTCTAAGTAATCGCTGAACGGTAAATCATTCTAAATTCGGGTAGGAAGTTCTTTATAGTCTCTGTAAATGTTGATTATTTCTACTCTTATATCAGATTCAAAATTTTGGCCTAATTGCACTTGTCGCTTCATAGTACCTCCCTTGGTTTTATCAAACTCTATATTTTCCAAATTGTCAAGATGAATGTTCTTTCAATAAAATAGAAACCCGATGTGCGGAGATCTTCAATCAATGCTGCTGTGGCCTGACTTTTTGACTACAACATTCAACCTGAAGCTTGAAAACATCTGACTGCGATAAAATTTGATATCTGACCTTTTTGCTCAATCTATTGTTAAGCTGCAATTGCTACGTTGTGCCCAAAATTTGCTAACCTTTCTGACTGTAGCTACAACTCACACTCTAAGTGCACCTCTTTAATTGTTTCCATGTTACAAAGTCCTGTTAACTCTGATGCGGTACACCACGCACAATGCTATAGAGATGCTCTAGTAATGAAACTCCTACTGGTTTAATGGTGACGTTTGTATGTGCTAGGCAGCCGTACACCCCTCTTCTACCTTCATTCACATACTAGACTATTTATCAATTCTTCGAACAATAGTAGTAGGGCCCAATTGATTTGGCTCACAGGAATTCACATTAGTTTGTTTGCAATCCACAAGAATATTTGAATGCGCAACCTCCTGATTTTTAACTTCTAAGGGTCTTCCCTAATTGTATTTTGATATGTAAGTAATTTCTAAACAATGCTGAAGCTAGCTTGTATTCCAGAACCTGCATTTACCTGCTACATTTTCCACTTATCGTGATCTAATAGAAATTATTGCTGCACGTACAAGCTTCCATTGTTTTAAATACATATTTTACTTAGAGCAGTAACAGACTCAAATAGACTATTTTTCAGTTATTGATGATTCATATGAATGTAAAGACATTCTATTCGATTATGCGAAGAGATCTAGTCACCCATCAAATTCTGAATTCTCGGACTTATAAATGCCAGCAACCTTTTTTACCCTACGATGGGAGGATTTTCCTTTGTCATAAAAAAATGTTGAGAAGATATGATGATTTGTTTTTTATTGCCATTAAGTGCTTGTTTTCTAGAAATCATTCAAATCAAGTAGTATCCAAAATCTGTTGCCAAAAGATTCTACATCACCAAAGTCATCTTCCTGGAAAGATTGGTTAGGACTCACTGATAGCTAAATTTGCAACTCTTCTAAATACTGCACATAATTTGGAAGGTGAAAAGATCTTGGCTTTAAACATGAAATTCGGGGGCACAATTATAATTGCATATTTATCACGATCCAAATTTTTCTCGAATTCCTGTATAATGGCAACAAAGGCTTCAATGCTGGCGTTACAACTAGTGTGCTATTTGATATCAACATGAAGCACATGTGACTATGATTGGTAATGTCTTATCATAGTGAAGCCTTCCGATAAGTCCAACTCCTATTACAACTAAATATTAAAAGTTAATTGGAACTATTTCCAGCTTGTACTCCGTTTTATCACTAAAAGAAATTTCTCTCTTGTAGAAGTTCGATACTTCTCTGTATTTACCTAACGCATCTTTATCCATCCCCGTACAAAAACTCAATGTTTTCCTTCTGCAAATTCTTAACGGCAAGCGTATTCTTCTGCGATGTTCCTCCTGCATACAATATTGTTACCAAATATTCATACCTTTAGTTGTTACGTTTCGTGTGATTATGTAACTCCCACTACATCCACGGTTACGTCCAGTTTGGACTTGACACCTCACCAGTTTAGTTTTAATGCGTGAAATAACTGATTACGCCTTCGATTTTCTACTCCATGTGTCATATGGGATTCTTGCCGTTAATTTTGCCATCCCCCACAGTTTGCTTTGGAGTGACTTCTGTTCTCAGAGAGGTTCGTGCTTTCTTGAGTACTTGTCATCAAGGATGCTCACTGTTCATTGGCCCCTTGAGTGTATTCTCAGGGTGTGTTGGACGGTTGACTTCCAATGACCTCGCCTATTGCTGCGGCCCACGTTAGGTCTTCACACCCATACTGACTTCCGGTGTCCTAATAATTAAACTGCTGCCTATCTTGGTCAATCCACTTTGGTTTGCGTAGCTCGACTATCCTCAGTCTCCCCTTGCGTATGTTTAGACTTCCCTCCTAACTATATTGGTGTCGCCTATTGATTTCACAGTTAACCAGATGTGATTGTGCCATCATCTTGTGAATGGCTAATACCGCAAGCTGCCTCCATTCATGCTGATTTGAACTGACTTTAAACTGTCAATCGACTTCCACTATCAATATCTTCTCTACTGAAATGGCTCGACTGAAGCTATTTACTACTCTTCACCATTCGCACTTGGTTCAAATAATACTTAAAGTGAAGCTGGTCACTACTTTTCCACACCCACTAACAGAGTATATAAACCACGATGAGAGAGTAATTCAAGTCATCCACTGAGTTCTCTTGCCTCCACACCAGAGTTTGTCGTCGGTTCCTTTATTGCTGAGGAATTGTTGAAGTCTGATATCCTTCACACCAATCACTTTCTGTCCGGACGGTATTGGTACCCATGTAACTATGGTGATAAATGACGGGTCTGTTCTACCAATTGAGAACGAGTATACTTGATGCTGACTCCTATTTTTACCAGAATCTCATGAATTGTTAATACTTGTTCGATGCACTACTTCCTTGGGTTACAAATAGCTAAGACTCTTCAGTCACTATTCTTCTTCTTGATGTGGAACTCCCACCTTCTGCAGATCGATGTATCAATCTGAATCTCAGTTCTAAAAGTGCAAATGTGAGCACTAGGTTTTTCCAGATCCTAACAAATCCAACCCTAACAAAACTAATACTAACAAATCCAATCCTAAATACAGAGTAACAGTCAGATTGGAATACTAGAATAAGAACCTATAAGTGCATGTGAAACACCTGAACCGATGTCTCCCTAGACAATGGGTTTGCGTCCACTGTCTGCCGGCATGAGGGGCTACGTCCTCATACTAGTTGAAAGATGAAGGTTCCTGAATAACTCTCACAAGAGAGAAAATTGAAATTGAATCAATAATTCAAGCATACCTAGGAATGAACCTATTTTCCTTTTTATACACAAACTAAGACTCTTTGACTCCCCAACTTTCATCTTATTTCCTTGTGACTCTTCAACTTCCCTTTGGCTTTTCGTCTTATTCCTCCTTGACCTTTTGCCCTCTTTATAACATTAAATTGACCTTTTTATAATTTGATTCTATGCTCTCCTAGTCAAATCTAACATTAAATATAATGAGACTTCAATCTTTCTAATGTCCAAAAAGGGAACATTACACCCTATACCCTATCAAATCAGCCTTTTCAATGTCCCCTTTTCAATTAATTTATGTTTGTAGACCAAAGGCATAATTCCTACTTTTCGTGACTTCCTTGGCCAAGAATTACACAAGTTCAACCCTTCTTCATCCCCCATATACTTATCTAAGCTCTCAAAGGTCATAAACTGTGGAAGCATGACTAATCTCCTAAGTGCATGCAAGCTATCGACATATCAAACTTACCATCCTTGTGTGCTTTTCTGCACAACTTTGCCTTTTTCCTTTATTCTAGTCAGAGTATCGAAGCTTTCTTTATGGCATACCTTTTGTAAACTCTGACCAAACCAATGGCATGAGTCACACAAGATCTTAAGCCTCTGATCTTCAATTTTTTCAACTTTTTCCGCATTGTTTACCTCACCTAAGTTTCTAGGGTCCATACTCTCATAAATTCAAACCAAAGATGAAGGTGAAATAAATCTTGATTGTGGAAAAGGGAGCCGTTTGCTTGCATTGCTCGACCAGCCACCCATGGTCGTAGCATAGATCTTAGTTGAAGTTGTTAGTATTGGTTTGGGTTCAAGAAACCATTCACCAGTACAGCAAAATTTGAAATGGAGTTTGGGTTCATAGTACAAAAACAATGTAAAAATTAGTAGCCTAGAAGCATGAATTACAATTATAATGTCACATAGTATCATATAAACAACAAAAACACCATACACTTGTAATCCTAGCATCATGATCATACCATCATAGTATCACATACTTCAAATATTGGACCATTTAGCAAGTGACAAGGTAGAGATAATTAAATCCAATGCTATTGGAGAAGGGTTAAGTACTGTGGTTATTGTTACATCACACATGAGCAAACTCTAGAGAAGTTGTCTAAAATCTTAGAGTTAGCCTGGACTGGCATCTCCCATCATTTTTCAGATATTCATATACACATTCAAGACATCTATAGTTTATACCAGTTATAATTTTGACCATCCATCTTTCACAATTCTTAGATAAACTTTATCAGAAACTAATTACCTAAAATCAATGTCTCTTGTGAGGGAAGAAACGAGGAAGATGGTAAAATCACATCATAAATAATTCTTAGATCTTTGGTACTGTTAATTTTTTTGGCAGTGAATTGTAACGATTATGCGTGGTGGACAAGGAGTGGTTTCCTACATAATTAATTGTTAGATAAAAATAATGACAATATGAAGCTCCAAAATAAAACATTGGAGCTTTTTTACGAAATGCTCGAGTAGACCTAGTTCCATAGACAATTGCTTACATTTAACAACTTATTTAAATGGTCTGTGTTTATGAATTCCATGAAAACAGTATTCAAGAAAAGCAAAGAGGGTTCACGGCTTCCTCCAAAAGTTAAAATTGCAAAAAAGAATTGTATTCCATGCCTATCTGTGTCGGTCGGTTTGCCTTGATTCTCTGTGGATCCACTCAGGCATGCCCCAGTTTGTCATAGGTTCGTCCTAGGTTTGTCCCAGACAAACTGGGCTGCTCGGGTGCGAACCTTGGTTGGATCCAAAGTCGAACGTTGCCTGGTTTGAACTTGACCAGTACTAGGGCCTGAGACTTGTTAACCCAACAACTAACATCTTAGCTGTTGTTTTGATGGAATCTCATATTAGTCATGGGTCTTCATAATATTTCTACTTGGATGTGCCGGTGAATTGTTGTCCATGCATTAAACCCTAGCAAATGCTGCTTAGATCGCACATTGTTTAGAATTCTAGATTTGAGGCCAAAAACCTTCAGATTTGTAGAGAACCAAAGATCAAAGACTTGTTGATTTACAAGCTCGAGGATGAAACAACCACTTTTACTTGGTAGGATGATCTCACTAGGAGGTTGCGATTGTAAGCTTCAATTTGAGCCTTTTGGTTATTGGGTGATTGCCTTCCCCGATTTTTCTTTTCCCTTCCGCATATTCATTTTCGTGGGTTTTGGTTTCAGTTTCAATTTGCAATTTTTCAACTCGCCTATTCACGATTTTGTTTTCGATCTGCTGCGTGGGGTGTTGATTTATCTTCTTCGTCTTGTCGTGCTCCTCCTGCACTATGTGTAGTCATCTGCTGTGTTGGTCGCATGTAGGGCTGGTTTATTTTAGTGGCCAGTTGTTTCTTCTGCCGAGTTTGTAACTGTTATGACCATTGGAGAACGGGGTTTCTACATGTAACTGCGGGTCTACGACTTCAGTTACTGCTATTTTTGTCGTGCTTAAGTTCTTGGTTTGGTGTGACTTTTGCCGGGTACAATTTGATTCTGCCCCTCTTCTGCTGGTTGGTCTACAGTTCTATGTCCCTTGTTGGTTCTTTGGTGGGCTTTGCTTCAGTATTTCTTGCTCTTTGGATATGGCAGACAGTGTTGACTCAATTTCAACCAATGGACAACAAATTCTCACTTATCAGAGGTTATGCGACAGGATTTCCAAGTTTGAATTAGACAATTTGCAACTGAGAGAGCAGGTTACCTCTCTAAATGATACCATTACTGAACTTAAGAATGTCACAACCTCCAATATGGCTCGATTCCAAAGTTTCTCAGATACTTTCACTACTGAAACAGCTGGACTACAAACTAGTATCAGCTCTATTATTTCACAACTAGAAGGACTTGATTCCATCAAAGAACAACAATCCATCATTGCAGCTAAACACTCCTCTCTTGTTTCTGAAACTGAATTGAAGGTCAAATATTGGGCCTCTCTTTGTGGTAACACAGACTCTCAACCTCTGGCTAATATTGACAAAATGGTACAAGGTAAGATCGAGAATAAGAGGGTGAGACGTGTTCGTGAGCTTAACCTGCGGGTTTGTGGACTTTCCTCTTCTCATGATCCTCTCGTAGCTGGACGCTCCTTTCTTTGTGACCAACTTGGTCTTACTGACATCACATTGGATAGGTGCTGGTTTGGACATGGGGATGTCCTATTTTATTAGATTCCTTTCACTTGCTGATAGGCTCCAAGCTCTCCGTGCTAAGAGGAAGCTTTTTTCTCTTGCTTCCAAGATCTTCTTAGATGAAGATCTCACGAAGGCTCAGGTTGTAGAGCTCAAACATGCTCGCAGTGTTGTTGCAAATGCTAGACGAGATGGTAAATGGGCAATTATCAGGAATCTGAAAGTAGTTATTAGAGATTCACCCCTCAGTGGTTGGATAGAGAGACAGGCCCCTAAGGCCAAATGATGGCCCCGCCAATAGTCTGACAAGAGGGGGAGAACCCCACTTGCTCCCTTCTTGTTAATTGCTGGAATGGTAATGGATCTTTATGGTCATTACCTGGTTTGCTCCGTGATGCTGTGGGATCTGCAGATATTCTTGTCATAATTGAGACTCACGAGAGTCTTGTTCCTCCTCTCCCAGGTGCTATCGGTTTTCAGTGGCTGTCTATTTGCAGAGAGGAGGTTTGTGTTTTTGGCGGTGTACAGGGATCTGGTGGTGTTGCTTGTTTGATTAAGGATGATATTTTCAGTAGCACTTCTATTATACACTTAGACTCATTTGCCAAATTTATGTGGGTCCGCATTGATTGTAAGTGTCATCGTCAGAGATTTTTGTTTGGCTGCTTGCTACTTTCCATTGGCTTCTTGTCACTATGCTATTCATGCTACCGATGACGGGGACTCTTTTATCGATCTTTGTGAGACTATTTCTTAGTTTGTTGTTCTTGGAGACATTATTATCCTCGGGGATTTCAATGCCAGAACTAGAATACTCCAGACTCCACTATATGATCGCAGTTAAGATTCCATATGCTCCACTGAGATTGATCCAACTTTTTTAAGGCTTCAGAGGTGTTTCAAGGATGTATCTGGGCCGTTATCCGTTTATGGTAGACATTTACCACGGTTTTGTGAGTCTTCTGGCTTGGTGATTTTGAACGACCTTTCCTGGTTCCCTAGTTCTGAGTTCTTCACTTGTTGGCCTCATTGTGGTGGTGCTAGTGTTGTTGATTATGCTTTTGCTTGTCCTTCCTTCATCCCTTGCATTCATAGTTTTACCATTTTGCACCTTCCTTTGGCTGATCATGCTCTTCTCAACATTCATTTTTGCCTCACCCCTCTCATGTTGCTTCATCTCTCATCTGTCACGGCTCACTCGCCCATTCGCTTCCATTTTCTCGATGGTGATTGTGAGCTCTTTTCCGCTCATCTTTCGAGACTCTTTAGTCCGTTGTGCTTCTCAGACTCGTGCGAGGCCGCCTTCATGTTTGATTTACTTGCGTCTGCTATCTTTAAGTCTGCTTCCCTTTCCATTCCTCATTGTCCTCCATTGCTCCTTTGCAGCACTCGTCGTAATACTTGCCCCATGAACCAGTGGTTTGATTTGGACTGCAAATTTTTTCATTGTTTTATGTGCTCTGCTTTTGAGGCTCACTCGACTGACTTTGTCAGTATTCACTCGTCTTATCTCCGCTTTCTTCGGAGTAAGAAGCATATCTTTGCCGCGTCTAAGTGCAAATCTCTTTGCTCCACGCTGATCCGCAATCCCCAACTCTTTTAGCGCACTCTTTTCCCTCGTAATTCCCCTCCATCTTCCACCCTCGACATCTGCTCCCTTACCTTACACACCATGGCTCTTTATGACATTCCTGGGCAGCCTTCCATTCATCCCTCTTTGCCTCCTTATGTATGCCTTTTCACCCCTTCCCATATTTATGAGGCAATAAGATCCATGAAGTGTAGTAGAGTTGCTAATGAAGAGGGTTTCCAGACTAAACTTTTCAAGTTTGGTGCCTTAGTTCTGGGTCCCTATCTCTCTATTCTTTTTAATAGAGTGATTCACACTGGGTTTTTGACTTCCTGGTCTAGGAATTTGATTTATCCCATTCACAAGACCAGCCCTATCTCGGATCTGGGGAACTATAGACTCGGATCTGGGGAACTACATAACCATCATGATTGGGCACACTTTTGCCAAACTGTATGCGACAACTCTTAATGCTATGCTATCTGCAGAGCTTGACAGAAATGGTTGTAGGGCTAGAGGGCAGGCTGGTTTTTGGGCGGATTATCAAACTATGGATCACATCTTCACACTGCAAGCTATTATTGAGGAGGCCAGACACATATCAGAGAAAGTTTATTGTTGCTTTGTTGATTTCCGCAAAGCTTTTGATTCAGTTCCTAGGGTGGCTCTGTTTGAGAGACTTAGGGAGATTGGCATTTCTGAGATGCTACGTATCCCTATTATGAGATTGTATGAGACTATGGTTGGCAGATTTTGGACTCTTAAGGGCTTATCGGGTCCGATCCATAGTACCATTGGGGTTAAGCAGGGTTGTCCTCTCTCTCCTACTTTATTTGGGTTATATATCAATGAGCTTTGTTGTCAGTAAATGCTATGTAGCCGACGGGTTGATGTTGTCGGTAATTGTTATGTAGTCGACGGGTTGATGTCGTTGGTAATTGTTATGTAGCCGACGGACCCCTTCGAGAAGGTTCTTCGTGATGGTATATGTAGAACTTTGGATCATCATTGTAATCATCCTTGCAAGCATTATTTATTCTCTTTGGCATATGCGAATAATAAAAGGAGTACTGCTGTTCTTGTCTATTGTCTGTGTGCATTAATCTATTTACCCCATACGGTAAACATTTGGCATCGTTGCCTAATGGACCTGGAATGAAGGCAGAGAAATGAAGACTAATGCCAAATTAGCTTAACAAGGATAGAAATAAGATAAAGAGAAAAGATGGAATATGCACCGCATGAGAAAATTTAATTTTGGCACAACAGGCCGAGCGCAGACGGAGGTTTCAGCAGATTGCCGATGGACATCGAAGCACTGAAGAATTGTTAGAAGAGACTCGATAGCGATTGGATTTGGTGGAATAAGCAAGGGAGGAATTTTTGAACCTGTATATGCCGAGGAAAGAGAATCCAGATGGAAGGGAATTAACTCGCATGGCTCGGAGTGTCGAGGGAGCACGAGCGTGGAGTGAACTCTTCGTCCGTGATACACTTCCGGAATGAACAATCTTGCTTAACGAAGACCCTTCTCCACCAAAGAAAGTAGCTGTTGGAAATAAGATGACTGCCCAAAACAGCGCCGGTGTCGGAGTGCAAAGCGTTGGTGTCGGAGTGTAGAGCGTCGGCGTTGGAGTGCAAAGTGTTGGTATCAGAGTGCAGAACGTTGGTGTTGTAGTGCCGAACAACGCTAGTGTCGTAGCACTGAACAATGCTTGTACACAAAGTCAAGTAATAATGGTAGGATCAAAGGAGAAGTTGCCAATGTTTGATGGTGATGGAACGACCGATCCAATCAGACATTGTAAGACATGCGAAACAATTTGGACGGCAAATGACATAATTGACACAGATGAATGGGTCCGACAATTTCCAGCAACCCTAAGGGGTGTAGCAGTTGATTGGTTTGCCGACGTGGATCCCTAGAAATTAACTATATGGGTGAATGTTAAAAAGGAGTTTATCACCGAGTTTCAATTGTTGCGCGACAACAATGAAATCGTAGCAGAAATCTACACCACAAAGCAAGGAAAAATGAAACCGTCCATGTATATGCCAGAAAGCTCAAAAAATTAATAAATAAAATGGAAAGTAAGCCGGCAAATGAGCTGAAAAAGCGATGGTTCATTGAGGGACTACGCCCAGAGTTAAGGAAGAAAATGAAGATTGTGTTGCCATCATCATACACCGAAGCATACAATCGGGCGATGGACTTAAAGAGTGAACAAAAAACGAAAAAGAAGAAGAAAAGTAGCTCATTCAACTCAGATGACGCGTCTTCGGAAGAAGATAGTAGTGATGACGAAAAGGGCAGCAAGAAGGTTCGAGCTCTCCAGAAGGATATGATCAAAATGATGTAGTAATTTAAAAATATGTAGAAAAAGACGAAGGGAAACGAGCTATGGTGCATAGAATGCAAGACAGAAGGTCACACGAAGGGATCCTGTTCGAAGAACCAGTTCTATGAGATTTGCCAAATTATGGGACATTCCACAAAGGAATGCCCGTTCAATATGAAGACAAGAGGACATCAACAAGTGCTCCTGACACAGGTAGCTTCCACGTCAGGAGGGAACGAAAACACAAACATTGATGATGCCACTTCGGGTGGGTACAAAGATAATAGCAGAGGGGAAAACAATAGTACCAACAACAATACCAACAATAATAATGGGGGCCGCAGCCGAATTCAGTACGATGCGAACGGCCGCCCGATGGTTCAATGTCGAGCATGCAATTTGTGGGGCTACTTTGCACGGAACTGTACATCAAGAAACGCACCAAAGTTGTTATGCAGATGGTGCGATCCTGGAGATCATGAAGATGCCAAGTGCCCAAAATCAGGAGTGAATTTGATCAGAATCGATGCAGACGAAGAAGTCTTGGCAATCACCCGTAAACAAGCAAAACTGTACCTCGACGAAAGAAAAGAAGAGATTGGAAGAAGCACGGGTGGAAATTGAGAAAGCAACGCAGGCAGAGAAATCACAATTGAAGGACACTATTGGTACCTCAATGAGGAACTGCGCTGAGCAAAACATAACAAGGTAGGTGATGCAAATGGAAGTCCCGATCAAATTAAGTAACCTTCTCACAATGCCCCAGTTATGGATGACCATTCTGAATATGACATCGTTTTTGAAAGCGACGGAGGAAACAGGAAGGGACAGTAGTGATATGATGACAACAGACTCAATGCTACTGGCGCTTATGACGGGAAAGCATCCGACAGTAGTCGAAATGGGCATTTTGGGAACTGTTCTGATAGACACAATTGTGGACGGAGGGTCAGGCGTGAATGTGTTACCAGAAGATGTATGGGAAAAATTAGGACAACATACACTGTGGCCACTAACATTCCAGTTACTGATGGCGGACCAACATGGCATTAAACCTCTCGACGTCCTGATGGCACAACCAGTAACTATTGGAACGCAGCCATTTTTATTAGATTTCGTGGTCATTCCATTGAAAAGAAGAGGGTATGACGCTATTCTTAGACGAAGTTGGTTGGTACAAGCAAAAGTAAAACATGACTGGAAACAAAATACCCTATCAATGGAGTGCAGAGGAAGAAGATTCATAATTGATCTACACACACAAATGGTAGGCGAGGAGGCAGTGTCGTTGGATTTCGAAGGCGAAGGTGGAGGGGATGACAAGGGGAAGAAGAAAATGGAACTTGAGGAAGAGGTAGTATTGAGACTAGAAGGAGGGTCAAATGAGGATGACCTAGATTCGGTGAATGAACTATTTCACTGGCAGATGGAGGATTACGAACTCTTCCCGAGCTGCAACATGTTGGGCGTTGAATAAGAAAAAGGAAGAAACGAGTTCCCAGAGGAATATAGTGAACTAAAGGAAGGAGAAGTGTAGGTGGATGAAACACCAGCCCATACGTTCAGTGAAGATAAGCCGATAAAATATGAAGAGGCCACAGTACAAACCATGAACCTCGGAGATGATATTGAACCAAAAAACATACTGGTGGGAGAAGAGAGAGCTTTGACCCATGTGGAAAAGAGAAGAATACACCGTACGGCTGGAAATTTGCAGGAATAGACTTGGAGGTGCACCATACGGCAAGCATAGGATAAGGGAGAAATACTGTTCAGATTGGAGGCTCCGTACAGACAAGGAGCTACCATCGTACAACCTTTTGGAAGTAGGCAAGGAAGTACCATACGACCTAGACAAGGCAACCGTATGAATTTAGGAAAGGACTGTATGAACCAGCTAAGATATTGTATGATACAATATGGACAAGGAGCCACCACTGTTTGGCCATGTAAATGCCTACCGTATGGACATAAGTATTGTACGGCCAAAGAGGTGTAACGTACGACAAATAGATGAAGGGGAAGCCATGTCTAAGCATTACACCGTACGACAGTCATACGAGTATGGCTTAAGGAAAGCAGAAAGGAGGGTACGTCATATGACCATCCAGTCTAGGATATGTCATACGAACTTGGAGCATAGGGGAATAAATTAGGACACATCGTACGGCCATGGTTGGGAAAGTTGCAGAAAAGGTAAGAGCACCGTACGATCAGGTTGCTTGGAGGTTGGGTGACTGTACGACGGAGGAGAAAGACTGTACGGCTTACTCGTATAGAGATCGGTAGTAGGAGAACCATACCGTACGGTAGTGGGAAGACGGTACGGCTATGGCAGAAGCAATCCATCGTGTAGTTGTACATTGGCAGCGAGGTCGTAACATAACAGAGAGAGACTATTGTACAGATACAGAAGGGTGATAGGAGGTTTTCTAAAAAAAAAAAATGACAAATTGAAACAGTTTAGAATGAGTAACGTATGATATCGAAGGGAAGGGAAAGACATAAAAGGTAGTAAAATGTAAGTGGTTGGCTGAAAAAATTGAAAGAAAATCACAAAAATGGTGTGTTCTAGGGAGTTTTGTGTGGCTTTGAGAGTGCTAATTTGGTCTTGGCGCTACTCCAGGACCCCGCGAGGGCACTACCCCTCGACTCCACTGGGGGTGATGCCCTGTAGGTCCCCAGCCGGTGCAGTTATCAGTCGTGGAAAGTGTGACTGGTTGATGAGACTTGGAGCTATTGTAGGCATAGAGTGTCTATGTACCAAAGGTAGAGAGAGCACTAGAGCAAGCCTTTCGTGAGGGGTGATACGCTTTGAGGCACTTGGAGTAGGTGTTGGACGTTGTTAGTAAACAGTTTTGTCCTTCCGAAATTAAATACAAAGAATGACTCAAGACGCCCAAATAGAAGAACAATTGCCACTAACAATTGGAAATACTATCATGAGATTGATAGCTTTCCTCTGAATTGAGAGGTATAGCTCCCTCTTAGAAAGATATTCAGAGAATTTAAATAACTGGTTAACATAAAGGTTTTCTAGCATTTACCCATCACTATGGGATAAATACGATTATAAGATTTAAAAGCTGTACAATGAAGAAAGAAAATGAACAAATAGCCATAGGACTACCTATCCAGTTTCTCATATCTCAGGGGAAGTACAAAGAAGCATTATTTTATTTTATTGAATATGAATGATAATGCAAAACTGCACCTAAAACATGAAAGAAATGATTGTAAAATCATTTTCAATCCAAGAAAACCATATTCAGACTTCAGAATCTGATGTATGAAACTCTCTTTTATTTTAGATGCATAACAAAACAATAACAATATTATTTTATCTCTGTCATTACAATCAAGTTGCAGAAAAATAGAAATAAAACTGCTATTCCCCTCCCTGTTACAATCACTGCACATAAAAAATGTATTCTCCCTCTCCTGTAGCTGTAGAACTGCCGGTGAAGAGAAGAACCCTCACTACATCTGAATCTTGCAATAAATAACATTTTGGGTTGTCTTTTGGTTTCCATAACCGTTTATTGAAAAATCAGTTTAATCATTCTCATGACTCATCTTCTTCCTACCCCTTTGAAATTTTAATAGCTGAGCCACTTTAAAGTTTCATAAATTATAACAAATCTTTTTACCAAATTTAAAATGAATCCCTTGTGCATTCTTGGACAGATGGCATGTGCTGGTTACAGATTGCAATCAATCTTGCAAAACGGCTTGGAGAGAATTTAGATAGTTAGGTTTCCTCAAACATATCCGGAATTCAGCTCAATCCAATGGTCGGATTAAAAGTTGTGGGCCCCACAACATGATTGTTTTTCTGACTGCAGAATATTTGCATTGGCTGGTACGTTGACAGACCTGCATACAGTCCATTGTAACTTTTGACCTTGGTCAAATTTTGAAGATCGCTTCGGTGAAGATTTAGAAAACTTGATTTTGGGCAACATATCCAAAATTTAATCAGATCCAATGGTGGAGCTAAAAGTTATGCCCCCCACATTGTTACTGTTATTTTAATGCTGTCAGAAATCTGTGGTTACATGCTGTATTAAAATTTATAATAGTATATACACCAATATCTAAACATAAATCACATGTTGGAATATAATTGTAAGTTGCATGAGAGCCTGCTAATGCTAAGATGCCCGTGCTTGACACAACTTCAGGATAATCAACTTCAATTGCATCTTTTATTAGCTGAATAATCTCCAGTGCTGCCTCTCTTATTGTCAGGTTTGGAGCATCTTCAAGCTCACGCAAAGATCTATGACCTCACAGTCACTAGCATATATAGATTTGTGTTAGCCTGCCTATTATGTCTCCACCGTAAATGCCCATATTCATTTACGAATTTATCAAGCGCCTGGAAAGCCAAAACATATTACTTATAATGAAATAAGGCTCGATTTCAAATTCATATCCTCCATTATCATCAATGCATCTTTCATGGCAAATAACAATGATTTCCTTTGACTTCCATCTCATCTCATTATCCACCATCCTCTTCTGGCCTTGGGTCTTAGACTTGGAACCTTGAAATAGGATCTGAGCTTGATTTTGAATTTGAGCCACAAATTCCAACTATTGAATTTGGGCCATTTATCTGTGAACTGCATACTTGAAACTGTCCATGAGCTTTGAACTTAAGAATGGTGGATTCTTTTCAGGCTTCACCATTTCAAATACAATTTTGAAGCTCCCAATCTTGATTGAATCGTAATGATTCTTGAACTTCTGATTGCCAAGGCTGAAACTGAAACTTCAAATTGAACATTGCATTTTGCACCGATTCCAACATGAACTTGAAGTTGAATTGACCTGAAACTTCAACTTCAACTTCAACCTTCCCATATGTGAATAGGAATACTGACAAATAGGAGAATGACTGGCCTATTTTTAACATTTTGTGCTAATGACAGAACTTGAAGTTGAAGTTGAACTGGCTGGAAGATTCAACTTCGACTTTGACACTCGAAAGTATATTATGAAATCACTGAACTTGAAGTTGAACTGACCTGAAGGTTCAACTTCAACTTCAACTTGGGCACTCCCATGACTTAAATGTTTGACTTTAAGGCTGAAGAAAAATATGAGTATAACAGACGTGAAGCTATCTTGGTGGATGCATAGAGAGCTCAGGAGGAGCCGATCATCCAGTTGAAGGCAGTACCGCGACGCTTGGCTCAGGGTACCTAGGAGTTGAAAGCAGAGAAAGCAGCACGGGTGGCTATCAAGGTCAACTTGATTAAGGAGACAATGTTGTGTTAGCAGAGGCTACAGATGCAATGTGGTTTGGAGACCAGTTTGGTGCAAGCACAAGACGAATGTGAAAGTTGTGTGACAGAAACAAATCTATCTTGTTATAGTTAGTCAATTAATGTATCCTGTTTTGTTAATCTGTCTCGAATATTTTGTAATTGTTGTCCAGAGATGACTTTTTTCTTTTGGGGGGGATGATGTTGTCAGTAAATGCTATGTAGCCGACGGGTTGATGTCGTCGGTAATTGTTATGTAGCCGACGGGTTGATGTCGTCAGTAATTGTTATGTAGCTGACGGACCCCTTTGGGAAGGTTCTTCGGGATGGTATATGTACAACTTTGGATCATCATTGTGATCATCATTCCAAGCATTATGTAATCTCTTTGGCATATGCGAATAATAAAAGGAGTACTACTATTCTTGTCTATTGTTAGTGTACATTAATCTATTTACCTCATACGGTAAACAAGCTTGAGGATTTCCTCTTGAAGTCTTCACTTTCGGGAGATGGTTGTTATCTTCATCAGGTTTTGATCTCTATCCTTCTTTTTGCAGATGATGTGGTTCTTCTTGCTTCCTCTCCTAACAGGTTACAGAGAATTCTTGATGGCTTAGCTTTATTTTGTGATCAGCGACAACTTGTGGTTAACTTGGGTAAGACTCGGGTCATGGTCTTCAATGGCTTAAAGAGTTCTCATCTTCACTTCATTTTTCAAGGCTAGGAGATTGAGATCACTTCATCCTACGCATATCTAGGGGTTATGTTTTCCAGTCAGCGGTTTAGTATGAGACCAGCTATTCAACCTAGAATTAATAAGGGTATGGGTTCTCTTGCTTTGCTCAAGAAACAGTGTTTCAGGCATCACTTCTAGGATACCCCATCTAAGCTATCTCTCTTAGATGCTCTTGTGCGGCCGACTGTTCTTTATGGATTTGTGGTCTGGGGCCCTTCTCTTCTTAGCTCTGATTGGGCCTCAATTGAGAGGGTTTAGACTCTATTCTTGAGGTGCATCATCAGATGTCATAGGTTCACTCCTCATAATATCATTTTTGCTGAGTTTGGTGCTCATCCTTTCAGACTCGCGACCATTTTTGATTTGGTTTGGTTCCTTCATCGTCTTCGTGGGTTTGCGGATTCTACTAGGGGCCGGAACTGCTACTCCTACTTAGCTTTCTGTTCTTTTGTTTCTACTGCGAATGCTGAGTCTCGTTCTCATGCACGATGTTGGTATTCATAGGTTTCTTTCTTATTGTGTTTGATTGGGATTGACATTGAGCATCTACCCCCTTTTCAGTTCTCTTTGGATGCTCCTGCTCATCTTCTCCCCTTACGGCAGGAGTTGAATGAGCATGTTCGTCTTGATATCTGTAGATGCTACATTACAACTACCTTTGTTAACCCTCTTGGCGGGTTACGCTTGTGGATGTCTTTTTGTGCGGAGTAGTTTTTGGAGATTTCTGATGGGATCATTGTCCGTCCTAGCTACCTTTCACGGAGGTGGTATCATGCCCTACGAATCTCTTTAGGTTCTTTCAGAGTTGGTTCCCACTGTCTTCGAGCACAGACTGATCATCATATTGTTAGTGGGGAGCGGATTTGTATGCTCTGTACTTTAGGGGAAGTGGAGAATGAGGCTCATTTCCTTTTTCGATGCCCTATTTACTATGAGATCAGAGAGAGATTCTTCTATTTGTTCTGGGAGTGCTTTTCTCTCTACAAATTTTTAGGTACTATGATCAGAGATGCCTTGCACTTTATCTTTGTGAGGCCACCACACTCCACGATAGCACGATCCAGTCACTGCTTCCTCACTAGCACTCGTCTACTCGGCTCATCATTGCCTTTTTTACACCATTATCTCCTTTGCGGGGTGTAAAAAGGCCTTCCAGCTTTGTTCGTTCTTATGGGCTTTCCAGATGTGTCAGATCCCGTTCTGGATATTTGCACCAGCGACACTCTTCTGTGAGTAGCCAGAGACAGTCCAGTGCCTCTACACATTGGCATGTGTATCATTCAGTGACTGATTTCTTCTCGCCCATGAATGACTCTTAGCGCTCTCTTTGTTCTTTGTTGGTTGTTATTGCTTTGGTTGTATTCGTTTATTTTCGGACACTTTTGTCACTTTGTGTGCTCCTACTGGTGTTAGCCTAACTGTTGTAATCTTTCAGTCCCAGAGATCTCTTTTTGGTCTTTTGTTCGACATCAATATCATTATCTTATCTTTTGTTGACATTCCTATTGTTGTGGAAGCTAGTGGAGCAGCATTTTAGATTATATGTCTAACCCGCTTTATGATTCCAGTGACATTGGGATTCTGTAATCTGCTGATTATTGTGAGGTTGAGTATAATAGGTTAATCGTTGATGCCATTGTATCTGCTACCTTATGGCATCTTTTGAGTGTGTTGCCTGTGATATTTCTGTGATATTTCTACTGTTATTAAAGCTTTTTATTTTTCTGTGGAACTCTAAGGGTTTTTATTGTTAATGTTTCATATCAGAAATGAAGATAAATTGTAAATAAAAATAATGAACAATAAGACACAATATATACAATAATGTACACAACGATTTATCCTGGGAAAACCATCCAACTTGAAGGAGAAAAACCCAGCCACAAATATATCACTTATTCATGGGAAAAGCCCTAAACTTGGCACTTGCACTTAAACTTGAGAAAGAACCTTAGAAGGGTCCCCTAAGATCACTTATGATTAGTTGGCTGACTTCCCAACTCTACTTATCCATTTACTAAGTAAAACTCTCCAAAATGTTCCTCACTCCTTACTTTGCTTTTATTTGCATTAGGCCTTCATTGGACTTGATGTCTCTTCTGTCCTTGGTGGGTTTGTGAGCACTTAGGGTGACCAAAATTGAGCCAAGACTGACTTGGATGGCAACTTGAATCCATTCCAAGACTCCTCTCTTACCGATTTCAAGATTTGCTCTTGAACACCTAGTAGCGCTATTAGCCCCTAATTAGGCCTCCTAAAGCAGATTTTGGGCTTTTTCTCCAAACTTCCCTTAATGACCTACCAAATAAACTCCACTTCCTAATGCCCTTTTGAAAAACTCAAAAGATTCTCAAGGCCTTCCCTCGTCACATCCATACAGTACTGAACCAAATACCTAGGGTTTTAAAGGTTTTTAGGTGTTCACCAGCCTGTCAGTATTGTCTACCTTCAAAACCTTACCCAATGGATTGCTAGGAACGCAAGCTCATCATGGAAACTTCTCACCTCTTCAACACTCCTCCTGCAACACCAAACTCGAATCCATTCATCAAATTTTGCTAGTTTGGTCAAATTCTCAACTCTGCAACCTAGCCGGGCTTTGCTCTGGCTTGCCTAGGGCTTGCTAGCAAAAATGGCAAACAGCATGTTTTTACCTCCAATCTTCTTAGGACTATAATACATTGAGTATAGCTCCATCACCCCTAGTTTCAGTAATTTTCAACCGTGGCAATGGAAGCTATAACCCATTTTCAAGACACTGTCCAGTTATGGCCAGAAACTGGCAGTGATTGAAAGAATTTCTTGGAACACTTCAAACTGATCAGTGAACACCTAAACTATGTAGAAAACTTCAAAACAATCTTATCTAACTACTTCAGACAAAACTATACTTATTCAATCCAAAATACATACAATACTGCAAATGCCGTACACCATAAGCAATTCTGACCATCCAACCTTGCCAATGGCTTGGGATGGTGTTAAATAGTTCTCCTCTAAGTGGCCCAATCGATTCTTGGTGGGTGGCAACTTCCAAGACACAAATTGCATCTTTTTGCAAAAAGTTGTCACAAAGTTGCAATGTTGCAAAGTTGTCAAATTGACAACTTTTGCAACTTTTTACATTTTCAAGCAAATTTTGGCTTCCTTGCCTAGATGTGATACAAAATGATGCCAAACGATAAATTAAGACTATTTTGACATATTTGAGACCAATCTAGACCTTTGTCCTAAGGTTTGACTTGTTGACCAAGTTTGGCTTCCTTGGCCACTTTTGGCATCAATGATTCCCAAACTCTAGATGATGAAGACAACATTGAAAGTACTTCCAAAAACATGTAAAACACACAATTAGGCTCTCAATAGGCCTTATTGTACCCTTGACTCACTCCTGAGTCTTCAAATAAAAAGTGGCATTAGGATTGGTATTCATCCTAGGGGTGCTCCTGCGCCACTTATATATAATGAAATAGCAGAAGGCAACTTTACAATTTGCCCAAATACTAGGCTAAGATGATCATAGCATCTATTAATATGTAGATCATAATAAATCCTTTAGTAGCAATCTTGCAGAAAATAAAAGATATCAATCTATCTTTATACAAATTGCTCCTAGAAGAATATATAAAATTGTCTTGACCCTTCATTGTCTTGCCATTACAAAGTGTAGACACTTTGATGTCTTGAGCCTTCATTTCCTTGATGCTACAATGAAGAGGATATTATGTGTTGAGTTGGCTTCAACAATATATTTATTTATTTCGAATACAGGAGAGAAAAGATATCTCCGACAGCTATAACATCAACCACTTATTTTGTCAGTTTTTATGAAAACTTCCAAGTTTTTATATTGCCGTGAAGCAGAGGGCTGTAACTGTTATTTAAAGGTATTTTAGCTGCTCTAGTGTCTATCATTTATGGTGTCTTGAGAATGTTCAACATTCCTTTATGTTTACGTGCTCTGCAGCAAGCTCAGGCAAATGCCAACTTGCAATTTGGAACAAGGATCTATTTTTAGTTTGTTTCAATTCTATGTTCATGCTTGATTTATGCCATAAAAATTCTTATGAACAAGTGACACATGTTAAAGATTAATTGATTTAACTTTTCCATTTGGATGGCTTAATCATTTTTTTGGATTTGATTGTCACAATTTGAGTTCGCCAAATTGGAGACTTTGATATAGATTTAGTTTCAGACCATTTTTTTGTTACAGTTCAGGTTCACTTGAAACATATTTAAGGTGTTAGTTTTCTTTCTGCAAATAATTTAAACTCATTTAGAGATGAAAAATTGTGGCTTATGTTTTGCTAAATTGTGGGATTCGATCCTAAATGCATGCCCTCACTGGAGTCTGTAGAAGCTTGTGCATTTTATTTGAAATTGATTAGACCGATTTTGAACTTCCAGATCTGTACTTGGCTTGTGCGTGTTAGAATCTGGAAGAGAGAACCTCCTTTGGGTATTGCAGCAATCAAATGCCACATTTTATAATTTTGATATTTCAGGAAAAAATTATCTTGGTTGAGTTTACGGTGGTCATTAAATCTTTTCAATTGTGAATTACTATCATGACATGACTAGAGTTACAGTAACCTCATCTTATCACACAACAATTATATCACAAATTCATTTTTAGAGCCTTTGAGACCTGACTATTGTTTGTATTGAATAGATTAATGCTTATTTTTTGTGCTGTAAGTATAGAGAAAGCTGACAAAGCTGACACTTAGGAGTTAGAACCATGAAGAAACATGGTTATTATATCCCAAAGCTTTATTTTCCTACCTCTGGAGACCATCCTTTGATGAATAAGTAGATAGCTACAAATTCAATTATTCTCTATGATGCCAAATTAAGGGTAGCAACTGGGCAAGAACTCGTGAATATTTGTTTATATCAGCTCGTATATTTTAATTGTTAGAATGATGAAAGCTGAATATAGTTGTAGTTATTGCATAATAGTGAAGCTTCATGTAATTTAAGCAAATTGAGTAGTTTGGGTGAGAGCAGTCAATTGGATGTTAATGTTTGCAAATGGTGTGTCCTGGTTGGCTCAGACTGGTAGTGTGTTTGGCTAAACCAGATTAGAACTTGATGTTGTATGAGTAAACCACAAACACTAACGTTACTTGCCATCATCCAATAAAAGGTCATAATTAAAAATAAAAAAATATGTACTTTATTTGAAAGTGTAAAATATGTAGAATGGAATTAAATGCTGAAATGGATTAGAACTCGATATTTTATGAGTAAACCACTAACATAAATGTTGCTTGCCTTCACCCAATAGAAGCTTATAATAAAAAATAAAAAATATATTTATTTTATTTGAAAGTGCAAAATATATAGAATGGAATCAAATGCTAATCAGCAAGGAGACTCGATCTGTATTATTTAACCAAGCAATATATCTTTTAAGGTGTGTCTCAATATGCAATTGCTTATATCAGCCTTGGAGAAAGGATGCTCCTTAGCAATATGTTTACATGCATGTTAACTTGATTAATTTGCATAGTGGCCTTAATGGTGACATGTCAAATGAATGTGAAACTTGACTTTTCTAGTGTATATCATATTATCAAATGTAGGTGATTAGAAGACCCAGAAGGCAAGAACATTGGAGATGCCAATCAATGATGTGGACTTCAACACATTAAATCATATGAAGTTCAGTGTCTTCACATCAAATCCCCAATTGATATAAGTGTAAAACGTTATTGAACTCTATGATAAAGTAATATATAATGGGATTTGTGCATTGAATACCTATGTGCCGAATAAAACAATAGTCTGTCCAAGTATGTAGATTTGTAGGTAGTTGACCAGGGGCATTGGAAATCTGCAATATTATTTAGGCACATTATTAACAATAGATTTTGTGGCATCTTGTAAAAAATAGAAGATAATGGGTAATATTTTCTACCTTAAATAACTAGATTCAAAGCTTCATAAGTATCACATTTTTTGACATTGTAAATCTCAATGCAGTGAAAGAGATGTGCCAACTTCAAATTTTGACCTTCACCATGCTCACTGTATACGAAATTTGGAGCGCTGCACTGTTTGTGGAGACATGATTCCAAAATCTCGTGCAAAGGAACACTACCAGGATACTCACGCTCCAGTATGTTCCCATACTGCTTTAGAAAGTTATTCTCCACTGGATTATTATTATTTTGAAAGCTACTTTGGTAGTAGTTGCATTGTTTGAGATGCAGATATGTTTTAGCTATTTTCCTTTCTAAGTTTGACTCTACTTGTATTTTTTGGTACATATTTGAACATTGCAATTCTAAGGAGGTGAGATTCCCCATTCTTATCTTTTAAGCATTTGTTAGAACATTCCAGAAGCACACATATCTTTCCTTGGAACAGATATTGCAGTTTAATACAGCAGCAT
This sequence comes from Cupressus sempervirens, assembly GCA_028749045.1. NCBI lineage: Eukaryota > Viridiplantae > Streptophyta > Pinopsida > Cupressales > Cupressaceae > Cupressus > Cupressus sempervirens. Next base: position 60,494,485 of record CM053785.1, on the reverse strand, counting down.
GATAATGAAGAAATGCTAGTAGAATCCCAGTCACTGATTGTAAACTATAGTAGAAAAACTCAAGTTTTCATATATATTTGACAATAATTAGGAAATTGAAATCTTTCTGATGCTTCTGTTCACGGGAAACAATTCTAGCTACATCGGAAGGAGTTCATGATCTAAGACAATCCAACAAAGCAATGTAGTTTTGAGAGCATAGGTGATCATGTGTATGTCTAGATTTTATTATGTCATTGACTATTGGCATTGCCTGTGAAAATTAACCTTTTTTTTCTCCAAGATTGAATTTCATCATTTAACTTGTTTACACTGCACTTACAGCCTCATGGCGTATTATTCCTGTAGACTTGTATGATCCAATCTGTATCTTTCTTGATTTGATAAATTCTCCTTCTGTGGAGGCAACCTTAAGCTTAGTTGCCTCTACCAAGGTGTATTATCTTCTGTCAGATCCAGAACTCAGATATGATCTTGTAGTTGGGTTATTTTGCATCTGACAAATCTGGGTGTTAACACTTTATCATCTATTGTGATACTAATTGTGGGCACTCTCATTAAAATATGATGCTTTGCTACATGAGCTTTATCACATCTGATTCCAATGCTCAGATTTGTTTGTATAGAGTGCAAGGAAAAAAATATTCCACCTGTTACATAGAATAACAAGGATAACCAAGAATCTTGGAGAGTCAAGTCAAACACAGAGACAGATCATCTTGGGCTTTGTCTATCAAGAAATTAATATATTGGAACTGGAAGCCTCAATTGCAATTAGATTTGTTTTCAATTAGCTGCATATTAATAAAGCACTGGCTATTAGTAAATTCTTTTATAATCACATAAACTGAGATCTGTCATTTGGGATATGTTTATTCAAAAGTGACTATTGGCAAATTGGTAAACTCCAACTCGCATACTAAAAGTGGCCAAAGCTTAGAGACAAAATGCCATTAATTGTATAATATCTGTAGTTACACTAAAACTAATGGTAGCAGAAGACAGTTTAGTAACTACAGGAGCACACAATCATCATTCATATATCCTGTCCATTCCTTGCATATTGTTAACCTTTGAAGATAGTCAGGATAAAACAATAGCTTCAGGAAAAATAGCACAAAGATGCTTGAGAATTTTGATTCTCTCGTAGATTATAAGGGTGATACCCCTTACTGGCGAGGAAAATTTATTTTGGAAGAACATCAGCATAGCCGAGTTATACATATGTCTATTTATAAGGCCATCTTCGGTGAGCCTTAAGTTGTGCCCTAAACAAAGTTTTCTTGTTAGCAGAACTTTGGAATCTAAGCTGTTGGCAAGCATGTGACACATAATTCTATAGATGACATGTAGCTCTGTAGCAGACAATGTAAAATTGACTATCTGATGATTCAGTGTTTTCCTAGCATCTAATATGATTGGAATTGATTATTCCATGTTAGTGTACCAATCATGAATTCTTATTCAATCCAATTTATAAATGGGCATGACTACCAAATTGTTATGCAAGGAGTTTGTTTCTATCATGGCTTTTGATATGAATATCAATGTCTATTTTACTGTAAGAAATGATGAAATGATAAAGAGGTTGGTTGACGGATATTAAGCATGCAGCATGGGCCCATGAACTGTGTAATGTCCCCAACTCATCCTCAAAACTTAAAATGGATGCCCACTATAACATTCCCATGGGTCTTGGGATGTAATGCCCCCCTTTTAGATACACCAAATATTGCCCAAAAGAATAACAAATAAAAAATACAGCTTATTTACAGGAGCGCCACTTTCACTAAATTACACAATAGCAATTGAATTTAGGAGAATAGTCAATAAATAATTAAACAAAATGGTAATGAAGATTCTTATTTGTAAACATGCACACTATATCTTCAACCATTTTTAGAAATTTGAGGGGAATACACCATAGGATGCTGGGAGACTATCCTCCACATTGAAGCCCAAGAGTGCTGAAGAAGCAACCCACTCAATCTGACCCCTTGGCTCACAAGAAACCAACTCAATGGGGTCCCACAAGCAACCAACTCAACGGGTGCCCACTAGTAGCCAACTCAATGGGCGTCTACCTAATGGATGGGACCTGAACTCCATCCCTTTAATTTTTTCCCTCACTAATTTGAGATGTGATTGGTTGACGGCAATCAGGTAAATAATTAAGAATTTTATATTTCTTGTTAGGATGCTAGGAGATTATCTTCCTTAATCAAGCATCAACTCAATGAGAGCCCACAAGCAACCAACTGAATGGGTGTCTACATAATTGAGGGAAGACCACCATTGCCATATCTTCCTAACAGATTATGTAAATAAATAGTGAATACAATAATATTGCATACTAATCACTTTCCTTAATATTTTACCTTGATCTACTTTTTCTGAATTATATTCAAATCAGACTTGATTGTTTGATTGTTGTTCAATGATTGATATTTCTCTGAATAATTGATTGATTGAATGAATTCATTTTGATTGTATGATTTGAGGTATGGATGAGTGATGAATACCTGATTATTGATTAATTTGATGAGTAATGATGCTTGAATTCTGGATTTATTACATTAGGGAGTGATGATTGAATGCATGTTGATTTGATAGAGAGATGATTGATTTCTGAATTGTTTATTTCAAGATGAAGTGATGATTGATGTGGATTTGATGATTGTTTGCTTGATCTTGTGGATTGATTGCTTTCTTGATTTCTTGAAGGATTGATGATTGATGGACAAATAAGGGACTTGTTTGGATGGAATAATGAGTGATGATTGATAAATGCTTCAATGCTTGGAATGAATTCTTCTTTATGGTGAAAGAGTTGCCACCTTTCATAAAAATTGAGTCCCCACTTTTCATTGTTACCTTTGAGATTAATATATTATCCCCCAATTTGATGCCCCTTGGATATCCTCCTCCAATGAAACCTTCTCCCCGTTATATCTTCCAATGTGAGAGAGTGTCACACCTCTTCATCATGTCTGTCTTTTGAATGGTCACAACCTTTCACAATTACCACCCTTTGAAACAGTCACAGCCCTTCATCATTTTTGCTTTTTGAGAGAGTCGCAAGCTTTCATAAGTACCATCCTTTGAAAGAGTCACAACCATTTGTCATTGGCACATTGCTGTCCTTTGAAAGAGTCAATTCCTTATTTTCTTTTCATTCCTTTCTTCTTACATTAATCCTTCCATAGTTATTATTTTCCATTTTTTTCCTTCCTCCATAACCCTTTGAAACGAAGTTCTCTTCTCCCTTTAATATCTCATGTTTGAGGGAGTCAACTTTTCATTTCACGCCTTTTGGCCATTCATAAAAACTTAACTAAATTTTAATTATATTATATTTTAATCTAATTTTTTAAAATTCTTTTATTTATTTTTTATTTAATTATTATCGTTCAATGTTTACATTACACGAGAGTGCTTGATCATAACAAATTAGGGATTCACAATAATCAGTTCTAGTGAATGGTGGGTGATGATAGATGTTAATTGTTGATGTTTTATAGCTTCAGTCAAATAAATCCTATGAAACTAAAGTATTGAAGATGTATATATATATATATATATATATATATATATATATATATATATATATATATATATATATATATATATATATATATATATATATATAATGTGAGATATAATATATATAGATATATCTCTAAAATACTATTAATAGAAATTAATATAATAATGATTCAAAATATTATATATATATATATATATATATATATTTATTTAGTTACATAATCAATTGTCATTATATTAATCACTTAATGATGAATAGACATCTCCATGAAGGGACATGTCTCTCCTTGCCTCATCCTCAATATAAATGCAAGAGAGATTGTTGCATCTTAAAAACACATAAAAATACAAGCAATGCTATTACATTTGCAGCAATCCTAAATTTAACATGGGATCAGAGCTAGGTTCCAACTAGCCTATGAAGCTTAATTTAGCTATTCCGCCATGACATTTATAGTGAACAAAAAGAAAATATAGTTAAGAGTTGCTTGTGATGAAGGCCTTGAGAACAATCTTTTGTCCCTACATTTGTAGGATCGAGCATTATTTTATATATCGTATACTTTTGTGTGGGAGAACATATAAGCAATTCCTAATGGTCATGTGGGATTCTTGTCAAATCTCCACCAAAAAGGCTATGTAGTTCACACTTCCAGAAATTGTTGGAACCATTGCCATGGATATTTTGCAGAGAAAAATAGATGTTGGTGCTTGTGATCACTACATTATTTACTATAGCATGAGATCACCATTCGTTATCAATAGACGTGATGCTTATTCAGCACAATATTCCCACCTTCTAATAACAAAAGTTGAGTCAATTGAAGTGCCAGAGATGAGAAGATTGTGCCATGATAGCCATATAAAGGAACAAATTTATGAAAAAAAATACTAGCAACTGAAGGACTGGACACAAAGAAAGGATAATTTCTTTCTTGGGCATAATCATCACATCTTTAACAATTTATAACTGTCTACATACCATTGTTCCCGATGTGACATTGCCTGCATAGAAGGTGGCATAGACATGCTTCCACCCGTTCCCCTTGGTCGAAAAATATAGTAATTTATAAATGCCATGATTGATGACTGACTCCAAATACATAAGCAAATATTGATATATGATTGGACTGGTATTGGCCATTTATGAACATCATATTTCCCAAGGTTTCTGGGAATTCAACATTTTTGATGGAGGTATTCGGTTGGACTCGTGTAGCATTTAGGACAGGAGATAAAGGTGAGCTTCTCATTTGATGTGTAATGTCTATATTGAGGCTTCAAACTCTGCAATAAGCATTACCAGTCACTTGCAAGATGTGGTACAAGGAAAACACCTGGATGCGATCTTAACAGTATGTCTCCGACCTATATTAACTTGCTTGAGAAAGTAGGTTTAAGCACCGCATGCTTGTGTGATTTGCAGTTTGAGACAGAGGTCTTATTTTGATTAAGTTCAAACGGAGCAAACTCAAAATGGTTTCTCGGCATGCCGAAATGCTCTCCTATGACCTTATTACAACCTAATTTGGTGAGCTTGTTGGGAAAGCATGCAATTTCCTTGTTTACAAAGGAAACCTCACATTATAGGAAATTGCTTGCTTCACTAAGCTTAGGCTTGCCCAGTTTAAGAATTGCTTGCTTGTTCTTATTCAGCACAACTGCGTTCAGGCATACAAAGTTGAAGTAGAAGAAGGTAATCATAAAATGCATATTAATCCAAAGGAAGGATGGAATAGTTCATAAGAATTTTGCCATATTTGATATGAGTCAAAATTGTTAAAGATATAAGAATTGGCATTTAACATTGTGGGGGGAATGATAACCAATGTTCCATTCCCATTGTTTGACAAATGCTCATATGTAGACATTTCTGATTTGTTGCATAAGGACCCTCATTGGAGCAACTTGTATCAAGGATGCACAGATAAGTATTCATTATCTTTATGTATTACATCTATCCACTTAGTGTAGTCTCTCTCTTATTTGTATTTCTATATGTACTATAAGAGCTATTTGCCTTGACCTTTTTCGTTCTCTTCGAGGATGTTCTTGCAGGAAAAAGAAATTGATATTAGATTTAGAGGGAGTTTGACACTTCATCAAGAGGTAACTTTGAACGAGGAGCTCAAAAGATTGATATCAGATTCAGAGGGAGTATGATAGTTTATCATAAGCAATCTTGGATGAAATTCATATCTTCTTAATGCATTCTTCTCTATGATAGAGAAGTTTGAGGTGAAAACCCTTATTCTTTGATATGGTTCATGGTGGATGTCATGACACCACCACATGAGAGTACCTGTGGTGATTTCATGTCAACTTTCAATCTCATGTGTGCGACTCCATCATTTTAATGGGCTTGCCCCCTGTGTACATCATGAGGAAGTGATGACTTCCAAATGACTACCACTTGTATTTGTAGAAGTTATGGAAAGGTGACGATCTTACAATAACTTAAATCTTCTATTATGATGGATATCTTATGATGTCTAAGAAGATTATTATATAGATTATAACTTGCATGGTGGATTAATTTTCATGAATATAATGTTCCTATGATAAACATTATTGAGGATATGTGTGCACATACTTGATGGACATTTTGAGTATTTGGTGAATATCATGCAACTTGATATTTAGGAGGCCATTACTTAGAGTAGTTGGTGAATGTCATGCGAGTTGATATTCTGAGGCCATTACTCTTGAGATCATGAGATGATATCTAATGGTGAATATTTTTTAATCAAAGACATTTTTAAACATGTCATTCTTGATATTATGCCAAGGTAATATCATATCCTGTGTTTAACCTCTCTAGCTAAGAGGGAGTGTTGATGTTTTGTAGCTAAGTCATAAAAATCCTATGAGACCAAAGTATTGAAGATACACACACACACACACACACACACATATATACACATATACATATATATACATTAATATATATTTTATTATGTGAGATATAATATTATAGATATATGTCTAAAATATTATTAAGAAAAATTAATATAATAATGATTCAAAAAATTTTATATATGTATATTTATGTAGTTACATAATCGTCATTATATTAATCGCTTAATAACAGTGTAACGAGACTCGGACTCGGCTCGGACTCGGCAAGGGTAACTTGACTCGTGACCGGGCTCTGACTCGTGACCCGGCTCGGCGGTGACTCGGCAAAGTGAAAAAACCTCGAAATTTTGAGATTTTTTAAGATTTAAAGAACATTCCATGCACCCATTATTGAATAAAGCATAAAGACACAATAACATCATTAAATAGAAGATAATTTGATCATAAATTATAATGCACATGCCACATACTTAAAGTTAAAAACTTAGAACTTAAAAGTCAAACATCGATTACATATGTACAATACTACAAACTACAAAGTTACAAGCTTACAAAGGTAAATTGCTAAAAGTAAATACTATATTACTAGTAATTAAAGTCAAACTAAGATAAATCCATGCAAACCATCAAAATGTATATGTATTATCATTTATGCATTATGAAATCCAACACATCAAGATTCAATAGTCATCATCAAATTCAGATGTTCCAAATGCTGATCATATATTAAGTTACTGTTAAACTGTTAAACAAAAAGTTAAAACAAGACTATAAGTCTACAGCTATGGCTCCTAGTCGGAGTCCTCATCATCATCCTCATCCTCATCGTCATCCTCATCATCATCTTCATCCTCATCCTCATCCATAACCTCAGCCTCAACCTCAGGCTCAGGCTCAGTATAATCTACAAAATGCCTCTTAGTAAGGCGTCTAAGGTAGGTCCTGGATGTCTCAGTAGCCATAGCATCAGCTCGTGAGGTGCCTCTAGGATCAACTGTACTCTCTGCCTCTGGCTCTGCCAATCTCTGTGAGCTGCCACTAGGAACAATTGGAGCTCTCTGGTCCTCTGCTACCATAGCCACAGCCTCAGCCTGGCCCTCTCTATCTGCCTGGTCAAGCCACTGTAGGTCCTCATCATCAAAGACAAGATCAGTAGCCTCAGTGATCCAATCAGACTCTGGATCAACCTCCTCTAGAGTAATCGAAGAGGTGTCACTATCCAAAATCTCCCTGATCCTAATGCGCAGGTTGTAGTGCACAAAGACTAGACTATTCATTTTCTGCACAGACAACCTGTTACGCCTCTTCGAGTGGATGTGCTCGAACATGCTCCAGTTGCGCTCACATCCAGAAGCGCTACTTGGCTGGCTCAAAATGCGGATGGCGATTTGCTGAAGGTTTTTGGTTGAAGGCCCAAACATTTGCCACCATCTATCTGAATTTTGAAAAAAGAAAAACAAAAAAATATTAGTCTCATTTCAAAATTTGAGCTTTAAGTTTAAAGCTAGAAATTTATAAACTAGATTGTATAAGGCTTAAGCTGCAATCTTTACCTGGTTGCAATTTTGTATGACCTTCTTTGCAAATTTGACTTGAAAAAATGGGCCCTGATGCATTATTATAGGCATCCATCTCAAGCAATATATCTGTGGGATTAGGAGACATCTTCGATACCACTGTGTATAGGCCACTAAGAACCTCCTCATCTGCCTTGAAATCATCAAGGAAACGGTATGCCGGATTGAGGTAATAGGCTGCTGCGTGGATGGGCTTATGAAGCTGATTTTGCCATCTCCTATCAATTATGTCCCAAATAGGGCCATAGTTTTCCTCAACTCCTACATATTTGGCCTTAATAGTCTCCTTGACCCTATCCATGCCCTCATAAATGTAGCCCATAGAGGGCTTCTCGCCATCAGCAACTCGTAGGAGGGCTACAAGGGGCTCGGTGATCTACAAAACAATTAAACAAAAAAACAATTTAGTGAATGATGAAACTTTGCAAAGTTGCACAATGAATATAAATCAAAAATATGTATGAGACAAATTAATTTATAAAATTTTAAGACTTAAGCTTTTAAAATTTAAAATTTAAATTTTAAATTACCTCCACAATCTTCGAACATGGCTCCCAAAAATCATCATCATCATAAATGCATTTTGTTGCATCTATCCTTGCAGGGCTACTCGCAAAGGAGGAGGAACTTCATTCTGGACCAACAAACATGCACCTCAACTCTAACCTTGAACTCAGCAAGGATTTTAGTGTGATAAAGTTAGAGGCAAATTTTGTGATACCAGGACGAGCCAACTCCTTTCCCTTCGTGTATTTCCTCATAGTGCTGAGGACCAAGGCATGATTATAGATCAACTTACAAAGATTTTTGGCCTTGGTAACACATGATTTCACCCATACAAGCTTGCCAATATCCTCTAACATGAGGTCGATGCAATGGGCCGCACATGGAGTCCAAAAGATTTTTGGGTGTCTCTCCATCAATAGTTTTCCTGCAGCAATTTTAAATTAGTTAGTAAACAATGAAAATTTTTGATGTATTAAAAAACTTTTAATTTTCAAAATTTAATGAAAAACTAAAACAAATTTTTTAGAAGTAGAACTTAGAAAGTTAGAAGTTCAAATTTTACCTGCAGCAACATAATTAGCTGCATTATCTGTCACCACTTGGACAACATTGTCTTCCTCCACCTCCCTTATGACCTCCTCAATAGTCTCACATAAGAATTTTGCATTTTTCACACATGAGGAAGCATCTATGGACCTCAAAAACATGGTGGATCCTGAAAGTGAAAATTAAACAAAATAATTATCATTCAAGAATCAAGAATCAATACTCAATAAAACAAAATTTTCGTTATTCAATAATAGTATACATTAAATTTTAGACTTCAAGAAGTAGAGCATGATGAATTGCCTCCGCTAGAAACAAGAAAATTTAGGAGGGTTCTAGACCTCCTATCTGTCCATACATCTGTCATGATGGTACACCCTTTTTGGCTTCAAATCTTTTTGTGGTCTTCCAACTCAAGTTTCATCTCCTCAACTATATCTATCAAGAGGGGGCCACTCAACTCATCTTCAGTGGGGGCTTTGAACCCCGCACCACAGATGGAAACTGCATCAATCATCCCCTGCCAATAAAGAGTCCTATTACATTTATAAAAACATTTTAATTAGCATATTTCAAATTTTCAACATCAAGTTAAAAGTATAAAATTGAATATAAATTTTAAAACTTAGAACGTAAAACAATCAAATATAAATGAAGTTGAAAACTTGAAGTACCTGGCTGCTATAAATGGAATGTCGCAGAAAAATCAAAACTTGCAAATTGCTCTTACTCCAGCTTCATGTATCTCCCTATTCCAGCCCATGCTCTCAAGTGAGGGTTGTGCACCAGGAGTGGTACGCGGTACAAAAAAGTTGTCCAACTTACTAGATTTTTTGACTCTAGGACGAAGAAGAGCAGCACTACTAGAAGGGGCAGCAGCAGTAGCATCACTAGAAGTGCAAGGAATAGATGTAGAAGAAGCACGAGCAACAGAAGCACTAGGACGATAGGGGGGACGGGAAGAACCTTTTCCAACACAGCCTACTGACTCAGAAACATTTGCAGATGAGTGTGGAAAGGAACTAGAACCAATCAAAGCTAACTCTTCTATTTTTTTTTTTTAAATTCTTTTTCTTGTTCATATTTTTCCAAGGCTACATAACAAAAACGTTGAGCCTCAACAGATGCAACTCCACAAGGCTCAATATCATGACCACGTAAGCCAGCAATATGGTATTTTAATCTATTTATCCCCCCACTATTAATGGTTTTGCAAAATAGGCATTTTGTTTGAGTTCTCTTTCTACCCGGAAAATCTATGGTGAACTTCCAACACTCATCTTTTTTGTTGCCTTTAGAGAGCTTGGGATTTTTACCTCCAGAAGCCATTATGACTTAATTAAGGAACAATGTAAAGGTTGCTGCAATAAGACATTTTAGACCAAATATTACCATTTCAGCATTGCATTTTATGAAGATCTAAAGTAAAAAAAAAACTCATAAACAAACAAAAAAAATTCATGCAAAAAACCCATAAGCATAGACAAAAAAATCATCAAAATTTAAACAATCAACTCTTACCTCTTTCAAATGCTTTGGGAAGTGTTGAGAAGAGCTCCTATAAACTCCTTGATGATCTAAATGCAAGCTCCAATTTCACAAATGCAAGCTTTTCTCCTCCTCCTTTCAGCTGGTTGCAAAACAAGAAACCTCTATTTCTCTTCTACCTCTCTCTCTCTTTTTTCTTTTCACTATAGATTGTTATGGGAGCCCTTTTAGGGTTATATGAGTGAGATATGTAAAAAAAAAACATAAAAAAAAATGCAAAAAATAATATTTTTATGGCCCGGTTTCTTGCCCGTCGCAGTCGAGTCAAGAAGGCCGGGTCACGTGAGTCACGCCTCGTGACTCGCCGCTCGCGAGTCACGAGTCATTGTGACTCGGCGAGGTCAGCGCGGCTCGCTGACTCGCCTGACTCATGTGACTCGCGGCAAGTCATGTTACACTGCTTAATAATGAATAGACATGTCTCTCCTTGCCTCATCCTCAATATAAATGCAAGAGAGATTGCTGCATCTGAAAAACACATAAAAATACATGCAGTGCTATTACATTTGGAACGATCCTAAATTTAACATTAATAAATCCCCAATGACATATATGACTTGAAATGCTAATTATTAAATGATACTTCAATATAACATACCAAATATAGTTGAATATAGAAAATTGATACACGATTTACGAATCATAAGTTCAAACTTGAAACTTGAAACTTCATAACCATTGCCAATGACCAGTGAAGTTAGTAACATACTTATAGTAAGTTGTAACATTAATAACATTAAGCATAATGATAAATGAAAAAAATAAATCATACATAGTACCATGTAAGTTAACCATTGACTATCAAATGACAAATATGAAAGATTCAAAATTCATTGTTCAAATATAGTATTTCTTAAAGATGCTCATGATTACAATGATAAGAGTAGCATGTAATAGTGAAATGAAATAATGTATCATGGCCATATCAAAGTGAGTACTAACTACAAAATGCCATGGGACCCACACTCAATTATTAAGACTTGAAAGAGACCTCATGGGACCCACACCCAATTAGGATTCCCATGTAAAAACAACAATAAAAAAAGAATATTAAAAAACTTTAAATTTTATGACTTTTTTACTTGGGTGTCAGACGCACTCCATGCGCCCCTTGGGCGCACCCCACGTGCACCCGGGAGGTGTCGATGTTTTGGAGCTTTAGTAGGATAAAATTGTGAGATCAAAGAGAAATTAATATAATTACAACGATTCATATATATATATATCGATTCATATATATATATAAGTTTGCCATTATAATAATTATATTGATGAATAGACATGTCCCATGAAGAGACATGACTCTTCTCTTGGTTTATTCTTTATACAAATACAAGAGGACATTGCCATTTGGAAAGTACATACCACACATTATGGCAGTGCTATTACATTACAACGATTCTCTAAAAGCTACCATGGTAATGCTGATGTGAGTTTTTGTATCACTACATAACATATTAGCAATTGTGTATCTGATACACAATTGCTAATATGCTATGTAGTGATACAAAAACTCACATCAGCATTATTTGGTGCTAGAAGGAGGGCTGAACCTCCGACCTTGTGTCATGGTTGTAATGGAAGTGTCGACGCCTGGGTTGTGATGTGCAACCGCCTTCTATATCTCCTCTTTGTCAATGGGGATTGTCCTTCTTTTAGTCTATCATTTACCTGTATCATGTTTACTGTATCGACATTGGTATCAGTTATTCACCTTATTTTCGAGAAGAAAGTTGTTTTGGGCATCATATCCTCTTTGTCTTTCTTAGTGTTTGTTCCTTTAGGGTTCTTGCTTGCACTAACATCTACCATCTTGTCAACCTATGATGGGATGGTGAAGTGGTGGATGATGAATGCGAGAAGTACCAAAGGAGACAATGTCTAGACAAGAGCGAAAGAGAGAAATCCGCTTAAGTACCCCTTTCAACTCTAAATGATTTGAAATTACCTTTACCAATAGCCGGGTCTTCTTTTTGGAATTTATGATCAAACTTGAGAATTTCAAATCCCTTGCAAACCTTGATGCCCTCACTGGAAAAATCAGAATTCAGTGCTCTTGGAATTGCCCACCATTTGTTCCAAAAAATTAGACCTTTGATCACAATCACCTTCTCCAAATAAAATCGCCCAAATTAGGGCAGAAATCGCAGCTCCTTGGCAAAATCAGACTTTGTACAAAAAATGCCTAGCAATGGAAAGTTTCAGATCTGCCCTAGAGAAGACGCCATGCATGAGAACTTTGCCCTTTAATCATGAAAAATTACCAATATAAAGTGCAGATCTGCTCCACAAAGAAAATCGCCAAGCATAGGAGATCTCTACCATGAAGGAAAATCACTAAAAATAATGCCAATCTGCCATTTCAAAATCACTTAAATCTGCTCCAAGTTAAAAATCGCTTAAGCACCCAAGATGAGGAGTGAGGAATGAGGAAATGAGGGGAAAGAGTTTCCTCTTATACTCTACTTGCTCATCCTCCCTAGCTGGCCAACTGAGACCCTGGGAGCAAAAAAAAATTAATTAGAACACAAGACATGGCCCCCAATTAAATGCTTAGCCCAAAATTAATTTTGTCAAGATGAAATTTACTTTTTTAAATTGCCAATTAGACCAAAATTGCAAAAAGAAAGTGAATAATGCTTTGGAGATGTTAAATGTTTTCATTTAATGATGATTTAGCAATTAATATGTCATTAAAATCGGATTTTGGCTAGCCCAAAGTCATTTTTCAATATTAAATTACCAATTTCATTAAAGGCTTAAAAATTTTCAAGACAATTTTAATCCATTTAAAGCCAATTTTTTGCAATTCAATTCAAATTGATTTTGCCAAGCAAATTTAGTTTTTGACAAAAATAAAATCATTTATAGAGTCTAAAATTGATCTTGCCATTTGATTTCATTTTCACAAAAGATTTTTTTTTTTCTCACCAAAGAAATTCAAGATTTTCCAAAAAACTCAAATCTAACAAAATTTCATTTTTTGAAAATTATCCAAATTTATATATAATTACATCCAAATTTTCAAACAAATCGTCTAAGTACAAAATTTACAATTTCAGGTGTTGTTTTTTGAAATTGTATGGCCTAAGGATGAAATTGGTCGTTCGGGAAAATTAAGTTGAAATCGGTTGAAAATAAATCTAACCCTCTCCCCACTGGCCTTGAAGGTGTCCTATCACTTAATCAAATCAAATTTTTTTTTTGGACAACTCAAAAATTTGCCAAGGCGATTAAAAAAAAGGAGCTCCCCAAATTATTTTTTGGGGCGATGGCGTGAAAACCTCACAACATCTAGCATCAACTCAAAGAAAGAAATGTTCATGAACATTTCAAGAAATAAGTAACTTAGAACAAAAATCTCAGGATGACCTATCCGAAAATCTACTTAAGGATGAGCACTCAACAAGGAAAAGAACTCTCAAGTTGAACCTAAGCATCCTGACCATAAGTTACCCATGTGTGTGCAAATGATTTATTTCCCACTCGGCAAGAACTTGATAATCTCTCAGATCCATCAAACTTAGCTTATTATAATAGTCTCACTTCAAAAGCAACCTGGATAGAGCCTCGCTGCCAGTCAGGCCTTTATAGCCCTGATGGAGTTATTGTTGTGGCACCACAATCATGGTTCTGCCTTTAGTGATTTTTTAATAGCATTGGTAGAGATGATTGCACACCCTCGAACCAAATTTCATTTTTATTTTCGCTTTGATTCTGCCTTTTCTCTTTTCTCATGATATTTTCTCATTTTCTTTCTTTTCTTTTCAATCCTTTTGTTTGGTTTGTAGGCAATGAAGCTTGTGAAGGGTTTGGAAGACCACAGTGGTGCTGAAGCAGTTGTATGATTTTTACTAGGTCCAATTTCACTTCAAAACATCAAGAACTTAGAGCAATTAAGTGTGAGTAGAATGTTGTAACCTTGCTAGAGATAACTCAATAACTTTTATCGAATTTGACCCAAATTTAGTACAAGTCCTACCATAGACCAACGACTAAACACGTCCTTTAATCCTTGAACCTTGTTAAATATACTCAAGAAATGAAAAACCTACACACCTCACCCATGAGTGATAACATGGAGCCCCTTTTGCACTTGCAAAGGCCCAAAACCAAAATCTACTTCCCAACTGAGGGAAACCTAAAAAAAAAAAGTTCAAGTCAAATGACTTGATGCAAATCAAGCTCAAGCTCCCTTACAACACCTAGACTAAACAACTAAAAGAAATCTACTCTAACGAATTGAAAGGGAAACTTTAATCTAGCCAACTGAAAGGAAACTAAACTACTCTCCTGAACCAAATGGTCCAAGACAAACCTACCCTAACTATGTACAAGACTCTAAAGGGACAACAGTAACTGATCTAATATATACACTAGATCTAACATGGTTTCTCAAGATGTTCAAAAGTAACAAGGTTTGGGTGATAGTTCTCAATCTTGCAAACTCATCCTTATACTCTGAAAAAAAATTGTCACCTCGAGCTCAAACTCTAGAAAATTATCATGCAAGACCAACAATTGAGGCAACTCATTGGGTCCATGATTAGTCCAAATGCAAGTTGTTTATCCAAAATTTCCATAATCAAAATAAAAACTTTCAAACCTTTCATCTTTAAGAGTAGGAAAAGAAACAACTTGGCATGACTCATTCAAATGGAACCTACAAATTCTCCACGGCCTCAGGAAGTCGAAGTTGGTGGTGAACCATCCCAATAACATCAACACCAAACTCATTGGTAGTCCAGGCAGGATCAATCTTGGAATCAAGCTCATGAAATATTGTCTTTGGGGGCTTGTCCCTGTGAACAGTGAACCACGATTGTGAATCTCTTCAAGTGTATCCTCAAAAATCAAGGATTGTTTGATATTCTCCCCATCGAACACCACTCCAAGTTGCTCGAACACAATATCCAACTGTAGCATCAACCCAAACTGTTCTTTATTTTCCTTTTCCATGGGAACAACTTGATCATCACTCAACAATCCTTGCATATCCTCGTCAATAGAAGCTTCATCATCTAGCATGTAATTTCCTTTTGAACTCTCTTTACGAACATCTTGCCATCCTTTATATAGACTCTTACCAAACATAGCACCTTCAAGACTGGTAGGAGAACCATCATACGTCTTTGTGAGTTGCCCATCAACTTCCATTTCAAGTGGCAAAATTTCTGGAGGTTGAAGTTGATGGTGAATCATGCCACTTGCAACAACTTGATCACCTTGAAAGGCTTTGGGCAATGACTCCTTTTGTATTTCTTCTATAGGATCTTCAAGCATCCCCCCAAAGAATGTAGTGGAGATATTTTCCTCATATTTGAACTCTCTTGTGATATCTTGTAATTCCTTGTTCAACTCACCCACTTGATTATCTTCTTCTTTAAGGATATTTGAAACTTCTTGCAACGCATCCTCAAGAGTCACCCCTTGAATTATGCGTGAAGGCTTACCAAAGATGTCATTTTTGTCCACCTTTTGATGTTCCATTTGTAGTTCTTCCTGTGCCCTCACATGTTGACCTTTGCCTACCATCTTGTCTCTCTCTTGGATAAATTCAATTGTTTTCTCAATTTTCTTGTCAACCTCTCCACCTCGTGATATAATGTGTGAAGGTTCATCCACTTGGTTATCTTGAACGTTAGAATCAACCATATCATCTTGATATATCTCACCCTCTTCATTCTTTGGTGTCCAACTTAAAACTTGAAAGAAATCCTTACCACCCCCCACTGATATTTCCTCATACCAACCCAATTGAAACTTGACCAAGTCAATGGTGTCTTGGCAAGATGGCCAAGTAGACTCTGAATGTGAGACACCGTGTACCTTGCACCAAGAACTTCTTCCATATATGTTTTTTGGTTCCCTATTGATATCTTCTTTGTAATCATGAAAATCTTCCTCTGAATTGACAAAGACCGCAGGCTCATGTATTTGTGAAAAAGAAATTTTTCCTCTTAATGCCAAATCCACTCTTAAGAGAAACACCAAACAATCCAGCTCCTCATGATCCGTAGTACCATGTATCCTACACTTCCTTGATGCTGCAAGTTGAGACAAGTCTAATGGAGGTAACCTTTTGTTCAAATCAAACCAAATGGGAAGAACGTCTACTTGCCTACCATTGAGAAACCTTTCTTTCTTTTGAATTTTTTGGTTTTTTACTTTTTAATTTTCACTTTAAAAGAGATCTCTCATCTTAAATCTAACTTTGAAAGCTCATCCCTCCTCAATCTCTACTCTGAATTTCCAAGTTGATCCGAGAATGAAAGTCATTCAGCCCTCCTTCTAGCGCCAGATAATGTTGATGTCAGTTTTTATACCACAACATATTAGCAATTGAATATCTGATACGGAGTATCAAACACACAATTCCTCTCTTGAAAAGTTAATACTCATGGGAAATGAGAATATCTCCAATGTTCCTTACACCTGTGGATACTAACTCAGTATATCAATGTGATTTGCTGGTAATCACATAGGCGGCCTTACGCTATTCATTCGAGGATGACTTGGGTTTTTGGTGAGATGGCGATGATTTTGTATGAGTGCCAAGTGATGTTGATGGTGACAGTGATGGTGGAGGGTGTAGCGCCAGATAATGTTGATTGTGCGAGGAGGCAATAATGCCTCTAATGACTTCTACCTTCCTAACTTTCTTAGAGTGAATTCCGACTACTCAACTACTTGCTATTCTACTCCTACTCCTACGAATGGAAAGATTAGCAAATGGATGGGGATCGAATATAATGAAAGCTAACCAGCAGCTCCACCTCCATAGATGTAATGATTCAAAGGAAAAGAGAACTAGTTTACCACACAAGGCTCCCTAACCAACGGCTAAGATGCTAGTGGCCTAGTTGTAGATCCCTATCAAACATTCACTAACATCACCATACAATTAGCCATCTACTTCTACTCTAACAACATGAAATGAAATCCTACTTTAATTTGAGAGATGAGAAGAACCATGCAATACACCAAAATGATTATGTATATCCACCATGCAAGCCACAACAATGAATAGAGAACAATTTTGATAGTATTTTGGCAACTCTCCAACATAACTCCTTCACAAATGAGAGCAAAATGGCCTTATATAGAGGCCAAAATTACAACTGACGGTAGAGATCAAAAGAAAAATCAATGATCCAGATTGAATCCTAGGAATCCTAATTAGGGTTGCCACCTCATCGGCCAATGAGAAGATGCCACCTCGTCAATGGACCAATGGAAAAAGTGGAAAAGTGGCAACCAATGAGAAGGCACCAAAATGGTAGCCAATCAGAAATAGACACTTGTCCTATCCTAGAAGAAAGGGAAATTGCCACTTGGGCTTACATCAAACGATCTTCTAATATAAATCTCCCTTTTTCTTTCATTCTTTTAGCTAAGGCAATGAACCTAACTAACTTCTCATTGACTTCCTTCATGGGAGGACAAGGTGTATACTTCATCTTGAGTTTAGTTGATTTCACCATGCTGCTTGCTACTTGTAGCGTCTTCTCATGTTCCTTCTCATATTCTTTTGTGTATCCAATAAAGGTGTTGAGAGAGGAAAGGGTGCCCAAATGTTTCTTCTTGATAGTAGCCTTTCCTAGCTCATCCAGTCTTGATCCAAGCTTTGTTTCATTGATGTCCTTTTCTCTGATATCTTCAAAATCAAGTGCTGCTTTGATGTCGCTCATCATAGTTGTAATGGAAGTGTCGACGCCTGGGCTGTGATGTGCAACTGCCTTCTGTATCCCCTCTTTGCCAATGGGGATTGTCCTTCCTTTAGTCTATCCTTTACTTGTATCATGTTTACTGTACCGACATTGGTATCGGTTATTCGCCTCATTTTCGAGAAGTTGTTTTGGGCATCGTATCCTCTTTGTCTTTTTTAGTGTTTGTTCCCTTAGGGTTCTTACTTGCACTAACATCTACCATCTTGTCAACCTATGATGGGATGGTGAAGTGGTGGATGATGAATGCGAGAAGAACCAAGGGAGACAATGTCTAGACAAGAACGAAAGAGAGAAATCCGCTTAAGTACCCCTTTCAACTCTAAATGATTTGAAATTACCTTTACCAATAGTCAGGTCTTCTTTTTGGAATTTAGGATCAAACTTGAGAATTTCAAATCCCTTGCAAACCTTGATGCCCTAGCTGGAAAAATTAGAATTCTCTCGGAATTGCCCACCATTTGCCCCAAAAAATTAGACCTTTGATCACAATCACCTTTTCCAAATAAAATCTCCTAAATTAGGGCAGAAATCGCAGCTTCTTGGCAAAATCAGACTTTGCAAAAAAAATGCCTAGCAATGGAAAGTTTCAGATCTGCCCTAGAGAAGCTGCCATGCATGAGAACTTTGCCCTTTAATCATGAAAAATCACCAATATAAAGTGCAGATCTGCTCCACAAAGAAAATTGCCAAGCATAGGAGATCTCTACCATGAAGGAAAATCACGAAAAAGAATGCCAATATGCCCTTTCAAAATCGCTTAAATCTGCTCCAAGTTAAAAATTCGCCTAAGCACCCAAGAGGAGTGAGGAATGAGGAAATGAGGGGAAAGAGTTTCCTCTTATACCCTACTTGCTCATCCTCCCTAGGTGGCCGATTGGGACCCTGGGAGCAAAAATAAATAAATTAGAACACAAGAGATGGCCCCCAATTAAATGCTTAGCCCAAAATTAACTTTGCCAAGATGAAATTTACTTTTTTAAATTTCCAATTAGACCAAAATTGCAAAAATAAAGTATATAATGCCTTGGAGATGCTAAATATTTCCATTTAATGATGATTTAGCAATTAATATGTCATTAAAATCGGATTTTGGCTAGCCAAAAGTCATTTTTCAATATTAAATTACCAATTTCATTAAAGGCTTAAAATTTTTCCAGACAATTTTAATCCATTTAAAGCCAATTTTTTGCAATTCAATTCAAATCAATTTTTCCAAGCAATTTTAGTTTTTGACAAAAATAAAATCATTTCTAGAGTCTAAAATCGATCTTGCCATTTGATTTCATCTTCACAAAAGAATTTTTTTTTCTCACCAAAGAATTTGAAGATTTTCCAAAAAACTCAAATCTAACAAAATTTCATTTTTTGAAAATTATCCAAATTTATACAATTACATCCAAATTTTCGAACAAATCGTCCAAGTACAAAATTTACAATTTTATCTTGCCAAGTGTCGTTCTTTGAAATTGTCTGGCCTAAGGATGAAATTGGTCGTTCTGGAAAATTAAGTTGAAACTGGGTGAAAATAAATCCAACCCTCTCCCCACTGGCCTTGAAGGTGTCCTATCACTTAATCAAATCAAAA
Organism: Cupressus sempervirens; assembly: GCA_028749045.1. Lineage (NCBI taxonomy): Eukaryota > Viridiplantae > Streptophyta > Pinopsida > Cupressales > Cupressaceae > Cupressus > Cupressus sempervirens. The sequence continues at coordinate 60,474,587 of CM053785.1, read as the reverse complement.
TTTTTTTTGGACAACTCAAAAATTTGCCAAGGCGATTAAAAAAAAGGGGGTCCCCAAATTTTTTTTTGGGGCGATGGTGTGGAAACCTCACAATAGGTATCAGGGCAAGTTCCTTCATATTAGTATTACCAATTGGAAGGTAGATCTGGAGCGCAGAATTTTGAGGGGAGAATAATATCTATGTAACAAATAAGCCAGCTATGTGTACATCAATATATGGAGACACCAACATAACTGGACACAACATTTTATCAGTTCTTGAACTATATTCCAACAGAGATTGGCAGAAAGGGTTGGCAAAGCATCTCAATTATCAATAGTAGACTGGCAGACTGAAGAACATAGAACCAATGGAAGGAATAATGACTTATAAATGTATAGCCAGGGAACTCCATTTTGGGAGGTTGATAATCACTGATTAGGAGAAAATAATCTAAATACAGGAATTCCCAGAACAATGATATGAAAAGAATAGCAGAGAGTCATGGATTGTGGAGGGAGAACATACTATTGACTATGATACAATTGATTTAGCACCCAAACAGACCTCATGTGAAACGGATTGGTTCTCCTGCAAATATCCAGACAGTGTAGGAGAGAGAGATCAGCCCATGTACACATGGAGATAAAACTAAAATCAGTGTAGGAGAGAGAGATCAGCCCATATTGGCCAATATCAGTAATTATCTTCAAATCTGATCATGGTTAATTGAATACAAAATATTTGTAGTTTCCAGAATAGTGACAGGTCTGCAAACTAATAGATGGCGGTGTCATTGCATTAGACAATGGAAAAGCGAAGGACATTAAATCATCTGTATTCTTAGCATCGTGATATTCAACATATTGTCTATGTTTGTCGGGTTGTATATTTGGCTGTTCCACCACAATAAGTACTGACTCAGCATTACAAAATGGTTTGAATTCAGTTGACCTGTTTTGTGTTTAACAGTTATTTTGGAGGACATGACTTCAACAGAGTTCATGTGAGTAGTTTGTTCATATCAATGAGAACTGAATCTGCAGATGTCAGCATTTCTAAATAAATATAATATATCCTTTGGTCTGTGATTTCCACAAAACAAAAATTAAAACTAGAGAAGTTGCGGAAGTTAGCAGCTGAAAGGACATGTTGGGAACAGTGGCAGTTGTAACCAAACACAACTGTTCAGTGTTCGGTTAGCCAAACCTTGGAGCTTTATAAGTACCTATTTGACCTAGTAGTGATTATAGATGCTAAGAAGTATTGAAAAAAAAGGGTTTTTGTGTGCCCACATCATGGCTCACAAAGAGCCCACCAAGGATCATGTGTTGCTAAGTGCAAGGCCCCTGACATCTAAAAAGGATGAGGCCAGGATTGTGCTTCGGGCAAATTTGGCAGAATAGATACCCTTTAGTCCTTGGTTCTTAACCAAAAGAGGCTAGGCAAAAAATTCTAAACATCTGTAAAATAAAAGAAAGAGACATTGGGCACTAATCTGCTAAGTATAAGTATGTATCATTATTAATAATTATTTTTGTAGTTATTTATATGAGATAGTATAACTGAAAATATAGGTGGTAACAAACATTATATGAAGTAAAATATATTTTTAATGAATATTGGTATATTGAGAAAGCATCAAGGACATATTTATTAATCAGAAAATAATAAATAGGAGACATTAAAATATTGAATATATATTATACTTATCTATGTTATTGAAATGACCTTATGCAAACTATTTATTATTGTAGCCTCCGTCTCTTATTTTTATTTTTGATAAGGCTCATGTACCTTTGTCTTTTCCTCCAAGATTGTTATTGCAGGAAAAGGGAGACTGATATTCAGAGGGAGTTTGACACTTCTTCAAAGGTAAAGGGGCTCAGAAGATTGATTTTCAGAGGGAGTCTGACTTAGTCAACTTTCGGTGATCTTGATCATATTGATTCAGAGGGAGCACACCATGTTGAGATGGATTCTCCAGTGATCAATGAATTGTAGCAATCAAAAGGATTGCGACTCATGAATATACCTCGTGACTATGTGATTTTAATGGGCCTACCCCCTATATACATCATTGGGAAATGATGAGTTCCAAATGATGTCACTTGTATTTGCAAAAGTTATTGAAAGGTGATGATTTTACAATAGCTTAATATTCTATTGTGATGAATATCTTATGATGTCTATGGAGATCATGATAGATTATACTTTGCATGGTAGATGTTTATATGGTAAGCATTATGAGAATGTGTGTGCACATACTTTATAAACATTTTTTGAGTACATGGTGAATGTAATGCAAATTGATGTTTTGGAGACCATTACTCATAGTACTTTGTGAATATCTTGCATCTCAACATTTGGAAGGCCATTATTCAAAGAGTATTTGGTGAATATCATATATTGTTATTCTGGAGACCAATATTCAAATGCGATATCAAAATGGTGAATATCATATGTTGATATTCTAGAGACCATTACCTTATTGAGTATGTGGTGAATATCAAGTGTTGATATTCTGGAGACGATTACTTAGAGTTTTGGTGAATATCTTATGTTGATATTCTGAATGTCAATACTTGTGATATCATATGTGATATCAAAATGGTGGATATCTTGTAATCAAAGATATCTTTAAAATTTTCCATTCCTAATATTATTATGGTGTAATATGTGTCCCGTGTTTATCCTCCCTAGCTAAGAGGGAGTGTTGATGTTTTGGCAGCTTTAGTAGGATAAAACTGTGAGATCAAAGAGAAATTAGTATAACAATAATGATTCATATATATATGTATGTATGTATGTATAAGTTTGTCATTACATTAATTATATTGATGAATAGACATGTCCCATGAAGGGACATGTCTCTTCTCTTGGTTTATTCCTCATACAAATACAAGAGGAAGTTGCCATTTGGAAAGTACATATTAGACATTATGGCAGTGCTATTAGAGATTATAGTACAATGATCCTCTAAAAACTAATAGGACGCACCTGCGTCCTTGTGTCCCCTACGGGTGCTCCGATCAGTGCGGTGTCGCCCAGGTAGCGGAGGCGGAGCACGATGTACCCTCACTTGGTGTGCTCGGGTTTTAGCCTGGGTGTGTCACACACCTAGGTTACACTGTATTATCATGTATAATAATATTATTGTTATTTTAGATATAAGTATAATGTGTTATAAATAATACTATACATACATAATAATATTATAATATATAATAGCACAGTAACATGGGGACGTGCCCCCCCTTCCCCCTGCTTTTTTTTTGCCCTACGTCTTGGAGACAGGGACTTGGGGACTCTGTTCCCCTGTCCTTAGTAGCGCCACTAGGTTCCACCATCATTCGTTGAGGATGGGGGGCCGTCTCGGTGTTGACTATTTGTTGATTTGACTATTTATGTTTAATGTTCGATGTTTCAATTCAATGCGATGTTCAAGTATTTTACATCTTTATATCTTCTATTACAATACATCTTTTCATAACTAGCATTTTAAGTACCATATGTATAGTATATACAACCCCCTCGGTTCTCCTCCACCGTTCCCCCGCTGTCCCCAAATTAAGCCCCCTCTCTCTACATGTCCCGGAAACTTGTCCCCCTGTCCCACAAGGTGGTGTAACTATGTATAATAGTAACCATAATATGGAATATAGAATAAAATAGTAAATAAACAGATTTGTTGATTGATTAATTAATTATTACTTAACAATAATATCAATATAAATGTATTATTAATAAAACAATATCGTACCTTCTTCCAAAAGGCGTGACTCTAGAAAAGAAAAGATATATTGTAATAAATCACTAGAGAGAGAGGAGGTAATCATTTGAACATAATTTGCATTTTACCCAAAAGAAAAATAAAACATAAAATATGGAGTACCCAATTGGGGACATTATGAGTGGTATCAGAACCTGATCCTGCCATCCTCAGGGAAAAAGACAAAGACATTGACATCAAGAAAGGAGGAAAAAAGGAGAAATATAGCTGCAGGTTATTATATTAATTAAGGAAGCACAAAATAGAGTTATCAAAGACATTATTATCTAGCAATATTTGTACAGTCAGCAAGCAGCAACCGTCTGAAGGAGTCAGTGAAAGAAAACAAATGAAATCCAGTTAGCGGTAGATAGTTGGAAAATAATTATTAATTAATAAGCATGGAACATGGTCTATTCTGTGGATTATACAGTAATATAGAAGGATGGAGGCTACAACTAAACGGAGCAGTGAATATGAATATGATACATTCGCTACCAGAAAATAGAGAGCATATCGTACCTGGATGCCTAAGTCTGCAGTATAGGGTTATACTGGAGCAATAATAACTTGAGGAGCAAAAAATATTATTATTGGAAGGAGCCAAGCTCAAGTTTATGCTGTTGGGGTGGATGATAGGATCGGTTGAGTTACGTAGGAGACTATTATAACCTGACACAATCACCACTTCAGCAGTGTCTACACTATCAGGATTTGGTACATAAAAAGACTCTTCTTTAATTTTTTTTGATTCATATATTGACTGTTGAAGACCTATAGAAGATAATAACAATCCCAGTGACCTTATGAATGTTGTACTAAGTCAGTTCGGGAAGAAGCTGTTGCTGTTAACACTCAACTGCAACTAGGCTTATTGTATTACATCAAAGTAATTTGGGTACAACAAAGTGTATTATTCGGCTTTTGGGAGCAGATCAAGCAGTAGAATTCCAATTTATTAAAGGAGATCGATCCAAAATATCAGTATGACATGAGAAATTAAACCTAAGAGATTTATACAGCTTATCTCATCATTTTCAAATAAGATAAAACATTTGTAAAGGGATTCATTGCGGATATAGGTAGTAAAAAACAAGTGACATACAACAAGGGGCTGAATGCAATCAAGGATACAGAGAGATTCCACATAAAATATTGTGCTAAGGAATTGCCTGCACTGGTGCTGTCAACAGTCATTGAGCATCAATCAGCACATAAAAGGGTTAATAGCAAGGTTACCAGGAGACTGGGGTACTTGGAGACTGGTACTGGTACTGGTACTGGTATGGCTAATTTTCAAAAATAGGAGACGGGGGTACTTGGAGACGTTAATTTGTTTAATAAAGAAATAATTATACATAATTGACAAGTCTTTCTAGAGGCAATTAAGCAAATTGATTGGAAAACTATAGTGGCTATCATTATATTTACTAACATATATGATATAAGTAATAACAATTTTTTAAGGGGTGATGATAGAGGATAAGATTTAGGAGTTTTATGATGCCTTATGCTCAATATTTTTGGTGGGAGACATCAATTGTTGGTTGGGGGACTTTGGAGATGGCAACCAAAACCTTTTGCATCCAAACATTTTTGGGGACGTCTCCGGTACCTAGAGACGTGTCTCCGGAGTGGGGGTCTCCGAGACGCGTCTCTAGGTGTAGGAGACGGGTCTCCTGGAAACCATGAGTAATAACAATTTTTTAAGGGGTGATGATAGAGGATAAGATTTAGGAGTTTTATGATGCCTTATGCTCAATATTTTTGGTGGGAGACATCAATTGTTGGTTGGGGGACTTTGGAGATGGCAACCAAAACCTTTTGCATCCAAACATTTTTGGGGACGTCTCCGGTACCTAGAGACGTGTCTCCGGTACTGGGGGTCTCCGAGACGCGTCTCCAGGTGTAGGAGATGGGTCTCCTGGTAACCATGGTTAATAGAGGTTAAAACATGCATAATAAGAGGCAAATTAGAGAAGTTAAGTTGGAACAAAGTAAAGGATCAAGATCTTCTCACCCCCCTAATTTCCACCATATCCTCATAAGGGTTGAAAAGCATTTAAGCTCTCCAGTTGATCTGATGGAGAAAAGAGTGGAGAATCAAATAGGTTGGGGTCGAATTCAATGAGGAAGTAAAGGGAAATGAGATGATAAAAGTTGACAAAAGGGAAAAAAATCTGATTAAGTTAAAGCCAAGAAAAGGAGATGAGAAGCAAATGAAAAAGATTTGAGTGTGAAGATAATGGGAAAACTCCTTGAATCTGCCATCCCCCAAGGATTAATAATCCTCTACCATGCTTGAATTCCGCCTATGATGAAAGGAGAATAGATGAATGGGAAGAGGTGTGAGTTTCTTAATGTTTAGGGATGGAATCATGTCTTTGATTCCCTGTACATTTCAGCCTTAGGGAGAAGAAAAGCTGATCTAATTAAATGTTTTGATTACTAAAAGGACCAGGTCAGCCTTCATTGGAGACATGCCCTTTCAAGTTGATAATCATCACCTGTTTAAGGAGGAACAGAAATCATTTTAATGTCACATGGGAAGCAGATCTATCTCTTCTGGAGCAAACTCCATAATTAGAAGTGAACTCCTCTTGATTTAGTAGAAATTCTCCTCATGGAAGTAGTGAACTATCATAAAGGGAAGTGGAATATCTAAGAAGAGCGAGTAGGTTAGCTTGAAAGGGGGCAGTTAGCAGTGATTTTATTCTGATATTGGCAAAAATTGCATCTTTCACCAACACCAACCATTTGGAGACCTCAAAACATCAATTTTGCACATTAAGAGCAGATTTTTTCCAAATCTGCTCTGGGTACACGATCTTGTGAAATTCATTTGTTTTCTTTTCCAGATTTTAACATGATATCATTTCAAACTTCGCATGAAGAAAGAGAAATTTGGTCAAACGCCTTTTGCCTCCTTGTTTTGATGTGGAAGAAAGTGGAATTTAGATGCACTTTCATCTCATATTTCCTTGAATTTGTTTATTTCTTACCAATTGGGTAAGCTTAATGAAATCTTTCCTTTGTTTTGCAAGGTAAATATGGAGCAATGAGAGGCTTGGAAAGGTAAACATGAAAATTCAAGTCTTCAAGCAAGAAGGGAACAAGCTCAAGCTCAAAGACTTCAAATGAGGAGGTTCAAAATCAGATTGCCAAGTTTAAGGATTCGAGGCAAGATCGAGATGGTGTTTAAGAAAACAAAGAACAAGAAGAGAGAAAATCAAAGAAAATTTATCACCAACTTGAATTTCCTCCGGAAATCCAAGTTCATTCTGAAGGGTCTAGCTACATGAAGGACTTCATCACTTCAAGAAGTTCAAGATTCAAGTTTGCAAAAACAATCAAGTTCAAATCATGGCAATGAGAAAAAATTCCATGAAAGAAGACGGAGAAAATTGAGAAGAAGAAGCAATTTGGGAATATTTCATCACAAGTAAAGGTTTGCCAATGTTGAGTATCAAGAGACATTGTCTACAAGATAAGGAAGTTGAGGTGGTGCCCACTTGTCTTCTACCAATCAGAAAATTCTAGCTGCACCAGTTCAAGCACACCAAATCATAATATGCCAACTGTACAATTTTCTCATTGGCTCTTAGAAGCATCGTATTTTTCTTATTAGCCTACAAGGTGTCACCTTCATGTAACTGGACAATATTTTGGCAACCCTAATTAGGGTTTGTAATGGATAAATCTTGAATTGATCTTGGTCCTTCATTGTAATTGAACACATATAAAAGGCCAAGGCCTTCTCATTTGTAACAAATAGTTAGCTAGTAGTAGAAGAGTAGGAGAGGAGACTTCGTGAAATTGTTTCCATAATGCTATCAAAGTAATTGATGATTCATTTTTGGTCTTCATGGTGGCTTACTGCATGTTGCTTTGAAGTGTTGCATGGTTTCTTTAATTCTTCATTTAAGAATTTATTGCTTACTAAGTAGAAGCAGATGAGTGTCGGATATTGTTGAATGGTTATTAATGGTAGAGCTATTGCCCATACCTTTAGGTACTTGTTGATTGTAAGTAACAGTGCAAGGTTAGATCTGGGCCTAAATTGCAAGTGTTTAACTTCTATTGGAGATGTTTATTTAGATTTCACATTCATAGGGTATTTGGATGAATATCGACAATGTGAAGATCACTTCTGTATCCATAGAAGACATCACTGTCCTATGTCTATTTGATACAATGAAGCAAAGATTGGTTAGAGGCTCACCCCAACATCAACATTGTCTTTCTCTTAGAGTTAGCTTTTAATTTGTCGTAGTTTACTTAGTTGGAAATGACTAAAGAAGTTAAAGTCAAGTTGATATCCATTGATTGAACAATGTAAGTCCTTTTGTAATAACCAATATATCAGATCATAAAACTAAGTGAAGCCCACATTTAAGAAGGAACATTGAGGTTGTCTCATTTGATCACACAATTCATTTGCATTGCTTAGCATATGAGCATCCTTATTCAAGAGAGAGTTGAAGATTTGGTGTTTCATCCTAAGATATTTATTATTCAATTCTATATGTTGTAGTGGAACAAAGCTCACATCAATGAGTACCTCATAAGGGTCATCTACGACTTGTGACTCCTAACTCGACTTGTGACTCCTAACTCAATAGTTTCACATGTTACTCTATTAGAGTTGATCTTTCAAGCTTACTTCTACATGGGTACTTGTTCCTTCTCATCCCTAAAGGCTGACTTATGTCATTTTCCTCGTATACGATTTCAGATTTGGGATTTTTCTCATTCTCTTATTTGAGTACGTTCTCCTTGGCATCTCTAATTCTCGACATCCAATAAATTTCTACATAACTCTTATTAAAGTTGGAGGTTTGGAAATCTTCAGCATGTTACCAAGTATGCAACACTGTTAAACCTTGATCCTCAACAAGGCTGATGGATGAGGTATACTCAATCCCCAATCCATAATACTTTAAAACTTGCACATTTTAAAGTTTTCTCTCACTAACTTCCTACTTATGTCAAAGTGCTTCTAATGACCCAACTTGATCCTATAACTGTTAGAACAGATTAATGTTGCTTAAAAGAAATTATACAATCTGAAGGTACAATTCTTCTTGGACTATCTATTGTCCTGCATTTTGTCACCACAAAATGTTGGTAACAGCACGAAACTTTTTCAAGCTAGTTTCGCATTTCTCTAACCTTAAATTTGATATTCAATTGCTTAGTGTTGATCAATCAATTCATTTCAATTCGAATATCAAATTGTTTTATTGAAGGCCTTCGTCAAGTCGTTTTCGTTTTGCTTTTGTCAAGCCTTTGCTTGATTTTTGAAGCCTTCACAGTTTGTTCTTTGCTTTTGAGTTTGTGTTTGCTTGTTTTTAGTCCTTTGGATTTTCTCATGTCATGCCTTTTGTTTTTCCCATCGTTTCGGTCTAACCTAGAGGTCAATCGGAGTTGTCAATCAAGAGATATGATCATTTTAGTGCTCAAAAGTGGACATTTTAGGTGCAATATCACAAATTAAAAAAATGATGTTATATTTTCATTTTGACATTCACTTTTTGAAAATATAACATTTTACTCACTTTTTGTTATGTTTTTAAGTTACTTTATCTTTGAAATTATAAGTTAAAGTGACTATAGTGCACTTTATGTTATAATTTTAAGTTGAGTTACTCTTTAATTTTTCACTTAAAGTGACTATAGAACTATATAGTTGCATTTTAAATTTTTGATTTTAAAATTAAATACTTATCTAAATGTCACTTTAACATAATGTTTATGTATTATATTGAATAATATGATGCATAAATGTTATTTTGACCCATATTGATGACATTTTTATAAACTTAAGTGAAATACATAACTTAAAAGCTTCAAAGTGGACTTTTTATGTGCAAATGCATGTAAAAATCTATGAAAAGTAGAAACTTTTCATGTTATTGCATATAAAAACTCACTTTGAGGATAGTTTTCATGCCATTACATCAAAAGCTTGTTAAAGTGGACCTTTTTGATGCAATGACATGAAAAGTTGAGTTTTTGTGCTTGTGCATCAAAAAGGTGAGACATGTTTTTAAAACATGTAAGTGACTCCAAAAGGTCTGATTTTGGAGTCTTACACATTTTAAAATATGCAATGAGCTTCAAAAAGTGAGATTATGCATGAAGACATATTTTAAAACATGCAATGGACTCCAAAAGGTCTGATTTTGCCTTGCAACATGTTTTAAAATATGTAATGAACATAAAAATGTCCTATTTTGTGAGGAAAACATGTTCTTGCTCCAAAAACCTCCGATTTTGATCATAACTAGAGATTTTCTCCATGGATTTGGATGAAATCACTTGCATTCAAAACGTTTTGGAGTGGTGATCATTTTGCCCTCATAAAAAATGAGTTTCATGAGCTGAAAAACATTTTTGGGAGTCCAAATCTAGGGCACGTTTTTGAAGAAAAATTTCAAATTTCTTCATTTTTGCTCATAACTTGAGTTTTACTCAATGGATTTGCATGAGATTTGTTCCATGTGAAACGTTTTTGCATGGCAATGAGTTTCCTTGCTTCTAAAATGGATTCATTTGCCTCAAAAATGTTTTTGAAACTTTAATGATGAATCACGTTTTTGCTTAAAATGCCCTGAAAATTGGGGTTTAAATCCACTTGTATGCATTTTGAAGCCACTTTTTTGCATTTTGATCCATGTATATGCATTTGGGGAATTCATTTTTGCATTCACAAGTCAAAATCGACTAAAAAACATGCATTTTTTGGCCACGTTTTTGAAAAAACGGCTTAGATTTTTGTATTAAAAAGTCATGTTTTTGTTCAAAAAACTCAAAAAAATGCATTTCCAGCCCATACCTTTGATCAAGAGGGATTGTTTTTGAGTTTTAAATGCATGATATTGTCTTTGGAGATCATTTATTTGGCACTTTCATGTCAAATTCGACCATCGAATGTCCATTACATACATGTGCAGAAAAAGTCAAAAGGTTGTTTGAAAATTTGGATTTAAAGGAGAATTGGTCTTAAGTCTATAACACTTGCTATTTTGGCTCTTTCTCCTTCATTTTTGGCACTTAATCTTCATTTAAGTGGAATCTTTCTAACTTGCTCATCAATTCATGCTTATCTTGCTATTTCCATGCATATTATTACTTGATGATTGCCACTTGTCCATATATATGCCATGAAAAGTGCATTTTGCCTTTAAAAATGATGAAAACTCATTTTCACACTTTTGGAATTTCCCCAAACTCCAAATTCGAAATTACATGTTGAAGTGCATTGCATCTTGACATATTTGAGTCTTTTGCCAAAGGCATGTGCTTGTTTTTGTGTCTTGTTTGTTTGCATTTCGGTTTTTTCTCCATTTTGGAAGAAATTGTAAGTTCTTTCTCAAGAACTTGAGCACATTTCACTTCACTCCACTTTCCATTTCATGTGAAAGCATCATCACATTCCACTTCCATTTTCCATGTCACAGCACTTCACATCTCATCCGACAAATGCGATTACATGTTTTTCATCTCATTCACCATCCGCATATGCATGTAATCCCATTTTTCGCTTCCATTTTCGCCTCTCCATATGCATTCACACCTCCACGAGCAAATACATTCTTTCCCATGTTTCCGCATCTTTCCATACTTTCCATCTCATCCTTTATCCCTTGTTACATGTTGCATTTACATGTAATCCATTTTCCGTGCAATGACATCTTGAAAGCCCAAGTCACATTTTGGAAATCAGCAATCTCCATTTGCACGCATTCCCATGCATCAAGCACTTTATAGGAAAAAAAAAAAAAGAATTAAAGGTGCTGACGGAAAGTTGTTCCGAGTGTACATCCAGACATTGTCAAGAAGGTTTTCAAAGTGTCAAAGACTCCAGTTTGTGCTGATCTACAAAGGAGAATTCACGACAACTTGAATGAGAAAAGTTTGATCACATCAAGTTTTCAAATGACAGCGGACAATTCATCAAAGTTAGAGGTTATCAAAAGATGCAACACAATGGTTATCAAGATGAATGCAGTGGTACAAAGTACAGGAACTCTCGATCCTGTGATCATCCTGAATTGCATCATCAAGTACAAGGCCTTTCAAAATTGTTTTCTTCTCTTCCGTCTTCTTTCATATTTGTAGTTGGAGAGGATGCATTACATGAAAAAGTGTAATTACATGTAATGGGAGTTACATGTATGTAAAAGGATGTAATGCGAGTTGCATGTGCAGTTGCATGTAACCCTATATTTTCTCCTGTAGTTAGACTAGGTCAAAGTTGGTTGAGTTGCTCTCACTTTTTCCTCCATCTTTTTCTCAACTCCTGTGCCTATATAAAGGAATGCTCCCTCATTGTAAAAATCATCTTTTTTTGTATGCAAGAAAGCTTTGCCACATTTGTGCAAGCATAACTTTGATTATGTAGTACAAATTTGGGAGAAAAGTGAATAAAAGAAGCAATTGGATTCGAAGCTTTGACTAGAAACAATTGTGATAGAGCAAATTAGAAGCTTTGACTGTAATTTGTGCCTATTGTCTTGATTCATGTTATTATTGTGTGTTCAATAAAAGAGCATAGTGATTTAAGAAGCAATCGGAGCCGAAGCTTTGACTAGGAGCGGTTGTGGAAATATATAACTACAAGCTTTGTCTATAGCTTATACTTCTTTCTTAATTCACAAAATAGTTCATTATTCTTACTTTTAGGAGTCTTTGTGCCCTAATTGTAAAGTTTTTTCCATATAGAAGTACGACCGGACAGAGCCAAATTGGTACATTTTGGCTAACCTTTGAGTTAGTTAAAGTTTATCGGTATCATTGTTTCCAGCTCTTGATAGAAGTGTAGTTAGAGACTCACCTCGCCCATTATTTGCTCCATTATTCGCTCTATGAGTAAGTGGATCTTTTCTTTAAAGTTAAGAAGAAAGGATATTAGTAACACTTTGTTTATAAAATCTCTTAACTTCTTGCTTACCTTGAGTTGAACCAAGGAATGGTGAGAAGGGGGAGCCTTCCCTTTAAGATAGGAGAGACTCTGTCTCACACGTTGTGGCTGGTCATCCTATTTTGCGACTGGATTTTTACCCAAAATTGTCGGTTGCAAAATATCCACCCAACACTATCAACAATGAAGAAGAAGAATCATACCTTCATTGATGTAGCAGTTGAGTTTCTTTGTTCCTAATGATACTTAGGCTTAGTTGTGTACAATATGAAAAGGGAAACAATGCAAATTCAGAGATCAACTCTCCTTACTGCACATTTGGAAGGAAGATGTCCCACTAGGCTCAAGTGATGACCTAAGCGATGAATGGAACAATGGTCTTTTGCTAAATTTGTAATTTTGAATTGGGAAATGATAATACCGACAAAATATAGATTAGGAAATATTTAAATACACTTGGAAAGAAATTAAGAAATAAGTACTTCAGATCTAAATAACTGATAGAGGTAATCCCAAAAGTACTTGTAAAAACTATTCTAATACACCAACCAATAGTGCCTTGCACTTTACCAACCAACCAATTGTGATTGAGAATTTGACTACAGATTTACAATTAGATAAGAAAACCCCCAAAAATCCCGATCTCTAGGTACAAGTCAATTTGGGTAATGTCTACTAGTAGGTTTACAGGATGACAAACATGTTCTTGGGGCACTGTAATAGAGTCTACCCAAACTTTCCCGAAAGCCATCGGCTAGTAGTTTTCATATCAGAAGTCGCAATTTCGATAACTTGTTCTTGCACACAAGAAAAAATGATTTCTGTTGGGGGGAGGGGCTTGCCTTGGTTAAAGCCCCCACTTAGGAACTAACCTTGAAAGAGACAAGTTTGTAAAAGCATGTAAAGAAGTAAGACAAATGTAAATATTCATCTTACTTGATGAAACCCTTGTCAATAAGGATTTTGAAATGGTTAAATGTTGTTGATGTTGAATCTTCAATGAAGGATGTAAGAAATCTCCACAAATGCAATGAATTTCACCAATACCAAATCATGGAGCCATGGATGCAGATGTGCACAAGGGAAGAAAAAGAAGATGAATGCCACAATGTAAATCTCCTACCTTGAGGGCCAACAAAATGCTAGAACTTGAAGAGGAAACACTCATAGAGTATCCTTAAATGTTAATAAAAGCTTAAAAATTGCATTGAAAGCTTTATGAATGCCTTAAATTTGCTAGCCTAAATGTCCTTCATGTATGTATTGATGGCTTGTGATGTCCTTGGATGTGAAAATTTGGTGCCTAGGCTTCCTTTTATATTAGTTTTCAGGCGTGAAAACAAAGCAAGCCAATGATGTCACTCGATTTTCCAATTTGAATCCTTGAGACAAAATTGGCCCCAGGACCAAAAAATGCTTATTAACCAAAGGTCTCAGAAACTACACAAATGAAATCGGAAAAGAAGGAATTGAGTGGGAGAAAGAGTTGATTGAACACAAATGCACGCATGGTCAATAAAATTGTTGAAGGGCGGGAGCTAAAAGTTCTTAAATGATGGGTGCTTCCATTCCAAGATGAGACAAGATGTAAATAGATTGCTTAGGCACCAAACTAAACAGTTTCCCTCAAAGTGTATAGATCCAAGCCCTCAAGCCTTTCTTAGACTTGCCCATAAGGCACTCGAGGTCGTTGATCCCTACCCTATCTTGGGAATAACTCATTGGTTGGATCTACACTTGCGTCTCCTTGAATACACCTTTGTTCTCTTTTCTCCGACTTAATACCAATTGTAATGCTCCCTGAGAGGATTAGTTGTTCATCTTTAACACTCATAACCAACCTTATAACTAATTCAGCTCAAAAAGAAAGGAGTTGATGTTATCCAAGTTTGCCTAGACTCCAAAATCAATGAATTCCCTCAAAGTTTATAGATCCAAGCCCTTAAGCCTTTCTTAGGTTGACGCCTACAAGGCTCAGGGTCATTGATCCCCACCTTACCTTGGGATAAAGGTCCATTGCTTTGAATTCATACAATCCCCTCCTTGGTAACATCACAACCTTCCCTTCTTATTCAAATAGCAATAGATTGAGTATCAATACATATATCTATATAATTCTGACTTAGTTATCAATAGCAATACCATTTGTAATATCTCTTGATTGGGTTTAGTCCAAATTAACACTGATTAGGTAGCTTACTATCCATTATCATTAAATTCATGCTAACCTTATTATTATCTTAGTTTAAGAAGGGTGCTTTGGATAAAATCAGATTGCTTGGATGTCAATCCCCAATAGGCTCTCCCTCAAAGTTTACAGATCACACCCTTAAGCCTTAATTGGGACGATGCCCTCAAGGCGCCCTTTAAGGATTTTCTTTGATCATTTGGTTGAATTCACTTTCAACCATCATGTCATTCAGCATTTATTTCTTCTCTTTCCATGTGAACTTGGGGGCTGTACATATTTGTTTTAGTCCTCATAAGCTAGGCGGAATTTGGATATACTAAAGAATTGTAGATCTTTGATTTTGATTTCCTCAAGCTCAATGACTTTCTAATTGATTTCTGCGAAGACTGTTTTTGTTTATCATTCTCATTTTATACGTTTGGAGGACTAAGACAAGCTTTGAACTCAATTATCCTAAGGCAGAATTTGATGTTGCTAGAGGATTGTGAATAACTTCTTGTCATTATTTAAGGCATTCAGTCCATACCCGATTTCAATTGTCATTCCATGTTCTTATTCTTCATTCCGTATCGATAATGCAAATTAGAGCCTCATGCCTTAGTGTTCTCATCATTCATGCATGAGGGTGAGAGGATTATTAATCCTTGGAGGATGGTGGAGTCTGCTATCTCCAAAGGATTTTTGTTTTGTTTCAAAATTTTGTCTTTTCACACCTCTTCCAGCCCTTCAAACTCTATAACTTCACCCTTGTTTGATCTTGTCTTGACTGTGATTGAGGCTGATTTGTATCTGATCATATTCTAAGGAGCAGAAATCTCACCCCTCAAAGGTTTGGGAATTCTAATAGGTAGGTGGTTTCTGGCACCTCTTGAGGGTTCATCTTTGGTTTACAACATCACCTAAAAAAACATTTTTACATTTTCTTTCAGTTTTTTCCATGATTCACCCTTTAAACTCACTTAAAAGGGCAGAATTTGGGGGTTGTGAGGATTATGAATCCTAGGACATGGTTGGATTCTGACTTAGTGCCAGAATTTTTCATTTGCAAGTAAACTCCCAAATTCTGCAAGTTAGTTTCTGCAAGTTAGTTTCTTCAGCTTAGAGAGTGAGAGTACTTATATAAATTATAACATTTAAGTTACAAGCTTATACTTTTAAGTCATATTTTATATAAATATTGTCAGAATATTTGAGATAGGTTTAGCTTTGTAGGAGTTATAATAAAGATTCTAGATTTCGGGAGTTCTCAAAAAATTCTAGACTTAGCCAAATTTCAGGATTCAACTAGCCTTCAATAGTATTACATCCCACCTTACTTGACTTTCTAAGCTCAAATTGAAATTGAAACAAGGATTCTTGAATGATTCTAACTCATTTCATCAGAAATCACTTGGTTTCAAGTCCCTATCCTTGACTAGCTTAGCCCTGCTCTCAGTCACATCCCAGATAGACTTGACCTCCTTGCAGACCAAAATTGCCCAATCTCATCTTTCAGACTTTGAGAGTCAGAACTTGCTACCACCTAGGGCCACATAAGACCCCTATCCTACTGCTAAAGCAAAAACAGGGGGTCCCCCTTTACAATGGGGCAATGGTATGAAAAGGTCACAACATTACTCAAACAAAAGAAAATCGAACCTGAAAAAGTGGTTGTCTTTGGAGTTTTGGGGAAACATGGGAATGGTACTCGAATATGGATAAGCTCGAAACGTGGCAAGGAAATTTTGCAAGGAAATTTTGTAAGGGGTTAGAATTTTAGAGATTAGGGGAGGGCTGAAATCATGAAAATGGTACTTTGGCAACCAAATATCTGAAAATCTAGCTTATAAAAGATTTTAAGGAAAAATAGTTGTGGTTTCTAGGATTGAAAGGCGTGCTTGGTAGCAAGGGAAGGGAATATCTGAAATGCTGGTGCTAGAAGGAACTCAAGGTAAATAACAAGGGGTTTGGAGACAAAGGGTGATGTAGAAATGGTACTCTATTTAAGTTAAAGATTGAAAGATTGAAAGTTAGACAACTTTGCACGAGCTTAAGAATTTGATTAGTACAATCCATTTCACTTAAGCTTTTCAAGATTATACAACCTCCAACACATTGATAAGCACAAAAAGGATGACAAAGGGCACAACATATTTTGACAAAGGGAAAACCTACTTGGAATCTCTTAGATTAGTTATAAATGGTGGGCTAACACGAGGCACTTGTAACAAAGTGTATCAAGACTTCAAGGCTTTTCACATCTTAAAGACACGATCAATAGGTGATGCCATGGAAGAGAAGTGCTGCCCAATTGAAGCTTACAATCTTTTTTGACCCACTATTCTCCTCAATTGTGATAAGCTTTTTAAACATGCCTTTCACAATTGACAATACAAAAGACAAGTGACTTCTGTGTCGTGCTTTATTGGTTATCCCTTATTGTAGAAATAGCACTTTGGTAATGCATATGGATTTTCAGAACAGATGTGTTAATATGCAGTATTTATTTGTTGTAAGTTTTAGTATTACCTCAAGATTCGAAGATGGGGATGGGGGGACAAGTTTTTGGGACGATATTTTTTTTCCCGAGTTTGGGGATGGCAAAGGGATGACAAAGAGAAATTTGCAAATATATGTCACTCATGAAAATATGGATAAAGCATGCCATTTAAATATCACAGAACTTTAATGTACAAGTTTACACCATTTCATTGTTTTATTACTCAGTATGCATTCATAATTTAGAAATCAGACTTCATTGGTTATATCATAAATGCATGTGATAACAAAAAAATATTTAAATAAGATTAATATACAAAATCAAAATGCCCAAAGGTTAAAGTGCTGCCATATAGCTTCATGTTCAATATAAAAATCAAAATACATAAAAGCAAAACACAATGCTGTTCCTATTCCAATTCCTGCCAACTTTGCATCAGAATTAGATTCATTTGAATCGTCACTGTCGTGGTCCACTGCAAGTACAACCTTATCTAATGGAACCCTAAGAATCTTGGTGGTGTCTCCTCATCAACTTGGGCCACATCTTTAGGATCAACATCCCATCATAAAGCTGAAGTCTGCCGATACTCTAGATTATGATGATCTTGAAGTTGAAGAGCACTATGCACCACCACTAGCTTCTTCTCGTGTAGAGGTAAGTTTATTCCTGATGAGGGAGTGGATAAAGCCATATGTAGACTAATTCCCCTTTGTAATAGAGAAACTAGCAACCTGTGCAAGGAGGTGAGTGGAAAGCACCTTCAACTATGGTGTATCTCTCCCATGCCATGTCCAACACTCAATAGGATCTTTCTGTGCCAATATGATTTTGTCAAACCTCGCCTATGGTTTACTCAATCTTGGGCCATAAAGGTTTGTGAAGTCAAGGAACTGTACGCGAAGTATGGAAGCCTCCTGTTTTGAAAACATTCTGTTGGTTCCCAAAACTGCAGATTGGAATCCTATGAGTCTTGCCAACTCGATGCTGGGATATCCAACTAGTTATGGCCAACTTGATGGAACTGAACATTGTAGTCTGAGTTCCCTGCACCTTTGGCTTTGCAAGGCCAAGGTGGGTGCACCTGATCCTGGACAACAACTTAGATCCATGAGCTTTATAGTAGATTGGTTAGAATACAAACATAATGAAAGCTTCCAAAATGGCAAGAATTATATAAATCTTTTAACTTGCAAATTATGGACTGAGAATAATAAATGAATATATGAATGTTTTTTAAATAAGTATGGATTAATGCAACAAATAAATATATTAATTCTTCAAAGGAAAGATATGAAACAATTGCCAGCATATGGATTATGAATCAAGAGTAATATAAAGACCAGTGCTTAATTAAATGGATAAACAAAGTCAATATTATAAGTTGAAATGTACAACTTTATAAAGTTCAATGTATGTAAAATATAAACAGATTATAATCCAGACGTGATGGACCAATTATACAAATGCAATTTTAAACTAGTCTAGAATGCATTTTAACTCCTGTGATATGGAGACAAACTAGACATAAATACGGAAACAATTAAATATTTCACAATATCTATGTTTATCAAGTTTAAAATGCAATAACGATCCAATCCACTTGTCCGAATATTCAAATACTTATAAAATAAATAAAAATATTTATAAAGGACACAACTTAATAATAATCTAAATTCTAAAACCTTTATGCAAATAATTAAAATAAATATGCTCATTGGTTGTGCCGGAATTAAAATTGCAATGAAGACACTCCTTATAGATGATCCATCCCTTACAGATGATCCATCCAATGCAATTAGATTCGAAAATAGCATAGAAAAATCGTACTCAATGATCCAAATCCACAGGGTTAATTTAAAAATCCATCTCTTTGCTAATGAAAAACCAATATATCATAGTGCATATATTGCTTTCGTATTAAAACTTCTAGGAATATGAATTGTCTCTATTGTCCATCCTTTGGTTTTTCATTACATATTTATAACAAACCAAAGGATGCGAATCCCTCCTCAAAAATACACACCCCTTCGCAGCTATTAACTAATCAATAATTCCTTATGCAATTACTCAAAATACTAAATTCCCATGTTAGCGGGGCACTAATTGGTTTATATGATATAAACAAATAGGGACATCTGGGTATGCCCCTGTCCATTCCTGCGAACTCCTGCTCCAAAGAGGTCATATCCGCATGAGGATTTTCTTTAAACATCAATCTCAAAGATTATCATCCATCTTCTATTTCCACACTATTCATGTGATGATGTTTTTCCTAAGTGCAGCTCATGTGTGGATATGGATCAATTTTCCAATAATTGTTGCCAACACCATTGTACTGTTTTTGCATATTCTGTTTGTGCACCCTTTGTGAAGTTGACTGGCATGGAAATCAAATCTCCTTGATTCTTGGTCTTTTCCAAATCCATTGGTCATATGCACGTGCTTCAAATGGAGATGCCACCTTTGTGCATTGAGTTGATCTCTGTGATTGCTGTTGGAATTGCTTGACTTCTTGTCTCCAACTTGCAGACGTTACCAGTGACTTTTCCAAATATGCTCACAGATATGTAACAAAACACAAACTCACATTAGGAATAAACTATTAAGAAAAATTCTTGGTAGTAGACAACATATCTCTCCCGCTCAAGAGGCCCTACGAAGACTGGGAGACAAATCCTCCAAACTTTGCAACTTTGTTCATTTACAGCATGAAAAATTTGATCCTTATCGGGTCCACATGTTCTATGCAAATACTTCTCAACATTCCAAACCCACAACATTAATGGCTCCAGTTCTGGGTGCTTATCGTTGTATAACATGATTCTTTTTCATTGACCATGACATGGCACTTGCTTTGTCGATCTGAGCATTATGGACTCATACACTACCAACAAACAAAGGCGTCGAGGTGCCAAGCAATTGCAGTTGTATTTTTTTATCATAATCGATATATATATATCCATTACAATCTCTTCTGCTGGTTAATTTTGAGGCTGGGCACATATCTGAGGTTTAGTGGCTCATTTATCGACTAGACTTTTATATCACTGACTGGAAATCTGTAGGAATATAGTATTGGCTTTCCTGAATACAAACTTGATCATATTTCTCTCCGTCCATCTATAATCTTTAAACCTCTTATCTTATGTATAATAATTGGATCTCTGGCAGAGTGTGAGTGAAATACTTCTCACATGATATTTCAAAGTTGCAGCTTATGTGTATTAGATTGTCCCTGTTCCTGATATAGGGCAGACAGACCATTCCCCTCTACCATAGTCATCACTTTCAAGGCTTCTGTATAGTTTGTCTCTGCATAGAATATATATAGTTGATGTGCATGGGATATCTATTCACCATTGTTGACATAATAACAGGACTTCTTATATTTATCACTGACCATTTCTGCATATTATGTATGGGAATTGATTTCAGAACTGTCACCATGTGGTCACTCTTTGTTAATATCATTAGCTCTTGTTAACTGGAGCTTGGTATTGCTGTAATAAATCATCGTTGATATAGTCTGTGCTTATTCTATCTAGTTGTAGATCATCGGTTTTATGTTTTGAGAATAGAGATGCACATTCTGAATTCCTATATACAGATCTTATTGCTTCAGAATAAATTATTTATTCAAATCTTTGCACAGATGCTTTTGATAAATTCTATGAAATACTGAAATGCACATCTTTCTTCAATCAAATGATTGCATAAGATTATGATGAAAACTCCTGCCATAGGGTTTGTTTATAGTGTCCATCAGCTACTAAAATATTTCTGAAATGAGTTGCTCTGCACATTCATTTCAGAATTAATTGATCTGATTCATGATGCATTCCTGGTGTATTTCATAATTGTCTACCCCAGCAAAAGAAAACATCTTAATGCAAGAGCTATCTAGTCCTTTGTTCTTTATGTACTGATTTTTCTGCTTATCCAACTGTGTAAGTATTGATGACATTGGAATTGATACGTGGTCTATGATCACACCCACTCTGTCCATCTTAATATTCTCATCCATTACACCTGTAGGTGGTAAGACTTCATCAAGTCTCCAGCATTATCTCTCAAATGGAGGTCAAAAACTTTTGAGCTCCATCACATTCTATCAATAGCTGTTTTGTGGAACTACTTTAAGAAGGATCTAAAAAGGGAAAATGAGGTGTGGTGGTTGCAAATAAATGAAATATCCCTAGCAGACTGATTCACTGATCTGCTGTAATTTTATTTAAATAAATAGAATTCTCCTGCAATTTTTAAGTGTTCTTACAGAGTAGACAGAAGTGCAGAAGTTTGGTGTTTGATTTTTGATATTTTCTCTTCAAAATAGATGTGTTACAATATCTACTAGTAACAGCAATATTTAAACATCATAGTAATGATCCAAAACCATAGCACTTGATAAACATTAGTTAAATATGGACAAGCTATAACCCCATGGCATGCATTATCCAAGAAATTTGACTTCATCCTTGTATAGCTGCTACTAGAGTCACCCTTACAATCATGACAAGTCCACCCCCTAGTCCCTCTTGCATTTTTTTCTTTTGTCCCCTAGGAGTAACATATTGGAGACGAGACTTTTTTTTCCCTTGAAAAGGCCCTTTGCATGTGTTTGTTCAAGATTGTTGATGGGTACTTACACAAATCAGGTTGTCGCTGCCCACTACTAGCTTCAACATCATGACTTTGAATTAGAGTTTGACCACCCTCAAATTCTTCCTTACTACAACTACTCTCACTGCTGCTCATTTTGGTTTTTAATTTTTTTGAGATTGAAGACTGAAACAATGCAAAAAAGGTTCAGACTTGTTAAAGCTTAACCTTTGAAGAAAAATGAAAATACAAGTATGGAAGGATGTTTAAACTTACCTCGTCCATGCTCTTGCATTCTAAGATGATAAAATCACTCCAAAAGACCCTGCTGCTTCTTCAACTGAAAACTTCAAACTCTTGCTGCTGCTTTGAATTATAGAATAGAAGTAAGAAACTTAGAAATTTTATGAATGTAAAAACAAGTGAGAAATTGCAATTATATGCCATTTTTTTGGCTTTTTAGGGCAAGGAAGGAGGAGGGGCCCACAAAACGACCCCCCAGTAAGCCACACCAACTAACAATTTTTCTTTTTAACTTTTTTCATGGCTTTGACGTTGGGGATGGATGGCCACCCCTAGGATGGTTGGGGGATAGCTATGGCATCTCCGATCATCCTGGGGCTGCCATCCGGCCCCAAAAGATTAGGGTGACGTCCCCAAGTTTCTGGGACATCACCTGTTGATTTTCACATTTCGGGGATGGGGTGGGGACATCCTCTGACCATCCAGGAAATATCCCTGGTATGGGGATGGGGGAAATCAGGCAGGGGAAATCAGGCAGGGGACGCAGTCCCAGATTATGCTGGTATGTTTGCAACCATTTAGAGAGGAAAATGTATGGATATGGATATATTTGGTCCATTTTTCGGGGAGTTAAATTGAGTCGTTTTTAGTATATTCTTCTTGAACTACCTTCTTCAATGGTTCTCACTTCTAACCTAAAGAAGATTATGGTTTCTATTGTTTGTTTTTGAGGTCTTGTCTACATACTTGGCAGCACATAAACAAATGCTTGGCTGTTCAAGGTAAATGCTTGGGATAAGCTAGATTTCATAAGGCGTAAAACTTACACTTTTTTTTAGGAAAGATGAAATAACAACATGAAATAACTCAAAATTGGCATAGTTCTTTGCAAATTGCAATTATTCTCTTGATTTGGAAAGACAAAAGCAGGTAAAACATTTGGGAAAAGTAATAGGTTGAGCTCATCGTGTGAGTTGACTATGGTACATTAGTGGCTATTTATTAGTTTGTTTTTTGCGGTGATAAACATTTTTGCATTTCTTGTTCCTAAGAAGCAGTTGGTGCATTTGTAAGACTATGTTGTCAAATGATGATTTTCCTCTTAAGAAGCAACAGTTTATTATTTGAAATATGAAGGTGTTGATGTTTTCACTTATGATTTGTCATAGCTTTATTATCTTGTAGACTTTATATAGACTTGATTAAAGTGAGAATCATCAAACACTTACCTGGCTTTACCAATAGCATTTTGATACATCCTATGTTATAACTTCTAGTGGCATCTGTTGAGCTAATCTTCATGATCAATATTTGTAGGTAACTTGCTCAAAGTGTGGCGAGTCCATAGAACGTGAATTATTGCTCATCCATGAACGTGATAAGTGTCTTCAGCGGCTTGTTGTATGTGGGTTTTGTGATTTCCCTCTTCCAGCAGTAGATTTGAATACACATCTGGTAAGATCCATTGTAACTGGTACAAAAGAATAGGTTTAACTTAGGAAAATGTGTTTATAACCTATAAGGGCTCAATGAACTCAGCACTCCTTAGTTTATTACAGGAAATATGTGGGAATAGGACAGAGTTATGTCACCCTTGCGGCAAATATGTCAGATTATGTGAGAAGCTTGCCCATGATCTACAATTTCACGAAGAGAATTCTGAAGCCAGTGGGGTTTTGTCGAGGTAAACCAGTTGTTTAGAATCATATTTTTGGTGCTTTGATTCATTCCTTATATTTAAAAGGAAATATTTAGGAAGTAAAAAAATTAAAACATCCATGCAGCTGTGGATTCAATTTCCAGGTTTAGGGGTAAAATATTGAAGGCTAGGCAAACTGCCTATAGTAAAGGATGAAAGGTAGTCTAGAATCAAAGATTTCATCCAGAATTTTGACCAAATATGCGAAAATTTTCCTTTCAAATTTTTTTCTGGGCAGTTCCATATTGACTGGAATGATCTCTTTATCTTTTTTTGCCTAGAACTTGAATCTGAAATATGTTTTGCCAAAGCTTTCTATTCTCTTCTATCTGTAGATTGTTCCTTCATGGATATTCACATTGTGTTCTGATATCTTTTTGGAAGTTAGCTTCATGTGAAGTATCTTTCTTTTCCGAATCAGAGATTCCCTCATCAACATTTGCTCCTTGTATCTTCTGACTTAAAAAACTAGCAGTATATCTCTAAGATCTGCATTTTTGTCTCCTGCATCCTACATTTAAATGTTCCTATTGTAAATGCCTGGAGATTTGTTGCAAAAAGTTTATTCATTTGGGATACCCTTGTTTATGTTCGTGACACATATCAAGTATATGGGTATTTTCAAACTTTGTTACATTTGATTTTGCCTGACATGAAGACAAATTTGCTAGGGAATCTGATTTAAGTAGTTGTGTGTTATCGTCCTAGAGGTGATGGGGAAGATTAGGTAGTTTTCCCTATCAGGAGTTTAAGAGTGATGGATCGATGTCTAGAAACTAACTAGGTAGAACATAATTTCATCATTTGTCAATTGTTGGCAAAGTTCGAGAGAGATATAAATGATACATTTATCAACCCATTGAGACCAGCCAGAGTTGATGAATCAGGAAAGATTACAAGGATTTGAATAGATGTTATATGTTTGTAAATGTAATACAAATGCATGCCCTTGTGTCAATATCAAGGCTTTTAGCATTGTTCCCAAAATCACCTTCGAAACCAATGTTGTTCCTCACTTCCTCTAGTTGGACCAAGAATTTGAAAATGGACATTTATGAAGTAAATGACCTTTAGCATTGTTCTTGCTCCAAATAGGGTCCTGAAACTATTGGAGAAATGGGCCTTGGCCTTTACATTTATGCAGTCATTAACTGTGATAAAAGGTCTGCCTTCAAGATCGCTCTCTGTACATGTAAGATCTATTTCATATAAAAGAGCCACTGAGAAGTACTTGGTACAAATGCTGTCTATCATTAGCAGTTATCTCCAATATGCAGACTACATTGGCATTGCAAATTATACTATGATGGGATCTATCTTTGAAATGTTCCTGACTATTGTGCTGCAACCTAAAGTTTGTGCACTTGTGTATTCCAATCAATTTTTAAATTTAGATAATAGCTATAAAGCTTTTAGCCCATATAAGCCTTATGCTCACAAAGAACTAGTGAGTGTTACATCACCCACCAAAGCTAATGAATATGATTTTATATTATTGTAGGGTTGGAAGTTCGCTTAAAAGAAGGATGCCTTGCGCCCCTTTCTAGTATAGCTTTACTATAGTTGGAACTAAAATTAAATACTTGCCCAAACAGAAATTCACACCTGATTGTTCAGTATAAGTTACACTGGCGTTTACTGTATTTGTCCTTAGAATGTCATTGTGGAAGGTGATTAATTAGTTTTTAAGATGTACCTTTAACGAATCTTAATACAAAATCACATTCTGTTGTCACATCTTAAAGATCCATCCCTAGAAAAATGAAAAGTTATAATCTTGATAGCTGGAGTGGTGATTTTTTCTATAAAGCAATTTACTTTTTTTGTGCCCTTAATGAACATAGAAATGTTCCTAATGATAAAAATACATACAATTTTTGTTTACGGATTTATTTATTTACAAAGCTATTTGAATTTTATATCAAGCACATGAAAACACAAACACTTATTTTGACTCCTACCTATAAAATATGACAATGTAGCAGTTCTTTCAGATGTGTAAAGTGTAAACACATTTTCTCTGTAAAATTATCTGATATGCTGGACCTGTCCTGATATGAGTTGTATGTCAAATCAGAGAAAAATGAACAATTTTTGGTACTCATGGTATTTAAATTATTGACAATATACCTTGCTATTTAGGTGAATTTATGCTGCTTACTCTGTATTTTTGCATGCATCTCTTATAATGTTACAGTTTTGTTTCGTGCTGGTTTCCACAACAAACTTAGGAATGAACATTCTAACACTTCTTGAAGTTGAACTATTATTTTTATTGCTCATTATTTTGTGTATACCTTAGAGAAGAAAATCTAGTTGTGAATTTTTACCGTAAATTTCTGGTTGATAAATTTCTGGTTTGCAGGTCAACATTTTCCTTGAAGTGGTTTGCACTAGATTGAAGAATTATTTAATACAGTATAATAAAAGAAATACCAAAATAGGAATATTAAAATTAATGAGACAGCCATTCATAGTTAATTGATTTCCATCTGAGCAAAAGTAGCTTCTCTGTGTATGAGTTTATAAATTTAATGATGCAAGTGATTTAGTAAAATGCATGCTAAGCATTAATCATCTACAATTTGATTCCAAATACTGAGAGCGCTCATTGTGTCATCAGAGATCAGAATGCAGAAAATGGCCATAGTTCATCAGAACTATCTCAAAGAATCCCTAGGGATAGACCACAAGGACCACGGGATGTTTCACATCGCAAATTTCTTTTCACTTTGGCAATCACAGGAATCGCAATCATCATTGGATCATTTGTTCTTCAAAGACGCAATGCAAATCAACAGCAGTGACTGGCTGATTTTTTCCTTTACATATTGACATATTGTACATACAATAAAATTATGTGAGAAATCCAATTGATAGATAGACTTCTCTGACATACATTTCAGAGGTTTGACTCCTCTGTGTAGTTGTCTACCTACAAAAGTAATAACTATATGTTGTTGGTTAGGATAGAAAACGTTAATTACAAGTGTCCAATAATTTCATTCATGATTCGACACTTGAAATTATAATGAGGATCATGTTGCCTTTTTTATCATCTTTACCAGACTTGTGGCTCTAATGCATCAAATTGTATATAGTTTTGTTTATTAGATTATATATTAGTCTATGATATACAATTTGATTGAACAATCTTTCAATGCAAAATGATTTCTTTTCCAGGTTTGCTGATTGTTTTTAAAAATAACTAACAACAAATACTTGTTCACAAGTAGAAAAAGGTTCTATTGAAATCAGTACTGTGTGCACATTGCATTAGTTCCAAGGTTTATGTCTTTATAAACAAGAAGGTGCATAGTAGAGAATGGTGGTTGTGTATGTTTTGGTTTTCTTTGAAGAATGAAGATAGTGCTTTTGCACCATGTCTGAGAAATATATTCTATAATAGTATAATGGTAAATGGATCCAAAAAGGCATGTTAAGCAATGCAGGAGCATCCAGGATCGAATGCAATCCTGCACAACTAAAAACATTTTATGAGTTTTATCGAGTTTCCTGTTCTGTTATATGAATTTGATATGGGGTGTTAGTGGCTTTGGAGTTTTGTGAAGCACTTCAGGAAGAATCTTAAGCATCTGTAGTGGTGTTAGAAATGCATATTTGAAATGCTTTGAAGGGCATTAGGAGCTGCTTTGACCTTTTAATCAATCGTTACACTGCCTAAAGCCTCCATCTTTATCAACAGTATGGGAAAATAATGCATATTGCCATTTCAATCTTCTATGTGCAGGGCCAGAATATGATAGGGTTATTGCTTATTGCATCACTAAATTTGACGGTCAGAAGTATAGGAATTTGAGTCTTCAGTTCTTGCCAGCGGTAATTCAATTCTGAAGGAACTAATATTTTTCTTTTTCCTATCTATTCAAGCCAACCAATGGCAATTGAGACACTACCTATATTTTTCTTTTCTTGTCTGGTCGCAGTTTTCTTTGCTTGTTTGCTGCAAAATACTGATTGTCCATTCTGAACAAATTATCTTTTCCTTGACCGTAACTTTTTTCTGTAGAGTCGTGCCATGTGTACTGTTTTTTTTGACCTTGATGAACAGAAAAACGGTTTCTTGGTCAAAACATTAGGATACTGATGTCATCTCTTGGCTGTTGAAATTGATTTGGAGGCCATGTTTTCTCTGTTAGCAACATTGGGAAATGATTGGTTTTGATATATTAAGAAAAGGTTTTTTGTTGTTGCTAATGGCATCGTGCATTCGTTGAGGATCAATGACAAGGAGAGATTGTATGCAAACAGTTGTATGCTGAAAAGTGAAGGAAAACATATTGAGAGAGAGTAGTGAACAAATATATAGGAGGGAACAATGAAGAGAATGAATGAATGTAAGATCGAGAAGGCAGATAACAGAGGGCAAAACCTGAAGAGAACAATAAAGAAGAAGAAGCATACGAGATAAATCAAATCATAGTTTGTGACGGTTGTAGGAACTTCTCATGATGGATAAATATGACCTTTAAGCAGGAAGTTACTAGAAGATATTGGCAAATAATTATAAGAAAACAAAGTTATATATTTGTCTGAATTTTAGTCTTCTTGGATGCATTGTGCATGTGAAAGAGCTGTGACGGGTAAATTTGTATTCCACAGAAGTATTTTTGTCAAATGCAAGAAGCTACGAAAAATTCGAATGAAGTTGCCAATTCAATATGGCCTCCAAATTGTTTAAAACTTGTAAGAGTGTTTATATTTTACAAGATGTTAAACTGGGCAGTTTGAAACAAGCTCCCCTAGCCTAGATCTGCACTAAGTGGTAACAATTGTTGAGTTCTATCAACAGAGGCTCTAATAAATTTGTTGTGGGTGAGTGAGGAAAATGACCAACAGAAAAGAGCTTAGGAGACATGGCACATGGAGAAAGGCAGAGGATGCTAAGGGCAGCTGACATGTCAGATATATTGAAAGGGATTATAATAAGGCTGGATGCAATGGAGGAAGGACAATGGACAGGAATTTGAGTAGACCACTCCCACATTCTAATCCTACAACCAAGGGCATACAAACCCCAGCGAAGGAGAGAAAGTGATCAAAGCTTGAATAAAAACATAGAATATGTTTCAAATGCCACCTCTGAACACTACTGTCCAGACACAGGAACACACATAAAATGAGTAAAAAAAGGGAAACAGTCGATTCTCCTCCAAGTGCCACTATCCAAACACGAAAACACCACTATTCTCCTAGTCTCTGCACTCACGAATCCAACTTCCCTTGGGTGCACACAGGCAATAAACCCCCATCTACACTGAAACAAGAATAAGACTCAGTTAGGGCATGGATGCCCAAGCCATGAGAGACCATGTAGAGCCTTGTCATTGCCATTTGATTCCACAAGAAGTCTTATTAATATTATAACCATTAATTGAAATTTATATTTTTATATAGAAATCAAATCTTTTATTTTCCACATAGAGATAGAAATAAAATACATTTTAAGTTTATCCGTCTATGTATAATTTCCTGTAGCCTTATCTGTTGAACCTCCTTAGGTGCAATTACTAGTTCTAACAATGCTTAATTGAAATAGTTATAAAATTGAATAAATATATTAGTATCTTGGGTTAGAGGAAACAATAAAACTATGTACTGGGAAATGGAAGGTGGGATACTATGTCACCGTTACAGATAAACTATTCAAATAAATATTTGGATGATATGATATGATATGATAGATTTTAATGACGTCCACGAGACTAAAGTAGTCTATGGGACCCATGCAATCACCCTCCCGAGTCAGGAGCGGAACTAGTCAGCTGTAAAGTTTTGGTTAACTTGTCTCTCCTTCTTTGAAGTTTGGTAATCAAATCCGCTGCTCTCTTCACTTGATCTTCCTCGAATAAATAGTTGAAGTCCTTGTTCTGCAGTATTTTTGTATAACCAGATCTGATGTCATTGTAAGCCAGGCAGTCCTTGACAAAGTGCTGCTCTGTCTCAACTATTCCCATATTACAAAATAAACATGTTCTATCTGCCCACTCTTCCTCTGGATTGAAGTGGATATGTATTGAGGTGATAAGTAGGAGAATATATCGAGGCATACCTTTTTTTAATGTAGATACGAAAAATTAATTTACATATAATGAGGCAACTAGTTGCCCAAAAATAGAATGATCAAAATAGTTATCTATAGTCGACAAAAGAAATAAAAAATACTACATAACTATCTACAACTGATTACACAATTGATACAAGTACTTAGCTGCAACTGATTACATAATTGTTATATGAGTACAAGACACTTTAATAACGAGTGAATATAGATTGAGATATATTTACATGCATTTTAGAGCACATTTACATTGGGATGACCTATATTCATGCTTGGATTGCAAAAATTGATACTTGATTTGCTAAAGCTGCTCCAAAATCTGAGGATTCTTCTAGCAAAACTTCTATGACTAGGAAAAAACAAATACTACCTGAAAGAGTATGTTAAAGTCTTAGTATATCAATTCCATGGTGATAATTATTAGAAAACACGACTGTACATCTATTATGCCATATATATTTAAAAATTATTCATCTAATAGAGTCTTCAACCAAAGCTAATATGTATTCAAAACCCAAAATGGCTGCTTCTTCCAAACCCAGATCATGATGAGAAATTGCACAAAATTCCCCAAGCAAAACAATCCAGTGATTTTAGCATCTGAGTAATCCCAAAACATATATATCGTACTGTCAACATCTCCCCTAATAGGTAGTTTGCAATGTATATTTTCTTAATACATTTCAATCTCCCCCAATAGGTAGTTTGCGATGTATTATTGTCCAAGCCAACAGTTGAGTAATAAAATCAGTTTTAGATTTTTAAACCTGGACACTTAATATGAGTAGTCCCAAAACACATGTTTCATACTTTCAACATCTTTGCAAGATGGACAGATAGCTGGATGAACCTTGATACATTTCATTCTCCCCCAATAGGTAGTTTGCAATGTATTATTTTCCAAGCCAACACTCGAGTAATAAAATCTGTTTTAGATTTTCAAACCTGGGCATTTGACCTATTCCAAAACCTAGACTTAAATCTGTACTTCCATTTACAATTAAGCCAAGGAGTGGAGGACAATTTAGGAAGAGTATACATACATTACCTTTTTGAGGGAATGTGATTTAAATAGTTGAATGACAACCATTGCAATTGTTAAAGAAACTTCAATCCTTTTGGGGTGCATATCTTCATAGATAATTCAAGAGGAGCTAGAGACCTGAGAGATATCACAAAATATTTATATTTATTGTTTATCCCCTAATCTAATTTGATAACCTCACAAGAGACTCAATTGAATGCATTAAAATTCTATAAATCCTTAAATTTCTCAACTCATTTCTTGTATAAATAAGAAGTATGTTTTGGAAAACAAATATTGAGGTTGATTATGATATGTGATGAGTTTAATCCACCATATTGGGGGTGAATCAAAACTAAAACCCATGTAAACAAGAGCCATTCCAATTCAAGAACCTACAAGCTTTCTACCAAGCCTTCCATATTGAATGGAAAGGAAATGAGTGTTGAAAATTTGTTTAGCGCTCCCCTTGGGATTTGTGACAAGGGTTTAACTGCCTCCTATGTACTATAAGTTGAGTGGTTGTATCAGACATTGATGGATTGGTTGTTTGGTGCAATGCCAACCCCAATCTAACAAGTGGTATCAGAGCTTGGTGACAGAGTCAAATCCTTAGATCCTTTGGTAACGCTTTGGGGGGGGGGGGGCGGTAGAGAGATTGTTGGAAATTTTTTCAGCACTTCCCTCAAGATTTGTGACAAGGGCTTAACCGTCTCCTATGTACTATAAGTTGTGTGGTTGTATCAGGCATTGACAGATCGGTCTTTTGGTGCAATGACTACCCCACTCTAACAATGAGACCTTGACTATAAAGGAAGGAGAAAAGTAATTTCTCTAAGCAATTGACATTTCATCATTTCTTTCTAAATGTGGCCTCAATAATTGATGTCAAACTAAGATTTTCCAAGTATCATATGTATCTAGTAATCCATTTAGTAGCTAGACATATTCTTTGGGTTTTGGGATCTATAATTTCAAGGATCTATAATTGACAAGATCCTTGCAATCAATTGACCCCTTTTCTCTATAACAAGATATAATTCCAAGGACCCATTTTGCCAACAAGAATTTGCAAATTATTTTGTTTAATTCTTCATATCCATGGTTTTATGACATTCAACATGAAGAATGATACACACAAGTAACACGAAGGATTTTGTTAGCAACTTGATTTATTCTAAGAATAAGATTTTGTTTCCAAAGCTAGTGTATCAATGTACAATGGGAGTATGAATGCAAAAGAGATAATAGATTGGATAGAGGCCCTAACCAATTATTTTGAATACAAGGAAGTACCAAATGATGTGAGGGCTAAGTTGGCTAAAGCAAGGTTAAAGGGATTTGCCCTCACATGGTGGAACTCGATACAAGGAGAAAGGGTAAACGAGAGAAAGAATATGATATCCTCTTGGGGGAGGCTGACCACAAAGGTCAAAGCTCAATATTTACCAGTGGACCATAAAGTTGAGATATACAAGAAGTTGCAAAACCTCAAACAAAAGGATCTTGATGTAAGTTCTTATACTGAGGAATTGCATAAATTAAGTCTCAAATCAAGGAGATAAGAAGGAGAACCAAAAAAGGTACCTAAGTATATGAATGGACTAAGTATGAGTATCCAAGACGAAATTGGGATACTAGCACCAACTACAATATCAAAATGTCTACAAATTAACCCTAGGGGCAGAGAAATTGAATAGAAAGAGTGAACAAAACAACAAAGAAGATGAGGAAGAAATTCAAGTGCATAGGTAACTATGATGGAGGAATCCAAGCAAAAGGTTTCAGGGGGACTCTAGCCATAGAGAACAAGTGGGAGACTCAAGTAGCACAAGAAACAACCAAGGGAGGAGGCCTGATGGAAGAGGAAGCTTTGGTGGATTGGGAAGAATGTCTAATCCTTTTATGTGTTACTACTCCAACCAAGTGGGACATTCTGCTAATAGGTGTCGAGAGAAAGCCTCAACTTCTGAAGGTGGAGAGAGGAGAACTAATTTGGTGCAAGGAGACTCAAGGAGTACAGGCTTACCCAAAGTAAATGAACTTCAAAAGAAGGAGAAAGCTTAATGATTGGAAGAAACATACTCAAGGATTTGACCAAGAATGACCCACTCCAATGGAGGAGCATTATTCATAATTAATTGGAAGATACATGGTAAGCTTTTTAAAGTCACAAATGATTTAGGATCTACTAATAATGTGGTATCTTTAGAAGTTGCAAATAAATTAAAATTGGAAATAATTCCTCATAGGCTTTCCTATAAGGTGTCTTGGTTGAATAAAGGGCAACATGTGTTGGTCAATGGACAAACTTGGGTAGAATTCAATATAGGAGCCTATAAGGGCATAATTTTATGAGATTTTTTTTTAATGGGTGTTGCCAAATATTTCTTGGAAGGACTTTGCAATTTGATAGGAAAGCACACGACAATGAGAAAAGAACTCATATTCTTTCCAAAAAGATGGGATAACCTACAAAACATAGTCATTAGTGGAAGAAGGGAATTCAAAACAAGTTAGTCCTAGTGTGATTATGATAGGAGAGAAAGAATTCATGGAGACACTTAGAGGAAGGGGGACTAGGTTTTGCTTTAGTTTTGAAGCCAAAAGATTTAGAGAAGAAGGGTGTTGTAAGATGAACAACGAGTGTTTATCTAAAATGTAGAGGAATGAAAGAGATATACGATCTACCTCTAAATCCAAATTACGAAAGGAGAGATCCAAATTAATTTACCAAAAAGGCTAATGCACAAAAGAATCAATCTATGGAGAGTAAGAATAGAGAAGAAAATCTTATATCTTGTTATAGAAAGTATGTATTGAAATCTGGAAAATGCTATTTTTTGATGTCTGTATACAATTTCGGGAAATTCTACAATTGAATGTGGACTAGAAATGTAGAAACACGAAAAACCTAGAAACCTTTTGCCTTTCTGAAGAAGGTCGACCATGACCCAAAGTTGGGGTAAGATCTTACCCCTTTATTTCTGACCTTGACCTGCACTGCTCCAATGGAAATTATGTTCGTGGATCCCAAAAGTTTGCTGAAAAGAGTACTCAAATCTGCACTGATATTCACTGTCTCACACCTGGTCCTGCAAGAAAAATGGTTTTGTTGTTGGCTGAGGGGTTTGCCTTGGTCAAACCCTGGTTTGGAATTAACCTTTAAAAATGGAATTGAAATTGCAATAAAGATAAACAAAGTAAATGAAATTATTCACCTTGCTTATGTTGAAATCCTTGTGGAGGATTCGAATCCTTGAATCCACAAGTATGGATGCTCAAAATGAATGTAGGATGTCCCAATTCAATTGCATTACATCTTCAACACCAATCTTGAATGGATCTTGGAATAGAAAGAGGCTTGAATGAATGTGGATGTTAGAATCTTCAAAAAGAGGGCTCCAAAGAGATTGAATCCTTCAATAGCTATCAATGGATCTCCTTGATGAATTTGAATGCTTGAATGCCCGAATTCAATGGAAGGTGGATGCTTGATCATAGAAAATTGTCTCTGGATCGTCTCCTCATGAAAAGTGGATATGAAAATGAAAGAAGGCTTCGTTTTATACTAATCTAGGACACAAACTTCTAGAGAGGTCGACATTGGAGAATTAAATTCCAATTAAGCCTTAACCCTTAGAAATGGACCTAAATTAAATACAATTTAAGAGTTTACTGTTCCAAAATCCAAAACAGCCGATCGAGAAGTGGGAAATGAAAATTTCTAAAACATGACATACCGAAACCTTTGGAACTTGAAATTTGGACCTAGGTAAGGGTTGAGGTCATTCTTGACTTAGGTCAAAGTTGAGGTCGACCTTGACCTAGGTTGTCCTTGACCTAGAAGGTCAAAGATCTCAGATCTTTGGAAAAGGCTGCCAGAAAAACGGCTAGAAATAGGGAGAGAGAAGTAGAACAGGGGGAAAAAGCCAGATCTAGTCAAATACCCACTTAAGGTGCTGGACATGATCCTAGACCACCTGCTCGGAGGGCTAAACCAATCCTAAATGGAAGTGCTTCCATTTTCCGACAATACATGTGGAAAGGGGGAAATGCCAGTAGAGGTGCAAGAAATTTTGGGAAGGTATACATGTGTAGTTGTAGAAGACATCCCATAATCATTGGCTCCAATCATGGACATCAATCACTAGATATATTTAACCCCAGCAGGTATCCTTCCAAATAAAGATGCTTATAAGATGACTCCTCAACAAAATGAGGAGATAACTAAAAAAGTTCAAGAATTGTTGGATAAAGGGTTGGTGAGTAGGAGTTTCAGCCCATGTGTAGTAGCTATTGTCTTATCCCCCAAGAATGATGGGAAGTGGAGATTGTGTAGTTATTTTAAGGCCATCAATAGGATAACTATTAGATATAGGTTTCATATCTCTAGGATATAAGATTTGATGGATTGCTTAGGAGGAGCTACTTATTTCTCAAACATTGATCTAGAAAGTGGATATCATCAAATAAGGATAAGAGAGGGGGATGAATGGAAATATGCTTTTCAAAAAAATGAGGGATTGTATGAATGGCTTGTTACGCCATTTGGGTTATCAAAATTTCCTGGTACCTTTATAAGGTTAATGAATGAAGTGTTCCATGATTTTATTGGAAAATTTGTAGTGGTGTATTGAGATGATATCTTTACATTTAGTAAATTTGAAGAGGAACATCTAAAATATCTTAAAATTGTTTTAAGGAGTCTACATGAACAAAAACTCATGAAAAACATGGAAAAATGTGAGTTTATGAAGTACAAATTAGTATACCTTGGCTTTGTAGTATCTAAGTGAGATTTGAAAATAGATCCCTCCAAAGTTGATGCCATCCTAAATAGGCCTACACCTAGGACTACAGGAGATGGCAAGAATTTTCATGGGATTGCAAAGGGGAAATGAAGGCTAGGTTTGCATGGGATTGCAAAGGGGAAATGAAGGCTAGGTTTGCATGGATAAAAGAAGCATATATATTTTTTGAATATTTGAAGCAGAGGGTGGCACAATATAATGTCTTGGTCCTACCCAACTTTAACAAGGTATTCACAATAGAGTGTAATGCAAGCATATAGGTGTAGTTTTGAGCCAAAAAGGAAGTTTAGTGGCATTTTTTAGTGATAAACTATATGAAGCTAAAAAGAAATACTCTTCTTATGTCTTTGAACTATATGCTATGGTTTAGGCCCTAAAGAAATGAGACACTATTTACCGCCAAAAGAATTCATTTTTTATACTAACAATCATGCCTTCAGTTTGTTGAATGCACATGACTAGTTGAGTCACCGACACATAAAGTGAGTTAAAGTTTACAAGATTACACATTTACCATTAAGCACAAGAAATGGAAAACAAGTAAGGTTGTAGATGCTCTAAGTAGAAGAGTACATACTATTCAAGAAGTGCAAATGCAACATAGGGGCATTGAAGCATTAAAAGAGATGTACATGGAATATCAAGATTAAAAGTAGATAGATATGATTTGTAAGAATTTTGAGAACTCTTTCCACTTTGAATTTTCTAAATACACTTTACAAAATGGATTGTTATTTAAGAGGTATCAACTTTACATTCCAAACTGCTCATTGAGAGGACATAATCAGAAAGAAACATTCTGGCATGCTAGGAGGTCTTTTTGGTTTGAGCAAGACTTTGGATTTAGTATTGAGGTTCTATTTTTGGCCTACGATGTTTAATAATATAAAAAATGTTAGTAAAAAAATTTGTGTTTTTACAAACACTTTCAAAATGACTCCTAAGTGGCCAAACTAGAAGACACAATCTACAACTAGTAGCGGAGTCTCTTGTAATGGTTATGTGTAAGTGCTCTTGAACTTTTGATATGAAGGTACGACTCCCTTTGTCAGATTTGCAATGGGTAAATTGTTGGTTATTTTTTAACTAGAAGACACAAATGAAAATAGCCATGACACACAAATTACTTCTCCCACATTCAAAGACGATAATCAAAGAGAGATAAAGCAACATATCCTTCTTAACTAGTGATTTAATCCAAATTCACATCTTTTGAATTAAATGCATACATCATTCAATCCAACAAAATGATATTTAAAGTGATTGTAAAAAGGGGCATTGCTCAATTTTACTTCAAAGAAAATATTCATAAATTCACATCGAAATATTTCCTCTAGTCTTTCAATGTCAAAACATGAATACACCAACTCATATCCCTTCATAGTAAAACATTACTGAAAGAAAAATCTACCCTATCCATGAAAATCAAAAAATAATTCTCTTATGTAGCACACAGGCTGCTGTAAAAAGAAAAGAAAACCAAAATCCCTTTTCTTCCCACCCCCTACAGTAAATAGTTGCATGGGTCTTTATTCAGTTTTTACAATTGAATTCTAAAAAGATTATTAATTAACCTTTTCTTTTACCTTCCACCTTTCTTAAATATTTGATAGATTCCTCACCCTTTTTAGCCATGCTTAAATTTGACATATAAAACATTACACAAATATTTTAAATTGCAACACAAATGAGTGAGAAAACCTAAATTTCTACTACAACCACTTTTTAATAAATTCACCTCAGGTTAACTGGGCATCTTGAGATCGTAAAAATTGGCAAGCAATTATGATATTTAAAATTGCAACTAGTTTGTTCACAATTTTGAACAACTCACCAAATTGGAGCACTTCCTTTGTAAATTGGCCTTGATGCAGGAGCATCCAATGGTGTAAGGGCAATCCTGTATCACCCAAAAAATGCTTAGTGTTAGTTTCTATTTAAAGTGTTTTCATTTCTGGATACCCATTTGGGTCAAATAAACATTCCAACTCTGATAGTCCCACTATTGGTTTTTTGGGTTAGAGTTTTTGAGCACCTTGGGATACGTGTCAATGTAGAAAATGGGTTATTTTGTAATTGAGCCATAATTATGATGAGTTAGAGGGTGTAAGTTGGAGGGATGATTATATTTGTAATTTAAAACACTCCAGAAAAAGAATTAGGTCAAAATGCTTTATGGTTTGAAAGTTATTACAATTTTAAGTTGCTTGGAGATCTCTTAAAAGTGCTTCTGGGTCAGATTTGAGGCATTAAACGACCTCGTACAGGCCCAAAAAATGGGGGACGAGTGAAGTTGGTCCATAGGGCTATAGAGTGCTTCAAGAGTTTTTTGGAAATGTAAATGGTTTGTCAATTGGAGTCCTAGATCAAAAGTTATGCCTCCCAAAAGTTGGACTATCATTTTTGGATTCTTCTAATTTTACACCGACTTCTAATGTGATTTCTAGAACCTTCTATTTTGGCAGTAGATTCCAAATGGCATATTCTAGAATGTATTCCTAACCCTAAACCTAATTGGGGTTTATTTAAGAACATTTTTGGCATTGTAAAGACAGTTCTTGGTGGAGTTTGAGAGAAGGTACTGTGAGGAGGATTTTTCTCCAGGATCTAACCATTGTAAGCCCATAGGGTATGTATTTCGGTCTATTTATATGTACTGAATGTAGTAGCATATTTTACTGATAATAATATTCCCCTTTTCCCCTATTGCATTCATTCTGGTTGTGGTTTGTGTCTTCATTAGGCCTTGTCAACCATATTGTTACATTGAAAAAAATATTAAAATAATAGATCATATGAGCTTTTAAGTCCATAAAATTAAATTTCAAAATATCTAAGGCCAAAATATTAGGTGGGTTGTCCTCAAATTTAAAAGTTAGCAACTTTATTTCAGTCACAACTTTGAACTAGCAAACATGTGCAAAAAAATTGACTATCCCACAATTATTTTCCTTCATTGATGACCTTTGCCTTTTCATTTTCATCTATGTTGGACATTATGAACATATGAACCTGGTTGAGCCACTTTGAACCTAGTTGAACCTTGTTGAACACAAATGAACTTGTTGAATTGGTTTGAGGGGTTCAATGATTAGTTCTTTCACTTAACCTGATTTCAATACACAAATTCAAAGAGAAAATGTCTATGGAGGCATGCCATGCAAATAGAGGAGCTTGGTTCATCTTTTTCTAAAATTGGGGGAGCATAAGTGTGACAATAGAAAGTTTGTAGAATTTTGTGTTGTTTATCAAAGAGAAAAGGCCAATTCAACAAATACATGACTATACCAGCCTTTACCCATTCCAACTAGGCCATGGGAGAGCTTGACTATAGGTTTTGTATTGGGTTTTCCAAGGGCTAAATCAAGGTTTAATAATGTGTTTGTAATGGTAGATAGATTTAGGAAAATGTCCCATTTCATACCTTGTAAAACCACCAATGATGCTAGCTATATAACAAGCTTTCTATTCAAGGAAGTAGTTAGGATACATGGATTATCACTAACCACTTTATCAGATATTCAAAATTTATTGGTCACTTTTGAAGGACCTTATGGAAAAGGTTGGGCACACATTTGTCATTTTTTTTAGCATACTATTTTCAGATTGATAGCCAAACTAAGGTGGTTACATATTATTAGGAAATCTCTTATGGTGTCTAACTAAGGAGAATGGTCAATCTTGGGACAAAGTGATCCCTCAAGTAGAATTTTCTTATAATGACTCAGTGAAAAAAAGTACTAGTATGAGCCCTTTCAAAACTTTTTATGGGATCACCCTAGAGGAGTATTTAAGCTTAGAGATGTGGAAGGGTTGGACAAGAGAAGTGGACATGTTGAAGGTTTTGCAAAAATCATGACAAAAATCCACTAGAAGCTTAGAGACAATTTGTAGAACAATGTCGTAAGAACTAAAGAAAGAGTGGATCATAAAAAGAGGGATGCACAATTCCAAGTTGATGATTTGGTCATGGCCCGTCTTAGTAAAAATAGGTTATCTTGAGACAATCATGGTAAGTTTATGATGAAGAAAATTGGCTCTAGCAAAATATTGAGCAAGTATGGAGCAAATGCATACAAGTTAGAATTACCATCTAATATTGTTATATCTTCCATTTTCAACGTATTAGATCCCACTCCTTAAAAAGACATTTCTTATGTCAACAACAATGATCATATAGTAAACAAAGAAGAAGATGAAAGGCTAAATCAGATACTTATCGTTGCAACCCCAAAAATAGAATGCTTCCTAGATAACATATAAGCTAAAAAGACTAGGAGAAAGACATACTATGAGAATTTGGTAAAGTGATAGGGATTACCCGAATTTGAGTCAACTTGGAAGTTTGAAGAAGATATTAAGGAGGAGATCTATATGAGTTGGTCTCTAAGGGGACTATAGAATTTTCTGGTTTGAGAGAGTATGATGTAGGAGCACCCCTTGAAGGCCAACCAAGTGATTAAAGGCTCATGGAATTTGATGAGTAACAAAACATATATTAGGTGTTTTAGGATGTAATGAGGTATGAATGACCAAGTAGGTGTCTATAAGACCCATTTTGTGATTTATTTGGCATGATAGGCATGCATAAAGTCACCATGGTCAAATTTGGTCAACGAGTCAAAAATGTCATGAAATTACCTAAGGTGTTTTAGGCATTTTGAGTCATGTATGATCAAATTCGATCAAGCTGTGGGGTTTAGTGCATGAGATGACAAAAAGTTACAATTTCAGGCAAAAATTGCAAAATTGAGAACTTTGTAAAAATGAAAAGTTAACTTCACCCAACAACTATGGAAGTTTAAAAAATCATTGAGGAAGTTAGTCTAAGGTTAGTTAAGACCCATTTTGTATTTGGGTGCCATGATGTGAGTTGGGGATAATGGAACAATAACATATTCAATGTTTTTTTTGCAATTTTGGATGTTCTACCACTGTCTCATTACTTACATGGATGCTTGGTTTTTTAAAACCAATGACGATGAATTAATACATGTGTTAGCTAAACCATTGAAGTGATTTGATTTGAATCAGAGCAATAGGAAGGAAGATATTCAAGTTTTTGTGTGACTGAGTTTGCATCCCTAGGTTCAATAGGGTTCTCAGAGTAATTTGCCTCTAATTCAAATTTTCACTAGTAACTTTCAATGGCCATTTGAGGATCAATAGCAGAGAGGTCTATCTCCATGTCACAAAAGGTTTGGTTTTGAAAAGTAAAAGGAGTTAGGAGAACCAATGAACTCTAGCTGGGAAATAACTTAGTTGTGGACAATAAATTAATGCAAAAATGATCTTAGAAATGAGAAGTGCATTGGAAAAATTTATCCAAGGACTAGTTAGGAGTCATTATAGTAAGACAAAACTTTTATAACCATTGGTTTGGTCAAATACCTAAAGGAAAGTAGAGTTACTTCAATAAATGCCTATTTAGGCCTAATTAGGACTAATTCACACCAATATAGGGTTGACTATTCAAAGAAAAAACTCACATCCAAGTATTTGAAATCTCATAGTATTTCCAAAAGGGTATGTGAATCTACAATTTTCTAGGTGATTTTTTAAGAAGAAATTCATAAGGTGAAGGAACTACGCCTCCTACTGAGTCTATCTCCAAAAGGGCATGCAAATGAATTTTAAAATTTTATTTACCACCTAGACCAACCAACACTATCCTTTTGGTTTTAATTTCTTTATATCAAAATCTTTTTGTAGGGTATGTAATGATTAGTATAATTTTTGGATCATTAGAATAATGATTATTTATTTTAATTTTATATAGCATTTTTAAATTTAATTTATATATTATAAATTTGGATAATCTATATATGTATATGTACACACACACACACACACACACACACACACACTCACATATATATACATATACGTACATCCACACACACACACACACACACATATATATACATATACGTACATCCACACACACACACACACACACACACACACACACACACACACACACACACACATATACATATACACATACATACATACATACATACATACATACATATCTATATGTGTGTGTGTGTGTCATAAAGTAAAGTTCCCCAATACAACTGAGGGGAGGGGGGGAGAGGGGGAGCTGGGTGGGGGTGGTGGGGGTGAATCAATTGTATGGTTTATCCAACTTGCATTCATTTCGTTGGATGAGTATGAAGATGCAGGAGATGAAATGGACATTGAAATTGATGAAGAGGGTATCGGTAAGGCCACAAAGCATTCTAGGAGGAACCTAAAAATGGAAAAAAGGAGGTGACAA
Organism: Cupressus sempervirens; assembly: GCA_028749045.1. Taxonomy (NCBI): domain Eukaryota; kingdom Viridiplantae; phylum Streptophyta; class Pinopsida; order Cupressales; family Cupressaceae; genus Cupressus; species Cupressus sempervirens. The sequence goes on along the minus strand of CM053785.1, from coordinate 60,432,492 downwards.
AGGTAGCAAGGATTCAGATTCCCCTTTGAATCTTATCAATGAATAATATATGAATGATTCTCCCATGGTGACTTCAAACCATGATGTTGCTCCCTCCTAGGATGCTCTGACCAAGGTCCCTATTGAAGCTTTTGTCCCTTTTAAGGGCAAGAAACTGGCATGGAAGAACATGAGTATGAATATAGTGAGGCTGGGGATTGCTAGGGAGAAGATTGACCTTATGGTAGGTGAGGAGGAACTTGGTAAAGTGGAGCTCTAGGAATTAATTAGTCCTTCTATCATTATTCTAAGTGATTACAATAAGGAGGAGAATATGGACTTTCTTAACAATGCCAAAACTAGTTTCTTGGACAACTTTAGGTCCATTAAATGGTCGTTTCACCAAATTATGAACTTAAAAGATAGAATGGGATCTCCGGATGGGAGGATTGATGGGCAAAAATGTCATAATGCTGCTGATCGGGATGGCCCTTCTGTGGGTTCTTTCACTGATATGGCGACTTTCTATAGGTTGGAGGCCAAGGTGCTAGAGTTGGACAATAGGGTTAATAGCATTGAGAGTACCCTCAAGAGCATTTTAGATCAGACTTATAAAACTCTCAAAGTTTTCGATGAACAAGTTAAAATCCTAATTAATAAGTTGGAATGTAGTCTTGGGGAAAATGCAACTGTTACTATTTCTAAAAATCAAGGTGCTACTATTGACAACAAGGAAGGGACTCGGAGGCAAACCAGAGCTAGCATGTGGAAAATGGAAATGAGGTCCTCTTCAAACATTAATAAGATCAAGGAAGCTGCTGAGAAGATTGATCAGTTATAGGAGCAGGCTGCAGAGTAGATAAAGAAAATGGGTTAATTTCCATATTTTCCCTTCTGTCTCTAGCTTTTGCATTTGTCTGTTGTTGTCTAGTGGTTAAAAAATAACAAACACACTTCTATGAATCCTTACACTCAAGATTAATCAATAAAACTCCATGAAAACACAAGATCTCAAGAATTGATTCATAGCTTCCTATCATCAATGTGAAAAGGTTTGTAGAGAGGTGGCTTTCATATGAACATAGATCTTGGTCTTTGCAAGTACATCGAATGAACCAAAGATTCAAATGGACATGAACATGCAAGATATCTCTAAATCTTCAAGAAAGCTTCAAATTTGCAAGTACAGTAGTAGCATCAAGTGTGTATGAAAGTATGATCAATCACAAGAATGCTTCAAGCCCTTAAGGAAATCACATGAAAGCTCCAAAAGCCTGTAGCATTATGGTGATAATAATTGCCTCATGAAAAATTAAGGAAGGAGGTCTCCTTATATACCAAAGACAAGAGGCATAAGGAAACTGAAGGGAAATTGAAAATTAAATGAAAGGGTGTGACCCATATAAAAGAATGTGCAATTAGCATTTAATTAGTGATGTGGAGTGTAAAACTCCATAAAAATTATAAGATGAGAGGTATTTTAAAAATAAAATAATCCCTTTTCTTATAAAGTAAAGTGTGTGACATTTATTTGATTTATTTCTTTTAAAATAATAAATGTTGCACATAAAATAATGTGGAGAGCGGTTTTATTTAATTAAAAGGGAGCAAATTCTTTTAATTAAATAATGCCAAAAATCAAAGTGATCAACTGTTAATTTAAAAATAAATAAATAAATAAATTCCAATTTAATCAAGGAAATTGATGTAAAATAATAATGATTAATTAAATAATTAAAATACTTCAAATAAATTGAATAGTTCAAATAATTTAATTTGATCAAAGGAAATGATGATGCAAATATTGATTCAATCTTGGGATAAATTATGAAACCAAGGCACATTTGACCATTTTTGAGTGCTTACAATCTAGTGGTTAGTGGTAGGGGTGCTATCCTTTGTTGCTGGCTTTTGTTCGGTTGTTGGCTTAGTTCCTTTTTGTCATGTTTTGTCTTGAAGGCTTAATGGTATATTTTTAATTTCTCTATATACAAGGTTTCAATGGTCCTTCAAAACATATTTTCCTAATAAAAAAAAAGTGAACAATGACAAGATATATAACGTGCACAATGACACAATGATTTGTTAACTAGGGAAACCTTTGATTGGAGGGAAAATCCCAGTGGGTATGTAACAAACAATATGATGTGCTAATATAAAAGTTCCTTGTAAGAGGATATGACCTTGTTAGGAGCCAATTACATACAATTAGTACATATGAGTCCCTATTAGGAAACATTGAATTCTTGTCGAAAGATTCTATCCTTGTTAGGAGCACAAGGAAGACAACATAACCTATTGTCCAAATTGCTTCAAAACTATTACACAAAACAAATCTCTAGGATAATATATCTCAATAGTGAATTGACCAATACAACAACTTCTTTGTCAATACAATTCCTTTGAATTTCTCAAAGCAATCTCATCTGTTGCTTTTCTCTGATCAAATTCACATCCTTAGCATTAATTACACAATAAAAAATTACACTTTCACACTTATAACCAAGGAAACAACCTTTCCTTTCTACCGTGTCCTAATAACTAATTGAGTTTTCCTGTGAGGGATTTCCCAATATACAATGGGTAATGTAGGACCTCAGTATGATATTACAATGAGGTTCCACATGCTACAATACACTTTACAACTAACAAAATAAATCCCATCACAAGAGTCAATTGCCATTGAACATATTACACAATATACTTCAGTGACCTCTATAGAATGATCTCCAACATTTGCTATCACAAACATAGCATTACCAACATGTCTTCAACCATGATCTAAGCTTGCATACCTTAATTTTATTTTACTTAACATAAACAACTAAATTACTAGTAAACTATTTCCTATACACTAGCCTACAATCAGTCTTTTTAAAATCAACTGCAGGTGATGCAATCCTCCAAACAAACTTGTGTGAACATAGATGTAGTATGTAAAAACATCCATGATTGCAAACATAAGCTCGCATAACTTAACTCTTCATAGCCAAACATTGCTGATCAAATCTTCCTCTATAATGTACTACAACTCTATTTGTCACATACTATAATACATATATGTGACGTCATTGACAAACCAAGTCATGAGTGCAACACATAAGAAATCAATTGAAGTGCCAACCACTCAAAAATATCTCAAAATTTCTCTCCCTTTTCAAGAATCTCCCCAACATGCTAACAATCTCTGCCTTTGGCATTTATGGTAACATATGATCACAAATTATCAGCTCAAATATCTCCTCAAAACATCATCTGAAAGTAAATATACATCAATTTTCTTCTGAATACTCTCCCCCATAGATGTTACTCTCTCATTTATATTATGATTTTTCCATATATTATTCTCCCCCATTAACACCAAATACAAAGGTTCCATTATGCCAATCTAAGAATCTGAAGTGCTCTAATTATTTACCTATGAAACCAATCTGCAAATACCAAGTGCCAACATACACTGTTGTACCAAAACATTACATAAGAGTTCTTGAATAAATAGTGCTTTAGCTGTACCATACTAATGCACTATTTATTCAAATACTCGCTCCCAATAGATTCAAACTTACTGTTAAGATAACTTCCTACATTTTCCAAATACACTACATTGTTCGGTGTAACAGATAATGTAGAATTAGGGTTTTCTTCTGCGGGTTTCATGGAAATAACTTCCAATTTCAGTCTCTCCTCATTCTCAACATTATGAACTATTGACATATCCAAGATTCTATCAAATATAAACTTTATCGAATAAATTTTGCGAATAAATGATAAAATACCTTTTTTCGAAAATAGGGTTTGCTTCGAAATCGCTTTGTCAACTCACTTCTGAGTGCTCTATGCTTCTCATGTACTTGCAATAAAGTGGTAATCAAGTCTGTACTCCATTTTATTCCTTCAACTCAAATTTGCATTAATTGCATACTTTGCAAACATGAAAAAATTGTTAATTACATTCTGAAATCAAATATCTACTCAAGATATTCTATCCAATCTTCATATGCTACTTGAGGTTTACCATAACTTCCTTCCATCATGATAATGCTCCACAAAACTTCTCTCCATGAAATTCTCAATAAGAACATAGTTTTTATCTTCTGCTACATAATTTTCTCTATAATAACAGTAACTCTTAATTCCTTCATAACAAGTTTCGATAAGCTCCAAATTTCAAGCGAGCTTAGATACAGTCTAAGTTTTTATCCATACACCTTTTCCCAACTTCGCTACCTCTAGTTCAATCTCTAGATGAAGTTTCAGATTCTGGTGCCGTGAACAAGCTTAATTCAACTTAATTGAATCAAACTCGATTACTAACTTTGATCTTCCTATCTCATCATCTTCTAGTTTTTCTATTAAGATGTCTAATCCTTTTACAAATGCCTCATTAAGTTCTTATCGAAGTTCACTAACTACATTTATTTGTTCCTTATTTTCTTTCTTAGTTTAGGAGTTCCTTTCATGGTTCTTTCTATCATTTTCAATGTTTCTTCCATCATTCCTTCTGTTTCTGAAGTTTCTTCCATTATTCTTTCTATCTTTGAAGTTTTTGTCCATTCTACAATACTTTGCTGTATGTCCGAAGTTGTTGCATAATTGACATACTAGAGTTCCACTTCTAGGATTTTGCTGATCATTAGCTACATGACAATTCCGAGCTATGTGTCCAAAGTTGTTACACTTATAACACACAATCTATCTTCTTTCTTCATAAGGTCTTCCTTCTCTTGATGTCCATTCATTAGATCTTCTTCTATCTATAGGGTTAGTATTTCCAAACCTTCTACTATTCCTTCTATCATTATCATATTTAGGTTTCCTACAATCAATTGCTTTGTGACCCATACCATGATAATTATGACAATAAAAATCCTTAACATGATTAAATGACTTATTTGTACAATCTCTTTTCATATGACCTATTTCATTACATGAAAAACACTTACCTCTAAATTCATACCTAGCTACCTTAGGAGATCTCACTTGCTTTGGTTCATCCAAAATCTCAACTTCCTTGTCTTGTCCAACTTCTTTAGGTTTATCAAAAGATTGAATAGATTCAATCTTATCATCAGATTTATCTTTTTCCTTCGGATCTGATCTAATCTCAGGTTTCTTTGGAGACATGTTAAATAGATAACCAAGACTAGTCTTGTCATAAGTAGGTCTTTGTATTGACATTGAATCATCAAACTTTTCCTTGCTAGAATAAAGCTTCTCAAGTTTTTGCTTGCATTGAGTTCATTCACCTTTTACAATAGTATTGAACTTGTGAAGTTCTTCATGATCTTCTTTCAATGTTTCAAATTCAGACGTCTTCTTTGCTAGACTTGCTCTAAGATCTGTATTCTCAGTCTTCTAATCAATTCCAATTTCGCTAGGATCACTCTTCAATGTCAACTTCAGATTTGTAATCTTCAATTCATGCTTCAAGATCTTGTACTATGTCTTCAGCTTTGAATAATCATCATCACTAGTTTTAGATTCAGTAGATTCAGGCTTGGATTTGAGATGTTCAATCTTATCCTTCAACTATTCAATATATACTTTGGAGTCTTCATATCTATCCTTCAATGTATCTCTTTCTTTAGTAAGGAGATCAATTTGTTCAAGTCCCTCTTCAAGGTCCATCAACTATTCCATATCCATAGGGATCTTACTCAAGTTGTTAAGCCTCTTTTGAGCAATTGTGCTTTGATACCAATTGCTAGAAATATAAATTACTGAGAGGGGGGGCAAATTAGTAATCTGTAAAGTTTGTGCAAATTCTATGCCTTTGATCAGACTTGTAATCTATCCTTTATTACTGAAAATGAACTTCTTAGAGCTCTGATGTATGAAGTAATTGTCAGACTTTATAATGATTTGAAAGTAGTTTTATCTCTGCAATAAATTGATTGGATATTGTTGCTTGAGGGAGTAGAATTCAATGTATTTGTGTGTCCTCAAAGCTACAACAATACCCTCCTAAATATCATGACTAAAGGGCATCTCCCTCAAAGGGACATGTCCCTTCCTAAGTTGGCACATATAACCTCTCCCAAAAATTGATGATTTACAAGAATGGTTAACACTTAATCAACCACTAACATAATTGTTAAGTTAGCATAAAATATTAATCACTCTTTAGAAGTCGCCACTTATCACAAGAGTTTTATAGGAATATATTAAATACTATTCATATGATATTTAGATGGATAAGATTAAGTGTGGTTTGCACATTTAGACCTGCAGATTATCTGGTTACAAACTTAACATAATCTACAAACTTTAGTCACCAACATATTATAAATTAATTTGAACCATACATAAGAAAGTAATAAAGTAATGCTGAACAAAAATAGTAACCATGCACAAAGATAACTCATAATACCATATTTTGTTAACTAGGTAAACCCTGTCCAAGGGAAAACCCCAGTGGGGATGATACTCGCTAGATAATATACTAATATATAAGTGCCTTGTTAGAGGATGGACTCTGTTAGAGTCAATGAGAAAATTCAATATAGAGAGTCTCTGTTAGGAGACTTTAAATCCCTATAGGAGATTCCAACCCTGTTAGGAGTTGTGCCAACCTTGTTAGGAGGTGTAGTACAGTAGATGCAAGATTAGCCCACTGCCCAAACATGCACTTCCAATTACAAGAAGAGCTCATTGCCCAAACAAGTAAGTAGACTTTTGATATATAGGTACTATAACTTCTTTATTGATCGATCTTTGATTTTCAGCTCAATCTCGGATCACAAAAATAGCTTCTCAAACTTCACATATATCACTTTCATAGAAAGTTCGCATATCACAATACTTGCACAACTTACACATCACTTACATACTTTTAATTTGCAAGATGTCCTTTGCATAAATACCATGCCTTTTTACAAATTGCTGATAGGTCGGCTAAGACCATACTATAATTTTCCAACTTAGATTAAACATTTAGGATGTCGGCCCTAATTGGTCAAGTAATTATTTTGTAAACAAAATAACTCATTTTCTTTAATTTCACCTTCCTATCTCACTGGTAAAACACGAATATCACTTTTTAGTACAACCTATACTGATGTGCAATGTTATACACATCATCATCAACATGTATACTATCTCCATCTAACTTTGCTAGTCATAACATGATGTCAGTAACAAGTTACATACAAAATAATACACTGCTGTAAACCAAATTCATACTTAGACAATTTTCTGAGTACCAAAAGCTAAGTATCTTTATTTCTGAGGTTTCTTGTAAGCATGTACATCATGTGTTGCCATAAATGACAACAATTACATATCTTCATTAGCCAATTGTCAACAATATCATCTACAAATACTCCAATGTTTAATAAAGCATATGAATTCTTCCTTAAGTACATGTTACTATTTGCATTCCCTTTCTTGAAAACCAAACTTATCAAATGTTTGTTGATATAAAACCTTCTTTAATATGTAGACCATGTCTTTTTCTTTACTGAGGGAAAAACCATTAGGTTGTTCAATGCAGACTTCTTCCTCAAGTTTTCCATTCAAAAATGCTGACTTAACATCTGTCTGATATACATTGAAGTTTTTGTTAGATGAATAAGACAAAAACATTCTTACTACTTCAAGTTTTGCAACATGGGTGAAAGTTTCTTCAAAATCAATTCCTTCTTGTTGTGAAAAGCCTTTAAATACTAACCTTGCTTTGTTTCTTACCACTTCACCTTGTTTATTCATTTTGTTCCTGAATACTCATTTTGTGCCAATAACATTCTTATCTTTAGGTTTAGGGGTCAATTCCCAAGTCTCGTTCTTTTCTATTTGATCAAGTTCTTCTCCCAAAGCCTTCATCTAATATTCATGCCTCATCTACTATTTTAGGTTCAACTTGTGAAATCATCATTACTCCTATATTTGTGTTTCCAATGATCTGTTCTATAGGATGGTTTCTTGCAACATATCTAGGTGTCCTTAGTTCTAGTGTCCTTCATTCTTCACTAGCTTCTTGTTCAAGTTCATCTCTAGGTTCTTCAATCTGTACATGCAAACCATTGTTTATCTTATAGAATAGTTCATGTTCTACATTTTGATGGGTAGACCTTTGAATTTGACTTTCTTCATTATTTGAATCATAATAAAGTATTCTCTCTTGTATTTTGAATTTCTCATCTACTCTCACATTTTCACTCTTAACCATTGTCCTCAATCTTTAATTATAACATCTGTATGCTAGGCTTTTAAATGAATAACCAAGAAACATACCTTCATTACTTCTAAGATCAAACTTTCCTATATCATCCTCTCTCTTGATGTAACATGTTCTTCCAAAGATTGTAAAGTATTTCATAGTAGGTGTATGGCCAAAACAAAGTTTGTAGGGTGCCTTACTAGTGCTTTATCTGATTTTAACTCTTTTCATAGTGTATACTATTGTAGTTGTATGCCAAAAATGTGACACACTTCTATAAACCAATATACTTGAGAGAACCCATGGAGAGAGAGAGTCTCAAGAGGTGACTTATAGCTTCCTATCTATGATGTGCAAGAATCTCAAAAGAGTATGAATGGTGGCTCTCAAATGAACCTCAAAAGGAGACCCTTGCAAGATGTACCATAGAATTGAAGATTCAAAGATAAGAGCAAGAAATCTCATATTAAATAACTTCAAATGATATGCAATGAAAACTAGAATGAGAGTGCAAAAATAAGCTAAGATGCAATACAAGGAAAGTAAAGCTAATCTAACAAGATCAAGATTACAATATCTCCTAATTAAGCTATGTGATCTAAGTTAATTGCAATAAAAGAAATCCTAATCTAAGATACAAGTAAAGTAAACTAGTATGCAAATAAACAAAGTTCAAGTGAGTGCTCAAACACTTAAGGATGCAAGTAAAAATAATGACATCATAACAATAGCATGAACATGAGATTGATAGAGAGTAAGGAGAGAGCCTCTTTTTAAAGAGAAAACGACGGTTAGAGATTAAGAGGCAAAATCTACTGTCATGCCCAAACTACAAGGCAAAGACACAAAAAATAAATTTTTTTGATAAGAAACAATAATTACCCATGCCCTAAGTTGGGAATGATTGATAAAAGTTTTAGTACAGTTTCTCTACATTACGTTTTAAGATTATAAACATGAGGACGATTACATCGTTAAGATTTTGAAAACTTTTGTTACAAGATTGATATCGATAAACTTATGTTCTTATGTTTCTTATACAACATTATAGTAAAATTTATTTAAATAAAGATGTGGATGACTACAAAATTAATTTAATGAACAACTAAGCAAATAGCGTTGACATTAAAACTTATTTTAAAAAGGACCATAACCTTAAATCTAAAACCAATTAATACTCAAAAATTCAGACTTACTTCAATTCCAAAACTAAATACATTTAAAAATTATTTAAAAGAATTTAAAACTAAATTAACGATTATATCCATAATGTCTAACTATTTGAATAAATCGAAATCGAAAACTAACTTACATTTATAATTTTAAATTAAGACTAATTGTTTTCTTATTATAACCATCACTTAATTAACGTTATATCTACTATTGATTTTTTTAAAAATTATTTAAGGAAACTTTCTAGATTTAATACTTCCTATAAGCAACCAAACTAATCTATTAACTAACACTAACAAAATATAAGCAATTAAACTAAACTAATTTTAAACTAACACTCTTTATGAATTAACGTAAATCCTTAAAACAATTAACATTAAAACAACATATAAATCAATTAACTAAGATTATAAATTTTATTTTTTTACAAATGACAAACAGTAACTAACATAAAACTTAAATATTATACTGAATTAGAACTAAAATGCTAACTCTAAGATAACTTACAAATGAAATTAATCCAACTTACACTAAAACTTAATATACTAAATTTAACCTAACTTAAAAAATTAAATTAACTAACAAAATCTCTTAACACCTATACTAACTATACAACTTTGTAACATACTAATTTAATCACTTTCTTAAATTAATACAAAATCTAAATTAACTAAATTATTATCTAACTACACTTACTTTAAAACTAAATTATTTTATATACAACATTAAACAACCCTATAAGAAAGTAACAATAAACTAAAAACTAACAACAAAATAAAACAAAATAAACTAACATACATAACATAACTAAACTTAATCCCAACCTTCCTACCCATCTAATCCCCATCCTTAACCCCATGTGGTACAACACTTACCCCAACTTGGGGCGCAATCCCAAAACTACCCACGTGGTCCAAAGTCTGCAAAACGCAACCCCAACCAGACCTGACCAAGGTACGTGGGCAATGAAAGAACAACCAATCAAAAAAACAGTGCCTCCTACCAACGAAAAAGGGGGTAAGGAGAATAAAGAAGTTAATGCTTGCTATTAAAACGTTCAACACAACTCAACTCTCCAATGCGCTTCCCAAGACTTCCTGCCCAATGCATGCGCTGACCTAAAACAAAGGAGGGCGGCCCAAACATAAAGAAGACAATTTTAATAATTTGCAACCTTTGCTAAAGTCCATCCAAACAAAGTGAGCGCTCCAATAGCAAAAGAGGATGGGACGTGGGTGCGGTGACGTCATCGTTCATGATGACTGAAGACTTTGGTACCCAAACTTAGCATCAACACTTTTGACGTCCAAGTTGGAAGAGAAACATTAATGAACATAAAGTTTTATAGGTAAGTTGGATATTAGTATGTAATGTTATAAATATATATGTTTTTTTTTGAAATTTTCATGTATAGCTAAGTTTTACTCTATTATGTCTTATTTCAAAATTTAAATAAAAAGGAATAATTTAAGAATATTCTCTGTTTTCCATACCAAATTTATTTGGTCTCCCATACAAATTCCAGTGAGCTGTTTGCTCCTGTGAGTGCTCATTTTTTTTCTTCTTTTTAGTATAAATTTACAAGACAATGCATACATTTCTTATGGCTTACAAAGCTAATAGTGCATCTCTTAGATCTATTAAATGATTAAGGTAGGATTCAATACAATTTTCTATCACATCTAGAAAAGATTAAACCAAGGACTAAATTTGTCATTCAATTTACATCTGAACTCATGCAGGAGCATTCACAAAACATACGTTGAGCAATATCCTTCCATCATTTATACAAGGGAGTAGAAGTGAATGGAATTAAACATGAAGTTAATGATCGTGTCACAACAATGCATGATTGAATTGATTTCTAAACAACTTGAATTAAATTATATCAACCATATCCATTATTATTATTATTATTTTCTTAACATAATTTTCACTTTGAACATATAAGGAAACTTGAAATTTTGTTCAATTAAACCATCATCAAACACCTTATTCCTACTGTGCATCCAGCTATTTTGAAATTACGATTAAATCACAAGGTAACCAATTTTACTCAAACACCAATTATATTGGCAAACCTGATTCAAAGACTCAGCCAAGAAAGAATCAGGAAGAAAACCTGGCTTCGTTGTCCATACAACAAAGTTTGAAATACAAATTTCATAGGATTTCAATCCTGAATTACATCACTTGAATTAATTTTCCTTCATGACCCTCATCAAGGGTTCCATATCAAATTCTGCAACACATTTCTAGAACCATGGAGGGAACAAAATCTGATCGGGTGACAACCAAGCATAATCTAGAGACAATCAAACATGCATAATCATACATGGTATGCACAATAGGATTCATAATGAATCAAAACTAGGAAAAGGTGGATTCTTCCAACCAGTAGAAGTCAAGCACAACACCAACAAATGCCCAATCGGGGCTATATACCAAGAACTTCCGTTCTTCCATTTCAACATACCAGAATCATACAAGGTTTGTGCTGATAGGTAGGGACCCATAACACCCTACCCTTTCTCCCTCTTCTCATCTTGAGAAGAGACTCTACACTGGTTGGAGTCCGACTAAACAAACCTTTCCCAAAATTGGTCACTTCTGCCCTATCCAAGGGTGAGTAATACCAAAACACCCATGCAAGAAAACCCTCATAAATTGCAAACATAAACAAGAAAGGAAAACAACCAAAATAACATGGTTTTCAAATCTTCCCAACATACCCACAACCATACAAACATTGAAACAACAACAAAGTAGGATAAGCATGAAACAAGAATGAAATCTGAACAAGGGACAAGAGAATTCCAACCTTCACAAAGAGGTAATGGCAATGAACAAGTTTGAGTAGAGTTTCCTTCTCCTTACTTCAACCTGCAAGAACTCCTCTCTAAATGTAGAGATTGGGTAACAACCTCAACTAGTCCAATGAAGGCCTCTAAATAAGCCTCCAACTCAACCACCCAAAAGGAGCAATAACTACTCCCACCCACTAGCCATTCTAGAAACTCCTAACTCTACCCTCACTATGGTTAGACACTAAAAGGAGGTGGGGTAAGACAACTCATGATGACCATAAGCAATTTTCGCACAAAGGCAAAAGGGACTTTTTGAGTGATCTCCAAAGTCAACAAAAGGGGCTTAGGGGTTGGAAAAGACCCCTAACCCATACCCATACACCTTGGGTATAATTATTCCATGATTTAAAGCCTTAGAAAAAGGTTTAGAGCCAAACAAAAGATAGGAAATAAATTAAGACCAACTAACAATTCTAACAATGCAGATTAAGCACTAATTCGGATTAGGGATGACTAAACTCGATTAAAAATCAAATTAGCAAACTGACACTCACATAAACCAACTAAGGTCCAAAGGGTACACAGCTAACCCTAATCAGCATGCTGAAGAGCATACACAATTCACGAGAGTCAAGCGATACTAACAGAACATAATTATGAGACATTCACATTTACTGAACACAGAAAGATACATCCATACACCTCACAATACAATACTTGAATTACGAACAACAAGGTTTCCAAAATTAGCACATAGAGATCAGTTCTGTTCCTCCGTCGATTCCCTCGGCTAAAGTATCTGCACACTCATTGCACACATCAGTAGTCCCAAAAATCACATGTACATATATACGTATCCGAAATTCACATAGATTGAAACATTCATCAATTAGGGTTTCTTGCATCCTACTTATATCCTTAACCATAAAGATTCCAAAATCAATGTGTTAATCCTACATTTACTGATTCATCAACATACATATACATAAAGCATTAAATGACGAACATCAACTATCTAAAAATAACATCACACAACATGAAATAATATGATATGTTCGAGTATTCGATAATGTCTCGTCATCTCGAGTCATGAGTATCAAAATGATAAAGTAACAACTAAGGCTACGAAGGGTTGGGGTGAGGCCTCACATCTACAATGAAGAGTAATTCCTATGTTGACTTTGATGCACAAGATTCTCAAGAGGAAAAATTAATGGTTATGTTTAAGAGGAAAATGATGTGTGGAAGGGATTAAAAGGTGAAAAATATTCCACTCACCTTGGAAAGTGTGCATTCAATGTGTAGACAAAAGTCTTTTTATTTTATTTTTAAATTAAGAAATTCCTTTTATGTGCACACATAGGATAAAGGGGATTTTATTCAATTAAAAGGGAGCATGTTCTTTTAATTAAATAAAAGGTGGCAAACTCATAGGTTAAAATTAAATAAATGATTAAATGATGATTTAATCAAAGATAAATGATTCATAAATATGCCAGATTGATTAAGCATAAGATATAGTCTAACACATATATTTAAAATGTTGAAAAGGGGCTTCTAGTTTACTAGACCATTTTTGGGTGATTACATTTGCCCCTCTTTGACTAATGTGTGAGTGATCTAAGAACACATTAGGTCAAGGAATGATGATGTCAAGATAACTGATAAAGATCTTACTCTAAACTTGATCGAACAAAGCAAAGAGATAAATAATCCCAAACTTGATCGATCAAGGACTAACAAAGGTAGAGAGATATAAATGCATAGTTTAAAGTGAAAAGTGAACACTAAAATAGAGATGGACAACATCAAAAATAATATGATACGATGAGAACTAATATGCCCAAGAGAAAAATGATAGATCAAGAGTCTGTCCTAAATGAAGTAGATAACATATAGATAGTAGAATCAATTTGCAGATAGATTATTCCTACCTCCTTGGGATTGATATCAAAATGATGTATAGGAGATGGAAAAATGAGATTGATTTGATCAAATTAAGCTAAAATAAGGTTCATGATGATAGATGAGAAATACAAAGATCATAGAACCAAGTTTGACCACCAAGCATTAAAAATGTGCCCCAATTTGACTAAGTTTCACCAAAAAGATAAATCATGAGTAGTAGGTCAAAACAAGAAGAAAGGTGATGAAATCAAAATGAGAAGATGATGAAGAGAGACACATGATGAAAAAATGATGGACTGATTGCCTCAAAAGATTCAGAAGATCATCCTCAAAAGGGTCAGTCAACTACACACATAATGACTTGAAAAGACAAATTTGACAAGCAATATGAAGTTGGATTTTAATTTTGATCTTGAAAATGGATCTAGGGCATCAAAATTAGGTTAGGGTACCATTTTTGAAAAAATCTAAGACTTCAAAAAATTAGGTCAAAATGCTATATAAGGAGTCCAAAAGGACATATTTGATAGGATGACATGATTAACCCTTTGGATTGCAAGGTATAAGAAGATACAAATGATGAGTGAAAAATATCAAAGAATGATAAAGAAACGACCGAGAAGATAAGACGAGATGCAAGAATACATGCAATTAATTGATGAAGTGCCTTTCCTCACTCAAAATGCAAAGCCTAAGATGCAAGCTAAGATGAAAGACCCTAATATGCAAGCTATCATGAAATGAAAAGTATGGCTTGCAAGGGTCAATTAATCAGGTATTTTATTATTATCATTGGACCTTATTAAGAGACATCTCAAGATCATACAAGTGTCACTAGTGCAAGCACAACTATGTAGATATGAATATGATCTATATCAGATAAAGTTTAAGAACCTAACATAAGCATTAAAGACATAGAGGTCAAGATGACTCACTATTAGATTCCAAGTTAATGTAGGAAGATTATGCTCCATCAAGACATAAGTGTTGAGATGGCCATAAGGATGGTCTTGCAAAACAAACACTATGTAATAGTTGTTAATGTTTTGTAGCTTTAGTCGATTAAACCTATGAGACTAGTAAATACACACACACACATACACGTTATTTTATTAATTATAGTGGATAGACATGTGTGTGTGTGTGTGTGTGTGTGTGTGTGTGTGTGTATATAAGAGGATATTGATGCATTTGAAAAGCATCTACCAAAAATGACAATGAAATTACATTTGCAGCAATCCAAAGATTCAACATGGTATCAGAGCCAACTTGAAAATTTAATCAAATGATCAAATGCACTTAGATAATTAACTCCAATATAGAAGTCTAAGATCTGAAGTATGCATTGATACATAGTAGAGTATCTATCTAGCATAGTCAAGAAATGACAAGATGAGCAAAGGGCCATTCATTTCTATCATAAACTCCATGGGATGTTGCGTGAGATACGACCTTACAAAATAAGTGAATATAGAGTGATTGGCAAAATCAAGTCATGTGGAGAATGTAACCAATCACTTCACAAATCACAACATAGATTGCATGAATAATATGCAACATGGACCCTATGTAAGAAACACACAAAGAAATAGACTACTCCTTCCAAAAACACTACTACTTTATAATGGTACGTGGCTATTGACCTTTCAGAAGTGATAGTAAAATATATTATCTTGGTTTCATGTTTGGAGAATAGCACTGGCCGTATATGTTTCACCTACTTCAGTCTAACACATATCCACGAATCGAGGAATCATCTTTGTGCTACGTAGTGGAAAATTCGACTAGGTACTAAGTGTATTGTGGGTTCCATTCATACATAAAGTTAGGCTAGCCAAGGAAAAGTTGAAATTGTAGGAGCCAAATCAATGAGTATAAATGGTAAGTTCTTGTATAAATATCTTTTTAATTATTTATGGACATGATTAGGATAGATATACATGTTTATTCAATTCATATATATGTTCTTCCTATTATATTATATAGGGATCAATTGGATAATTAATAAAGATAAGACTCCAATAAGAGTGGATTAAAAGTTAACATGATTTAATTATTTAGATCATTTATAGATGATTATTTAAAATCAATTTTCTAAATTATCTTATAGTTAAAATTTAATATTATTATTATTGAGAATAATTATTAAAGGTATCTTATTATAATTATAAGAACTATGTGCTTTGATCTTTTCCTCCAAGAATGTTATTGTAGGAAAACGAAGATTGATTTCAAATTTAGAGGGAGATTGAGATTCAAAATGAGTTTGAATTCTCATAGATGCAACTTTGAAAGAGAGGGAGCAGATAGAGGAGATGGTTTCATCAAACTTCAAGTTATCTTAGATGTATTGATTAAGAGGGAGTACACCATGTTGAAGATGGATTGCCCAGTAATCAATAAATTATAGCAGTCAAGAGGACTACAAGGCATGGATAAACCTTGTGACTATGTGGTTTTAATGGGCCTACCCCTTGTGTACATCATCAGCAAGTGACGAATTCGAAATGATCATCAGTTGTATTTGCAGAAGTTATTGAAAGGTGATGATCTTTCAATAACTTAATATGTTATGATGGATATCTTACGATGTCTATGCATATCATGATAAATTATATTTTTCATGTGGATTTTCATATGGTAAGCATTATGAGAATGTCTGTACACATACCTTATGAACATTTTGAGTACATGGTGAATGTTATGCAAGTTGATGTTTACGAGGCCATTACACAAATCACTTGGTGAATATCAAATGAGTTGACATTCTTGAGGCCATTACTTATAGTACTTGGTGAATATCTTGCTACTTGATAGTCTAGAGGCCATTTCTCAAAGAGTATGTGGTGAATGTCAAACGATTTGACATTCACGAGGCCATTACTCCCAATACCTATATATTACATTGAAGTAATATATGGTCACATGTTTATCCTCCCTAGCTAAGAGGGAGTGTTAATGTTTGGTAGCTTCAGTTAGTTAAACCTATGAGACTAGTAAATATACATATAAATACTACATATATATAAGTGTGATATATATATATATATAATATTAATTATAATGGATAGGCATGTCTCATGAGGAGACATGTCCCTCCATGTGTCATTTACAATATATATAAGAGGAGATTGATGCATTTGAAAAGCATATACCAAAAATGACAATGCAATTACATTTGCAGCAATCTAAAGATCCAACAACAATCAAGGACATATTTCCTAATCACCCAAGTTTCTAAGGGAATAGAGAAATATATATGCTCAAGAGACCTAATATC
The DNA here is from genome assembly GCA_028749045.1 of Cupressus sempervirens. Lineage (NCBI taxonomy): Eukaryota > Viridiplantae > Streptophyta > Pinopsida > Cupressales > Cupressaceae > Cupressus > Cupressus sempervirens. The sequence goes on along the minus strand of CM053785.1, from coordinate 60,415,187 downwards.
ATCGAAACAACACCCATAGGAAGAAGTCAAAGAAAAACACCCCCATTCCTCTACTTGAGTGACATCTTGGAAAGACTAAGGAGGGAACACTTGGCAAAAATATTCAATAATCAACACACAAAGAAAATAAGTCATAACAAGTATCAGTTGTTTTAATTTAAGCATTGTGTGAAGAAAAAGATAATCATTGAATCATGAGGACTCATGCCTTAAATTGAGAAATATCACATAACCTAAAATTTAGACAAAATATCAAATCAATGTAATATATCTGATAAGTGTTATGAGACACTCAATGCCAAGGGAAGTGTTGAGAAACATTGTTTGGGGTGAGTCACCAAGAAACACCATCACACAAAAGATACCAAAGTACGATACAATTTGTGTCCCCTAGACCTAGACAAAGAAAAATCCTAGACTAAGGAGACAAAGAAAAGAAATGGAAGTCAAAAAGGCTCATAGCACAAAGCAACTAGATGATAGATATGAGCATGTATGTCTCATGTAGCACCTATTTCCAAGTTTTCACCACTTGGAAAGATAATTTATTATTTATTATTTCTTCAAAACTATTTATGATTTTTTTGGTGATACATCAAAGTGCCTATTGCTAGGTTTTCACTAAGATGATCATTTTTTAGGACATTTTATGTTTTTTAGAATTTTTGTAGGATCATATATCAATTTTTTTTTGGATTTTTCAATACATTAAGATACGTCCAAAGCTCTAGAAAATAAGACCATCATGCATAGAACTTCTTTAAGTGAAGGATGTTGATATGTTTAGGGAGCTAGTCTTCCTAAGGTGTAGAAATATGATATGCGATAAGTAGAAGATATTTCCATAGCAAGTCAAATTATGATATTGCTATCATGATTTAAATGTGTAATCCCAAAAGAAATAATAACTATGTAAGGATCCAACTAATTCGGTTCAAACTTCTCTTTTTGTGCTCTATTTCATTGATTTTTGGGATTCTCTTTCAAGACAAGATCTCCAACTTGAAACTCTCTAGAATGAACCCTTTTATTATAGAATTATGTCATCCTTTTCTGATAAACTCCCATGTGATCAAATGTAGCTTGTCTATGCTCATCTAGAAATTCAAGTTTTTATATATGCATGGCTCTATGGTCTTGATATGTGATGATGCCTTTCAAGGAAATTGTTGTCACAAAAATTTACACCCTGGTCCAAAGTTTTTACCAAAGGACAACCTTGTGAAATATTGAAACAACCTCCAAGTTGTGGAACTTGAACAATGAGTCTTTAGAGAAGGCCTACTTCCATTGCTATTAGGATGCATCTAGACTACACTTGGAGAGGAAAGGGGAGGATGAATGCATAGAAACAAACTACCTAATCTATAATAAGGAGGTGATGCACCAAAATAGGGTGTTCAGACTAATCTTTGCCCATATATGCACAATACAATTATCATGACAATCCAAAGATATACAGATTCAAACTTTCTTTAATCCTTTAGCCACATACAGACCAGACAACCAAATGAGTGAGATGAGGAAGAAGAGCTTCACTTCTTATCATTCATAGACCAAAAGAGATACACAAATGAAGGTTATAGATATCCATAGTACATCAAAGAGAGGCAGAAAAAGCTTGCACAGTACATCAATGGCTAAAGGAGATAAGACAAGATGCCATATAATTCAGAGGCAAAAGAGAGACTGTATAGAAGTATGCCAGAGCAATACCCAATAAATAAAGAAGATCCAACCCTAAGAGAGATTACAAAATATACTTTTATAGTGTAAGCATAACTTAGATAGCTTCCACCCTAAGACAAAACTCAAAAACTACATTTAAATTTGTAGAGAATAATTACTGCAAAAACTGGAAAAGATCTAATCATAGCGCAAATCTAGATGCAAGAAGATCACTTATCCACCAAACAATCTCTGAGAGGACAGGAATGACATCCATTAATCTTCTGATTAAGTAGATGGATCAACATGCGGTTATGAAGTGTTCTTTTGCATTTATCACACTTGGGGAACAATAAAAGTGGTTGGAGGAGATCAAAAAGATCAAATCTATCATCAAAGAGATGCTTCCTCTGTCATCAACTTGCTAAATTAGATAGAAAAGCATAGGTCAACCGTATTCAACTATCACTCTGTACCTTTCCTACTAATTGATTGGTTGGGAACTCCTCATTTTCCAGTTTGGTGGGTGAAGCTCCTTATATATTTTGGTCATCAATGAAACTCATGATCCTACAAGCATCAATTGTGGTCAAAACCCTTCATGTCACATTTTGTTCATAACCCTGACTTCTACAATCTTATGATCATCTATACCTCATAACATTGAACCCATCCTTCATTCTCTTTATGATCCTTTGACAACAAGTCCTATGATCTCACAATAGAATGATGAAATAATAGCACCCCTAGCATAAGGTCATGGTACCATTATTCTCCCCTTGCAATGTCATAGATATAATTGATTTGATCATAACAATCTTATGATTGTAGTGCATCATGATATCGACAGCTGTGGAAATAACCCATGCAATCCTACGATTGTAGTTTAACTATTTTTTGTTGTGACCTTAGGAGGCCTCCTTGCTTGTGCTTGTGACCTTATGATAGAGGAATATCATAACATTGAAACACCTGGGGTCCATCTAAAATTGGCCTCCACCCCTTCCTTACCTTGCGATCTTATGACTGTAAGATCCTATGACCAACGTTTCCCTTTGTAGCCTTAGCAACTTAGGAAGTCAACCTCACGATCCTATGATCGTTGAATTTCGTGTTTTAGAACATATCCTTGTAGAGAATACGATCTCACAATCATTTACTATCATAACATTGGGCAAGACCTTTCTTTGGCTTATGATCTCTCGACTGTTTGGGATGTCACGATAACTTGACTACTCATCAAATAGAATTCTCATAGCATCTTATCACTTCTTGATTTGCATGATGATCCTCTGATACATGAGTTATCATAAGATTGGGACCACACCATTTTGTCGTGGCCTCAGGACTTAAAATATAACATGGAAGTAAATTTTGTGATTGTTGGGTGGGTTTAAGTATTTTGAATTCAATCCTTGGCAAGAGACACCTTTGGCCAACATTTCTGGCAACTCAAGGGGATGCAAGCCTGATTGGCATATGACTAGTGACCATTGAAAGATCCATTGGGCTATGGAGTCTCTGAAACCATGAAAACTCATCAAATTCATCACTTCTACTACATTCTAAGCCATAAAACATGCCCTTCTACCTCTCCAACTCTACAAAACTTGGGATCAAAACTCTCTGCAACAAAACATATATTTGAAACTTCTTGGAAAATAGGAAAAGACAGAAAGAAACCATTCTAACTATGTACAGGAAACATCATCTTTTGTTAGAAACATAGTTTAAGATATATTCCATTTACTGGAATAGGTAGGAATTCACCATTTGGTTTGCTTAACTAGAAAGCATTGGCCTATTTACAACTAATAATAATGTAGGGACCACTCCATAAGGCATCAAATTTTGAGTTCCTCCTTGCTTTTTCTTTGTCTACGTCCTTTTTGAGAACAAGATCACCTTCTTTGAAATTTATGACCTTAGCTTTCTTATCAAAGTTCCTCTTCATCTATTGTTGATGTGTCTCTAAGGTCTATGTGGCCTGATTTCTTTTCTCCTCTAGCTCCATCAACGTTTCCATTCTTATAGACATAGCATCATTTTTAATTAGTTCCAACTGATGAGCTAGCTCTAGGGATGGAAACTCTAATGAAATAGGAAATCTAGCTTCCCTTCCATACATTAACATGAGTGTTGAATTTTTAATAGCCCTTTTAGACATTATTCTGTCAACCCATAGGGTTGTCCTCAATTTCTGCTACCAACACCTTTGATTATCCTCAATAGTCCTCTTAAAAATTCTGATCAATTTTTTGTTGAACTCAACCAAACCATTACCTTGAGGGTAGTAATTAGAAGATGTGCTCATGTAAATACCATGATTTACTATCCATGCACATATTTGAGCTCCTATAAATGACTTGGCATTATATGATATTATGGTGGGAGGAGCACCTAATTTGGTGATAATTCCATTAAGGAATTCCACTACTGAAACCTTTGTAGAATCTTTCAAGGCTACTGCCTCTATCAACCTTGTAAAGTAATCTATTGTAGCCAAAATCCACCTATGACTAGAGCTAGAAGGTGGATTAATGAGACCTATGAAATCTAATCCCCATTGAGAAAAGGGCTGATCGACCTAGATGAGATGAAGTGGAAGGGCTGCAAGTCTCTATTTACCTAAGAAGATACCACACTTTTTACACTTCCTTACATATCTATGGGAATCATGGAACAAGGATGGCTAGTAGTAACTAAATCTCATGATCTTCATTGTAGTGGTTCTTGCTAAAAAGTGACCACCATCAAGACCATCATGAAGTTCCTTAATCATTCTCTCTACTTGATCTGCACCAATACATCTTAGCAAAACTCCACTGAAGTCCTTCCTAAATAGAATACCATTGACTATGGTATAAGGAATGGACTGTAATCTAAACTGTCTTCTTTTTTCCCTATCCAATTCTTGAGAATATCTATTTCCTGATAAGAAGGTCATCATATCATCTATCCAACACCCTAGATTGCCATCTCTCACCTCCTACTATTCTGTCAACACCAAGGCAACTTTTTCATCTATTTTTTCTTGAGATGTCATCTACTTGCACAATCCTTTCCCTCTTACCAACTTGGTGATCTAGATGCCCACATCATATTCCATCACCTTAGTGATCCAACCTGCTCTTTTCTCACTAATATGTCTGCTCAACAGAAAATATTTAACACTTGCATGAGGGATCAATAAGTGGATCTTATTGTGGGATAGAAGATGTCTGAATTTCTTCAAAGATCTTATGACTACAAGGGCTTGCTTCTCCACATAGCTATATTTGTCTTCATACTCCTTTAGTCCTTCACTAAAGAAAGCTATGGGTTGTTCTTCATTCTTATCATTTGCTTGAGTCAAGATAGCATAAATGCTTGAATCACCTCCTAAGGTGTAAAGAATGAAATCCTTATCAAAATTCAGATTGATGAGAGTAGGGGCTAAGGCTATGGATGCTTTGATCTCTTCAAAACTTGCTTTCCCTTCCTTGGTCCATGAAAAGACCATATTATTTTTAAGCATAGTTGTAAGAAGTTTCACCATGGTAGCTAAATTAGGAATAAATATCCTCACAAAATTTATTCTATCAAGAAAACTTTGCAGACCTTTCTTTGTGACTGGGAAGGGAAAGAGAAAGTATTGCCTTTGTTCTTTCTAGATCAATGGTCAAACCATTCTTAGATATAATGTGTCCTAATAATTTTCCTTGATTAGTGGCAATGATACACTTGCTTGGATTCAAAGATACTCCATACTCTCTACATATTATCTTTGAATACACTGTGATATCATCAAGGTAGACTAACACAAACCTTTTAATCATGTTTTTGAAGGCCATCTCCCTCACTTTTTCAAATGTGGCACCTAAATTTGTTAGTCTAAAAGGAACTTTACTATAGGCATAGGTGGCCTATTTGGTGGTGAAAGTATTCTTATATCTATTAGCCTCTTTGACTAACACTTGATTATAACTCAAGAATCCATCCAAGAAAGATTCTGAACCACTAACCTTAGACAATATCTATTCCATGGAAGGGAGGGGATGATGATCTTTAAGGGAGGCTTGGTTAAGATCCCTAAAGTCCACACATAGTCTAATTTATCTACTCTTCTTCCTAACAGGGACAAGGTTTGCCACCCAAGTGGAATGCTTAATAGGGAAAATGATATTGGCCTCAATCAATTTAGATAGCTCTTTTCTCATTAATGGCTCAATCTTGGGATTCGCTAGCCTCTACTTTTGCCAAATAGGTTTGACATTATCAACTAAATCTACATATGGTATGTTGAAATAGACTGGGGTCAAAACCCTTTAAATCATGATATGTCCAAGAAAATAAATCATTAAGTTCTTGACATAGATGAACAAAACTTTCTTGTTTGATTTTAGAACATACCTTCCCCATGTTTAGCATCCTTCCATCAACAACTATAGTTAGCATATGATCATCTTTGTTTGTATCAAGGTGCATGCCTCTATCTCTTGCTTGGTCATCAAGATTGAAGACACTCTCTAAGGAAATGAGACCATCAGGAAACTTATTGGAGATGAGGTTGATGATCTAATCCCCATACTAGTCATGCAACCTTGACTAATTTCTATTTGAGAAATTTTCTTCATTCTATGAGAAACTTATAATTTTTACATTAGATTTAAAGACCTGCCAATTGATATTATTATCAAGGACAACAAGCCTAACCACCACTTTAATCTTCCGTCTCTTCTCATCTTCAAGGCTCCTTGGTACATCATAAGATGTACCCACTGCTGTAAGTCTATCAACATGTATATTTCCTTTTCTAGGGATACTTTGAATATTAATTGTATTGAAACTTTCAAGAAAATCCCATACTCTATGTTTATAAGACTTGAACAAACCATTCTTGGTGATATTTTGATTCCTCACTTGATTAACCACTATCTCGCTATTTCCATATATACTTAAGATTTGAATTCCTCTATTTTGAACAAGTAGGAGAACCTAAATTAATGCTTCATACTTGGCCACATTATTGGTACATCTGGATTGAATCCTAAATGAGAAGTAGTACCTTTCTAGTCTAGGAGAAACCAACATCACACCAAACCCTGATCCATTTTTATTCCTAGATCCATCAAAGTACATGCTGATCCATAATCCATTAGTATCTTCTTTGATTTTCATTAGGTTAGGAACAAGAGAATCCTTTTTTGGTGTACAATAAGTGGCAAGGCCTATCTCCAAGGTTTTTGACATAGAATCAAACTGATATGCATCAACGCATTCATCTAGAGGAAATCAAGTATCTTTGGTAGAGAAGTGGTAGGCTCATTTGTTATGTCATTCTCATCTATCTCTAGGATGGTGATTTTCATATTGATGAGATTAGGAGTGTAGGGCTCAATATGATGGAGGGCTAATGGTTTTTCTCTAATTAAAGCTTTGGTTCCATACCTTGTTCTAAAAAACATATATGACAAATCTGAGGATATGTAACTACTTATTTGGGCAATAAAATCTCTTGAAAGAGAAATGAAAAATCATGGTTTAACCTCAATAAGTGATATATCTTGAACTAAAGTACAACCAGGGCATGCATGTAGGGCCATTTCAACATTCCTAAGGATTCCTACAATTTTAATAGTACTACCATCTAATTGCAATACATTCTTAACAATGGCTTCATATTTCACTTCTAAGATATCAACAACACATTTGGGCATTACTGAACTACTAACCCTTGAATCGATCATGCAATTGTGGACTAGCTTATCTCCTATAATAAGAGAAACATAAAATGGAGGAGGTCTAACCTTTATACTTATTTCTACTTCTTCTAATGGTTGTACCAAACTCATGACATTGTCCATGCTAGGTGGCTCATCTCTGAGTTCAATGCTTTCCAACTCTTGCTGCAACAACCTCTTTTGTGATGGTATGATAGCCATGACATCCCACATAGAAATTCTCACATTGATCTTCTTCATTTGACTTATCATGCTAAAATATTCATTAGGTGCCTTGGTAGAAACCCTAGATGTAGGAGTTTGAGATGGAACAACTCGAGGATCATTCACATCTCCTCTGCTATCATTTTGCCTTTTCTGCTGAGAAGCATTAGGAGGTTGAATAGCATTGTGTTGCTGATCCACTATTTGTACATGAGGCACTACACTTGATGTTGAAGCCTGATTAGGAGGAGGAGTAACATCTTCAAAAGATCTTCTCTTGCTCCTAGTATTGTAAGCACAAGAATCCTGGTTTACATTACAATGCTCTTCCACTAGATGGTTAATGAAAGAACAACCATCCTACTCAAAAGTATTAGTAGGTTGATTAGCATTGTGTTGTTAGGCAATTGTTCGCTTTGGTATAGTTAATGCCAAGTAAGATTCTACCTTCTAACACATGCAATATCCATAGGTGTAGTTACAAGAAGGGAAAAAATCTTGATCTTGGACAAGATTGTTCTGAGGGACTAAAGACCTATTTAGGTTGGTGTTTGTAGTCTAGGGGTGGTTGATAGGTCTATTTTGATTATAAGGGTGGTCACTAGGTCCATTTTGATTGTAGGGGACATGACTTTGGTTTGGGGATCAACCATGAATGGGACCTTGACTTTGGAGTTGGAGAGGCCTATTATTTTGAGCTTTCTGCCTTTTCATAGTCACCAACTCATTGCCCATTTTTTGCACTACTACACTATTATCCTTCATCTTCTTTTCTTGATCCTACATCCTTCTATCCACATTCTACATTAGTGTTTGCATAACGGCCTCAACCCTATTAACTCCATTAGAGGATGTAGAGGCTACTGGGACCATGACAAGATGCTAACTTGTAGAGGAAGTATGAATATGGGCTACAATAGGCTGATGATTGGGCATCTCAGGGAAGGAAGGCATTTGGGGCCTTAGAGATAACTTCCCTCCTTGTATCAAGATATTTTCTACTCTTATGGAAACCTCATAAGAATTTGGTAGTGTCCCCTCCCATAGATTGAAAAGTGGTAGTAATATCACTATTGAAGGCTCTAAGATAATACAAGAATGCATTACTAGGAGAAGGTTTCATTGTAGTAGATATTCTATCCCATGTCTTCTGAAATCCATAGTTAAATTAGTCATACATTCATGGGGTGCCCTCTTGATAGTTGTTAGCTATTCTAAAAGTGATAGGTGATCACTTTTATCCTCAAGATTCTTGAATAGGGATGCTCCACCCATCCCAATCAACAATACAATTATGAGGCAAGCCTCTATACCATTGTAATGCTTTCCCTTTTAAGGATGAGGCTAGAAGCCTAACTACTACATCATCTTTGGTGATGCTATGAATATTGCAGATGTTAGACACCTCTTGAATATGCTTGATAGGAAAAATGGAGGTTTTACCAGTAAAATTAGGTATAATTTTAAGAGTTGATACTAGTATGTCATGCCTTTGGGATAATAGGAGGGGAATTCCACCATTAAAGGTGGTGAAAGCATGAGCTCTAGCCATAGAAGTAAGTGATCTATTGATATGGGCAGATGATATTCTAGGTTGAGATCTAACGATAGGAGTGGAGATGGACCTTGTAGGGGCATGTGTTACTGCTATACTCCTAACTAGTGATAGAGATACCTTAGCCTTTCTTCTTGGATTAGAAAAATAAAGCTCCTGGTATTGGAACTTACCTCTAGAAGATGCCCTTGTATGTGTCTTAGGCATGAATCATAACAACTATGGTCTAAAAACTAGATTATGCTTGAAGCTTGGAGTCACCAAGTACCTTGAACAAATGAGCCTCTTGAAGGCTTTAATACTGAAGGTAGTACTATCTTCTCAACATGAACATAGTATCTTTCTTTGATGCCAATGAGCTTATAATTTTTAATATGAGGTCCCACCAGGTGTGCCAAAAACCGTTGTCACAAAAGTTTACACCCTAGTCAAAAGTTTTTACCTAAGGACACCTTGTAAAACATGGAAATAACCTCCAAGTTGTGGGACTTGAACAATGAGACTGAGTCTCTAAAGAAGGCTATCTTCCTTGCTATCAAGATGCACCTAGACTACGCTTGGAGAGGAAAAGGGAGGAGGAATGCATAGAAACAAACTACCTAATCTATTCTATGGAGGTGATGCACCAAAATAGGGTGTTTAGACTAATCTCTACCCATATATGCACAATACAATTATCATGAAAATCCAAAGATATACAGAGTCAGACTTGCTTTAATCCATTAGCCACATATAGACTAGACAAACAAATGAGTGGCAAGAGGAAGAAGAGCTTCACTTCTTATCATTCATAGACCAAAAGAGATACATAAATGTAGGTTATAGATATGTGTAGTACATTGAAGAGAGGTAGACAAATCTTGCACAATATATCGATGGCTAAAAGAGATAAGATAGGATGCCATATAATTCAGAGAAAAAAGAGAGAATTTACAGTAGTATGCCAGGGCAATACCAGAGAAACAGAGAAGATCCAACCCTAAGAAAGATTACAAAATCTACTTTTATAGTGTAAGCATAACTTAGATAGCTTCCATCCTAAGATAAAAATCAACAACTACATTTAAATTTGTAGAGAATAATTACTACAAATACTAGAAAAGATCTAAGCACAATGCAAATCTAGATGCAAGAAGATCACTTATCCACCAAACAATCTCTGAGAGGATAGGAATGACGACCATTAATCTTCTAACTTAGTAGATGGATCAAGAGGTGGTGATGGAGTATTTTTTTGTATTTATTAGGCCTGGGGAATGATGAAAGTGGTTGTAGGAGATCAAAAAGATCAAATGTATCATCAAAGAGTTGCTTTCTCTATCATCAATTTGCTAAATCAGATAGAAAAGCACTGTATTCAACTGTCACTTTGTACCTTTCTTGCTACTTGATTGGTTAGGAACTCCTTTTCTAGCTTGGCGAGTGAAGCTCCTTATATATTTTGGTCAACACTAAAATTGATGATCCTACGAGTGTCAATTGTGGTCAAAACCCTTCATGTCACCTTTTGTTCATAAACCTAACTTCTACAATCTTACGATCTCTTATACCTAGTAGCATTGATCCCATGCTTCATTCTCTTTATGATCCTTTGACAATAACAAGTCCTATAACCTCATGACAGAATGATGGCACAATAACACCCCTGGCATAAGGTTGCAATACCATTATTCTCCCCTTGTGATGTCACACATATAGTTGATTTGACCTGCACAATCTTACGATTATAGTCCATCGTGATAATAACCCTTGCGATCCTACGATTACAATTTAACTATTTTTTTTCATGACCTTGGGAGGCCTCCCTACTTGTGGTTGCAACCTTACGATAGAGGAATATTGTAATATTTGAACACCTAACATCCATCTAAAATTGGCCTCCACCGCTTCCTTAACTTGCAATCTTACGACTGTAAGATGCTACGATCAACCCTCCCCATTGTAGCCTCAACAACATGGGAAGTCAACCCATGATCCTACGATCATTGAATTTCATGGTGTCAGAACACATCCTTGTGGCACCTACAATCTCATGATCATTTACTATTATAGCATTGGGCAAGACCTTTCTTTGGCTTATGATACCTCAACTATTTGTAATGTTATGACAACCCAAACACTCAACCAAAAGAAGCCTCGTAGCATCTTATCACTACTTGATTTGTGTGATGATCCTCTGATACATGAGTTATTATAAGATTGAGAAAACACCATTTTTTTGTGGCCCTGGGACTTAAAATATAAGATGAAATTGAATCTTGTGACTATTGGGTGGGTTTGAATATTTTGAATTCAATCCTTGGCTAGAGGGCACCTTTGGCCAACAAAAACCCTAAGTGAAGGTATCTTAACTTCAAGAGGTAAAAAAACTATAGATCCATAAAAAATTGCAAAGGGAATAGCTATAGTAAGTGTTCGAGTTCTAGTTCTACATACCGATAATGCAGGATTAATTTGAAAGTTCCATTCCCTTCCTAATTTGTTGACTATTCTATGTAATATTTTTAGTAGTTTCTTATTGGAAGATTCATTGTGGCCATTACCTTGACAGTAATATATTCAAGACTAGTGCTTCTTAATCCTAAATTTCTTACACAATCTCTTGAGATCCTTATTTTTGAATTGTCCTCCACTATCAATAACTATGGAGGAAGGTATTGTTAGAGTAATTAAATATTTTCTAATTAAGTCTATTTTGCTTAAGCTAAACTTTAGGCATATAATAATTAATTATTTTATTAATTATTATCATGTAACCTAGGTTAGATTTCTTTTACGGTTTGGATATCCTTGTATAAGGATTGATCTCTCATTATAATTTACATCATTCATTCACTTTTGATCAATAACTATTTCTCTTTTTTCTCATGAAGAATGTCTCATTTGTGTATTTGCAAATTCTAACCTCCATAACTTTTCCTCCTCTCTTTCTATGATAGGTGTTTGCATGTAGGTGATTCTTGGGACCTGTGGGGTTGATCTTTTATCAACTTCAACATGGTATCAGAGCTCTACATCTTTATGCCCCAGTTCTATTTATGAGATGTTTGGCTTGGTTCTTAGATTTGTTTTTCTCTTTTAGAGGGTTTCAATTTTCAGAAGTGTTTTGTATTGGATCTTGGGGGACCTATTTTTCGGTGCACTTCGGGCACAAACAAACATCATAGTTTATCTCAAAGCACTCAAAAACCCCCATATTTATATAAAATACATCTAGTTTTGATGTAGTTTTTTTTGAGAAAAAATATTTGGCAAGCATTTCGAAAAGTGATGCTATATTTTTTAATTAAAAAATATATACTATAAAAATTGTATGTAAAAGTTCTTATGCACTGCATAGCAATTTTTTTTGATTTCCATGTGTAGGTACCCATACCCCATTCTTGGTAGTCCCATAAAACCACATGGTTTAAATTTGTGAGGCATTTAATACATGGCTCGTGTACTCGTAGTTAGCGCTGACTTCCTTTTTTGGCTGCTATGTCAGCCCCTTTGTGCAAGCACTACAACATTTGGGGTTAAATTACAATTGCAATTTGTGATGGTGGTATAATTTGTGATCATTTACATGTTTTTTTTTGCAATTGTCCTCGATGCCATCATAATACCGACATCAGTGTCATAATTGTGACACCCTCACAAGCATAAAACAAAAAAAAGAAAACACAAAAATCATTTTCCATTTGTTTTGATTTTGTAAAGTTGCACGCGAAAGAGGTGGAGAGCTCTAAATTATGAGGGTGGAGAGCTATGAATGTTGTCGTGGCCCTTCTGATTAGTGCATTTGGTTGTTGTGCCCTGATGATCTCTGCATTTTGTTATCGTGCCCTTGCTATGCAATTTGATTATCACATCGTGCCCTTGCTATACAATTTTATTTTTGTGCCATGCCTTTGTGATCTACATGCCCTTGCTTTAAAATTTTCTTCAAGGGCAAGAAGAGGTACGTATGTAAATTTTTTTTATTTTCCTTGTAAACATGCATGTCTTTATATTTCCTTCTAAACATGTATCTCTTTATATATTTGGGGAGATCCTTTTCAAGGTGTTTATTACATATATGATCCATCTGCATACATATTCTAGAATTCAAATAATAAAACAATAAAACTCACTCAACCCGTGCTAAGTGACTTACCTCAAGATCCTACACAAAAATAATGTAGACCATGAAAAATGGGTAGAGTTCACAAGAAATTAAAAAATAAAATTATATCAGATATTTTTAGAAAGAAACAAGCCATAACCCAGTTAAATTGGTCTAGTTGTTGATTAGCTGGGTTGATTAAAAATTCTTGTAGAACTGTCATCAGATTAGGTACAATAAAACAAACAATCAACTTTACCAAAAATGATCTAGCTGCATATATATTCCAGAATCCAAATAATAAAACAATAAAACTCACTCAACCTATGCTAAGTGACTTACCTCAAGATCTTGCACAAAAAATAATAATGTAGACCACAAAACATGGGTAGAGTTTGCAAGAAATTTTACAAAAACATATCATAGCAGATATTTTTAGAAAGAAACAAGCCATAACCTAATTAAATTGGTCTAGTTATTGATTAGCCGGGTTGATTAAAAATTCCTGTAGAACTATCATTAGATTAGGTATAATAAAATAAACAATCAATTTTACCAAAAATGATCCAGCTGCATACATATTCCATAACATTGGCCTCCACATCATTTTACTTATTGTACAATAACATCATAGGGATGGTGAAGTTTTCAAATAGACATAGAGAGTGCATTGTTGCATAGAAATATTAATGAGGAGATCAATATGGATCAACTATAGTGATTTTTTTAGGAATTCTATTTTTCTTGTAGTATCCAACATTCATTATATGGCCTCAAGCAAGTCTGTGGGTCTTGGTAGGAGAAGATGAACTCTTTTTCTCTCTCCTCTAGTTTCACTTAGTGTCATTCCAATCCCATAGTTTACACTCAATAGAAAGAGGGAAAAAACAAGAGGGGTATAATTTTATCTTGATATTATATGTAGATGATTTGGTCCTTACTAATAGATCTCACTCTATGATTCAAAGTGTTTAGTGAACATTGATGGAGATTTTTGACATGAGAGATCTTGGGCATCTACACTATTTCCTTGGGATTGAGGTTGTTCAATATTTCCATGTGATTTTCATTTGTCAACAAAAATGACATGCTTTCAAAGGCTTGGCATGCTTGATTCTAAGCCTACTGCCACACTCTTTCAACTGGGTATTGTTTTGAATACCAATAGCATTTCTTTATTCGTTGATATTTTGTATGGAAATATTTTATACCTAACACATACTTGTCCTAATAATTCTTATTATGGTTGACCTTTACATGTTCACATTTCTAATGATCTGCATGAGTGAGTGGCAGACTATCAAATGCATTTTGAGGTACTATACTTTCGTTATGCATTTTGAGGTTTTACTGTTTACATAAAGCAATGCAATTTCCTCATTGTTCTGATGTAGCTTTGAAAGCCTCCATTAATGGAGATTTTCAGGGAAAACTTCTCAAAATGTTCAATAGATCTTGAAAAAATAGAGGAATAGAGAATCCCTATTTGAAAGATAGGGCTAAGAAGAGAAATTTGTGGTCATGGTCTTCTAGTGGGTAGTCCTTGACCCAACTCATTCTCTCTTACCCACAAAAAAATATTTGGTGGGTTCTCATAGTGCACCACATTACAACTAGTCTAACCCCTCATTAAATGGGTATAAACACTACCATTCATTCTTCCAATATTACTTAGGGAAATTCATGATGCCTCCTCCTCTATTTTAACCTTTGAAGATGAATAGAGTTTCACTGTGGTTCTACAAAGAGGATAGGTAGAGTGAGAGTAAAACCACATATCAATACATTCTATATGGAAGCTATGGTTATAGTTTGACAAAATGCTACATTTCTCATTCTCTTGGAATTTAGAGAGATAGACTACACAATCTTGTCCTTGATTGCAACTCTTTGATTTGTACTCAAATATAGGTAGAGCATCTAGACTTTCTTTATTCAAGCCTATGGTGGGAATAATTATAGGATTTTCTTCAGATTCTAATTCATTAGGCATTGTATAGGTTGACACACTACCCATTTTGCAAAGATAACATTGTAAAAAATTAGAAAAACCACCAGAAGAAGTATAACTAGTCCTCTTAAGGCACGATCTAGTCCTAAAAAGAGCCTGTTGATTGAATCACCCATTGCTGCACTACAAACTATTCATTGCTAAAATTACACAATTGGATAGCATTTTTGATGATTGAAAAGGAGGTTATAGGCAAGGATTTTATATGTTTTCCTACACCATGGAAGATTTTTGAAATTCTTAGAGCATGTTTAGACAGGTTTGGCCACATCATTCTTAAAGAGGAATTACATTGCTTCATAACTTTATTTATCTTGTTTTAGACCTTATTGCTTTTTTTTTGCAGGAACTAATCTATAATTGCATTATCATCTACAAAGGCTAAGTAAAAAGAAACAATTCTTAATAGTCAAAAGGTTTTATGGCTTAATTAGTTAATCATAGAGTTTCTCTTTCCTCCTAATGGTCTCATTATTCTTTTGTGTGAACATTAGAGTGCTATTCACATTTTGTGCAATCTAGTAGAGCATTAGAGGACTAAGTTTATTGAAATCCACATGTTCACTATATTTAACAATTGATTCAAGATAATATTCTCCACTTGGAGTACACATTGATAGAGGAACAAGTTGTAAGCATCTTTGTAAAGCCTTTGACATCTCCATGCTATCTTTAGTTGCATTTGATTATTTCAATGAAGGATTTTGTCTTTGAGGGGTAATCTTGAGGCCTTCCTTTATTTTGCATTCCATATAGTTACATCTCTCACTTCTGGAGAGGTTTTTTTGACCATGTGGTTTTGCTCCTTTTTCTTCACTTTGAGAGGCTTTCATTGTGCAAGGGTACTTAATAAGATATTTTGTTGTTAGGACCTATTCATGCATTTCATGCTTAGAGAGTTTGCCATCTTGCATTAACTATTTTCGTATATGTTCAAGAATATCATCATAGACATTTTTATACATAATCAAGAACATGTTTGTACATTCATGCTCTAACTTAAGTTCACTTAATCGAGCCTAAATTTATAATATTCTAGTCTAGTCAGGCTCTAGTTTATACATTGTGCATATCATGTACTTCTAACTTGCATATCTAGCTCTATTATAATATAAATTTAGTTTGAGTTATCTCTTCATTGTAATTCATATTGAATATTATGACTTTTTTTCAAGAATATGACTCTCGATTTGGATTTTGTTCCCTCTATTTTTTGCTGAAATTTTATGTACTAAGATCTTACTTTGTGCATACTTTGATCATTATAAGCATATGATGATTAGCTGGTTTAATATTTCATTAAATAACATCAGATACACAAATTATTTATTTAATTGAACTCCTTTTTGAGTTTTTTATTTATATATTTACAACCACTTTCCTTAGTGTTATCCTAAGATGATATGATATTTTCTATGCATCATAAAAACATGGGGAAAGAAGTTGAAAATAAATTATGTAATATATAACAATAGAGAAACAATATAGCTAGGAGAAGCAAGGATTTAGGTTAGTTGAAGATGGAGAAATAGTGAAAATAATTTGAGCAATCAGTTGTTCCCTGCTAGCAGGATCAAATATAGTTTTTCAAGTTGATAATATTGCATATGTAGGTGCATCACTTGCATGCTAGGCATGAAGTGCATTCCCAAACTTATAATGAATGGTTGGATATAAAGACTCCATACACTAGCCCAAAAATAGAAGCCAAGGATGTTGAAGAATAAATTCAGTGAAGAGTTGAGTGACATTACCACTAAACCTCTAAGCATATTGAGAGACATTTTGAGCTTGACATTGAGGCCCTTTCAAACGATGATCAAATAGGGCCCTAAGGTGCAAATGTCTTGGAAATTATTTTGAGCACCCAAGATTGTGATTAAGGACTTCAAAGTCATGAAGATGAACTAGGTGAGATCACCTTCCTAACATGGCTATCAAAGTGAATGTGATGGGGACAAATAATAATAGCCCAACCCATTAGGAGTTAGTAAGGTAGATCTAATATCAACACCATGTTCTTGCTTCTGAGCTAGCAATCCTTTAGGTGCATTTGCTTGTAAAACATTAATTTTGTTGAATAATTGTAAACTCTTAGAAAATGTATTCTTGTTTTCTATTACCATTGACAAGCTTCCCTTGAACAAAATCAAAATGAAGAGGCATAAATACACCAAATTTTTCTTTCAAAACCATATGTGTAGATATAAACATTAAGTACAATATGTCCAATACTTTTGTAGATATACACATTAATAACACCAAATTTTTCTTTCAAAACCATATGTGCAGATATAAACATTGAGTACAACATGGCCAATATTTTTTTAGATAGACATATTAATTACACTAAATTTTTCTTTCAAAATCATATGTGCAGATATAAACATTAAGCAGATGATGTTCCTAATGCAAATGACGCTGCTATTGATCACAATGGTGATGCTTCTACTGATTACGATGATGATGATGATGATGAGGAGGTTGATGATTATAGCCTTTTACTATTTATAATTCATATGTGATGCTAATTTTTGATGAAATTTCAAGCATATGTATCATAATTTTTTTAGTGAACATAAGAAAATTGATTTAGTATTGCAAAAACAAAAAGTCCTTTCACGAGCATCCCACATAGTCTCATGGATCATCAGGTATAAGTCAGTACAACCCATAGAGATTAATGTATTTTACCATTTGTAAAATATCTCTCCCATTGCCACCTATCTCTATTATTTCATGGAGTCCAGGTACTAATGAATAGGTATTTGTCATATTTGTCTTCCTCGAGCAAGGAAAATCTAGGAATGGAGGAAGAAAGTGAGACATTTAATATGTCTAAATCAAGGAGATTAACTCGAGGTCAAAATATCATAAAGAAATTCAATAAGTGCATGATATTTTTCCTTGCTCAAGGGGGGTCATGTTCTTATGATGATGAGAGTAAAGGTGAGTTTGATGTGCCCTTTAGGTACAAACATCTACAGAAATAATGGGTCCCTAGTGAACTTCCTCCAATAAACATTAATTTTTGTGTTGGAGAGAGGATAAATCACATAACACCATCCTCATTACATGGTTTGGGCCTATTTTCCATGGATGGCATAAAGGTCTCTTACAACAAGGTTGTTGAATTGATGGAGTATGTTAGACCTTGCTATGATTACAATAGTTGGATGCAAATTGTTAGATATATTTTTTTTTGTAGGTATGCACTCTCGAAAAATTATATACAACAAAAAGTTAGTGAACAAAGTAAAATAGTAGCTATATACATTGACAAAAGGCCAAAAGCATCAAGGAATATTGTAGGTTTTATAAATAGTACATGACATGCATCAACTAAGAAGTGACCCAATTGCATATTTGGGGCACGTGAGGGAATTTGTGTATTTGTATGTGTGATAAAATCAATATGTGGTGGAGAAGAGATTCTTATTGATTACAATTTGAATCCCATAGATACAAAAAAGTCACTATCATGGGTGAGGTGGACCTATGTACTATGCACATTTAAAATCAACTCCAAGAAACTAAGATAAATAGACCATTAAATTTGTATATTTTTTTGCTAACTTAGAATAATAAAACATGTGTTTTAACATGTCTCAATGATTTTTTTTGAAATGCAAGGCTATAGTATGGATCAACAACCACAAGATCTGCATGGGGGTGATGGTTCTTGTTCTCGACAAGTAAAGCTTATTGTTGTTGTACAAATTAGATACAAGAAATATGTTAATGCATATTTTTAAATATATTTTATTGTTCATTACTATTCTAGATTGATTTTAAATATAGAGCTAATAATATTTCTCTCACAAATGAGTGTTGGTCAAGACAAGGGAAAGGAAAAAGTAGTTCACAAGGACGAGGAGCCACACCATGATGAGCTAGCTGAATTTACTATTGATTTTAATTCAACCCCTAATCCATTGGTTGCATTGAAAAAGTGTATTAATGATATAGGAAAAAAATTATCAGAAGTGGTATTAACTCAACCTTAGGCTACTACAACACAAGATACAATCAATAGGTTGTTGATCGTAGTTTGCACATATTCAATAAGTATTAATGTAGTTTTTAATTATAAAAAAAGTTCAATAACAATTTTTATAGTATAATCTTTTATTTATGTCATTAAATAAAATGCATGTGTTATTTTTTTAGATGATGGTAAGGATGTTAAGGGGCAATACACTAGAGGATGATACTTTAGGTGGTTGAAGTACATTGCATGTTCTATGCTGCACTTGTGTTTTTCTCAAATAATTTTTTTTAATAGCCCTAACAATCTTGTTTATCATCATCAAAGAGTTGCATTGTGCTCTAACAATCTTATTTTTCAGCTCTTACCATTGATCCTCTATTTACTACACTGCCTAGTATATGGAACAAAATTGAAGAGACACTACCAACTAAAAATTTAGAAACATGTAGCTCAACGAGAGATGTGGTGGCACTACCTATTGGAAAGCTGATTCCACTTTTTGTCTCTCATTTTTCATGTGTTTATTTCACTCGAACTATTATTTCTTAGGGGAAATTTTGTAATATTGGTTTCATTTTATGTAGGAAGTGATGAGGACTTTCTAGGGTGTTCCTGTGTTAGATGTGTTGTAGTTTCACAATGCATGCCCCATTTTGCCTAGAAATGGGGACCCCCTACTTTATTTTTGGCTTTTTGGATCTCTAGTTTGGGGTCTAAGTTCTTTTCTAGTGTTTTCTTGACCTAATCTAGGTCCCAATTTGAAAACCCAATCTCCAAAAGTCAAGTTTTTGAGGGAAGAAGTATTTTTTTTGCAAAATAAAAAGGTTCACCAACGCAACTCAATAGATGTACTAGTGCACCAACATACTAAAAAAGGGACATTCACCTCATGGTGATGTGCAGATGCATAGCTACACACCTATGCAGCACCATGAGGTGTGCCTTATAA
This sequence comes from Cupressus sempervirens, assembly GCA_028749045.1. Taxonomy (NCBI): domain Eukaryota; kingdom Viridiplantae; phylum Streptophyta; class Pinopsida; order Cupressales; family Cupressaceae; genus Cupressus; species Cupressus sempervirens. The sequence continues at coordinate 60,394,999 of CM053785.1, read as the reverse complement.
CCCGCAAACAAACATTAAACACAAAAGAAGGTGCACATTAGTGCACCTCCTTCTATATGAAATCCTAAGTAACACAAAACTAAAAATCTTAAAAAACATAACAAAATCACAAATCTAAGGTGTGCTACTATGCACCTTAATTAGTTTCATCCTTTGCACTAAGTAGAATATAGGGTGCACATTAGTGCACCCCATGAGGTGCGCCAGGTGTGCATTTTTTTCTATTTTCTACAGTCAAATTGGATTTTTTTGGGGTGTTTTAAACAGTTAGGGTCTTCTTGTGTTTTGTATCATCATTAGGGTTTGTCTTAATTAAGCAGTTTCATCTCTCCAGACTAATGTTTGCTTCTTTTTATAGGTAAAAAAGGCATCCTTAACTTGTTGGGGTCATAACTTTTGACCTAGAGCTTGAAAATCAAAACCGTTTACATCGTTGGAAAGAAGAATAAAAAATCTAATTTCAGTCCCTAAAATAGTGAACTTTTAGTTGCTCAATTTTAGGGACTGATGAAAGCTTCAACTTGAAATTTTGAGCAGAAGACCTCCGAAAAAGCCATTTAAAAATGCCTAGAAAATCTTGTGAAAAGGTTTCAAATATTTTATCATTCTAGATAATCTGGATCACACGGTCTCTCATTGGGAAGGATAGGATAGTTGGAGAAAAGAAACGATCAAATATATAGAGGTTGGACACATAAACCAAAACAAGCTCCTTGTCTTATGCAATTATTAATGACAAGATTCAACACAGGTGCCTTGGAATTTTAGGATAGAAGAAGCTTTGCTAGAGTTGGATACCAAGCTTAGCGATTTTGTTAAAACCCGTATAGAAGTGGCCAACTATAGGTAGAAAGTGAATGACAAATATAATGCCTTAGATTTATTGGATGTGACAAAGGTCACTAAAATAATAGAGAAATTCAAGGGAAAACATCCAAGATATAGCTTTGGTATGAAGGGGGACAAAACCCAGAAACTAGAATTTCATTTTTGGCACTAAGTAAATTTTTGTATTTTTGGACCTTTGAGGTGCATAGGTGCACAGCTACACATTTTTAGTAGGTGCGCATTTCAGTAGGTGTACATTTTTGAGGTGCACATTTTTAGGAGCTGTGCATTTTTAGTAGGTACGCATTTTGGAGGTGCACATTTTTAGCAGGTGCACATTTTTAGTAGGTGTGCATTTTTAGGAGGTGCGCATTTTTAGAAGGTACACATTTTTGAGAGGTGTGCATTTTCAGTAGGTGTGCATTATCAACAGGTACACATTTTCAGTAGGTGCGCATATTTAGTAGGTGCGCATTTTCAGGAGGTGCACATTTTCAACAAGTGTGCTTTTCCAGAGGTGCATTGATAGTTAACTGCCAATTTCAAAAATAGAGCTTTCCATGCATTAGAAATGCATTCTGACAGTAGTTTAGCTCTGACTAATGCCCAAAGAAGCATTAGCTTCTATTTTTGACACTTCTAGACACTTCTACTTCGACTGAAGAATTTCTTATTCTTTTTCTCTCATAAATTCTATGTTCTTTGACATGTAAAGGCTCATGCATCTAATTAATGAATAAAATATGGATGGAGTCCTACTAAGCACCAGTTAAATTGTTAGCTTCTATATAATTAGTTTGTTTTATTTATTAAAAGCATTTTATTGCATGAAGAATATCTCTCACTCTCAACACAAATTGAGGAGATAATTTTTTATAAATACTAGATTGTAATATGTAATCAGGGCTGCCGTTATTTTTGCAATAAAATTATGCTTTTGGTGCTCACATTTGGAGTGTAGTGATTCTTGCCTACATGTGTCATTGTTTTGTGAATTTATGTTCATGGAATTGTGATTGAGCCAAAGATTTATTGCTTTGTTTCTGGTTGTGTGATCTTTTAATTTTGGTGTTTGCTATGGTTTTACGAATTTTATTGACATATCTAGCTTGAGAAAAAATCACCAAATTGTGCCTGCATAACTCTTTGTCATGCATGAGCACACTTTCCATGGCCTTGCAATTTGATGAAGAGTGAAATATCATACGATCATTAAAGTTTCTCAACGACGATTACATTAGTGGAATTAAGGAAGCACTACTCCTACTTTCAATGGTTACCTACCATTTTCTTTGAAAGCTTAAATTGTAGGCGTGTTGTTTTCTATAGCTTATGCCCATTAGGATTTTACTTTCATGTTATTTGCTTTAAAGTTCTTGTTATTTTCTTTACTAACCCCCTTGTTAATTTAGGAATTCATTTTAGTTGCATTGTTAGATTGTATTCATTCACTATTTTTGTGGTTAATTTTGAAACAACTATTAGATTGGTCATTTGATTTGAAATTGGTTCGAACCAGAAAAGGCCTCCTCATGAACATTCACATTTATCTTCAACTGAGTAGATTCTAGTAGGTTGCAAGATCACCCAGAACCTTGGAGTTGATTCAAAAGATTTACTTTTCAATAGAGGAGTTCGCAAGAATTCCTACTGTTAAGCATCGTGTAAAATGACAACTCAATAGAAGTGGTGCTAGAATAAACACAAGTTCCTAGAACTCAGTCACCTTCATAAGCATCATAGTGATAAAGGGATACCAAGAACTTCGCCCATTCACATTACACATTCTGGCATCATTGTTCACTTTACATTCTACTTAACAATTCCCATCATTATGCACCATGTCTTTCTTCAATGCCCAAAGTTCACCTTTGAATCTAAGTGGTCCATTACATGACTTGCCCAAAAGTATTGAAAAGTTTTTCCCATGGTTCATCTATGGAGAATCACGAACAGTTTAAGATCATATTAAAATTTTCAATGAGATCTATAATCGAAATTAGATTCAGCATATGGACGTGGTATGCTGCCTTTTTCCTTACACTTTGGGAGAAATGACATTTAATTGGTACCTCAATCTGTCACCGACATCAATAAGGGATTGGAAATCTTTTAAGAGCAAGTTTCTAGAATAATTCAAGTTCTATATTGATCTAGCTCTCCTACATCATCAGCTCATCTCAATTAAGAGGGATCCCCACGAGACTATTTCATAGTTTAATTGTCACTTCTATAGGATGTATCAAAAAATGGAGTTTCCATACACTGTATCGCAAGAGACTGCCATCCAGATCTATTTTGGAACAATGGATTTATTAACTTCTATTTTTCTAAGAAGGCTCCTACCCAGAGACATTGATACCATTGAAAAGGTCTTCAAAGAGGCTATTGCATTCATGAAGTAGGTTACTGCTGTTCCAATGTCAACAATTACATATTCAAGATATGAGTCCCAAAAGACTACTTTCTTTGAGCAAAAGGCAACTGCATCCACTGAAGAAAAAAATAATATGGCTAGAGCGTTTAAAGCCATGAAGGAGATGATGTCTCTTTTATCTAATGAACTCATCAAAATAAAGTTGAATTCTTCAAGAGACCAAGACAATCATCCAAGACAACTTGCTACCCAAAGTAATTATTCTTAGAATCAGAGCATTTTTTTTTCTTTTACAGGAACATCAACAATGAGAATAATCGTATTACAGGTATGAGTCCAATTGAAAATGGGTATGGGCACAATGATGTTTCGGATCAGCCTCACCAAATAATGGAGGAACAACCCTTGTAGTTTAGTGCAATGGTGTTTGAATTATGTGATAAATCTACGTGAGGAAAAATTGATGAAGATGATCAAGAGGAGTTTGTGTTCCCATTCAATGAAGAAATTCTTACAGGTTTTGATGTTTCAATAAGTATGGATATGCCAAGAAATTTTTAGGACATGGTAAATTTTTAAGTTCCAAAACTTCATGAAGTAGCAAAAAGTGATGGAAATGCAGAAGATCTTGAGGTTGGTGAGATTTTTTCAGAAAGCCATCAAGATGAAGATACCAATTCTTCCTACTGTGATATTGAATCCCCATTGGATAATTATAAGGTACCTCCTTCAAAGAAAGATATGTCATTAGAAGAGATGGATAGAGTGCTCAATTTGGTCTCAAGCTTGACTAAGAAAATGTCTATTTGTAGGTTTTCTACAAACATATCAAACCATGCAATAAATGAGTCATGTAGAATCCATCCACTTGGTTTCCATTCAGAAGGAAGTTTTCCTAATTTCCTTTTAGCTTGGGAGATCACATTGGAGGGAAAATATGATTTTGAATAGGTTTCTTTGGGATATGAGGAAGAAAATATCTTGATCGATGGTATTAATGAATCATGTAAACTGAAAGGAGGGTTGATGATTGATTTTTCTAGTCTGAAAGAACTTAAAATGTTTCCATTTGTGCATGGAATTGGTGTACCATAAGATAAGACTGCCAGAAAGAGAAATTACAATGTGTGAGTCTACCCCTATGCTGGGGGACTCACTAGATTAGGCAATATATTCTCATTATCCCTCTTAGTTTGATGATTTTCAATTTGAATATCATGCTAAAGGTAAGATAACTTGTTTGTGAATTAATCATGGTCATAAAGAGTTACCACAACTTCTGATTTTGTGTGATCTGTGACCAAAATTTGAACCAAGATTGTCCAAATTTTATTTTTCTGAGTATAAAGACAAATCAACTTTTCTTAGGACTATATGGGGTGGTTCATTACTATTGCACATAATGAGAAATCTACTAACAACCACCTAACATTCTTATCATTCAAGGTTTTCTATACATAAGTTTCTACTTTTGTTTTTTTGTTTTTTGTTTTTTGTTTTTATTAGTCTTTCTTAGTCTTTGTAGTTAGGTGTTAGTTTTCATTGAGTTGAGTCTTTTTGTTTGTATTTCATTTCATTTTGTTTCTTTTCCTCTTTTAGTTGTGTTAGTTCATGGGTGTGGTGCAATCAAGACTCATTTTTGATGCATTTCATAAATCACTCCTTGTAGTTTTGACTTTTAGGAAGAGGTAATTCTTTGTCAAAATATTTTAATGATTTTGTTTCTTATACCAACTAAGGAATGGATGTTACTTGCAGTAACAGGGGACTTTTACTCTTGAATTTAGAATCACAAGTCAACAAGTTTTCAACACTTTACAAATTTAAATTGATCATCTCAGGTGTCATCAAATCAATGTTGAAAGCAATAAGGGATGGTCCAAACCCCAATTGGTTCAAATAGAAGGATCTTCTTGAAGGATTGCTAAGATCATTATTTGGCGTGAGAGTTTCTAAGAAGTTCTAAAAGAGGAATGCAAGGGATGTTCACCAAAGGATTGAATCCAAGAAACAACACCCATGTCCTAGCTACACAGTCTAAGCATAGTCAGGATATAGAAGAAAATAAAGAAAAAGAAGAAGGGAAAAGAAAATAAAAGAATGATGTTAAGACTGAGGGATTCTAAAAGATCCAAAAGGGGTAATTTGATAAATAGATACAAAATGAGCTATCTAGTATCGAAACAATGCTTGATTCAAGGATCAAATGATGAAATTATGAACTACATGGAGCAGATAATTCAGAGGATTTTTCAAAAAATTTAAAAGAAACATGATAGCTCGCCAAGAGCCCTCAAAATGATTCTCTCATCTAGTCAAGCAAAGTATTGACAAACAAACTTTGCAGAGATTTCTGATGGATGTGCTAAGAGGGGTGGAAGATTGTTTTTGAGTTGTTAGAAGATTTTGATTGACCACATCCTAAGATGTTGAAGGAAATGGATACACTGTGCACACACTGAACTTGGAGACCCGAGATTCTGAAGTTTTGACTGTAAAGGGATTGAATATGCACTTGGAATGTTTAGGATATAGTTGGTGTTTGACACATATCAGAGGAATGTTTGTTGATGAAGAAATGCCTTTGTCATTTCTTTCTTTTTGTTGGGGCTATTTGTTGTGGTTTCACAATGCATGCCCCATTTTTCCTAGAAATGGGGACCCCCTACTTTATTTTTGGCTTTTTGAATCCCTAGTCTGGGGTCTGAGTCTTTTTCTAGTGTTTTCTTGACGTAATTTGGGTCTTGGTTCGAAAACCCAGTCTTCGAAAGTCAAGTTTCTAAGGGAAGAAGTATTTTTCTTGCAAAATAAAAAGGTGCACTAGCACACCTCAATAGATGTGCTAGTGTGCTAAAGTACTAAGAAAGGGACATTCACCTTATGGTGATGTGCAGATGCGTAGTTGCACACCTGCACAACACCATAAGGTGCGCCTTATCACCTACAAAACAACATTAAACACAAAAGAAGGCGTGCATCAACACACCTCCTTCTCTATGAAATCCTAAGTAACACAAAACTAAAAAACTTGATAAACATAACAAAATCACAAATCTAAGATGTGCTCCTACGCACCTTAATTTGTTTCATCCTTTGTGCTAAGTATGATATAGGGTGCACATCAATGCACCCCATGAGGTGCGCTAGGTGCCCATTGTTTTCTATGTTCTAGGGTCAAATTGGATTTTCTTTTGTGTATTTTAAACAATTAGGGTCTTCTTGTGTTTTGTGTCATCATTAGGGTTTGTTTTAATTAAGCATTTTCATCTCTCCAGACTAATGTTTACTTCTTTTTGTAGGTAAAAAAGGCATCCTTAACTTGTTCGGGTCATAAATTTTGACCCAGAGCTCAAAAATCAAAACTATTTACATCGTTGGAAAGAAGAACTAAAAATCTAATTTTAGTCCCTAAAACAGTGAGCCTTTGACTACCTAGTTTTAGGGATTGATGAAAGTTTCAACTTTAAATTTTGAGCAGAACACCTATAAAAAAGGCATTTAAAAATGCCTATAAAATCTTGTTAAAAGGTTTAAAATATTTGATCATTATGGATAATCTAGATCACTTGGTCTCTCATCGGGAAGGATAGGGCAGTTGGAGAGAAGAAAAGATCAAAGATACAGAGGTTGGACACATAAACCAGAACAAGTTCCTCATCTTATCGAAATATTAATGACAAGATTCAACACGGGTGCCTTGGAATTTTAGGATAGAAGAAGCTTTGCTAGGATTGGATACCAAGCTTGGGAATTTTGCTGAAACTAGTATAGAAGTGGCCAAGTATAGGCAGAAAGTGAATGACAAATATAATGCCTTAGATTTACTAGATGTGACAAAGGTCACATAAATAATATAGAAATTCAAGGGCAAACATCCAAGATATAGCTTTGGTATGAAGGGGGACAAAACCCAAAAGCTAGAATTTCATTTTTGGCACTAAGTAAAATTTTGCATTTTTGGACCTTCAAGGTGCATAGGTGCATAGGTGTGCATTTTCAGTATGTGCACATTTTTAGCAGGTGCATATTTTTAGTAGGTGTGTATTTTTAAGGTGCACATTATTAGTAGGTACACATTTTCAACAGGTGTACATTTTGGAGGTGCACATTTTTAGCAGGTGCACATTTTTAACTGGTGCACATTTTTCAGGAGGTACATTTTTTTAGCAGGTGCGCATTTTTGAGGTGCACATTTTTAGGAGGTATGCATTTTCGAAAGGTGCACATTTTTTAGGTGTGCATTTTTAAGAGGTGTGCATTTTCAGGAGGTGTAATTTTTAGGAGTTGTGCATTTTCAGCAGGTGCACTTTTCTAGAGGTGTGTCAACAATTAACTGCCAGTTTCAAAAATAGAGCTTTTCATGCATCGAAAACACATTCTAATAGTAGTTTAACTCCGATTGATGCCTAGTGAAGGATTAACTTCTATTTTTGACACTTCTAGACACTTCTACTTCGGCTAAAGACTTTCTTATTCTTTTTCTCTCATAAATTCTTTGTTTTTTGACATGTAAAGGCTCATGCATCCAACTAATGAATAAAATATGGATGGAGTCCTGCTAAGCACCAGTTAAATTGTTAGCTCGTCTATAATTAGTTTTTTATATTGATTAAAAGCATTTCATTGCATGAAAAATATCTCTCACTCTCAACACAAATTGAGGAGATGATTTCTTATAAATACTGGATTGTAATATGTAATCAGGGCCACCATTATTTTTGCAGTAAAATTATGCTTTTGGTGCTCACATTTGGAGTGTAGTGATTCTTGCCTAAATGTGTCATTTTTTTGTGAATTTATGTTCATGGAATTGTGATTGAGCCAAAGGTTTATTACTTTGTTTTTGGTTGTGCAATCTTTTAATTCTTGTGTTTGCTATGGTTTTTCGAATTCTGCTAACGTATCTAGCTCAAGAAGAAATCACCAAATTGTGCCTGGATAACTCTCTGTCTCGCATGAGCATACTTTTCGTGGCCTTGCAATTTGATGAAGAGTGAAATATCATATGATCATTAAAGTTTCTCACCAACAATTGCATCAGTGGAATTAAGGAAGCACTGCTCCTACTTTCATTGGTTACCTATCAATTTCTTTGAAAGCTTAACTTGCAGACGTGTTGTTTTCTATAGCTTATGTCCATTAGGATTTTAATTTCATGTTATTTTCTTTAAAGTTCTTGTTATTTTCTTTACTAACTCCCTTGTTAATTTAGCAATTCATTTTAGTTGCATTGTTAGATTGCATTCATTTAAAAATAGAAAATACCAAAAACATATCTTTTTTTTGTGGTTAATTTTGAAACAACAAGCAGATTGGTCATTTGATCCAAAATTGGTTCAAACCAAAAAAGGCCTCCTCATGAACATTCACATTTATCTTCAACTAAGTGGATTCTAGTAGGTTGTAAGATCGCCCAAAACCTTGGAGTTGGTTCACAAGATTGACTTTTCAAGAGCGGAGTTCACAAGAATTTCTACCATTAAGCATCGTGCAAAATGATAGCTCAACAAGATGTATGGTAATATTAAAGAATTGTGATCAATTGCTTGTTAGCAATGAAGATGGTCTTCTCCTAAAGTACCCCAACTTGTAGGTACTTTAAAGATTGATCATTTATTTTACTATACAATCTTATACTCATAATAAAATGCTCTAACCTCCTATGTAGTCCCTTTCAATTACTACTAATCACATTATTATTTATGAATTTTTGAGTATATTTGGGGTGACCATACGTACAAGGCATCATATTTTTATTTCATTGTTAGATCACGTTTCCTTAATTTGATAAATTTCTTCAAATAAATTAAAAGGTAGCTTTAGTTCTTTTATGAATCTAACAATTTTTTCTTTTCTTAAAAGGTGGAATTTGCGAGCAAAACTGTTAAAGGACGAACTCATTGATATCATGACATCACTTTTTGGACCCAACGTCTTTCAAAGACTTAGGCTCCTTGAGAAAGTAGGCCAAGCTTTGAAGTATATTTGCTTCAATTACCAGACCCAAATGAAAAAAAAAACCCTTGTTATTAGTGCCCCCCTATATTTCAATTATTGAGTGGAACAATCTTATAAAGGATGCCACTGAGATAAAAGCAAGGAAGATGGAGAACTGGTACCACCCAAAGAAAGAAGGTATGTGATAATATTAAGAATGAAATTATATAATAATTACTCCTTCCTACTTATGTGATCTAACATATTTCAAACTTCAAATAGGTTTCCTAACACATCAAAGACAACTGAAGCAAGAAAATAGAAGCATGGGCAACACAATCTCGGCTCAAGTGGATATTCAAAACTTGTTGCATGAGTTGTAAGTGTAAGTAAATGAAAAATTATATGCAAATATTTATAAATTGTAAAGAATTTGGTCTTGATGAAATTGATTAAAAAAAAAAATCATGATACCAAGCAAAAATGTAGGCAATGGAGTTTAAAAAAAAATCTCTGAAGATTCCAAGAAATTAGGCTACACAAAAGGCTATACAACCATTGTTGAATGACTCCAAGAAATGAGTGCACAAGGTTCTTTTGCTGGATCAATCGATGAGGTAAATAAGTCAATTGATTTCAATTTTAAATTGAATACTTTAGTCAATTGATATAAATGCACTAATTATTTATATTGGATTGCAACTTGCCAATCTTGATACATCAGCTAAGCATGGTGGATGCAATGATTCAAATGTGGATCCTAGTACTCAAGGTATATATTTTATATTCAATTTTTAATTTTTGAATTATTAATACATGTAAACATTTTAAATTGAATTTGGTGTAGTAATACAAATTTAACTATAATATGTGTTGGGATTAAAAAAAAAAATCTTTTATTGCAACTACGTGGGATGCAAAGGTTTTTCCTGACGAGCGTGATGAGGTCCAAGTTGACGAGAAAGATGATGTGATTGGACAAGGTAAAGAGTGCTATAATGTTCTTTAAAATCTTTAAAGTCTCAATTCTTTAAAAAATTTAACCCTTTTATTTGTTATTGCAGAGGACTTTCCTTTTCAAAGGACAATGAGTGCACGTTCACAGGTGAGAAGAAATATTTATGATGACATGGATATGCCTCTACAACAATATAGAGAAGGACCAAAAAATTAAAAAAAAGCAAAAAGAAATGATCCATGTAACTTATGTAACTTATTTGATAATGATTGATGTTTATGTATAGATGTTTTATTGAATGTTCTAATGAATGTTATGTTTCAATGTCAATGTCAATGTTGTAATGAAATTAATGTGTTATTGAATGTTGTCATGTGATAATTCATAAATGTTACATTTTATTAATAGAATGAATGAATTTTAGAAATTAACAGGGAACTTAGATGTTGTTGGGGGGGGGGGGGGGGGGGGGGTGTGGGGAGGTGGGGCCAAATGAGCTTCCACCTTCACATGGTTGGCCCTGATTAGTAGAGAATATTAAGTTATTCTCAAAACCAAGTGAAGCTCAACATTAACCTATGATTGCATGAAAACTAACTGTGTGAATCTCTTGATTTTAGGAAATGCAGAAGGACGCCATAGTCAAACTCATTTGTTTATGAAATTTAGTTGTAGTGTATGAAGTATTTGAAATAATGACTTAGTATGGGATTACCTCAAATTATTCCTCTCTAAGGTATTCTATTGTTTCTATTTATCTGCAATCATGTTTAATTGCATTTGATAACTTTTGTTGTAAATTGGGAGACATGAACAAGAATTTGAATAGTGGAAACAAATGATATTAGATCATTCTAAAGTATACATTGATTCATGAACTATTATCATTATTTATTTTGAGTGTGGTGATATGTTGAATAATATTAGAGGGAGGAAGTAGAGGATCCTAAAGTCTGGTCAAAGATCTGTCTTCAAAACATGATGCAGGAGCATCTAGAGGTATAAGGGCAATCCTGTGTCACCCCAAAAAATGTACTTAGACTTAGTTTTTGTTTTATGTCTTTACATTTTTGGATACCCATTTGGCTCAGATAAAGGTTCCAACTCTCATAGTTCAACTATCAGTGCGTTTGAAAATCCCAAAAAAATAGGAGCATGTATTTGGGCCATCATTTTGATAAACTAGAAGGTGTGAATTGACCAGATGAATGTAATCATGATTTAGAGCATTCCAGAAAAAGAATCAGGTCAAAAGGCCCCACGGTTTGAAAGTTATTGCAGTTTTTCGGGTTTTGGAGACCTCCTAAGAATGCTTCAAAGTCAAGTTTGGGGCATTAAATGACCTCGAAAAGGGTCAAAAAATGGGGGACAAGAAAATCTTGTCCATAGGGTTATAGAGAACTTTGAGAGCTTTCCGAAAATGTAAACAGTTCGTCAATCGGAGCTACGGTTCAAAAGTTATGCCTCCCGGAAGTTCGGTTACCGTTTCCAGATTCTTCTAGATTTGCACCGACTTCTAACACAGCTTTTGGAACCTTCTATTTTGTCGGTGGATGCCTACTAGCACTTTCTAGAATGTACTTCTAGTCCTTAACCCTCCGGGGTCTATTTAAGGAGATTTCTGGCATTGTAAAAGGTAGTTCGGATTGGAGCTTGAGAGGAGGTGCTAAAACGAGAAATATTCTCCAGATTTATGCTATTGTAAGCCCGTAGGGCATGTTTTGTACTAGCTTATTTTCTCAGTTAATATAATTCCCCTTTTCTATTGTGTCCATTCTGTTGTTGGGTTGTGTCCCCATCAAGTGGTATCAGAGCAGGTTTTCCTGAGTGTGTAGAAAGAGCGCCGACTGTGAGGCAGTTTGCACCAGGACTATGTGGTTGTGGGTTCGAGTTAGAAGATGCCTCCACGAAGAGAGCATGGTGGAAGGGCCAGAGCTATTGATCTTGAGGAGGTTAGAGCCCTCCAGAGACAGGTACAAGCATTGCAAGAGGAGCTTCATAGAGGAGCAAATATTGCCGCAGATGACAATAGTGAGGATGACAATGAAGAGGAAGTAATGGAAGTTGACGGGGAAGTTCTGAATCCTATAGAGGAAAGACTTTTTAGGGCCATTACTAGGTTTGGGAAAAGACCTACAATTGAAGTGGGTATATTTTTGAGAAATTTGAAACCAGATGAGTTGATCGATTGGATCAATGAACTGGAAGAATACTTTGAGTATGAGGATATAAGGGACCCAGATAGGGTTAAGTTTGCAAAGGCCAAACTGAAAGGCCATGCCAAAATCTGGTGGCAAGAGATTCAACTGGAAAGACTTAGAAGAGGAAAGGAGAAGATCACAAGATGGGATCGCATGGTGGACAAATTGAAGAAGCAGTTCATTCCTGTGGACTACGAGCTTGATCTGTTTAAGAAGATGCATGGGTTAAAACAAGCAGGAAGATCAGTCCAAGAATATACAGAGGAGTTTTACCGACTCCTGATTAGAGCGGGGCATGCAGAAGAAAATAAGGAGAAGGTGGCTCGTTATATTAGTGGGTTGCGACCTAGCATCCAAGAGGAATTAAGTCTGGTAAGAATGACCAGCATTGAAGAAGCATACCAGTTTGCCCTACGAGTTGAAGAGAAGCTGAGTAAAAGGTTTGAAGGAAGACAAAGAGGGTGCGATCAAGGAGGAAGGGGAAGCGGTAGATCATCTGGAGGCTGCAATGAAACTCAAAAGAAAAATGAAGATGAGGGTACTAGCAAGAACCAGAGGAATGAGGGTTTCAACCGCTCCCGTGATCAAGACTTTGGAAATCAAAGAGGAAGAGGTAGAGGACGTGGACAAGGAAGAGGAGGCTTCCATGGTACCTATTTCCATTGCAATGAAGAAGGTCATCGTGCCTTTGAATGCCCTCAACAACAAGGAAGGACAGATAGGAGAGCTGAGGGTCAGGCTAGGGTTGCTCATGTGGATGAGGATGCACAATCATCACATTTAGAGGATGCAGAAAGAGGAGAGACCTTGGTAAATGAAAGAATCCTACTAAGTGGTGAGAATGAACCAGGACAATGGAGGAGTTTGTTCCATACCAGATGCAAGTGTGAGGATAAATGTTGTGATGTGATCATTGATGGTGGTAGCACTGATAACTTGGTATCAGAAGAGATGGTCTCTAAGCTGAAGCTCAAGAGGGAGAAACATCACCAGCCCTATCGGATTTCTTGGGTAAAAGATGATCATAAGGTCCTGGTAAGTGAACAATGTTTAGTAAAATTCAAAATTGGGAGTTACCATGATGAAGTTCTCTGTGATGTTATTTCGATGGATGTTTGCCATCTATTGTTGGGTAGACCATGGCAGTTTGATAGACATGCAATACATGCAAACACATACTCTTTGACAAAGGATGGAGTTCGCCACAAATTGAAGCCCATGAAAAAGGAAGGTGAAAAGGTATGTAGCAGTGCTAGGATTTATCTTGTAGATGGAAGAAAGTTTTTAGATGGCATGAAACATCAGCGTATGTGCTATGCTTTGATTCCTAGGAAAGATAAAGAAGGTAGTAGTGAAATACCATTTGAAGTTTCAGATTTACTAGGGGAATTTGGAGATATTATCTCTGATAATGTTCCAGATGGATTGCCACCAGTAAGGCAAATCAGTCATCAGATAGATCTGATTCTAGGAGCTAGTTTGCCTAACAAGGCTGCTCACAGGATGACTCCTACTGAAACAGAGGAGCTAAATAGACAGGTTCAGGAGCTGTTGAGGAAGGGATTGATTCGAGAGAGCCTGAGTCCATGTGCAGTACCTACAGTACTTGCACCAAAGAAGGATGGAGAGTGGAGGATGTGTACAGATTCTCGAGCTATAAATAGGATAACCATCAAGTACCGGTTTCCTTTACCAAGGATGGATGATCTTATGGACTGCTTGAGTGGAGCTCAGTACTTCACAAAGATAGATCTGAAGAGTGGCCATCATCAGATATGAATTCAAGAAGGAGATGAATGGAAAATAGCCTTCAAGACCAAGGAGGGTCTTTATGAGTGGTTAGTCATGCCCTTTGGATTGACGAACGCCCCAAGCACCTTCATGCGGCTCATGAATGAGGTACTTAAGAAGTTCTTGGGAAAAAAATTTATTGTCTATTTGGATGATATTTTAATTTTCAGCAAGACTTTGGAAGAACATTTACTGCATATTCGTAGTGTCCTTGAAAGGCTAAGGGAAGAGAAACTGTTAATTAATCTAAAGAAGTGTGTCTTTGCAAAAAGGGAGTTAGTCTATTTGGGATTTGTTATATCACCTGAAGGTCTCAAAATGGATCCAGAGAAGGTAAAAGCCATCTTGGAATGGCCTACTCCAAGGTCTGCTACTGAGGTAAGATCATTTCATGGTCTGGTTAGTTTTTATAGGAAGTTTATTAAGAATTTCAGTGGCATATGTTCACCTCTAATTGATACAATAAGAGGGGATAGAAAAGAGTTCAAATGGACTGCAGCAGCCACGAGAAGTTTTGAATTGTTGAAGAAGAAGGTGACTGAACAGCCTGTGTTGGCACTTCCAGATTTTAGAAAAGTATTCCAGGTGGATTGTGATGCTAGTGGTAGCGCTATTGGGGCTGTATTAAGCCAAGAAGGTAAGCCTATTGCATATTTTAGTGAAAAATTGAATGATGCAAAGAAGAAGTATTCTATTTATGATCAAGAGTTCTATGCAATAGTTCAGGCCTTAAAGAAATGGAGGCATTATTTATTGCCAAAGGAATTTGTTTTGTATACTGATCATCAGGCATTACAGTACCTAAATAGCCAAGGTAAATTGAATCAGAGGCATATGAAGTGGGTAGAATTCTTGCAGAGTTATACATTTGTGTTGAAGCATAGAAGTGGAAAATCTAACAGGGTTGCAGATGCACTAAGTAGGAAACAGTTGTTGCTTACAACAATGCAGGTTGAAGTAGTTGGGTTTGATGAACTCAAGAATTTGTACCCCGAGGATCCTGATTTTGCTGAAGCATGGAAAGCTTGTAAAGAACCTGTTGCTGTAGATAGAACCAAGTGGTTAGATTATTTGATTCAGGATGGCATGTTGTTCAAAGGTAGTCAATTGTGCATTCCAAGGAGTTCCATGAGGGAAAATCTGATTAAGGAGAAACACAGTGGAGGGATGGCAGGACATTTTGGTCGGGATAAGACCATTGCCATTCTTAGAGAACATTATTTTTGGCCTCAAATTACACAAGATGTGAAGAAGTTTGTAAAGAGTTGCCAGGTTTGTCAAGTTGCCAAGGGGTTTAGTCAAAATACTGGCCTATATCAGCCATTTCCTGTTCCATCAAGGCCATGGGAGGACATAAGTATGGATTTTGTTCTTGGATTGCCAAGGACACAAAGGGGTAATGACTTAGTATTCGTGGTGGTTGATAGGTTCTCCAAAATGGCACATTTCATTCCATGCCACAAAACTCATGATGCTGTCCATATTGCAGACTTGTTTTTCAAAGAGGTGGTAAGACTACATGGTCTTCCAAGGAGTATAGTTTCTTACTGAGATACTAAATTTGTGGGGTATTTCTGGAGGACATTGTGGAAGAAGTTGAGAACAGACTTGAAATTCAGTTCCACGCATCACCCACAGACTGATGGCCAAACAGAAGTGGTAAATAGAAGTCTGGGCAATTTGCTGAGATGTTTAGTTGGAGATAAGCCCAAGGGATGGGATTTGATTCTACCATAGGCAGAGTTTGCTTATAATAACTCTGTAAATAGGAGTATTGGAAAATCACCATTTCAAATTGTATATGGAAATAGCCCAAGGATTGCACCAAAATTGAGGAAGATAGAACAAGGGGAGAGAACAAGTGCTAAAGCTGAGAAATTTGCTAAACACATCAAGTGTCTACATGAGGAGGTTCAAGCACACATTATCAAGATGAATCAAGAGTATAAAGCTAGGGCTGATACAAGGAGAAGACATAAGGAATTCCAAGTAGGGGATCTTGTTATGGTGCACTTACGAAAAGAAAGATTTCCAGTTGGTACTTACAACAAGCTGAAAATGAAGAAATTTGGCCCCTGCAAAATTTTGAAGAAACATAACTCAGGAAATGCATATGAGGTGGAGCTGCCAGATGGTATTCACCTTTCTCCCATTTTCAACATTGCAGATTTAACAGAGTATCATGATGATGGTGCTGATGAGGAGCTGGTTTTAGAGCCATGTCCAATTCTTGCTTCTAAGAAGGAGGAGATAGAATACATTCTAGATCATCGTGTGGGTAGGAGTACCAGAAACAGGAAGTATGAAGAGTATTTGGTAAAATGGAAAGGACGGCCGATCGAGGACTCAACTTGGATTTCAGCAGCTGAGGTTTCCCATTTGGGATTTCCTCTACCATCCATAAAGTGACAGGGTCACTTTTCAATCTACCCTGGGTGTCTGATGCAGGAGCATCCAGAGGTATAAGGGCAATCCCGTGTCACCCAAAAAAATGTACTTAGACTTAGTTTCTATTTTATGTCTTTACATTTTTGGATACCCATTTGGCTCAAATAAAGGTTCCAACTCTCATAGTTCAACTATCAATGCGTTTGAAAATCCCAAAAAAATAGGAGCATGTATTTGGGCCATCATTTCGATAAACTAGAAGGTGTGAATTGACCAGATGAATGTAATCATGATTTAGAGCATTCCAAAAAAAGAATCAGGTCAAAAGGCCCCACGGTTTGAAAGTTATTGCAGTTTTTCGATTTTTGGAGACCTCCTAAGAATTGTCGGTGGATGCCTACTAGCACTTTCTAGAATGTACTTCTAGTCCTTAACCCTTCGGGGTCTATTTAAGGAGATTTCTGGCATTGTAAAAGGCAGTTCGGATTGGAGCTTGAGAGGAGGTGCTAAAAGGAGAAATATTCTCCAGATTTATGCTATTGTAAGCCCGTAGGGCATGTTTTGAAGTTTATTTTCTCTGCACTGTTTGTACTAGCTTATTTTCTCAGTTAATATAATTCCCCTTTTCTATTGTGTCCATTCTGTTGTTGGGTTGTGTCCCCATCAAAACATGACCAAACTAGCAAAGGAGGCCAACACAATACAAAGTGTACTTGAACCTATGTTTCATTTTTTTGATAGAGGGAAACACTAGTCCCTTTAGAATTGACTTGCACTATGTGTTCTATATGACCTGCAATGCTTAATGGAAAAGCAACATTTATAATTTCACAATTTATAATCTTTGTTACTAATTACAATATGCAAAAGTCAAACTTCATTGGCTACATCTCTAGCTAGGTTTATATATGATATCTACCAATTTAAATTTTGAATTTTACTTTCAAAATACATTGGTTAAATTATAATTTATACATGAATATTTCACTTTGTAGGCCAGTCTAGTCATGTTCTATTGTCCATGCTCATTAAACATCTTGATGACAAGAATGTTGTAATGCTAATGAATGTTTTTAGAAACTCTGGCCAATGTTGAAACTTCAAATTCTCAAATATTTGTAGAGATTGTGGTGAAGTTCTCATTGGATTGGTGCTTAGCCAAGAATAATATTAGAATAATACATGACTATCGTGCTTCATAGACTATCATAAGCATTTACTTGGCAATGCTGACATCAATGACCTATTATTATTTAGTGTGTTGGAAGATAAACATTGTCATATTTCTTTGGAACTCGACAACTGACATGCTTCCATACAAGAATAGCATCTTATCTAGTGATGTTTACTCAATGATCTGGTTTTGACTTTACGAATAAGGTTGAGCTTGATTCTTCCTTCATTGTAGAATAGGCTCATTGATTACCTTCTTTGTTAAGCAAGAACTAAAAATTTTAGTGTTCCTTATATTAATTAATTCACACACGCTTCATAGGAGGGCCTATTCATGTATTTCCTAGCCTCATGGTTATTTGTCTTGCACCTAGGTTACTCTATGATCTTGTGTACTATTATCTAATTTTGGAGTATAGTCATTATCGCAAGAAAGAGAAGAACACTCCTGAGATAGCTAAGCTTGTATTAGAAAACATCAATAGACATTATTTCAAACTCCACAAAACCTGCCATCATAGAAGAAGCATCTCTCTAAATAAATTTGCTCTTTCTCTTAACTAGGCTCTAATACCATGTTATAAATCCCATTTAAGATCAAAGTTTTGATTATTCATCAAGTCTGAAATCACCAAACACCAAAATGAGAGAATATTAATAGATGTTGATATCTCTCTTAGCTTTGAGAAATTGGTATAAGTATGTTATAAAGGAGACATGTCATGAAAGGACATGTCTCCATGATATGGAGCCATATCCTTTAATGGCATTGCTTCACTATTAACTAATCAAATCATAACAATGGGCCAGATCATATTAGTTAACTCTAACTAATATTATTATAAGCTCAGGTCGTTGATATGCATAGTTGAAGAATGGATAATATACCTGATCCCTTTCATGTATCAACATTACTGCATTCGATCCTTTCTTGAACAATTCTATGCATGAATGTCAGATCATTCCTTGATCTATTACAAATAAAGGATAGAAATTAGTAATATTTTGATTCCCTCCCAAATTACATTTATGGGACTTGTCTAAAAAATAAATGTGGTTGAAGCTCTGTTAGATCAGAAAAGAATCTTAAACACAAAATACATAAATAATTATATAACACAACACAACTCTATTGCAACTGGAATCAGAGTACTACATTTTGATATTTAGTCATTGTGCTAGCCTCTAATATTTCTAGAAATAATGATTTTTTGGTGACTAACATATACCAAACTGATCACAATAATAATGGATTTGATACCGATATATTGTAGAGGGGATTGTGGTTTAACTAACCAAACAAATTTTTTCTTAACAAGGTCTTAATGACCATCCAATAGTCTACTCATTAGTAGCCTTCCTAAGGTATCTAACAAGACAATCCAACAATTCTTAGTAGAGTTGCAAACTCCCCAACCAAACAAACCTTGGATCCTATTCTTTCCTAAGGACTACCTTTCCACAAGCACTTTACTAACTAGGATATAATAAAATTAGAATTTCTTATAGAGAATGAATGTGTTTATATGCTGCTTAGACCCAAAATGTAACTATAGATACTTTGGTTCTTGTCCACCAAAAAACCCACAATCCAATTTGCTACAGTAAGGGCTAAAATAGAAATGATAAAATTAGCCCTCCTAATGAGGTGTTTGAGTTTTTTCTCCTACAAATCCTAAATGACCCCCAAATTAAATTGCATATTTAGGAACTCTTTTTAGGCTGTGAAATAGTATCAAAGAATGGGAATTTGGTTTTTTTTCTCCTAACTCCCTTCACCTAGATTAGGCAAGATTAGGCCTAATTTGCAGATTTAGGACCAATTCGTTCAATAAGTTACTATTGAAAATATTCACTGGACATCTCTATTACTAAGGACAAAATCCTACACCATTGATGGTATAATTTTTATATGTTTTTATTGTTGGTCTAAACCTTTATATTATGTTGTATGACATAAGGAGAAATGTTATCAAAAAAGTGTTATTAATATACTTATAATCTGGTCTAACTTCCATTAACTTCTGATATAAATATATCACTGGATTCTTCATCTTGTATTTACATTCTCACTAGGACTTATTTTTAGTTTTCTATTAATTGTTCACCATTATATTTTCCAATTTTCTTCCAATGTTTTCACATCATTCTTTCTTTTTTTCTACCTAATTGTCTATTTGTTCTCATCTCGAATGCATCCTTTTGGCATAGGGTGAAATCATTTGCTAGATGAAGGATTTGTATTTAGTGGACTAATATGTTTATAAGAACAAGAAATAACTCCTCATGTTGTTGCTATTGTAAAAAATAGTTGCATCTTTGATCTCACACAAACCTTCATCCAATATGTGATTCCCTCCCTTCAGAGATTCCCTTCCTGGTGATGACTCCCTTCCTGGTGATGTGGTACACTATGATGGAATTTTGGAGGATGTGTGTTTCTTGAGGGTGCATATTCCTTTTCCATAACCCAAATATTCCTTATGGGAAGAGCATTTCTCTGCTTATGCTTTTTATAGTGATCAACTCACTAAGGCTCCACATGCTAGAAAATAGAAGCTTCTCATGATTCTTTATCACTAAATTGATTCTTTATTGCTGAATTGGGCTTCCTTTTTGGTTCCTCAATTCTAGAAAATGTTTCTTTACATGAGCAAGAAATTTTCTACAATTTTTAGATACCAATCATTCTTTTGGTTTGAATTCGTTAATGGAATTCTTGTAAAGGCACAACATTCTCAAAGGTATTCTCGCAGAGAATTGTAGTCATTTCCAAATTCATGGGATGATTCTTGAAAAGGTTACTCATTGGTTTTGTCATAAATGGGACATGATATATATTGTGAATACTATTATAAAATTGGTCCTTCATTATTTTTATTATGATTAATGATATTTTCAAATAATTTTATTAGAAATTTCTTGAATATGTGTTTTCATTATGGTGAAAAGTGTTCTGAAACTGGTTTGTACATAATAGTCATTCATTATTGCTATTCTAATTAATAAACTTTTAAATTTTTTTATTAGAATTATCTAAATATGTGTTCTTTTTTTCTATATCTATCAAATTCATTTGAATTACAATCCACATCTTCTTTATTAATAATATAAAGATATTTCAAGCCTCAAATCCAACATTCTAAGTTAAAATCGTCATTTTGACCCAAAATTCCACTTTAGTAATTTGTCTATGAAATCTTCATTTTTTTTCACTAACATGTAGTCTTACAATGTAAAACCATTCTCAATATCACGTGGTGTAAAGCCATCAAAAGAATAAAAATTTACATATGATTGACTATTAGGCACACACACCTATTGGACCATTTGGAATCAGAATCAAATCTGCAAATCATACTCTCACATTGTTGACCTTGCGTAATCAAACCAAGCAAAGACAACACATATTGCAACTCAGTCCAAGATATGTGTCCATCTTCATTCCTATCAAACACTTTGAATTCTTCTCTCATATCCTTCAATATAATTGTACAAATTGTTCAAACTATTCAAATTTGGATAAAAGTCACTGATTCCACCAATAGTCACAACCCCATCAACATTCTCATCTATAAATTCATAGAATCTTTTGATCTCATCAAGATTGTCCATTAATTTTCTAATGGGTAGATGAAAAAAACCAAAATAAGTAGAAAATAATTGTGTAATTTGAAATAATGTACCTTGTTGTATGAATGTATTTAGTGTGAACAATATATATTTTTAATATTTCAGCAAGCCATATAATTGTGACAACCCAAGTTGACAGAATGCTGTTAAACCAACAACATTGCCATCATATGTCCATCTCACTATGGTGGATAAATATGATGGATTTCCATCAAATCCATGACATTTCTATTGCACATCGTCGTAGTTGTGATAGATAATCCGATGGATGACAATTGGCTATACAACACAAGCATCGCTATGGTGATGACATAATGAAACTGTCAGGCATCATAATTGAGATGCCTAGCTATCACCATTACAACAATGTAATGATGACCAATTGGCATTACAATTTGCCAAATTGTGATAGAAGAGTTTGTGGTTGTAATGTGCGACACCAAAGGCTTGACACCCATTTGACAGGAGCCAATTCTTGGTCTTGTTGCTTAGGTGATCGTTGGCCATCACAATTTGGGTCCAAACGTAGTAGTAAAGTCACATCATCAACCTCTCCCTGCTTGAATGTGAGTGTACTCTAATGTTTTGCTTGCACTTTTTTGGCTGCCCTTGTTAAAAGTTTCCAACCATTTTATAGGTAGTTCGGTTTGGCCTTGGTAGTTTCTTTTGATTGGTAAAGTATGTTTATTCTCTCTAGCACATTTTTTGGCTCTTTCTCTATGCAAAATGATGGAATCAAGATTTGGGTTTGATTTTCCAAGTTGTGTGCAGTCTCTCCCACTTTGCCATGCCACCTACAGGCCCATGCTATGCATTTGACATTTTTGGGAAATTGCGCGAGTCTTTTTTCTAAGACCTGGCCAAATGTTTTGGTGACTTGAGGCATTATTTGCATGTGTTTATGTAATTCTCTTGCTATAGGATACTCGAGCCATGCTTTTGTATCTATTTGCTAACTATGAAATGTCTACCCACATTACCATCCTCTTCCTTGGAATTTGGTGGTAGTTTTTTTCCCCTTGACATTGGTGATTTGGATCTATATTTGGAATTTGGTGTTTAGATTGGCATTTTTCTTTCCAATGATTATGATGGTTTCTAATTTTTGAGAGGTAGTTTGATATTTTTTGAATCAGCGGTTTTTTGGTTGAAGGAGAATTTTTGTCCTATTATTGCTAGTTTTTGGCATTGATTTGTGAAGTCCTTTATTTTTTATAGTCATGTGTCTAGTTTCATGATTTCTACAGGGGACTACAAGTCTTTTTGGCATTTATTTTGCTGATTTGTACCAGTGAACAAAACTTTTTCCCACGTGCTTCATTGGCCACCAAATTCATTTTCCAGCACTGACCAACTTCTCCAAAAAACTATTTTTTTCTTGACAAATTGGACATTTTTTTATGGAATTTTTTTGCCACAATGGCTATTTGACCATCAAATTTGGGCTCTTCACCTATTGGCATCAGTGCCATGCCAACACTGCATCATCAACCTATTTTCCCTCTTGGGTTTTTTTGAACCTAGTAATGGTTTTTAATTTATATCTTGGGCATACATACTCTATTTTTAGAAAATAAAAATCACTAGAAAGATGGTTCCAAACTCATCATGATGGTATAGTTAATTTTCTATTTTGATAAATTTTTGATGGCTTTTATTTCTGTCAAAGTCAAGAGTTATTTTTTGCACCCTGGGACACATATCCTGAATATCTAATCTTTGATTTGGGAATTAGTTAAATAATTGGAAATGTCTTTTAGAAATCTTTCTAGTGATGTTGGTTGTTTTTCTAGATTTTACTCTAGACACATTCTATTCATTTTTTTGCATTTTTGAATTCTAGTGGATATCATGGTTATTTTAGGTCTAGGGATTGATTTCATTTCTTTAGATGATTTTTCATGGGTTCTATTATATTTTTCATCAACCTTAAGTCTCTTTTGGTCTTTGCAGACATCATATGTATGCATTCTTGCAAAAAACACTAAGATAAAGTGCCATATTGCATCTGTATCTTCATTTCAATCATTTTTCCTTATTTTTCCTTCTAATTCAAGTAATATCATATGAGGACACTTGTACAGATTATTGTATTCTTGGGATTCACCATATCTTGTGCCTTATTGTACAAGCACTACTCTAATTAAAGTGGCATGGGAAGTTTATGTTTTGCCTTTATTTTCCATCTTCCTTTATCTAGTGAGTTTCCCTTCTGTGACATTTGTGTGTGTCTAAGATTGATCACCTCAGTATACACATATGTATTAGTTTGTGCATCTTGATCATGGTTCCTTGACATGCAGTCATTTTGACATATTTTTTTAGTTTCTTGTCACCTCACCCTTGTCTACATTATGGGGGTTCTTCTATTGATTCTTATGCTTCCTTGGTTTGATGGAGTGAGCTATGTATTAAGTATTCATTCCTATGTACTAGGTAGATGTAGTGGCTGGGTACCTATGCATTTTGGTGAGATAAACCATTTACCATATATACACTCTTCTTTTTGTTCCTACTTTGGTTACAACCTTCCATGTTTGATTGATCAACTCTTCAGGTTTTGGTGTTTCATGCCATCTATATCTTGGAGTTCAATTGTTTTCCTTTATGCGCCTCCCAATTCGAGAAGTGTCTTCTGAGAGAACTCATGCAAATTATAGTATTCTCTACCTAGTTAGGATCTATTTCCATGGAGGTTTCTCAGATAAGTAGTTACTATTTTGATAGATTTTTGCAGCTTCTACATGCTTTAGTGGTGTTCTTCATGACCATATTTTGTTCCTTTCTTTTGGGACATTCTCTAGTTTGGAGGCTTCTTTAGTCCTCCGCTAGCTCTTTCAACATTATTTCCATCTCTTCTTGGAGTAGGGTTTTTTCATGTGGTTTTCTCTATTTCTCCTCTTTATAGAGATTTGGTTGTGCTTGGGTACCTCATCACGCTTTATTTTTGGGACCCAAATTTACTTCTGGTAGTAGTTTGTAGGTCTTTAGCTACTCTCTAAGTTTATCTTAAAGGGGCATGTTAGAGAAATTAGATATTTTCTAATTAAATCTATTCTACTTAACCTAAAATTTAGGCATATAATAACTAATTTCTTATTAATTATATCATTCAACCTAGGTTAGATTACTATAAGGGTTTGGATCTCCTTTCATAGGATTGATCTCTCATTGTAATTTACAATATTCATTCACTTTTGATCAATACAAATTTCTCTTTTTGCTCATCAAGAATGTCTCATTTATGGACATGGGAATTGAAACCTTCATACTTTTTGCCTTTCTCTTTCTATGACAAGTGTTTGCATGTAAGTGATTCTTGGGAGTTGTGGGGTTGATCTTTTATTAAATTCAATAGGTATGCCATAACAAAAAATTATATGATTTAGGATGAATAGAGACACTTGTTTTTAGTAGTAGCAGAAAGAGGAACAACCTCAACCCATTTTGTGAAGTAGTCTATGACAGTAATGATGAACTTATCTCCACTAGATGAATTAGGATGTATTTGACCTACCAAGTTAAGAACCCACTGCTAAAAAAGACAATGTGTAACAGATGGTATAAGCTCTCTTCCTAGAGCATGAAATAAGTTACCATGTAGTTGACACTTCTTACAAGACTTAGCATAGTTCACACCATTTGTTTGCATGGTAGACCAATAATAACCAACTCTTAATAGCTTTTGAGCCAACATAAGACCATTAGAGTAAGACCCACATATGACATATGAAATTTTTCTAGTGCACATTCAAAATCATCTTTCTCTAGACACCTAAGAAGTGTTCCATCTAGATCCCTCCTAAACAAGTCACTAGAGATGAGGGTATAGTAGTGATGGAGTAGTGATGGACAATAGAAGCCTTAAACAACAAGAATGATGAAAGTTCTCAAAATCCATCAAAACCCAAGGTGAAGGGTCCTAGTACCAAATACCTATCATAGGTATGGAAAAGGGCTTAAAGGAAGGTTATCACAACCCCACAAGACAAGGTAACCAAATCACTAGGCTTACCAAAGTTCTAAGCACCAAAAAACACCAATGTACTAATGGATTCCCTTAACAAAAATAGGAATCAAACCCCAACAAGTGGATACAAAAACTAGGGGTGGCCACAATCAATTTTCTAGCCTATTTAGGTCTTATTCACAATGAATCAATGATTCTTTCCATCAAAGAGAACTTATAACATCAAGTTGTTTTGCGAACCAAGGATTTGGCTTGTAGCCCTTCCTAGAATTAAAATGGGAAATAAGTTTGAATTTTTCAAACAAGGTGTTAACTTGACCAAATATTCTAATCCTCTGTTGGGTTTTATGAAACATGCCAAAGCACCAAAGGATGATAATGAATAGAGGTTACTATTGTTGCGACATTAGACCAGTTTGGTAGGCCTAATTAGCACTCTATTTACACTACAAGTGAACTTTATACAATGGAAAAACTCATTACAAGTATTGAGACATGTGTGGGAATGTAAAATAACCAAGAATCCAAGGTTTTAACCTATGGTGAATCCCCAATCCAAAACTAGGAAGGACTGTCCTTAATGCTATATGGTGTACACATTGAGATGCACACCTAGGGTATGGTGGAAAATCCAACCCTCTACATTTGGTAGAAAAAAAATTACAAAATATTAAATTACATTGTTATACCTTTTATTCCACCAAGGGGCATCAATTTACCATGGTGGAATGTGCCAAAACAACCCAATGTTAGGCAAATGCTGATTTCTAGGCTAAATTCTAGGTAGCGAGAGAGAAAATTCAATATCACTTAAACTATGAATGATCAATAGATGAGATTTTTTGAAAAAGGAAGAAGATTTAATTCCTCAACTCTAGGAATCATGGAACATTCCCTCTCATCCATACAAGTCAGTACAATGGCCAAATCCACAATCTTTGTAGAGAAAAATGCTGATTTTTATTGATTCAAGAATTGTCAAATTACATTGTGTCCTCTACCATCAGCCTATGAGGATTTCTAGGTAATTACCAATGGTTACATGGAAAATTAAAATTTTCTAGCCATTGGGAGAATAGTTTTTAAGTATTTGATAACTTTTAGGAAAGTTGCTCAAAAGTTGTTGACAACTTTTTGAGCAACTTTTGCAAAATTTGCAAAAATGTAAAACTAGTGATCAAACTTGGTCCAAACCTAAAGCAAGTGATCCAATATGGATCTAGATATTAAAAAAAAGTGAAAACCTAGAATCCTATGATTTTAGACTTATTGATCATTTTTGATCTTAGTTACCCAGGGGCTCATAATTATGCCTAATCCTGGAACTAGGCCTTACAACTGGATCAATGTGCCAAACTATCCTAAGTAGAATATTTAGGACTCTTAGGTGTCTTATTTTATGAATCTAGAGTAGGTGCTCTTGCACCATACTACCCTTGAGTTTTAAAACTCAAGTCCCTACTTGAGGGTAGCAAATCCACTGAAGTGCCATGTTGCTTGATTTGGTCTTCTGTTACCCAAGTAGCATCTATGTTGGGGAGGACCTTCCATTTAACTAAGTACTACATGCACTTTTTAGTTCTAGTTTTCTTTAGTAGTTTTGTATCCAAGATTTCTTCTAACTCCGCTAGTTTTCTTGGTGGAATATTGGTGATGTAATCTTCATCATTGATCTCTTCAACTTGCTGATTTGATGAACATGTTGCAACCTTATATGGTGTGAGGTATGCAACATTAAATATCGGGGAGATCTAAAAAGTTGGAGGAAGAGAGGTTTCATAGGCATTGTCACCTATTTTTTTGAGTATGCAACAGGGGCCTACTTTCTTCATCTATAGTTTGGAGTATCTTCCCTTAGGTAGTCTCTCCTTCCTTAGAAAAGACCAAACTTTGTCTCCCACTTTGAAGTGGACCTCTCTCCTTCTCTTTTCAGCATTTTGCTTGTACTTCAAACTAGACTTTTGCAAAGTCTCCTTTACTTGCTGTTGTACCATTGTGATAAGTTCTGCCAATTCTTGGCCTTGAGTACTAATTTTAAAATCATAGTTAAGTTCTATCAGATCCAATGTGTTGAGATTAGATTGAAAAGATCATTGTTGAGAGAGATTGTTGAAACTAGATTGAAAGAGGGAGATTTTTGAAGAAGACTATGTGTTTCAATCATTGTTTTGTCACTGATGTCAAAGCTACTATTTGCTGGTAAGACAATTGCTTATAAGATTCAAGTATTATCACTTATTTGATTAATGAAGAGGATTTGATCAAAAGATGTAACAATAGAACCTAGTGGAAAGGTTGAGTTATGATTATGTAATGAAGTACAAGGATTAGTTAAGATAGTGATGATATGATGTATTGATAATCTACTTAAGATTACAAAGGCTGGTTACACTAAGAAAGTTTAGAAGAACAAGTTACACAAAGTTTGTCTGCCAAGCTTGACCGAGTGGATAGTAGGTGTATAGCAAAGTCAGTGCAAGTTCAGTAAAAAATAAGTTGGAGCTGAGTAAAAGTTCATTCTAGTGTATGCTGAGTAGAACAATGGATGTTGCATAAAGTTTAGTTGATGCTGAGCATAGTAAACTTTAGTTCATTCCAAGTAATTTCATAGTGGATGCTGAACAATGCAATATGTGCCAAGCATTAGAAGCTTGATAATGTCAAGCTACTACATTATTTAAAAGATCATGGATTCAATAAATCTGAGCTGACAAGTTTGTTTTCTTGGATTATGTGAACTAGGTGGAAGATAAGGTTGATGAGCTGGTGGCATAGAATTCAAGTAAAACTATTTTAGGTGAATTCAAAATGGATTCTAGGAGAAGTTTCTAGAAGAGATATGAGATATGGGGTAGATAAATTGTATCCTACCTAATCCATCCAAAACCTAAAATTGGATGATGGAGATTGAGTGGAAAAATATCTTAATTTCCTATGTATAGGAATGCCTGGTCATGAAGCAAGGTTGTCATGTGTGAGAACCTAAGGGAGACAAGGAGTTAAGGGTTTTTCTTCATCAAGTGACGCAAGTGAAGAGTCTGTAGTGGTATGTTAAGCAAGAAGGCTTAAGGAGATGAATAATTGAAGGGTGAACATGTTATTAGAGCTACAAAGTATGAAGGACAAGCAAAATTGAGGACTGGAGAAAAATCTATAATCCTCAAATAAAGTTGTAAGTTGTATCATATCCAAGCCTTACTGTTACTCTCTAACAATTGTATCAATCTAGGGTAAATACTTTGGATTAAGGTTGACCTAACAGTCATTTGTAAATCTTTTAACTAAGTGAAATTCCAAGTGAATGGTCTAAAGTCCTCTAACAAGGCTTACTCCTAATAATGTGATTGAAATCCTTTAACAGGGTCACATTTAACAGTGTGTATTATAACCTTTAATAGGGTTGGCCTTTCACAGGGCATCACTTTAGAAGAGAGAAAAGAGTAGCATGTTACTGGTGATTTTTTCCAAATTAGATTTCCATGTAAATCATTGCGTCATGTGTGTTGATGAATCTATTATGTTTCATGCTTTACATTTCTGCAAGTTGATTTGATAGCAACCTACAAGTTTTATGTGATTGCATAATCTTATGGATGCATGCATAAGTATAAATGTTTTATGGGTTCACTAAGCTGTAGAAAGTTTTATTTATACATCTGGATCTTGGATAACTAATTCACACCCCCATCCCCCCCAATTATTGTAAAGTATTCCAACACAATGGTCCCTTGGGGTGTAGACCATATACTGCTTGAAATAAAGTTTTACTTGTTGACCTATTGATAGAGTCATTGAAGGAAAACTTTTCTTGGGCTAGAATTGTATCCCAAATTTGTGAGTATTTCTTGGTTAGGCATCTTAGGAGATTGCCTAGGGACCTATTAACTACCCTAGTCTACCCATCTATCTCTGAGTGATAGATAGAACTATAGGTGAGATTTGTACCCAACTTTGAGTGTCCTCCAAAAGTGCCCTTGAAATTTTACATTTCTATTTGATACAATTGTCTAAGGAAAGCCATGAATTCTAACTACTTCTTTAAAGAAGAGATTGGATATATGAGATGCATAATTTGTGCTCTTGCATGGCACAAAGTGGGCCATTTTTTTGAATTTTTCCACTATTACAAATACACTATCACATCCTTATTTTGATTTGGGTAGTCCCATGACAAAATGCATTGATATGGATTCCCAAGTGATTGAAGTGGTTGGTAAGGGTTGGTAGAGCCCTTGATCTGTTATCATCCCTTTAGCTTGTTGGAAAATGGTACAACATTCAATGAATTTCTTAACTTTATTGTTCATCTTGGGCCAAAAATAATTTCTCTTCACCATGTTTGCTATTTTGTTAATACCAAAGTGACCTCCTAGGCCACTACAATATTTTTCTCTAATTTTTTTTGCTCTCATTGAGCACTTTGGTATGCATAATTATGCTCCCTTGAATAGAAGCCCATTCTAAATAAGATATTTAGAATAATCAGTATGATATCTGCCCTCCATCTGTGTGCAAATATGATATATCTCAACAAAATCTGGGTCATCTAGGTACAAGTGCTTGAGAGACTCAATTCCAATAGTTTGTAGTTGAACTTCTTGAACAAGAACAATCCTCCTACTTAGAGCATCAACAACCTTATTTGCTACACCTTTTTATGCTCAATGTTTAAGGTATAGGCCTACAATTGTTCATCCCATTTAAGATGCATGAATGAAAGTTTTTCTTGTGAATTTAGGAAGCTTAATGCATGATTGTCTATGTAGACAAAAAAATTCTTTTAGAATCAGATAATGTCTCCATTTCTTAAAGGCTTGGACCATGACATAGAGCTCTAGGTCATATGTAGAATACTTTGTCTTAGTCTCATTCAATGTCTCTAAAAAGAAAGCAACTAGTTTTCCTTCTTGGCTTCGAATAACACATATATCCAAATTTCTTGCATCTATCTCCATAGTAAGAATTTGTTAAAATTAGAGAGAACCAAGATAGGATATTGAGAGACTCTATTCTTCAAGTATTGGAATGCATCATTTGCTTCCTTTGTCCATGCAAACTTGGTTTTCTTCCCACCTTTTATTGTTTCCAACATTGGCGCACACACATGACTAAATTTTTTAATAAAATTCCTATAGAAAGTTGAAAGCCCATGAAAGCTTCTTACATCACCTCGATTCTTTGGTGAAGGCCAATTAATGATTGCATCTACCTTTTCAGGATCCATCTTGAGGGTACCTTGTGAAATTACAAAACCTAGGAACACAAGTTCCTTCTTCATAAACATACATTTTTCCAAGTTGATTACCAACTTGTGCTGATGGAGTCTATTAGTGTAAATAATTATTATTTATGCTTTACTTAAGTTTACTTACGATAAATGCATTATTTTATTATTTATTAAGTTAGACACCTAGAAATTTGCATACTCATATGAGTTGTCGTGTTGACAACACAGGAGTAAGCAACTCTAATTTAACACATGGTGTCTACAACACTGGAGTTTGCATAATTAATTGAGTTTTCATGTTGACAACACAGTTATTCACTCTCTTAATTAAGCACATGGTATCTACAACATAATTTTATGTCATACACCTTTGTAGGCTTATCCTCTCATCATCACACTAACTCATGTGCTCAATGGAGGATAATCCACTCTTGGTGGACATGTGCTTAGTTGTGAGGCTTGTCATATTGCTAACTCCTAGATATTATAGAGGCCTTTATATTTAGGCACTCTTACTATACTTGTACATCAATCAATATATAAATTGAATTTCATATTGTTATTCTGATGATACTTTATTGGTCTATTTTGTGCTAGTTGTTGAGCTTCTTAGTCTTGGGTAATTTTACCCTAAGGAAAATTCTTACATGGTATCAAAACCATAGGAGCATCATTTCATAGCCATTGGAAACCATTCTTGCTTCACTTCTCTAAGGAAACTTTAATTCAGATCTAGAGTATCTGCAGCTATTGGGAGCATCTAAAGCCAAAGCGGACGTCACCATTGCATCTAGAGTGTCGATTTGGTGAAATTTTCTTATAAATTTTCCTATATTGGGCCATAGTCAAAATTGATTTTTTATTTTTTTTGCAAATCAACACTCAAAGGCCCAATTTGAAATTTTGGTATGGTCATTATAGATCTCTAAATTTAATTTTTGGATCTGTCATTTTATTTTCTTTGTATTTATTATATTTTTTAGATTATATTTTTAGAATTTTTTTTTGGTCTATCAAGCTTGCAAAGAATTTTTTTTGCAGGAACTGGGTGGTCAAATCCCAACCCCTATAGGGAATATTCTATCACAATATGACATATTCCATTCTATAAATAGGGTGGCATGTTCCACTGCCCACTTCATACCAGATTTTTAATTTTCAAATCTGGCCCGACCACACATACTTGGGCATCAACTCAACTGTGACTTCATAACCCAGTTGCATATGTGGGTTGTTTGTTTCTAAAACACCAACTTAGTTTAACATAGCGTATGTGGGACTAAAAGTCCCACACTGCTCCCACTTTCTATTGTATCACTGGCATCATAGAGAATCTTCAATGGCTTCTTCTTCAATTCTCGCTGTCCACTGATCACTAGTGTTATAAGACTCTCCTAGTGGTGACCCTCCCTCCAATGAGTGCAGCTCCTCTTGCCATGCGGTGCATGTCCGTAACACTCCCAACATGTCCACCCTGCACCCCTCCATGCGGACAATAGTGACAACTCAATTGCCATGCAACCCACTCATTGACTACCATGCAAACATCAACAAAATTACATTGCTAGCAATTTGATGATTGTCTACCACATCAACACTAATGACATTTTCCATATAGATTGGTACATCACCCTCTGTACTTTCCATGTGACCCCAACCATACATCCAATCATTTGCCACATCAATAAGGTGGATTTTTTACTGATTTCATCCAAGCACATGATTAAATTTGATGGCCATTTGATCGTCATCAATAGGCCAAATTGCACTACCACAATGGTTGTTTGGACGTCAAATTTAAACTCACAATTTTTTGATCAGACCCCTCTCTAGATTTAGTTCTCATTTGATAGTTCAACTTTAGGAGGCCATATCTCAGTCATCTAGGCTCCAAATTAAGTGCAATTTTTTTCGATTTTGCCTAGAATTTCCTAAATTTTTTAATGGTGCTATTATTTTCTAGTTTTGTTGCATGGATTTTCAAAATTTTTAGTTTTTGGTGATCATACCTATCAAACACTCTATACGGGCTCATCTGGACACATAATCAGGTTCTATTTTTTTTGAAAGTGCATATTTTTTCATCTACTTTATAGATCTACAATCAAATTATATGCTTGTGTGGATAGAAATACCACTTTTAGAAATAGGTTCTTTCTTTGCATTATGCTACTTCAAAATTGTTGTATTTTTGAGCTATATTGTAAAGTTCTAGATTTTAACTCCAAAAGGAGGTTGTAAACATCAAAATCAAAAGTCTACTAAGGACAAAATTGGCAAAGTGAACTATTATAATCACACTAAGTATAAAGTGCCAAATCATACATTAGGGGGGGCTCATTGATTATTTTTGCATTTTGGGGGGTGCATACATTTATTGATCTCATGGAGTTTTGTTTCACATGTCAGTTGGGTCTTAGACCAAGGTTGACAAAAAGAAACTATCACCTTATCTATGTCTACCTTCTTCCATTGATCTGCCACCTGTTAAAATAATTTTAGATGTCATTTTTTTCAATCTCAATGCTGATGGTTTAGCTATCATGTGAAAGGCAATTGAACCTTATGACATTTGGATGTGTCTTTGGAAAGCATATGGAGATCCTACAGTTCCTCCATTTCTAGAAGACATTCTATCTTCAATCACTCTAGTTATGGTACCTTCACCTCTAGTTGAGATCCTACCTCTTGATGCTCCTATTGCTTCTACTAATCTAGTTCCAACCATAGATGCTCTTGATTTAGTGTAGCAACATATACCATGTCTTCCTATTTTAGCTTCATGGGATGAATTCCTTCTAGACATTGTAGGGCTGTTCGTGGAGTCTCACATTGAAGATGTGGGAGACATCATTGATGACATCAATATTTTTCTTTATTGAGGAGACTTCTTCACTTGTTGTAAGGGCACACTCTGACCCTCAACCACTTGAGCTTTCTTTCAAGAATGACATGATTGTGGACACTTCTTTATAGTATTTGGAGAAGGACTCTTTTATTTTAGAGGAGACACATCGATCTTTGGAAATTGTATTCCAGTTTCCTCAGACATCATATTTAATGAGGATTATTCCTACTAGTTGGGGAGCATTCTCTACTACACCTATTGCACCATTTCTTCCTATAAGGAGGAATTTCATTCACCTTTCATGGCGGAGCTTCTTTAGTCATAAAGGAGCTTCTTTCATGGGTGTGTATTCATCATTGAGGGAAGACTACATTGATTCTCTTCCTATATCTTCCTATCAAGATGCTTCATCATCTTTGGAGGTTGATTTAGTTTCATACATGGACATGTTACCTTATTTTCCACCTTTTTTTGGGAATCCACCAAATTGGTTTGTGGCATCTACATTCATCAAGTACTTGTCACAACATACTACATATGGATCCCTCTTCCATCTTCCTATCCACAATGGGAAGGATACTTGCACCTATATTTGGTGTATCTTCTTCCTAAAGGGAGAAATGTTGTTTGTAGGCATTGGATTTTCTTTCTTTTTCAAGCACACATCATTAGGAGATCCTTCACTAAGGAAGGGATTTCATGGAGGGATTCTCTATTGTATATGCATGATGTGTATCATAATGAGGGGTCTTGATTACTCCATCCATATATGCATCTTTCTTTATTGTAATTATCTCTCTTTTTGGGGGAGGGTTATTCCAATGATGTTTTCCCTCTTTCTCCATTTTCAAAGAGGTTGCATTTTCTTGTATTGCATTGCATTTGTAAATGTATACCTAACATGGCCTAGTAGCCGAGACCCATTATGCATTTGCATCATAGCTTTTGTGAGCTTAAGTGCATTCCCCTAAGTTGCACTTAAGGGGGTGTTAGTGTAAATAATTATTATTTACACTTTACTTAAGTTTACTTAGGATAAATGCATTATTTTATTATTTATTAGGTTAGACACCTAGGAGTTTGCATACTCATATGAGTTGTCATGTTGATAACATAGGAGTAAGCAACTCTAATTTAGCACATGGTGTCTCCAGCACTGGACTTTGCATAATCAACTAAGTTGTCATGTTGAAAACACAGTTATTCACACTCTTAATTAAGCACATTTTATCTACAACATAATTTTATGACACATTTTTGTAGGCTTATCCTCTCATCATCGCACTAACTCCTTTGCCCAATGGAGGATAATCCACTCTTGGTGGACATGTGCTGAGTTGTGAGGCTTGTCATATTGCTAACTCCTAGATATTCTAAAGGCCTTTATATTTAGGCACTCCTAGTGTACTTTTACATCAATCAATACATCAATTGAATTTCATATTATTATTCTGATCATACTCTATTGGTCTATTTTGTTCTAGTTCTTGAGCTTCTTGGTATTGGGTGATTTTTCCCTAAGGAAAATTCTTATAGAGTCTTCTTAGTACTTATTCCACATGATCAAGATGGTCTTCCTTGCTATGACTGAATATTAGTATGTCATTAAGGTAAATTACAACAACTTTGCCAATAAAATCTATGAATATCTCATTCATAAGCCTCATAAAAGTACTAGGGGCATTGCTTAAACAAAAAGGCATTACTAACCATTCAAACAAATCTTTAGTTGTCTTGAATGTGGTTTTCCATTCATCTCCTGGCTTGAGTCTAATTTGATGGTAACCAAACTTTAAGTCTATCTTGGTGAAGTAACAAGCACCTCCTAGTTGATCCAGTAGGTGCTCAATCCTTGGCATGTGGAACTTGTACCTTATTGTGATTTTGTTTAGAGCTCTACTATCAATACATAACCTCAATTTTCCATCTTTTTAGGAGCCAAAGCTAAAGGTATGACACAAGGACTAAGACTCTTTTGGATGAGCCCTCTTTCTAACAATTCAGTGACTTGTTTTGCAATCTTTGCATGCTGCAATGGTGTTATTTTACATGGTGCCTTATTAGGTAAGGATGAACCTAGTATGAGGTCTATTTGATGGCTAATGTCCCTAATAGGAGGGAGGCTAGTGGGTAGGTCACTAGCAGTGACATCTTTGTATTTTTGCAGCAGTTTAACAACTTCATTTGGTATGGGCTCTTTTTGATCAGACCTGATGTTATCTTTGAGCTTTGAGATTAAGATAAATGGCTCTGTATTAGATTCTTTAAAGGTCTTTAACATCTCCTTTTCTCCTATGATAATCACACTAGGTTCCTTTTCAGATTTGTTATCAAGTAGGGCTTCATAGTGAAGGTCTTCCTATCTTTAGTAATGAAGTAGGTGTTCTTCCTATAATGGTGTATGACATCAATATAAAATTTTTAGGCCCTACCTAAAAGGATGTATGAGGCATCTATTTCAACCACATCACAAAGGACT
This sequence comes from Cupressus sempervirens, assembly GCA_028749045.1. Taxonomy (NCBI): domain Eukaryota; kingdom Viridiplantae; phylum Streptophyta; class Pinopsida; order Cupressales; family Cupressaceae; genus Cupressus; species Cupressus sempervirens. The sequence continues at coordinate 60,359,189 of CM053785.1, read as the reverse complement.
TTTTCCTTAAAATCAGAGATAGAAAACTCTATCCAAGCTTATTTTATGACTAGAGTTTGTTGGCCTTGGGTTAACCATGAAACATGATAGGGGTAAAGGTGTGCCTTCTTAGGGAGATTTAACTTTTGAACCATTTCATAAGACACAAGATTTTTAGATGAGCCAAAATCTATAAGAACATTGAATACCTTTCCATGACATTTGATCTTTGTCTTGAAGAGATTCTTCCTTTGTGGAGGTTCTTGGGTTTTTAATACTTGAAGGAAGACCCACCTCATCATCAAGAATGCTCCTTCCTCTGGTTCTAATTCTCTGGCATCAACATTGTCTTCTTGCTTATCTTCTTGGACAAATGCTGCTCTCCTCTCACCTTGGTTTTTGTTGTTCCTCTTCTTAGGGCATCTTCCTGCATGGTGTCCCATTTGGTTACAATTGAAATATTTCAATGGTCCATTACCTCTTCCTACATTTGTCCTTCCTCTATTGAAAGACCTTCTTCTCCTATAGTTTCCTCTTGAATTAGAGTCACTATTTTTATTTGTCTCCTTGGTCAGAGGTCTTGTTGTTGCTACAACTACTTTTTCCCTTGTTCCAAGAGTTTCCCTTACCTCTAAAATTCTTCCTACTATCATTATTATTTCCTTTGCTAGAGTCTTTTTTTCTCTTCCATTTTTCCTCTACCTTTAGTGCCATTTGATAGAACTTATTGACTGTGGTAGGGCAATGTAGGCTTAGTTCCTCTTGAATGGGCACCTTCAAGCCATTCATGTACCTTTCCAATTTCTCCTCCTCATCTTCTACCATATTGGTCTTCATAAATAGTTTTAGAAAATCCTTAGTGTATGAGCCTAAATCCATGTGCTTTTGTTTTATACTTTGCTTCATCCTATGGAGTTAAACTACATAATCACCAGTGCATATGTTTCTTTGATCAAAGCTATCATCCTATTCCATGAATTGATCATGCTCTTCCCATTCTTCACCCTCTCTATCTAGATGAAGTTCCACCAAGTTAGGGCTGCCCCCTTCAACTTGGATCTTGCCATCTTTACCCTTTGTTTTTCAAGGATGTCCTCACATTCAAAGAATTTGGTCAAAGGCTTTGTTTAATCCAAGGCTAAATTTTGCATTCATCTTGACATTGAAAATTGGCTAATCTATCTTCTCCTCCATGGTTATCCTTCCCATAGATTTCAAGGAATCTATGAGAAGCCTTTAGTCTATAGGGATGCATTGTTCAGAGCCATCCTCCTCTTCATCACTCCCTTCTTCATCTTCATACCCATTTTGTTTGTCTTTGTTATCAAGCTTCTTCTCAAATTCGTGAAGCCTCTAAGTTAAGGCCTTATTCGAATCCTTTTGTTCTCTCACCATCTTTGCTAACTCACTGCTTGTGACCTTTGTAGGGATCTCCTCACTCTCAAGATCAGACATGGCTTTGGTACCACTTGATGCAGTAGTGGATAACAAAAGCCTTAAAAAATAAGAAATGATGAAAGTTCTCAAAATCCCTCAACACCCAAGGTGAAGGGTCGTAGTGCCAAATACCTATCATAGGTATGGAAAAGGGCTTAAAGGAAGGTTATCACTACCCCACAAGACAAGGTAACCTAATCACTAGGCTTACCAAATTTCTAAGCACCAAAAACAAAAAATGCACTAATGGATTCAATTAACAAAAAGAAGAAATCCCAAAAAGTGTATGCAAAGACCAGGGGTGGCTCAAAATCATTGTTCTAGCCTATTTAGGTCTTATTCACAATGAATCAATGATTCTTTCCATCAAGGACAACTTATAACATCAAGTTGCCTTGAAAACCAAGGATTTGGCTTGTAGCCCTTCCTAGAATGAAAATGGGACATAAGTTTGAATGTTTTCAAACAAGGTGGTAAATTGAACAAATATTTTGATAACCTTTTGGGTTTTATGAAACATGGTAGAGCACAAAATGATGGTAATGAATAGAGGTTATTGCTATTGCGACATTAGACCAGTTTGGTAAACCTAATTAGGGCTCCGTTTACAATAAAAGTGCACTTTCTACAATGGAAAAACTCAATACAAGTATTGATACATGTGTGGGCATGTAAAATAACCAATAATTCAAGGTTTCAACCTCTAGTGAATCCCAAATCAAAAACTAGGAAGGACTATCCTTAATGCTGTATGGTGTACACATTGAGATGCACAACTAGGGTATGGTGGAAAATCTAGCCCTTTGTATTTGGTAGGAAAAAAATCACAAAATATTAAATTACATTGGATTATATTGTATTCCACCAAGGGGCATCAATTTCCCATGGTGGAATGTGCCAAAACAATCCAACCCTAGGCAAATGCTGATTTCTAGGCTGAATTCTAGGTAGCGAGAGAGAAAATTCAATATCTCTTAAAATATGAATCATCAAAATATGAGACTTGTTTTTGAAGGAATAATATTTGATTCTTGAACTCTTGAAATCATTGGAACATTCCCTCTTATCTGTACAAGTCTATAAAATGGCCAAAACCATAGTTTTTATAGAGAAAATCCTAATTTTTATTGATTTGAATTGCCAAATTACATTATGTCCTCTAATATCAACCTATGAGGATTTGTAGGGAATTACCAATAGTTATATGTCTAGTTCAAACTATCTAGCTATTGGAAGAATAGTTTTAAGTATTTGACAACTTTTAGGAAAGTTGCTCAAAAGTTGTTGACAACTTTTTGAGCAACTTTTGCAAAATTTGCAAAAATGCAAAACTAGTGACCAAACTTGGTCCAAACCTAAATCAAGTCATCCAACATTGATATAGATATTTAAAACAAGTAAAAACCTAGAATCCTATTATTTTTATGCTTATTGATCATTTTTGACCTTAGTTACCCAAGGGCTCATAATTATTCCTAATCTTGGAACTAGGCCTTATAGCTGGATCAATGTGCCAAACTATCCTAAGTAGAATGTTTAGGACTCTTAGGTGCCTTATTTGATGAATATATAGTAAGTGCTCCTACACCAAGTAGGAAGCATTGTGAATAAGTTATATTTTCTCATTGTGGGTTAGGTCACCAAGAATGATTTGGTCATGTAGATAACAGTAAATATTAGCATATCGAGAGGAATCATGACGAAAAATAGTACAAATGACTTAGTTATCAAGGGAATTATAAGCATGGTAACTTAGTTATTCTACTAGGAATTCAATCTAGACTCATGTTCTTGAAACTATAGAATAGAAGCCAAAGTAGCCATGGCATTTGGCACCAAAAATATATGTAAAAAATGCGATACAGTTCTATAAACCATTATACTTGAGAGAACTGATGGAGAGGGAGTCTCAAGAGGTGGTTTATAGCTTCCTATATATGGCATATAAGAATATAAAAGAGTATGAATGGTGTCTCTCAAATGAACCTGAAAAGGAGACTCTTGCAAGGTGCACCATAGAATGAAAGATTCAAAGATAAGAGCAAGAATGCTCATATCTAAGAACTTCAAATGATATGGAATGCAAGCTAGAATGAGAGTACAAAACTAAGCTAAGATGCAATACAAGAAAAGTAAAGAAAATCTAACAAGACCAAGATAAAAATATTTCCTAATTAATCTATGTGATCTAAGCTAATTGTAATAAAGAAAATACTAATCTAAGATTTGAGTAAACTAATATACAAGTAAGAAAAGTGCAAGTGAGTACTCAAGTTTTGAAGGATGCAAGTAAACAAAATGACATAATAATAATAGTATGAACATGAGATTGATTAGAGAGTAAGGAGATACCCTCCTTTAAAGAGAAAATGATGGTTAGGGATTAAGAGGCATAATCTATAGTGGAGTATAATTCCCATGTTCACTTTGGTGCACATGATTCTCAAAAGGAAAAATCAATGGTTATGTTTAAGAGGAAAATGATGTGTGGAAGGGATTAAGAGGAAAAAGAGATTCCACTCACCTTGAAAAGTATGCATTCAATGTGTAGATAAAAGTCCTTTTCTTTTATTTTTAAATTAATAAATTCTTTTTATGTGTACAAATAGGATAAAAGGGATTTTATTTAATTAGAAGGGAGCATGTTATTTTAATTAAATAAAGCCTTATAATAAGGTGGCCAAGCCATGGGTTAAAATTGAATAAATGATTAATTGATGATTTGATCAAATATAAATGATTGATAAATATGCAAGTTTAATTAAGCATAACATATAGTCTAGCATAGAGATTTAAAATGTTGAAAAGGGGCTTCTAGTTTACTAGACCATTTTTGGATGATTATAGTAGTAATTTCTTCTCTCCAATAGATATGTGCTACATTTACTTCAAGTATGATTTCTCTAACTACTTCACTTGTTGACCCATTTTTTCTTTTTGCTACCCCATTCTATTGTAGTGTTTTAGGACCTGAAAGGTGTCTCTTGATTCTATTATCCTCATAAAAGATGTTAAATTGATTCAATGTAAATTCTTCTCCTCTATCTTATCTTAAACATTTAATTCTCAACTAGATCCATTCCCAACTTTAGCCTTGAAATTTTTTAACTTTTCAAATGCTTCAAATTTATTTCTAAGAAATGTTACCCACATCATTCTTCTAAAGTCATTAATGAAAAGAATGAAATAAATTTCACCATAAAATGCTTTAGTTCTTTTAGGACCGGACAAATCTGTATGAATTTTTTTTGGTTTCTCTTATGTAGTAAATAAATTGCTTGGAAATGAATTTTGCTTTTGTTTAGCCATCACACATTCCTTGTAAACTATGTTAAAAGGTTTCATAATCTTTGATAAGTTTCTTACTATATTACTATTATTGATATTCACAATGTTATCAAAGTTAATATGACAAAATCTCTTGTGCCAGACCAAATATCATCAATCTTAGTAACCAAATAATTTATCTTTGTAGAATTTAATTGACACACATTACCTCTGGTTCTTATGTCTTTTCCAATCAACTTACATTCTTATCTTTGATAATAGATGCATTCTCAGTGAATTGCAAAATATAACCCTTTTCTACAAGCTCTCCAACACTCAAAAGGTTATGTCTTAATTCATTAGAAAAATAAAAATCTTCAGTATTAGTTTTACCATCAAGTGTAAAAGATCCTTTTCCTTTAATAGGCCATGGGGCATTATTTCCAACTTTGACTACTCCATCATCATATATTTTGAATTCAAAAATATTTTCTCTATCACTTGTAATGTGACGTGAGCGTCCACTATCTATTATCCAATCATACTTTTTATTTTCAACATGAGATACAAGTACTTCTTTTACAAATTTTTTTTCTTGTGTAAAAAATAAATCCTATTTGATCTTTATCATAATTGTCTAAATTATTTATCTCCTTGAAATCAAATTCATCATCTTCATCGAAAAAAAGAAATCTTTTATAATCTTTGATTCCTAAGGATTTTTTTGTTTCACCTTCCTTTCTCTTTTAGGACATTGATATGAAAATTTGTAAAATTCTTTACAAAGCTGAAAAGAAAAATCTTTCTTACCTCTTGCTTCCCTCTTGGCAATCAGTGAAAGAGGTTCATCAATCTTTTTATCTTCATCACTTATGTTTGTCCATTCTCTAGAAAAATCTTTGCTACTGCTTGCACATTATGTTAGTAGTCTTCTATCATTTTGTGCACTAACTCTTAAAGTAGTCTCATTTCTAGGTGAGTTTTATTTCAATCTTGACTCATATGCATGTAATTCCTTAATCAATATTACTCTATTAAAATTTGGCATGATTGGAATAATCTCTTCAATAGCTAAGATTTTAATTTCATAAGCAAGAGCTAAAGATCTCAAAATTTTGTAACATACCACAGTTTCGACTATAGATCCTCCATAACCTTTGATGTTTGCAATTGTTTCAATTATTCTTTGTGCAAATGCTCTAATTGATTCTTATTCTTAGATTCTTGCATTCTCAAGCATAACTTTCCAATTCTGCAATCTAGAATTTGTTGTATTTTCATCCCCTTCATAAAGTGCTTCTAGCCTTGTCCAAATGTCATGAGATAGATGTAGAACTTTTACCTCAACAAATTCTGATTTTGGAAGTGCAAAGATCACTGCTTCTCTAGCATACATGTTGTACATGAATAGTTCCTTCTATTATGCAAAGTAGGAGTCTAGACATTTCTCTTCTGCCACATTCTTCTATATCTTTGTGATCATCCAATAATAAATTCCCATCTATAGTACACAAGTATTCATTTTTTCCTTCCAATTTCCATAATTATCTCCATCAAACTTCAATCTTTCCTTCCTAAATGCCATGGATCTCCTTAACCTGATAAAATTTCCTAATTAGGGACATGATGCTTTGATGCCAATTATTAGAAAGTAAAGTCCACCAATACAACTGAGAGGGGGGAGGGAGGGATGAATATGTTGTAAGATTAATGAAACTTAAAATTAACTTATTAAATCCAATTTCAATAGTCAAAAAAGTGAACAATGCCACGATATTTAATGTGCACAATAACACAATAATTTTTCAAGTAGGGAAACCTTTGTTCAAATGGAAAAACCCACTAGAGATGGCACCCATGATATGATGTACTAATATAAAAGTTCCTTTTAAGAGGATATGAACATGTTAGTCCAAAAAATTACATCCAATCAGTACATATGAGTCCCTATTATGAGACTTTGAATCCTTGTCAGAAGATTCTAACCTTGTTAGGAGCACAAGGAAGACAACTGAATCCATTTTCCAAATTGCTTCAAAATTGTTACACAACATAGATCTCTAGGATAACATATCCCAATAGTGAATTGACCAATAAAAAAACTTATTTTCCAATACATTTCCTTTGAAGTTCTCTAACCAATCTCATCATCATCTTTTGCTTTGCTTTGATTAAACTAACATCCTCAACATCAATTGCATAATCAAAAACCATACTTTCACACATACAACCAAGGAAATAACCTTTCCTTTATACATTTTCCTAATATCTAAGTGAGTCTATATGTGAGGGATTTCTTGATATAAAATGAGTAATATAGGACCTCAATATGATATTAGAATAAGGTTCCATATTCTACAATATGCTTTACAACTTCTAAAATAAATCCCATCACAAGAGTCAGTTGCTAGTGAGCATATCACATGTTACACTTTAGCGACTTCCATGTAATGATCTCCAATAGTTTTTATTAAGAAGATAGTATCATGTATATGCCTTCAACCATGATCTAAGCTCACTTACCTTATTTCTATCTCACTTATCAAACACAACTGAATTACCAGTAAACTATTTCATACACACTGACTTATAACCAATCTTCATTAAATCAACTGCAATTGATGAAATCCTCAAAATAAACTTGCACAAACATATATGTAGCATTTAAACACATCCATGAACATGAATATAAGCCTCCATAGCTTAACTTTTTTAGAATATATAGTCCACCAATATAATGGGGTGGGGGGAGGGGGGGTGGGGTGGGTGAATTAGTTATCCAACTATTATCACAATTATCAACCTTATTAAATCTTAACCACATGAGAAATATAATAGAAAACCACAACAAGATAATCATGCACAATAACACTAGATATATTAACTAGGGAAACCCTTGATCAGAGGGAAAACCCCAATGAGGATGATACCCACAAGATGATGTACTAATATAAATATTCTTTGTTAGAGGATAGACCTTGTTAGGAGTCTATAACAATATTCAATACATATCAATCCTTGTTAGGAGATTCCAACCCTATTAGGAGTTGTAGAAGGCAGATGGACCCATTACCCAAATAGCTTTAGGGGAAAGATCAATGAACCCATTGTCCAAATGATCTTGATATTATTTCCACTTATAGAATAATAGAATTGTACTATATTACTCTTTCATCTTTCTTTGTCCTATAAACCAGACCTCTGCTCCTTCTGATCTCAACACTAGATCAAAATCTTTGCATCCTATAATCCCTTGGATTGCTTACTTGCATTCACCAAGCACTCTGGCCCTTTTCACACTTTCTTGATTACTTCATATTTAATACATTAATCACACTACATTAAACCATCTTTCCTTATACCATATCTTCAAAATAATTCCTTAAGTCATCCTTGAGGCTTTTCTAATTAATTATAATAAGATAATTAATTATTTTGTAATAAAAATAGCAAGAAAAACATCTTTCCTTATACCATATCTTCAAAATAATTCCTTAAGTCATCCTTGAGGCTTTTCTAATTAATTATAATAAGATAATTAATTATTTTGTAATAAAAATAGCAAGAAAAACATCTTTCCTTATACCATATCTTCAAAATAATTCCTTAAGTCATCCTTGAGGCTTTTCTAATTAATTATAATAAGATAATTAATTATTTTGTAATAAAAATAGCACTGTTAGCTCATAGGCTATACAACTTCGCTTACATGTGACACTAGTGCTTGCACACTTGCTGATATCACCATTAGATTGTCTTCTATTAATGTCTAACTACACATCTCTAGATTATATCTCTATTAGAAGATATAATGAAATCATCAAAAACTTCTTAATAGTTACTCTATCTGTATATTGCTATCTGTGAATCACTTACAACTTTTGCATGACTTTGATGTTGAGATAATGGGTGTTGCACACATTGCATAATATTGTTATATTTTATTATTTTATTTTTATTATGTAATGTTGTACGTAGATGGATGTGCAACATGTAAAGATTCCCATGGAATATTCTTGATGAGTTGTATTGTGACATTGTGAAAATATTTCATGTAATTATTTAATATTGGGGAAAATAATTAAATGCCCAATATTAAATGTGGGGTCAGTGGGTTAGGTAGCACATGGTTTTAGCACATGGTTTATGTAATACCACTTAGTGGTTTTGTGGGACTTGCTACTATATAAGCAGCCACAAGGGTAGTTGTTGTAGAGTGACAAGGAGAAGACAAAAGGCAAGAGTCGAGCGGGACAAGGCTTGACAGGTTAGCCAAGGGAGCATTTGTGAAGGTTGGAAGCATGGCATGGGATGTGTGGATTCATGCTTGTTCACATAGTTTTCTCAATTATGGCTATGGCCATGAAGGCTTCCATGGTTGTATGGCATTGATATATTTATTGAGTGTTTGCAAATGTTGGAGGTTTGTCTTAGATCCTGTTGCTGCAGAAGCGTCTTTGACATTTGCATGGTGCACTTGTTATCTTCATGGTGTGTGAAGATGGTTAGATCTTGAGGACTCATGGAGTTCTTGCTTATTTTCATGGTGTATGGAGATGGTTCTTCCTGGTATGTGGAGATGGTTTTTCTTCATGGTGTGTGGATACTTAGAGACGGTGGTGATGCTGATTTCTCTTGGATTAGAGAAGTATTTGTTGGGACGGTTGATGGTTTTAGCAGGAAGTCTGAGGGGTAGTCACATGATATGGACTTCAGAGGAGATTGTTCTTAGATGAGTCTTGGTTGGAGACTTGGGTATCTTGATGAGCATTCTCATTCCCCACTCTTGGTCTACTCGGCGGCTTGCTATTTGAGAGGTATAACCCATTGTTTCTCTTAGTTGCATTATATTTATGCTTGTCTTTCATGGATATGGATCTTGAGCTATGGTACATGAGTTAGTTCTAGAGGTTTCATTTGAGAGATGGTTAAGCATTGGTTATCTCCATGTGCATATGTTGTTATGCAGGTTGAGTTTGGGAGATGGTTTTATATTGGGCATTTTCCTTGGATTAGGAATGGTTATTCCTTGGTTTAGGAATGGTTTTATTGAGTTTGATCTTCTTGTGAGAGGCTTACATCCATGATTAGTTATATGGTATGGTTTGGGTGTTGTTAAGGCTTCTTGTTGGGGTTTTATGGAGGAGATCATACTTGCACACTTTACATCTAGAGGTGTGTGTAGAAGGACATGATACAAGTTATGATTTGCATGGTTTCTTTGGTCTTGGTTATCTTCCTGGATGTTCAGTTTGCTTACATTGGATTTGAGATTGGTTAGAGATTGTGATCACTGGTTTGTGCTCATGTATGTCATGTGAGAGATGACATGGTTATTTCTTTATCTCTTTCCTTTGTTGGTTGTGGAGAACTTGGAGACTATTGGAGACTTGTTATGAGAATTTTTCTTGCAGGATATCAGTTTATGTATTGCGGATGTCCTTGATACTACATGGATTCACTTCTTTGAGATGTTGTGAGTGGATTGGTTATAGATTTGACATTATCTTTTGCAGTGGGAGCTTCTTGGTATATATGTGGCAGGTATTGCTGTTGAAGCTTGTGATTGCAGGTTATAGATTGGATATGTCAGTGATATGAGATTCACTTGTTATACCTTTGAGGTATGGATAGTTGGATGGGTTTGGCACTTTGCTGTGGGTGCTATTTCAGCTATGGATATTTTGACAACTACGGATACATGTGATTACCTTTGGATCAGGTTTCTGTGCTTGGAATTTCAATTGGTATCAGAGCCTGGTTTTGGCCTGGTCATGGGTTCAAATCTCCTCAGTACCTTCCTGACCCGCGTAAGCACCTGGTATGCACATTGAGGGGGAGATTGTTGGGTGATGCGATGCGCTCCCCTGCCCACAGGTGGTTAATTATGTGGTGTTCCATGTTCACTAACAGTCATGGCTTTTGGTGCAATGGTAAATGGGCCCTACATTTGACTTATGTTACATGCATTTAACCTCATCATTAAGAAACAACGTGGAACATGTCCTTACCCACTCATCACCAAGATATTAAACCTCTTTCTATATGGCCTTGATCTCTATCTGCTACTCTACCAGTCTTTACATACTTATTGCTATGTTGACATAAATGACAAACACAATGATGAATACAACATGTCAATACTACCACATGCTCACCAATTCTTAGGATACTCCCGCAAGGAATACCATCAATATTTATGCTAACAAACTCTTCATTTCCAAACTTTGTTGATCATATTTGCCTCAATAATGTATTGCAACTTTGTTTGTCATATTAGAATACATTTACATTGACATCAATGAAAAACTAAGTGATGAATGAAATATTAGAAATCTAATGGGAAAGTAAGATACTGAGAGGGTGGTGGGGGATGAATTAGGAATTCTAAAACTTTTACCACTTTAAACATAAACCATGCTTAACATCTTTACCATAAGCTTCATAAACCTTAACCTTGTATGTAATCAAACATGAAACTTCATGAAATATTAGATCTAACATCTAATTGCATGAATAAAAAATATAAAAACATAATAAACACATAAAAATATATTTGGTAACATAGAAAACCTCCAAGGTGAAAGTAAAATTGTAGTGGGGGTGGTACCCACAAAATCTTCACTACTGCAGCAATAAAATGTATTTGTTAGGGCTACAAAGTTTGATCACTTTTAATGATCTACCCCATGAGGAGTTTGCCTTGCTAAGAGCTTATAAGGATGTTAAGTGTACCTTGATTAAAGGATTTAAATTACACAATTAAGTGAGCACTCTATTAAGAGATTTGCATAGGCCTATTAGGACCACTCTTTTAAGAGATTCACCTTAATACACCTTTTTTTAATATAATAATACCTCGATCCTTCTATTTTTACTTGAATGCTAATGACATATCTTCTCTTTCCAATATGTAATCACCTATTTATGATTGATATATAATAACTATTGGAAACTTATAATTGGAACAATTATGTTTTTGTCATTGATGTTAAATCTATGGATGAGACACATTGCTACCTAATATAGATGTCATATCTATTTGATTGATGAAGAGGATTTGTGAAGTTACACATAACTATAGCACCTAGAGGAAAGGTTGAAGTTATAAAAATGAAGTTACAATGGACATTTTATTAGATAGACTTTGATAAAGAAAAGAAATTGTTTATGTCAAGAAAGCTAGGCTAAGCCAAGTAAAAGAGAAAAATACTAAGGAATGCCGAGTAATGCTACTGTCAACTAAGATATAGTAAGTGCCAACCAAATATCATGTTGATCATGAATTAACATCAACCAAGAAATTTAGTTTATGCTAAGAAAGAAGCTTTACAGTGACCAACTATTTAAGTGTTGATCGATTATAAGAATTTTGAGATTGTCGAGTGATAGTAAGAGAACAAAATTCAAAGAGATCATAAGATAGAGATGACTCAGTTGATTTCTTGGGAGATGTGAACCATGTTGACAATAATATTGATGAGTTGGATCATTAAATTCAAGGAGGAGATTAGGTAAAAACCTAATAGATCGATTCTAGAGAAGTTTCTAGAGGATGACCAAGATGGTGAATAGATACATTGAATTGAGTTGAATCTGATCATAAACCTTAAGATCTATGGTAGATGTAGAACATGGTAAAGAAAAAATTGTTTATTTAAAGACATACATAATTAATCATTTGGTGCAATGTCCAATTGTGTCTAGTCAAGCCAAGATGAGATCAACGAATGTGTATATGAGCTAGTTTGTGTGTGAAGAGAGACATAAAGAGCAAGGTTGATCAGAAGCACACAAGTGTGTGAATGTGAAGCTAAAGGAGTAAGCTTGCAAATATGATGATATTGTTGTTGATAAGCAAACTTGAGTATAAGGATTAAGTGTTGATAAGAAGAGTGGACTAATTTCTTGAAGAGTGCCCAATTAGATCAAGAGCAGAGATGACAGTGGAAGGCTTATTAGTGAACCAACATAAGGACCAAACCGAGATTTGAACCAAAAAAAGTGAATTATAATCACATAGATCAAACCTACTATTTTCTTTCTTATCATTGTAAATAGTTTGTATTGAAATCTTTTTAATAGAGGTTGACCTAACAATCATTTGAAAACTTAACAATTTGTGTAATGATCAAAGTCCTCTTACAAGGAAACTCCTAATAGGGTGATTAAATCCTCTAACTAGGCCACATTTAACAGTGTGTTTTGTAATTTTTAACAGGGTTGGCTCTTAATAGAGCTCACATCAAAAGAGTATAAAATAGTGACATGTTGTTGGTGGTTTTTCCTAAATTGGGTTTCCACATAAAATACTAGTGTTAAACTGTGGTAAAAGTTTACATTTGATAATGTTTTTTTTTTTTTTTTTTTGGGCAAAAAAGTGGTATACCACTTAGATATATATATAGTAATAAAACCTGGTTCAATGGTTCATGAAGGGAAGAACTAGTAAGAAACCCTTCAATCATCACCAAATACAAAGAAATTCTATGAATAATACAACTAGTCCATCTCAATGTAACCAAGAATAAAAGGTCTCATAATATTTGAGCTATTTACACCAATTTTGATGACAGAGTGTTACCTATCTCATTATCTAAACTCTTCATTGATACGAAGATCTCACAAGAATATTAGCAAATTTACAAGTAACAAAACCAAAAATACCCCTAAGGGTCCCAAAACAGAGTAAACTATAAGTTGATACAATATATTTAGTCCACCCTACAACTAGATACTACCAATCTGCTACAAAAATTTGAGATCGCTGAAAAATACAGGGAGCACTTAAACAAACTATGCTACTAATTCTGAATCCATAAAAGTGGGGTCATCGTCATCATTCAAATGCAGGTGAGCCATTGGATTATCAATTTGAAACGCATTACTTGATCCCTGATCATGAAAAGCCACCGAAGAGCTAGCTAGTTCTCGGATCTACAAAGAATGTGAAACCTCATGCCCATGAAGGAGTAAGTCACAAATGAAAACTGCTTCCTCTCGAATCAAATTTCCTTCATTTGATAATGTTTTCATTATGTAATGCAAGTTATGTTTATGATAGTTTTATAGTAGTGATCAAGCAACAACATGATAATCAGAATAATGAAGTGATTAATGTTTAATTGTTCAAGTGATACGTATAGACCTTGAGTAACTAATTCACCCTGCCTCTCAATTATTCTAGACATTTCTACAAATAACTACTCTCTAAACTTCTCAATCACCTTACTTTACAACTTAATAATTTACCTTTAGCTTCACATACATACAATCCTTCAACACCCAACAATAGAATTTTGGCTTGAAATTGTGCTTAAAGATACATCTTAGAAGTTTCTAGATCTCAAGCAATGATCTAGATTCATCCTTTTTGCCACTTAGGATTAATTATGCATGATTAGAGGTGTAATTACATACTTGATTAACTCCTCAATCATAAAAATACATTTCTAGCTCAACAAAAACAATTAACATAAGATTTCATGCCATTACAAACATGTATACAAAATTTTCTAACTCAACACATATACCTTTTGATGCTCTGTCAAGCTTATTATTCATGTTATCCCTTAGTGCATATTGTACTTGACTTCTATTCTATTTCTTAACTTCTATATCACTTGACTCATGTGTTTCCTCCTGTATAGCTTGATAACCACTGTATACTTAGAAACTATTAATTTTCTCACTAGTCACTACTTCTCAACAACTACTAAATGTATACACTTTTTCTTTACATATCCTAACCTATATATATTAGCTCAGTAATAGTGTTGACCAACCAACTCTTCCTTGTAAATGACTAAGTGTTTTTTACTAACTGACAATACTATAATTGCCTTTAGGGTCAACATGCAACACACAAGAAATCAATCCAAGTTCCAACCACTCAATGATCTCTCTATGATTTCTCGCTTTTCCTCAATCTCCCCAACATACTAACAATATATATATATATATGATGCAATAAGAATTCAAAGGTACCTCTACTAGAGGTAATCTAGATCCCAATAAACAAGCACAAATCAAAAAATGAACAAGAGGAATGAGATTTAGATTCAGAGAGACAATATTTCATAAATTTGAATCAAGAAGTTTACCTCCGACATGCCCAACTGTACGACCTTTTGGGTTAAGGCCATTACAAAGAAGAATACATCTTTCAAAGAACATATCTCTAGACTCAAATTTAAACTTCTATCCCAAGCTACTCCATGCTAAGACTATTCATGAATCATCTTCCCAATAATGACTAAGACTCTAGCCAAGGTCCCCTTAAATATGTACACAGATACATGTTGGCTTGTTACAAATTAACAACTAAATAAACCCTTACATTTAATGCACAACCAAGCCACAAGTTGACTCACAACAAATATTAAATACCTATCACAAAACTAAATGCAAAGGTTGGCTCTAACTAGAATTGAACATAGACAACTTGGCCAATGAAGGACCAAGACATGACTAACCATGAGAAGAATCACCTTCTAATGTGACATACAAATAACTTGGTCACAAAAGAGACTTGGTTCATACTGAACTTAGTTAGAACTGGAACTCAATTGAGACTAGAACTTGACACCAACAACAACTTAGCACCAATAAGGAACTTGGCACCAACAAGGAACTTGACACCAACTAGTAACTTAACACCAATGAGGAACTCAACACCAACAAGGAACTTAGTCAAGTCTTCCACTCAACCAATAGACAAAACTAACCAAATTGGCATATGAAAGATTACTCGATTGATACTGAATAGAGTGACTTTGACTGGCACTTGGAAACCATTGAATGGAAAGAGTAGGAAAGTTAAGAAACCAAGGATGCCCTTGCATCATTCTATTAGGGAGAATAGAAAATATATTAGATGCTCTTGCATCAGACTCCCTAGGAAAATAGAAAAATGTGTCCCACATTTTGATTCCAAAAGAAAAATTTGCACTCAGCTTTATCTTCACTATTAGCACGACAAGAGTTGATGCAGTATGAATCTAGATGTACCCCAAAATGAGGTGATCTAGAAACTAGTAAACCAACACACAATAGAAAGTGAACAAGAGGAGTGAGATTCAGAAACATAGAGAAAATATTTATTATATTCAAATCAATAAATTTACATCCAACATGCCTGACTCTATGGCCTTCTGGGTTATGGCCACTATAAAGAAAAAAACATCTTTCAAAGAAGACAAAATCTCTAGACTCAAATATAAACTTCTACCTCCAAGCTACTCCGCCTAAGACTCCTCTACTTGAAAAAATTATCTCCTTTCCAAAATTTGTCGAAGACTACATCTCCAAATTTCACAATTATCCTTCCTCAAAATGCTAATGCCCAAGATTCTACCCAAGACCCCTTTACATACTTGCCAAAGTGGCATACAAAAGATTCTAGAACAAGAAAAGCCAAAAGTTGGCCTGATGCAAATACCAACCAATAAAACCTTACATTAAATACATAACCAAGTCACAAGTTGGCTCTCAAAAAATATTAAATACCCATAATTAAATTAAATATGAGCAAACTTAGCCAAACTAGAACTAGACACAGAAAGATAATACTAGCGCTTAGCACATACATGAAAATTTGGCACCAAAAGGAACACTCAACACATGAAGAGTCACTTAGCATCTACTAAGTTACTCAGCACATGAAGAATGAATTGGCAACCAAAGAACACTTATCACCAACTTTGAACTCAACACCCACAAGGAACTTGGCATCAACAAGGAACTTGACAACCACTACAACTCAGTTAGAACTATCAATTTAGTAAAATCATGAACTCGATCAAGTCTTTCACTTGGTAGCTACTATAACTCGGTAAGTACTATTACTTGGCAACCTTTGACTAAAAAGAGCAAGAAAGATAAGAAACCAAGGATACCCCTACATCATTGTACCAAGGTAAATAGAAAAGAATTCAGATGCTCCTACATTAGCCTCCCTAGGTAAATAGGAAAATGTGCCCCACATTTTGATCCCAAAAAAAAATTAGCAGGACAAGAGTTGATGTAGTACAAATCTGGATGTACCCCAAAATGAGGTGATCCAGAAACTAGCAAACCAACACACAAAAAAAAGTGAACAAGAGGAGTGAGATTCAGATAAGAAACCAAGGATGCCCCTGCATCATTGTACCAAGGTAAATAGAAAAGAATTTAGATGCTCCTACATCAAGAATGGACCTATGGGTTTTACATGGTTGGAAGTTGTAGCTACCTATTTCCACTATTGGGGACTGATGTACAAAGACAGTCTATTGTTCTAGTGCGACCAATTCTTGACGTTCACTTGGTATTTCAATTTATCCAGAGTATGTTTTGTTGTGATTTATGCTTTCATTAGAATGCTTGGATATCATGTTTAGATGATGCTAGTTTATTTAATGTATTCCTATATTATGATGTTTAGCATATGTTTAGATGATGTGTCTTGATTAGTTGAAATATCTATTGCTTTACTTGTTAGCATATTAGATTTCCCTTTTCTTATGATGTTATTACATTTTAGTAGTGATGCACTCATTAGATATTTTGACTATCTAGTTGGTTGTTTGGGATGTTACACATAAGAGATGGCTAAGACCTTTGAGGTCTCATGATGCTATTATGGTTGGGAGGAACTGTGCATGAGTTTTGTTATGTTCATTCATTGCAATGTTGCTTTCAATACATTTCCTTTATTGCTATGTTTCTAATGGTTAGATGTAGTTTCCGTCTTGTAATTATTGTTTTTGAGTGTCTATGCTTTGATATATGGATCTAGTACTCCCCAATGTGGAGGAATTTTTTTCCTATCTTCTCATCTTATGTTTACCTTGGTTGTTGTTGTGAATCCTTGCATGAGGTTATATTCTCTCTTGTGCAAGATTATACTCTTTCTTGCACAAGACTTGGCTTTTTCTTGTGTGGCATGTTGCATTTCTTTGTGTGCTTCTTGGTACTTCCTTGTGCAATACTTAACATTAGTACAAAGGTTTTGGTGGCTGGGCCAAGCATTCTTTTGCATGGGAAGGTAGTTCCATGGGCCACTTAGCACACTTTCTCACACAAAACTATCAATTGTGTTTTCTCACATGGAAAATAGGAGTATCTTTGTTGTTTCTTGGAGAACACAAATTGGTGTTTTGAGTACCCTTTAGGATAGCTTAATTTTCTAGGCTTTGATAGATTTAAGATTATTTGTTCTATTTTCATCTTTGGCTTTCATCTTTATGTTTGATCGTGTTAGTTTGGTATTGGTGTTTGGAGATTCGCTGGATGTTTAGATTGCTGGCTAAGTCTTCTTTTGCGATCTTATTGATCCTTGCATGTTGAGTTTCGTGTGCATCCATACTTGTTTTTAATAATATATATATCTTGGCTTGTAATGAATCATTGTTCCAAGGATCTCTAAACAAGGCATTACACATGTAGTATATAACCAAGTGGAAAGAGCTCCACAATATTGATGTAACCTGGATGACAAAAGACCGAATCAGACAACATGGCACTTCTATCAAGCAATTATCCTGAAGTAGGAACTTGAGTTTAAAAAGTCAAGGAGAGTATGGTGTAGGAGTACCCACAATAAATGGTGAATCATCAAGGTCCTAATAACACCTAGAATAGGTTAGGTCAATCAATTAGGAATCTAGACCAAATTGTAAGAGCTCGTTCCAAGATTGGCATAGTTATAAGCCCTTGGTCAACTATGGTCAAAGATGGTCAAAGGGCATAGAATCTTAGGAGTTTTCTTTATTTCATATTTTTACATGTTTAGGATCTATTTGGATCATTTAGACTAAGTTTCATTAGTTTTACTTGTAAGTTTGCAAAATTGCAAAATATGCAAAAATGCTGAAAAAGTTATCAAGCAACTTTAGCAACTTTTTGCAAAATGTTGCAAAAAATTCCCCAAGTGCTCAAAACAATTCAAAAGGTTGTCATAACCATTAGAAGGTCTATAATAATCCTTTTCAAGTAGGTGATAGGGAATAATGATGTACTTACACTTTTCAAATCAATAAAATACCTTATTTTTCCTAAAATTTGTGTGATGTCTCATATTGTACCAATCTATGCAGACACATCTGGGGTTGAGACCCACATTTATGGATAGGTTGATGAAATATCTTTATAGTTCATCTATTTTTTTAGTCTCCATGTATCTCCTAACTCAAGTTATCCTTATTTTTGCACAAGCTGGTTTAGAAGGTTTCTAACCTAGGGTTTTCAAGCATTTTCAAGCATAACTAGGGATTTCACCATTGGAATATAAAGGCCTCTAGTGAAATCCTAGTGTTTAACATGTATGTTAAGATGCAAGTGGTTTTAGGTTTGTACTTGCAGGGACCCATGAGTTATTTGATGCCCTAGGCTAGGGTAAACTTTAAGAGACCCCCTTCCAGAAAAAGATATAAGATATTGGCTAATCTTTCATTATTTTAAAAAATCAAATTATTTTTAGTGACGAATCTCTTAGTTTCTTAATTTTAAATATTTACATTGGCAATTATTTGGAATCATAATTTTTGAGTAGAAAATATTTGCAAATCTCAATAATAATAGGAAGTCCGCTAATCATCATGGAATATTACAAATCAAAATTGAACATGTTTTATCTCATGAAAATTATGAGGATAATTACATTATATTTTAAATCAATTGTAAAAACTAAATATTAATGATATATCCCTAAGGTAACTAATCATTATGATAATTATTGGTGTATTAATTTTAATATATTTTATAATATATAATATTTAGGTGAATCAAATATAATCATGTATCGAATATTGTGGCTAATCTTTTAGTTTAAATTTTTGAATAAAATAAATTATTGAGCAATTTTAAATATTTTAAAACTAACTTTAGTAAAAATGTGGCAATTTAGGTTGAATTAAATCTTAAATTATTATCCAAATTAATAGCAAAAAAGTTCTAAAATTAGCCAATTTACGAATATTAGCCACTAAAAAATACCTTGCCCTAGGCATGTAAGACCCATGTGCATGTTAGAAATAGAATGCAACATCTCCCACAACTTGCACCAGACTTGGCATCAAGGCTTAAAATTAGGTTTTTGACTTGTCTAGGGTTTCCCTCACATGTTCCCATTTTTGGTTTGTAGGATGGAGTCGTATAACATGTACTTTCTTTGTAAATGGAGGCCTAATAGCTCTAATTGTCTAGGTGAGAAATTGAACAGAAGCCTATTTATTTGTATCATCAAACCTTGGTGCCTTAGCATGTTTTGTAAGTCTAAAAAGGGTATCCAAAAATAGAAATTTTTCCCTAGGTTGTGTGAAGAGATTCTCTTTTAAGTCATATTTTCATCAAAAACGGATACTAGCCTTTTGAGTGGCTTAACAAGGCAAATATATGTTAGAAGTTGCATAGGTGGTTTTTAAACATTGGTTCATTCCATTTATGACCTATTGAGACCATTTCATAAAGTTTAGGGTTGTTTTATCGAATTTGGTCAAATTGTGCATTATGAGAAACTTGTGAAAAGTTATTTTGTTTTGATTGTAGGATTCCCTTATGATTAGGGTTTTCCTAATTTGGGTGAGTGGTTGTGATAACCTCATATTATCCTTGAAGCACTTGTGATTGGTGCTTGTAGTTTTTGATCATCATACCAATACATTTGGTTGAAGGAATTTAGTGAAGAGGCATTTTGGACTAGTTTATCACATTTGATCAATCCCACTAGGCTCCATTGCATTAGGATCCATCTACCTTCTGCAACTCCTAACAAGGTTGGCACAACTCTTAATAGGGTTAGAATCTCCTATTAGGGACTTATATGTACTAAATGTATTTCATTGGCTCCTAAAAAATTTCATCCTCTAACAAGGAACATTTATATTAGTACATCTAGGGTTTTCCCTCTAATCAAAGGTTACCCTAGTTAATATATCTGGTGTTATTGTTAATGCCTATCTTCTTATGGTTGATAATTATATTGATCACATGTTTGAAGTTTAATAAGGTTGATAAAAGTAATATTAATCTATTAACTAATTCACCCTCCCCCCTCTCAAATATCTTGGTGGAATTTACTTTCTAACAATTGGAATCATAGCATTAGGTCCTTGAAGGAAAATATTAGCAACTTAAGGAGATCAAGGGAGGGTCATTTTAGAAAAGAAAATCCTAAGTTTGATGGAGTTAATTATGATAGCTGAAAAGTGAAGATGAAGACACATCTACTATACATGGGTGTAGGATACTGGTTGATTAAAAAAACTAGGAAGACCATAGTGAAATAAAGAAAACTTGAAGACTATTCTAAAGCAGAAAGATATTTGTTCATGTGTAAAATGCTTGGTAGAGGAGCACTTTTGTCAACTCTTCCTAAAAAATCAGTATAGTAAGGAAAATCTTTGGAATTATCTTAGTGAAATTTGGAAATCTTTGGAATCTACTTTTTAAGGTGATAAGCATGCTAAGAGGGTTAGATTAAAAAATTGGATATTCTATTTCAAGATGCTAAAATGATAGAAGATGAATCTATAAGAAGTTATATTACTAGAATATCAAAAATTATTATAGGAATCAAGGCTTGTGAAGGAACTAAAGAAGAAGATGAAATCATATGGAATATTTTGAAAACTTTGACACTCCTATTCAAGAAGATAGAACAACTAATTGGGCAAGTGATACCCTATACAAAGAGTTTCTCTAGAGAGAATCTTCTTGGAAGATTGGAAGTAGTAGAAATAAGTTTGAAATAGTCTGGAGATTTTCCTAGTGTGGGCACTACCTTTAGTGCACTAAGTGTTTGTCCTTCCCTATCAAGGAGTGCAAGAACTAGTGGATATTATGCTAGCAGTAGTAGACCAAGATTTGAAGAAGATAGAAATATTAAAGAAGGAATTGTCTTTCCTGTGAGAAAAGAACCAGACGGTAAGAAAATTCATAAATGTTGGACTTGTAATGAATTTGGTCATTATGCTTCTAAATATCCTAAAAGAGTAAAGAAGTATTGAGATAATTATAAGTCTAGAGATCCTAGAGAATGTTTGTATGCAAATGATGATGATGAAATAGATCAAAGTGAAAGGGATGATGAGTTATGTTTTTTTGCAATAAAAGAAGAAAATTGTGAGAAATAAGTTAGAGAAGAAAGTTGATTGGATTGTAGAAAGTGGTTGTTCACATCATATGACTAGTGATATGAATAATTTTTTTGAATTCAATAGTTTCGATGGAGTAATTGTTAGAGTTGGTAATAATGTGGCTTATCATATCACGTGAATAGGATCTATTACTCTTGATGGAAAAACTAACACAGATGATGTTTATTTTTTTGATGGATTTAAACATAATATTCTAAGTGTTGGACAATTGGTTGACAAGTGATATCAAATAGAGTTCATTGAAAAGACATGTATCATGAAAGATAAGAATGGTAAGATGATTGGCACTAGCAAAAGATCTAGTTTTTAGCTAAATCCTATAGAGATGACATGTTTGGTTCCTAAAGTTGATAATAGTTGGTTGTGGCATAAAAGGTTTTGTCATATAAATTTTGATAATATTGTGAAAGCAAGTTGTATATTTTTTGTTAGGGATTTGAATAAAATTGTAAAGCCTACTAATGTTGTATGCAAGGAATCTGTTATAGCTAAGCAAAAGAAAAGCTCTTTACCTAGCAAGAAGTTTACTACAACAGTAAAGTTGGAGATTGTTTGCACTTATTTGAGTGATCCTACAAAGATAGGGGGATTATATGGTGAAATTTACTTCATGATTATTGTTAATGACTTTACTAGGATGATGTGTGTAATGTTCCTTAGAGAAACATCTAAAGAATTTTAGAAGTTTAAGTTATTCAAGAATAGAGTTGAGAATGAGTCTAGATTAAAGACTAAGTGTTTGAGATTTGATAGACATGGAGAGTTTACCTTGAATGAGTTTAGCAATTTTTGTGAAGTGAATGGTATTAAAAAATAGCTTTCAACCCCTAAGACAGTTGAGAAAAATAGTATAGCTAAGAGAAGAAATGGGCCTATAATAGAAGTTGCTAGAGCTATGATGTATCAAAGACATTCTAGATAGAAGTAATCAATATAGAAGTGTATGCAATGAACTAAGTGAAAATCAGGAAAGGTAAAAGTAAAACTCCATATGAATTATGGTTTGGACATGCACCATCAGTGAATTATTTTAGAATTTTTGGAAGTAAGTGTTATATTAAGAGAGATGTTGACATTGGCAAGTTTGATATAAGAAGTGATGGAAGTAGAGAGATAGCTAGAATGACTATGTATTGCATTCATGACTATGTTTTCCATTAAGATCAACATACTATAAAGATTGACAGAGTAGTAGACAAAGAACAAAGTTGTATGGATTGAGTAGTGATGATGAGATCAAACACAGTTGAGGACATGTTCTACAATGTGTCCTAATGATTTGGATAAGTGTTTATGCATAAAGTCAGAGACATGTGAGAGCTATTCATGATTTACAAAAGTTAGTTTGTAGATAGAGTACCTAAGAAGTAGTTTGTGGTATTTGGATTATATCTCCTAATAGGGATAGAATTGGGATGAGAAAAGTTATATAGAGACAATAGAAATCCCAATGATGATGTTAACAAGTGTGTGAAGTTTGAGGTCACACGTGTGAGAAGTTGTGAAGACTGTGAGATGACAATATTTTGTAACTATGAAAAGATGTTATGAATTGTATTATCTTATTAAGGTCCTATTATAATTAATTAAGAAAGCATCAAGGCCAAATTAATGAATTGTTTTAAGGAATTAGTATAAAGAAAAGTTATTTTCCTTATCACAGAATGTGTATAGTGTAAGGAGTAAGTGATATGCAATTTTGGTAAATGCGAGTATGATGCAAGAGCATCCTAGGTTGCCTTGCAATCTTGCACCTTTTTGTTCATTTTGCCAATTGCCACCGAGTTCTAGTTATTGCCAAGTGCTAGTTTTCAATTGTTTCTAAGTCCTTAGTTATTTTTAAGTGATTCCTTTGGTTGCTGAGTGATCCTTTGGTTGCCAAGAATTGGAGGATGAGAAGTTTGTAGTTGCTACTAAGTGATTCTTTGGATGCTAAGCTCATCTGGTTGCTAGGTGTCAGTATTTCGTGGAGCCTTCATTACCGAGTTGTCTGTGTCTAGTTCCACTTTGGGCTGACCTTTCTTGTATTTAATTTTATTATAGGTAGTTAATATCTGATGTGAATCAACTTGTGGCTACACATGCATTTAATGTAAGATTTAATTCTGTGATGGGCTGACTTGTGGTTGCTCAAGTATTTAAGGAAGTCTAGGATTGAATTTTAGGTAGATTGGTAGAACTTGAAAGGTGGAAATAAGGGTTATGAGTCTGGAAGTGTGAAATTGAAGTTGGTTCATGAATCTAAAAGTTGTATTGTAATTGATCATAATCTAGAAGGCCTTACAGCTGGGCATGTACACTAATTATCTAATGAATCAATAGATATTTTATTCTCTCTCTCTCTCTCTCTCTCTCTCTCTCTCTCCTTGGCATTGTTTTTCTTTTTGTGTTTTCCGTCGTGTTAACTATTGTAGGATGGTTTGGATAGCTAGGTGTATCTGTGGACCTAGTTATTTTGTCCTATTATTTTCCTTCTCCTTGCATCAGGTGGTATTAGAGCTTGACGTTTGTCCTTGTGGTGATTGGATCATGTAGAACCCTAAGTGAATTTGGTTGTGGGGTAGTAGATCTATAGAGTTGACCTATAACTTGTAGAGAGTTATGATCTTGCAGGAACTTGATCCATAAAGATGGTTTGTGGTAGAGGAAATGGTGATAATGCAATATTAGATACATTGAGACAAATTGTAGCCATATTAGATGCTATAGAGATAGTCTAGAGGAGAGGAGCACATCTTGATGATGTAAGTGATAATGAAGTAGTAGCACCAAACCCTAATCTAGAATGTAAAGAAGACTAAGATGAAGTGAGATTTTTGAGAGTATTATCTAGGGAAAATTTAAAGCTTGCTATAGACATTGTTCTTGATGATGGAAAAGTGGACACCAATGCTATGTTGGATTGGATCTCTGAAATGGAGAAATTCCTTGAGTATGAAAACACTCTTGACAATAGGAAGGTGAAGATTATAGTTGCAAGGTTGAAAGGTCATGCCTCGCTGTGATAAGAGCATTTATAAACTAATAGAGAAAGAAGAGGAAAGGAGAAGACCAGAACTTGGGTGAAGATGGTAAAAAAAGTAAAGAAAAAATTCCTTCTTGTTGATTACCAAGTTAGCTTATTGAGAAAGATGCAAAATTTGAGGCAAAGAGAAATGAGTGTAAAGGAATATACTGAGAAATTAGACCTAGACATGTGGATGATGATATTGAGAAAATTGCAAAGTATAGAAATGGGTTGAGATCTAGAATTCAAGATGAAATAAGTTTTGTGAAATTGGAAAGTGTGGAGAAAGCATTCAATATGCCTTGAAAGTGTAGGAGATCTTGAAAAAGAAACATGAAAAGAGGTAGAGGTAGATCTTATTGAGAAGGTAGTAGATCTGACAATTTTGTGCAAGATAAGGAAAAATCTAAATGGAAGAATAATGAAAAAGGCAAGACTAAGTGGAAAGATGGTGATCCCTACCAAGGAGGTATTGGTTCTTACCATGGAAGAGTTAATTCTTATTCTAGAGGTGGTTTTCATGGTAATAGTTTTAGATGTGGTAAAGAGGGACATAGATCTTTTGAATGCAGATCCTCTAAAAATAAACAAGGTAAAAGAAATATTGTGATTCAAGAAGAGTGTTCACCAAGTGGACCTAAGGCTAGTGAAAATATAATGGTGAGAAGAACCCTATGTAATAAGGGATGTGATGAGGAACCTGATTTAAGGAGAAGTATTTTAAAGACAAGATTTAAGATGGCTAGAAAATGTTGCAAGGTGATCATTGATAGTGGAAGCTGTACAAATTTAGCATCAAAAGAGCTAGTTACAAAGTTGTAGTTGTAGAGGCTGAGACACCCCAAACCCTATCATGTTTCATGGATCAAAGATGAGCATAATATATTGGTAAGTGAGCAATGCATTGTGAAGTTTGAGATTGGACATTATTTTGATGAAGTGCTATGTGATATTATGCCTATGGATTGTTGTCATATTTTGTTGGGTAGACCATGGAAACATGATAAATATGCTATATATGATGGAAGATTGAATCAATATACTCTTTGGGTGAATGGGAAGAAGCAAATATTACTGCCTCTGATTGAAAGTCCATATGAAGTTAGTTGTACTGCAATACAAGTTTGCATGGTTAATGGAAAGCAATTTGAAAATGAAGTAAAGAAGAATCAAGTTTGTTTTGCTATAATTCCTAGAGGATCGAGTGTTGGTAGTAATGATTGAGTGACAATAGATGGTGGTATCAAAGTACCAGAAGAAATTACAGAGTTGCTAATGAGTATAAAAGGATTGTTGCAAAGGATATACCTAATGGTTTACCACCAGTAAGGAGTATAAGTCATTGTATGGATCTAATTCTTGGAGCTAGTTTTCCAAATAAGGCACCATATAGATTGACACATAAAGAGAATGAAGAACTTAATAGACAAGTACATGAATTGTTGGAGAAAGGTTTGATCAGGAAAAGTTTGAGTCCATGTGTTGTACCTTCTATATTAGCACCTAAGAAGAATGGAGAATGGAGAATGTGTACTAATTCCAGAGCTATTAACAAGATCATAGTGAAATATAGGTTTCCTATGCCAAGGATGGATGACATAATGGTTTGTTTGAGTGTAGCGAAGTATTTTACCAAGATTGACTTAAAGAGTGGCTATCATTAGATCAAAATTAGAGAAGGTGATGAATGGAAGACTGCTTTCAAGACAAAAGATGGTTTGTATGAATGGTTGGTTATGCCTTTTGGTTTGACTAATGCAGCTAGTACTTTCATGAGATTGATGAATGAAGTTCTAAATTTTTTTTTGTGTAAGTTTGTGATTGTTTATTTGGATGACATTTTGATATTTAGTAAGACTAAGGAAGAAAATCTTGAGTATGTTAGACAAGCATTTTAGAGATTGAAGGAGGAGAAGTTGATGATTAATTTGAAGAAGTGTTCTTTTATGCAAGAGGAGATTGTGTATTAGGGATTTGTGATTTTAGCTAATGGTTTGAAGATGGATCCTAAGAAAGTTAAAGAAATTTTGGAATGACCTACACCTAAAAATATGGGTGAGGTAGGATCATTTCATGGTTTGGCTAGTTTTTATAAGAAGTGTATAAAGAATTTCAGTTCTATTTGTAATGCTATAACTAAGACAATGAGAGGAGATAAAAAAGGAATTCAAGAAGACACATGGAGATGATAAGAGTTTTGAGATTTTGAAACAAAAGATTGCTAACTTAGTTGCATTGGCTTTTCTTGATTTCAATAAGATATTTTAAATTAAATGTGATGCAAGTGGTAGTGTAATGGGAGCTATACTGAGTCAAGAAGGTAAACTTGTTGCTTTCTTTAGTGAAAAGTTGAATGATGCTAAAAGGAAGTATTCTATGTATGATTAAGAATTTTATGCTATTGTTGAAGCCTTGAAGAAGTGGAGAGACTATTTGATTCCTAAGGAGTTTATTTTGTATACTGATCATAAAGCTTTAAAATACTTGGGAATTGAATATAAATTGAATCAGAGACATATGAAATGGGTTGAGTAGTTGTAGAGTTTCACATTTGTCATTAAGCATGAGAGTGGAGTTACTAACAGAGTTGTTGATGCATTGAGCATAAGACGTTCCTTGTTGATTGAAATGAAGGTTGAAGTTCTTGGTTTTGATGAAATGAAAGAGTTGTATGATACTGAACCTAATTTTTTTGAGGCATGGAGAGAATGTAGAGCACCAAATTTAATAGATCACATAAGTAAATATGATGAGTATTTCATTCAAGAAGGTATGTTGTTTAAAGGTATTCGGTTATGTATTCCTAGAATTTATATGAGAGTTAATTTGATTAAAGAAAAGCATAGTGGTGGATTGGCTAGACACTTTAGAATTGATAAGACATTGAGTTTGCTAAAGGATAAGTATTATTGGCCACAAATGTATAGGGATGTTTAGAGATTTTTGAAGAATTGTGGAGTTTGTTAAGTTGCAAAAGGAGTAAGTCAAAATACTGATTTGTATATGCCTATTACTTTTCCTAAGAAACCTTGGAGTCACATTAGTATGGATTTTGTTCTTGGATTGCCTAAAATAGTGAAGGGATATGATTCTATATTTGTTGTTGTAGATAGATTTTCAAAGGTGGCTCATTTCATACCATGTAAGAAGACATCAAATGCTAAGCATGTTGCTGAACTTTTCTTTAAAGAGATTGTGAGATTGCATGGATTACCAAGAAGTATTTTTTCTAACAAAGACAATAAGTTTGTTGGTTATTTTTGGCAGACTTTGTGGAAGAATATGGGTACTAAGTTGAAGTTTAGTTCTACATTCCACCCAAAGACAAATGGACAAATAGAGGCTGTGAATAGAAGCTTGGATAATTTGCTAAGATGTTTAGTTAGGAATAAGCTAAGTAATTGGGAGATGGTATTGGTACAAGCTGAATTTGCATATAATAATTCTATGAATAGGAGTACATGGAGGAAGACACCTTTTGTGATTGTTACTAGAGTATAGCCTAGAGGAGTATCATATTTAAGAGATGTTGTTGGTGAAGAAAATAGAAGTTTGTAGGAGAAGCATTTGTTGATTTTATGGAGTCTTTGCATAAGGAAGTGATGATGAGGTTGGAACAAAGTAATTAGAAGTATAAGGAGAATGCTAATCAGTCTAGAAGACATTATGTTTTTGAAATTGGTGATGAGGTGATGGTTCATTTGAAGAAAGGAAGATTTCCTATTGGAATGGTAAGTTGAAGATGAAGAAGTTTGGACCTTGTAAGATCTTGAAGAAGTTTGATAGTGGTAATATTTATGAAGTTGAGTTACTTGATGGCATGGATATATCTCTTATATTCAATGTTACTAATTTATATAAGTACTATGAGTCAGATGATGAATTTTTTGTATTAGATGATTATCCTAAGAAGTAGATTAAAGAAGTTGAACAAATGTTGGATTAGAGAATTTTCAAGAGTATAAGAGGAAAAGATTAATATGATTTGGTGAAATGGAAGAACAAACCAATTGAAGATGCTACATGGATTTCTTAATTTGAGTTGGATTCAACTTAGGTTGTGACACTTGCATGATTCAAGAGAATCATTTCTTCCAACCCTGGTTATCTCATGTAGGAGCATCTTGGGCTGCCTTGTAATCTTGCACCTTTTTGTTCATTTTGTTAGTTGATATTGAGTTCCAATTATTGTAGAGCATTAGTTTTTAGTTGTTGCTAAGTTCTTAGTTATTGCCAAGGGTTTCTTTTGGTTGTTGAGTGATCCTTTGGTTGCCGAGTGATCCTTTAGTTCATAGTTGTTGCCAAGTGATTCTTTAGATGTCGAGCTCATGTGGTTGTTGAGTGTTAGTATTTTGTGGAGCCTTCATTTGTTGAGTTGTCTATGTTTGGTTCTTGTTTGGGCCAACCTTGCTTGTATTTAATTTCATTATAGGTAGTTTTAATATTTGATGTGAGCCCACTTGTGGATATGCATGCATTTAATGTAATATTTTATTCTGTGATGGCAACTCAAGTATTTAAGGAAGTTTAGGATTGAGTTTTAGGTAGATTGGTAGAACTTGAAAGGTAGAAATAAGGGTTCTGAGTCTAGAAGTGCGAAATTGAATTTGTTCATGAATTTGAAAGTTGTATTGTAATTGGCCGTAACCCAAAAGGTCTTATAGCTAGGCATGTATGCTGATTATTTGATGAATCAATAAACATTTTGTTCTCTCTCTCCTTGGTGTTTCTTTTGTTTGTGTTTTCTACTGTATTAAATCTTGTAGAGGGTGGTTTGGATAGCTAGATGTGCATTTGGCCCTAGTTATTATATGCTATTATTTTCCTCCTCCTTGCATTCGAATAGGTGATCAAATGGATCATTGTGATGCAAAGTTGATGGAGATCTGGTATTGAGATCTAAGAGGTACTTGGTGTGGCATTGGCATAATAAGAGGATTTAGTTTTTAGCATGAATATTGATGCTACTACACTGGGGGGGTATCCTAAGTATTGAGGAGTATATATGTTGCATTTATGACTGTATTTGTCATTGATGTCAACATAGTAGTAGTTTTGTCCAAACTAGAGGAATAGAAGTCAGTAATATTAGTATGTGTAGAAGTTGAGGAAGTTTTAGATGATGGATAATGGAGGACATGTTTGTGAGGTTTTCCTAATGACATGGTTAAAAGGACTAAGTCTAATTTGATGATGTACATAAGTTACACTTGATTTACTAGAAGCAATGCAGAAACAAAGTACTAGAAAATTGAGTTCTGATGATCTATCACTATCTTTCATCTAAGATGTAACAAAGAGATGCATAGCCACAGAGTGATAGATGATATTCATATGATGAAAACAACATGTTTTGTATAGATTGTGAGCTGACAATACTATTGTAATTGTGAATTAATTATTTGTGTTATTTTAATTAATTGGGAAAGCCTGAAGGATGACTCAAGGAATTATCATGAAGATACAATATAAAGGAGATTTGTTTTCCTTGCTTATAATGTGAACTTGGATTAGATGATCAAGTAGAATGTGAAGTATTAGTGCATAGTGTGAAAAGGAGTAAAATGCTTACCTGAAAGCATGTAAGTGATCCAAGGGATTATTTGATGAGTAGTATGAGATTTGGTTACAAGGTCTAAAGGAGAAAAAGTCTAGTTGACAGGATAGAGAGAAAAGAAGGAAATACATTTCAGTTCTATTATTCTACAAAGAGTAATACAAAGATCATTTGGATAATGGGTTCTTTGATCTTAACCTTGAAGTTGTTTGGGCACTGGGTCGAACTATCTTACAAAACTCTCAATAGGGTTGGCACAACTCCTAATAGGGTTGGAATCTCCTAACAAGGATTCAAAGTTTCCTAATAAGGACTTAGATTTACTTAATGTTGTAACAGACTCCTAATAGGGTCTATCCTCTAACAAGGAATATTTATATTAGTACATCATCTTTTGGGTACTATGCCGAATAGAGTTTTCCCTTTGATCAAGGGTTTCCCTAGTTAACGTATTTGGTGTTAATTGTGTATGAGTCTCTTGTTGTGCTTTCAGCTAAAATTACTCATATGGCTAAGATTATTTAAAGTTAATGATTGTGTTCATAGTTAGATAACTGATTCACCCCCCCCCCCCCCCCCCCCCCTTTCATTTATATCATTGGACTATATATTCTAACAAATGGTATCAAAGCATTAGGTCCTTGAATATAAGGCTTAACAACTTTGGGTGATCAATGGAAAATATGTTCAAGAAGAATTTTCCTAATGGAGCCAACTATAATAGTTGGAAGAAAAAAATGAAGACTCGTCTGCTATGCATGGGTCCAAGATATTGGCTTTTGATAAAAGCTAAGAAGGCAATTATTGAAGAATCAAAGCTAGAGGAATGCAATGAAGGAGAAAGAGATTTTTTCATGTGCAACATGAGAGTTAGAGAAGCCCTACTATTAGATCTTCTAGAGAATGACTACAATTAGGTAAAGACATTTCAAACTTCTCATAAAAGTTGGAAAGCATTAGAAGTTACTTTTGAATGTGATGATCATGCAAAAAGAATGAAATTGAAAAATTGGATTTACATATTTCAAGATGTTAAGATGAATCCACAAGAAGTTATGTTGGTAGAATATTAGAAATTGTTGCAAGTATTTGACCTCTTGGTGGAACTAAACAAAATGATGATGGTATACTAAAGATCTTAAAATTTTTATCACCACCATTCAAGAAAACAACTTAGATGATTCAACTAGCAATGCCCTACACCAAAGATTTCAAAAAGGAAGCATTTCTTGGAAGATTAGAATCTGTAGAAGCATAAATGAGACAATCTAGAGAATAGCCAAAGTCAAGATAGCTTTTAGTGTTCTAAACATTCAACCTAATCTATCAAGAAGTACAAGCATAAGAGGAGACTTTTCCAGTAGTAGTAGATCTGAAGAAGATAAGAACATTGAAGAAGGAATAACACTTATAGTAAGAAGAGAGAAAGATGGTAAGAAAATCTTTAAGTGTTGGAATTGTGATGAATATGGTCAATTTGCCTCTAAATATCCTAAAAGAGAGAAAATATTTAGAGAAAAATTTAAGCCTAGAAAATATAAGGATAGAAATTGTTTATATGCTAATGAGGATGAAGAATCTGATTGAAAAAGCTCAGAGTGAAAGCGATGATGAATTAGGATTTTTGGCTATTAAGGAAGATATTCTTCATAGAGAAATTAGAGAAGAGAGACCTCTATTTACCCAAATTAAGAAGAAATCAAATTGGATAATTGATAATGGATGTTCACATCACATGACTAGTGATATGAACAAATTTTTCAAGCTAAAAAATAATGATGGAGGTATTGTTAGAGTTGGTAACAATGCAACCTGTAATATCATAGGGATTGGATATATTACTCTTGATGGTAAGACTAACACTAATGATGTTTACTTTTTTGATGGTTTGAAACATAATTTCTTAAGTGTTGGATAGTTGGTAGACATGGGATATATGTTATAGTTCACAAAGAAGACTTACATTATCAAAGACAAAGATGGTAATTTGATGATACTAGAACTAGTTCCAGATGTAATTATTGTAGTTAAATCCTATTGAAATAACATGTTCAGTTGCAAAGGTTGACAATAGTTGGTTATTTCATAGAAGGTTCTCTCATATAAAATTTGATAATATTGTGAAGATTAGCAATACATTTGTAGTGAGAGATCTGCCTAAGATTATTAAGCCTACAAATGTTATTTGCAAGGAATGTATTTTGGCTAAGTAAAGGAAAGTATCCTTTCCTAGCAAGAAGTTCTCTAGGATAGAGAAACTGGAGATTGTTCACATATATTTGAGTGGTCCTGCATGAACTAGAGGATTCTATGGTGAAAAGCACTTTATGATTTTTGTTGATGATTTCACTAGGATGATGTGGGTAGCACTTCTTAAAGAGAAGTTTGAAGCTTTTAAGAAACTCAAGATATTTAAGAATAGAGTTGAAAACTAATCTGGTGTCAAGATTAAGTGTTTGAGATTAAATAAAGGAGGAGAATTCATCTCTAGAGAGTTCAACATGTTTTGTGAAGAGAATGGAATCAAAAGAAAATTATCTTCACCTAGAACACCTAAACAGAATGGGATTTCTGAAAGAAGGAATAAGTCAATAGCAGAAGTAGCAAGAGTGATGTTGTTTGAGAGTGATGTAACAAAGACATTTAGGAGAGAAGCAATTAACATTGCAGTATATACTTTGAACAGAGTATAGATCAGAAAAGGTATGAACAAGACACCTTATGCGTTATGGTTTGGTCATTCACCATTAGTCAAGTATTTCAAAATATTCATAAGTATGTGTTACATAAAGAGAGATGATGATATTGGTAAGTTTGATCCTAGAAGTGATGAAGATATGTTTCTTGGTTATGTATTGAAAAGTAAAGCGTATAGATGTTTCAACTATAGAACTAAGACAATAGTTGAGTGTGCAAATGTAAGGATTGATGAAAAGTTTGGTATCAAAGAGAATATGGTAGATTAAAATTCTAATGAAGAAGATGATAATTCTAGAATTATTAGATAGAATGCTAAAGTTATTTTTAAGACTAAAAATGACTTGTAGAATGATGTATCTATTCAGCATAGAGAAGAATAAAGATCCAAACCTAGAGAAAAGATAAGCATTGAGATGTCAACTCCTACTTCTAATAGAAACATGACAAAAAATCACCTTCTCAGGTAGATAATTGAGAGCAATGATAAAGGAGTTATGACAAGGAATAGAGTGAATGAGGAATTGTATCTAATTTCTCAAGTGGAACCTAAGAGCATAGATGAGGCATGTAAGGATGATCACTGGATACAAGTAATGAAAGAAGAACTAGATCAGATTGTGAAGAATGAGACATGTGAATTAGTTCCTAGACCTAAAGACAAATTTTTTATAGAGACTAAGTGGGTATTTGAAAAATAAGATGAATGAGCAAGGAGAGGTAGTGAGAAACTATTGGAGTTGATGAAATCCAACTTTGAAGATGCTTAAGATCACTTGCATACAATAACCTGTCAAAGGGAAGCCAAGGAGAGAAGAGCGTGGAGCTAGGAAAAAACTCTAAATGGACATGAGAGAGAACAAGATATGAAAACACAAGAAAATATGTATTTACAATGAGAATGTGTTATGTTGTGAAATACAATGAGGGAGATACTGCTTATAAAGGCTTCATGGAAGCTTGTAGAACAAGCTGGAAGGAGGTAGAAGATAAGGTTGACAACCAAGCACTCTTCCAAAAAAAAGGTGGAACATGCTAGAAGGGAACAAAATCTTGTGTTGTCAACAACTAACCACTACAACTATTAAATACTAAATATTAAATAAATGCATTAACTTAAGTAAGCTTAAGTAAATAGAATAAATAATGAATAAATAATTAATTATTTACTCTAACACCCCCCCTTAAGTGCAACTTAGGGAAATTCCTTAAGCTCACAAAACTAAGATGAATGTAGAATGGGTTCCGATAATGAGGCCATGTTAGGTACCCATGAATATTGCAAAGAGATGCAACCTCTGTAAATAGGGAAAGAGAGAAAACCACATGGGAAAAGCCCTCCCCCAAAAAGAGGTAAGACCCTAGTGAAGAACTGAAGAAGCCTCCAACTAGGGAAATGTCCCCTAAAATAGGAACAAGGAGTGATCATGAAGAGCATCATTGAAGCATGAAGAAGCTGCAAAAACTCTGCCATCAGAAGAAACTGCTAATTTGAAAAACCTCCAAGGAAGAAGAAGGCATGAATTGAGCATGTCTATATGGTAGATGATCAATCTCATCAACATGCATAGGTAGCCAGCCATTGTAATTGTCTTGTATATAGGATCAACCATTGAATACATAGTTCATGCTATCAAACCATCGAACCACAAATGCATTAGAACAATAGCATAAACCCCCCTTAATGAAGATGGGGTGAGATGATAGGAAACTTAGAAGGTGGGCCAAAGTCTCATATAGACGAACCAAGAACAATGAGAGAGGAAGAGGTACAAACACCTATAAAGACATGGTCACAATGATGCTGTATGGGGCTAATGTCATGGAAAGGACACTCACTTGAGAAAGGGAGAAGGCCTAAAATAGAAAACAACTATCCCCCCATGGTACTTTATAAAAATAGTGCATGTACAACTAACTCAAAAACAATGTTCATGAACCCGAAAGACAAAAGTGACACTTTATCTCAGTGCGTATAAAAAAGTGCTTACAAATGATGTCTACAATGATTAGAACAAGGAAAAAGCTAACACAAAAGAAATGACACCCCAAAATAAAAGAAACCATGCCAGGAAAACAATCCTCGAACCTAAAACACCCAAGATATCCACCATAGAGCAAAAATGCCAAAAATTATGATAGAAAGAGCATGGTCCAAAAATTAAGAAAAAGGACTACATTGCTGAAAAGATTAAAAAACTAGCTTCCTAAAAATATAACATTTTCAAAAAATTGACATGGGATGCAAAAGATATGCATGCCAGAGTCAAAAATAGAACTTTGGACTTCAACTAAAAAAATGAGCAAAAAAATTGCATCAAAACCTAAAAATACTTATACCAATGTCTCCATCTTGGAACTAACTTTTCAACGCTTCTTTCAAATTGAAAAAATACCTCTATATGCTTAAGTTATGGCCAAAAAATTGAAGGTAGGTCCAAAATGACCTTGGAGATGTGTAAGCAAGGTCTGCTGATGTAGTGCTGATGTCATGCTAATGTCAACATTTTATGGCATTAAATTTGATAGCCTGTCAGCCATCGCTACAAAAAAAAAGCCACGTGGCACACCACATGGAAGAAAGCTTACGTGGTTGGGGTGATGTGGTAGGTCCACGCAGCAAGGTGCCACGTGGTACCTAGGCCATGTGGCACCCAGGCCACGTGTCACCCCTCACACTATGCCAAGTGGAAAAAGAGCTGCTAACTAGACCCTAAGTTGGCACACTAAGTAGACAAGTGGAGCTGCAGAGGAATTTGCTAGTGGTGCTCTGCAATGAGTGGTGGATGGGTGGTAGCTGAGCTGCTGCAGAGCCCGGGGTGGTGTTGCCTACTATAGCCACTATGGGCCACACTCAGGTGGCCACTTAGTGGTGCACTGGCTGTGCGGTGGTGGTGTAGCAGTGGCCGCTAGGCAGTGGACCTTGAAATTAATTTTTAAAAAAAATTTTCGCTCTGCATCCGTATAGTCCATATGGAAGGCTTGCAACTAAATTTTTTTGCCTCTTGGAGCTCTGTCTCCAAAATCAACAAGTTTTATATGAATTTTGATTGAAAATAACCTTTTGGATCCAATGGTAATGTCTATTTGGGCCCAATGTGCTCCAAAAAAATGTTGTTCCCCTGATTTGAAGAAAAATGTACAAACAAACTAGGGTTTGTGACTTCAAATCATAGCTTCAAAAATCTTTCAATGAAGTAGTAGTAGGAAGGCTCTGATACCATGTTGGAGTTGATGAAATCCAACTCTAAAGATGCCCAAGATCACCTGCATGCAATAACCTATCAAAGGGAAGCCAAGG
The DNA here is from genome assembly GCA_028749045.1 of Cupressus sempervirens. NCBI lineage: Eukaryota > Viridiplantae > Streptophyta > Pinopsida > Cupressales > Cupressaceae > Cupressus > Cupressus sempervirens. The sequence continues at coordinate 60,322,806 of CM053785.1, read as the reverse complement.
AGAGAAGGGCATGGAGCTAGGGAAAAAACCCTAAATGGACATGAGAGAGAACAATATATGCAAACACAAGAAAATATGTATTTACAATGAAAATGTGTTATGTTGTGAAATACAATGAGGGAGAGAGTGCTTATAAAGGCATCATGGAAGCTTGTAGAACAAGCTAGAAGGAGGTAGAAGATAAGGTTGACAACCAAGCACTCTTCCACAAAAAGGTGGAACATGCTAGAAGGGAACAAACTCCCATGTTTCCAACAACTAACCACTACAACTATTAAATAATAAATATTAAATAAATTAATTAACCTAAGTAAGGTTAAGTAAATAGAATAATTAATTAATAAGTAATTAATTATTTACTCTGACAGAAACAAGGCTAGACTTGTTTGTAAAGGTTACTCATAGCAAGAAGGCATAGACTATGAAGAGACATATGCACCTATGATAAGAATGGAAGTAGTAAGGATGTTCTTGGATTTGTAGGACCAGAAAATGGGCTAATGTCTAACATACTATGAGCAAATGACAAACCCAATAAACATACATTGACACCCTCTAGTCTACCATGAAAGCCAAATAAACAAAGAAAGTAACACAATGTTAAAAATCCCCTCTTTCATTTGTAGCTCCCATGTCCTTCTTTCTTCTCCATGTGATATAGCTCTAACTACCTATAGTGCACACAATTTGGAAGAAAAACCTATGATAATGATAATGGTATGAGAATACTAGAATATGTGAATTAAGCTTGAGAGATAGACTAAGAACCTAAGGACTTGAAGGACTTCAAACTTAGGGGCCAAAAATGAGAGGAAGAATGCTCATTTTATAATCAACACAAAAGATGAGAGCATTGGATTTGTCATCTTGGATATGTGACTTGGCAAGAGATTCCTTTGAGAATCCATGACACATATGACACAAGATTCCAAATGTAGGATTGTATGATGCTTTGGCAGTCAAACATGGCTATAAATGAAAGAGGATCTATGATGCATCATATGACACCTCAAACCCACTTAAAGCCAAGAATCTATGAAAATAGAAGCCATATATGGATGTGCATAAGGAATAAGAATATATGGATTATGACATATCTTAGCCAAGTGTAAATGGAGAATCCATGATGTGTCATGATGATGTTAATATTATGTGGAATATTTGAATTAAAAATCCATTATTCCACACAAATAGAAATTAGTAAAAATGGAATTAAGGGTGAAAAATATGGCTTAGGAAATTGATAATTTCCATGGTTTATGAATGGTGAATCAATTAATTAATAAAATTAATTAATCGAGAAGGTCAGTTAGGAAGAATAATTAGTAATGTAAGATGAAAAATGATTGGAATTGACATTGGATTAAATTATGGGTTATTCAAACCTATAAAGAAAGTTAGTAGATGATTGACCAATCTAATTAAATAAGTGTGATAGTATCCTTTGATGAAATGTGACGATAATGAAAATTGATTGGGATGATGATGGGTAGACCAAAGCCATGGTCAAATTGATTGATTGATGAAAAATGATAACATGCCAAGGACACATGACATGAACTAAGAATACGTAACATTTAACTAACATTGTAAAATGCTACAAGATAGAGGTTGGTTGATAAATAACATTATAGACATTGTCACTATTATTAAGTGGTTGAAAATGCTATGATTTTACACAGAGAGAATCAACAATGTCAATGATTAGATGATGTGAATGACAATTTGACCTAGCACTAAGAGCGATGATAGTACTAGGGTCACATTGATAAGATTTCATAGATTGATAGGTTTCCAAGGCATTACAAACCACAATAATACCTAGGATTGGAAAAATGATGATAGATTTGGGATGTTAGACCCATTCTAGGTCAATTAAGACTCATTTTGGGTGATTTTGTGTTGATTTGGTGTGATTCCAAGTTGATTTGATATGATTCTGAGTTGATTTGAAATGGTTTTGAAATGATCTACAATTGATGTGAAAGATGATATGATGATAATAGACACTATTGAGATATGATCAAGTTGGCCAAAAGATTAGAGTTAGTGGAATGAGAAAATGGTATGAGTTAGTATGAAAATGTGATGAAACCATAGACACACCATTTTTGAGCATCTACATTTTCCCCCTTTTTGGTACAATGTGATTTTGAGCATTGTGTCAAAGAACACTGATGAGAAAGCCACAACAACATGCCCTAGTAGGGGTGATATATATGGGTGCTCCCTTGAGAAATCGATTGAGATAAGAAAATGATAAGTCAATTTGTTGACAATAAGAAGAAAAAGCAATAGTATTTGACAAATCACAAATAAAAAAGTTATGGGCTTTGGAGTACAAAATGGGGGTCGATCTAGAGCCCAAGAGTATTTTCAAGGGTTACCACTCAAGATAGTAACAAAATAATGAAAATGATAGCTTAATTTTTTCACAACAAAGATAAAAATCTAGTGCAACTGGTGGATTGCAAATCAAAATTGAAACACAAAAGTTATGGCCTCTAGAGTGCAACATAGGAGCTACAGGAGTAGTTTTGGGCATCTTACTACCCCAAGTGTACCCAAAACACACCCAAGAACATAGAGTGTGAACTTGGTAAGACCAAGTGTGCTATGAGAGTACAAAGTGTTCCCTGGGTACACTTGGGAAGCCCAAGTGTGCTCTGAAAGTGCAGACTATTCCCTAGAAGGCTCTGAGGGCCAAAATCAGCTTGACTAGACTCAAAATGAATATAAACTTTGTGCGCATGCCCAAATGATCAAAATAGGTCATAACATGGGTGAAATTAGTCAAACATGGTTAAATTTGTTCAAACTTGGTCAAGCAAATGTCAAACTAGGGCTAGACCAGGTGGTAATCCATAGAAGGTTGACAGAGAGTATATGATGATATAGTAATACAGGATAAAGGAGGAAGATGATTTGGTGTATTAGAATACATGATCATGGAGGTAGATGAAGAGATTAATGATAAGAGGTGACTAGTTAAATTGATTTGAAGACTTTTTCTTTCAGAAAGTGCACTATAGTTAAAAGGAGCATTATTTTGATATGGCAAATGGAATGAAACGCATCATGACATAAAGGGCCAGAGCGCAAATGTAAACCTTTTGTGTAAACAAGTATAGTGTAGATAAAAAATGACCTTGTCCCTCTTTGAGGTATATATACATGCCCCAGACTCTGAAAGATGCATTTATTTTAACAGACAAAAAGAAAAAGATAACCATGAACCATCTCGACCACTCTCATAGATTAGTTTATATCATCGAGTGGCATAGGAACATGATTGAAGAAAAAAGAAAAAGAAAAAAGAAGTCACTCACTAAATAGTGTGATCCAACATCTATTATTGTCCATTATTTATTTCCTTTAGTGTTTTAGGTATTCAGACAGTGTTTGATAGGTTGATCATGTGATAGTTCTATTTGTGGATTTAGTTGATAGGTTCATAGTGATATGTTGGATTAATTGTTGGTTCACATTGCTCAGATAGTGTGATTGTCTTTGAAGTGCAATTTGGTCAACGAAAGTGCAAGTGTTTATGCAAAAGGGGTGATTATGTACAAGGTTTATTACAAATTTGTGATGGGTTTTGTGATTTTTTTAGGGCTTTTAAGGATATTTGATGTTTTTGTGTGACTGGTTTCTTTAGGACATTTAATGATTTTTTAGCAATTTTTTTAGGACATTTTATGATTTTTATGAATTTTTTCAGGACATTATATGATTTTTAGTGATTTTTTCAAGACATTTTATGATTTTTAAAACTTTCTCAAGATCATATTTGAATTTTTAGGATTTTTTTTAGGATCATAAAAGCATATACAAGTGTTAGCTCCAATCCGCTATGCGATAAGTCCGATGGATAAAAAGTGCTTAGAGATATGTCCGTAGTTCAAGTTCAAATTGATGCACTATGTAGGTAATATGCCCCCATACAAGACGTAGACTATGTACAGAGGCCAATGAATGAGTATGTATAGACGAGTGATGCTTGGGGAAGATAACAATAAAAATTAACCAGCTTGTGGGCCATGACAAGGGACTAGGGATGTCTTGCAATATGAAGGATATAATCAGGGAATGACAAAGTGGGGGAAAAACTAGATGGAATCCTGATAGATGGAGGAGCAACAATTGATTGCACATGGTGCCTGTTTGCCAGGTTTTCACCATGGTACTTGCCCAAAGCACCTATTTGCCAAGTTTTCACTTTTGGACAAATTTCTTCTCTTGACTCAAATTTTTGTGTCCGGATGCCTGTTTGCTAAGTTTTCATCAAGGCATTAATTTTTTCATGACTTTTTTTCACATTTTTCTTTTCTTTTTTATGACTATTTGCTATTTTTTGATATTTTTTCAGGACTTTTAGATGGAATCATGAATGTTGCTAACAAATATTGAGAAGAAATATGTTGTTGGTGCTGCTAGCTGATAATCTTTAGACCCATGACTAACCATAACTATGTAGGATTTGTTCTTAGTCTATAGCTAAGATCAAACCAATGGAAAGGCCTCAAGATATATCATTGTGTACCATATGTAAGACAATATCTACCTCTTGTGAATCAAGGCATCTAAGAATAAAAGTGTCAAAGGATTCTTTGTATGGGATGTCATTGATGATGAAATATGCAAAGGGTTATTGGATAAATATTTGATCTTGGGTGTTGGGAAAATTAGGTAGTTGGATTTGGGGATAAACAACTAGATATAAGGGAGGATTAGGAGGATTGAGACCAATGACCATCCACACAAAGGCTGATCAAGAGAGCTCAAAAAGACTTTGTGGTTTGTTGAATACTAGAACACTTATATTCATGGCATCACCTTGTTTATCTTGTACCCTTGGGAGCTACTTAGCTTTTGATTTTTCATGGTCTAATGGAACATTTTGGTTTTCACCAAGAGACCTACTTTTTAAATTTGTTTCTCTTTTCGCTTTGCAACTAGAAGATGGAGTTGGCTCCTGAAAATATACCAATGTATTCACTTAACGAGAAATTACTTCTTTATGATTACCAATTTTAATTCCTTCATAGATTTCAAAGTCTGTTGCAAGAGCATCATCATTTTCAAATCGATCAAAAATTAGTGGTCCACATTGGTCCCAATCCAATAGTTCAAGATATCTTGAGGGGATGTCATCATCAGTGTTGAATGGATTTGGTTGAAGGTATATATATGGGTATCTCATTCATGGTATAGTTAGGGTCATGCTTAGAAGCTAGAGGACTGTTGGTTTCAAGTTGGGCATCCTCAGATGCCTTTTCATCATTCAAAACATCCATAGTCTTACACATAGGTATTTTCATGCTAGGACCTATTCATAATGGTTTAAATCCAAGCCGCAAACTAGGAGGTTGTCCTTTCACAATGATAGGTTCAATTATTCCTTATTTCTAACATCTAAGACCACTATAGCCATCATAGCCTTGTTTCTACATGATAATAAACCTAGGTCCATACTTGTTAGGAGATACCAAAGTGGGTTTATGTTTTTCTTTTGCTTTGTCAATGCACATGGTAGTATTCTCATCAATAGAAGTGGTATTTTGTGTACTAATCTCTCAATGTTGTGCTTGAAATAGTTGTGATTTACCATGAGATTGGGGAGAAATTGGTGACGCCCTAATGTGGGATACTTGAGACATAAAGTATTCTCCACACCCATTGTCTTCAATCTTCATCTTTTCCTTGGCCTTAATGAGGACTATATCAGCATCCACATATTTAGTGGAATTTGTGGGTCATGCTTCATTGTTTGCTGGGACTTGTTATGTAGTAGCATCTCAGATTAGCACAAAACTAGAAAGGATCTAGATCAAATTTTTATAGGAAAAATTTAGACATTGATGATATGTAGAGGGCATTTCTTCCATAGCATGGATCCAAGGGTGTCCTAGTATCATGTTGCAGTACATTTGATATCCAGGACTTGAAATGATGTGTCTTTAGTAACTGGACCATATCTAATGGGTGATATGATGATTCCCTTGGAGAAGTGTTCACCATCATCATAGACCTTTATTGTGATTTTGCAAGAGGGATCAACATCATCCTTAGAATAACCCAAACCCTTGACAACTTTAAAGGTACAAATATTCAGCCCTGCTCCTCCATCTATTAGGACATGTCTAACCTTGGTATTATGGATAAAGACTTCAAGATGAAGGGGATCATTATGGTTGGGTCTCTCCTTAGAATATCCCAAGGGGAAAAGGTGATATGCTGTGAGGTGGATAGGTTCCCAACCATGGCCTGGAACTGGGTGACATCAATGTTATTTGGGACTACTAACTCTTTAAGGGCTTGATCCAAGATCTTCTAATGTTGGGGAGATGCACATAGTTGGTCCAAGATGGATATTTTCATAGGGGTCTTTCTGAGCTATTCAATAAGGTTGTAATCAAATGAAGTATGAGCAATAGGTCTACTAGGGGGTGTAGGTCTAGTAGGAGTAGTAGGTCTAGATGGAGCTCCAGGGAGGGTGATCTTGGTATGACATGTAGTGATAGTGCAACAAGGGTCTTCAACCTTTAAAGTGAATATGGATATGAAAAATTAGACTCATTGAAATAGGTGATGGTGTAGTCATATCCAGTGCATGTGTAATTCACAGTACCTTGTGAGTTTGAGTTTGAATTGGGAGCCTTGTCTTTGTTGTGATTACCCAAAGGATCTTTGAAAATAGTGTGATCAGAGTTGGATGCTAGTAGTGATGGATTGACTGTGATCACACCATCATCAATAAGGTCTTGTATCACATGTTTTAGCTGAAAACATGATGAGGTCTTATGTCCTTCGGTGTGGTGGTAATCACAGAATTTTTTGTCATCCCACGAAGAAGCTTTAGTTAGTGGTTTATCTTTGATTAGGGGTAATTGCAAGAAGTTGTTACTAGGTAATTATTGAAGTGCAATCTCAAGAGGTATCCCCAAAGGTGTGAATTTTCTATCTTTGTTTCTAGGATGTCTTTGAGGTCCATCCTATGTGGAAGTCTCATTTTTCTATTGTGGAGGTGGTGTTTGATTAGGAGTTTGTGAATTTGTAGGGTTTGCACCTTTCAAAGTCAATTAAGGTTGTGCTATACTAATTGGTTGTGCATCCACAATGCTATCATTGGTCACATTCTTATTTTTGGAGAAAAAATTTCCCTTGTCATTAGACGAGTTGGTATTTGTGTTTTCCTCATTTGTCTTGAGGATTCCCTTATGGATAAGAGAATCTTCAATACTAGCCCCTTTCTTCATCAGTTTGGAAATGGTGCTTGGACTCTTGATCTTGAGATCATACATTAAGTTGGGGACTAGGTTTTCAATGCATAGGTTAATTTGTTGTTCTTTAGCAATGTTTAATGAGAATTGATTGACTAAGCTTCTCCAACGTAGTAAGAATGTGATAAATGGTTCTCTTGTCTTCTATTTTGTTGAGCATAAATTAGAAAGTGTTACCTCATTCATAATGTTGAAGGTAAAGTGGGAGATGAATTTTTTCTGCTAGCTTTGACCAAGATTTGGTAGTATCAAGAAGTTTGGATTACCATTCAAGTATAAGTCCACCTAGAGAATGAGGGAACAATCTCATGAGATAGGTGGGCTCATCACTAAGTTTAGTACAAGAGGCACAAAATTCCTTGATGTGATCAATGGGGTTGCCTTTTCCTAGGTACTTTTCAAACCTTGGGTCCTCAAAGTGTTTTAGGAGTGGAGGCATATACAAAATTTTATCAAATGGATTAGGATGTAGGTCCCTTTCTGTATATAGAGCCTATTTCTTTTGGACTCCCAATGCCTCGACTTGTTTGGAAAGTTTTTTGAATTACTATAATAACTCTTCATTAGGGTTTTGCACAATAGTCTTCCCTTCAAGTCTTTTGTGTCTATGAGTAGAAAGTTTGTTGTGGGGAGAACTTCATCTACTTAGTTCTGACATTTCTGTGTTTGATGAGTCTAGTAATGTGTCACTAGGTGGTGGAGGTATGTTAGTACCTGAAAGGAAAAATGGTCCCTATTGTGATAGATGTTGGGGTACTTGTTGTGGTATTTGATGTGGTACTTATTGTGCTATTGATTGAGATTGTTGTACCATGTGTTGTTGTGCCATTTGTTCTAGTTATTGTTGAGATACCTCTGTTGGTTGCATGTGAGAGCATGTAATTGACTGTTGTTGTAGAGGTATCTGTTGAGGTTGTTGTGGCACATGCTTTTTTTGTAACAAATTTGGTTGATTCACAATTTGTTGCTTTAGGTGTCTTTGATATTTCAATTATTGTTTTAGTTGCTCTTGTTATTTAGCAAACATGACTTTTTGTTGTTGGAATTGTTATTGATATCTTGTGCGTAAGTCAAGTGGATTTATATTGGGGCGTGTTTTAGGGATGTTGGATGCTTGCACCATTTGAGGTTGTTGTTGTTGTGGTTGCTGTTGCTGTTGATATATCGAATGTGGGTTTAGTGGATTTAAATCTTTTTGTGGATTAGAGACATTGAGTCCTTGTACCACTATAGGTTGATGTTGTCATGGAAGTTGATTATGTCCTTGAGAATTGAATATCATGTTTGGGTTGTTATTTTTGTATCTTTGTGTATTAGATGTTTCTCCTTGGGGCATCATATTGACTTAACAACAAGACATGATCCTTTTGGGAATGGGTGTAATGCCAATAAGAGTTTTCCTTTGTACATCCATAGGGCTTGTTGAAATTAATGTTTTACATGTTGTATTCATAAGAGGCTCGATAACATGTGATGTCATAACATTTGGAAGAGTTAGGAGAAAAGGTGTGCTTTGTTGATTTTCCTCGAAAGGAGGTATGTTTGGCATCCCTAGAGTATAAGTCCCTTTAGGCATGTCTTGCTGTTGCATCATGTGATTGAGATCAAGTCTTAATGTCCTTTTGGGATATTTAGGAAGAGCCATGTTTCCCTTTATTGGTTGTGGTTAATCAAACAAGGGATTAATGTTGATGTGTTCAAATGTACTTTGCAGGATTTTAATGGTTGATTCTTGATAGGACCTTATAGGTGCCATTATTATGTTTGAAAACTCTAAAGGTTGTGTTCCCTTATCTAAGTCCAAATTGATCATGGGTTTTATGTTTTTGATTGTTGAATTGGTTTGATGTTTGGACTTAGGTCCCTCCAAGTTTAGATTGTATTTGACGATTTCTTGGGCTGCAAAAAGTTTAAAGTTATTTTGGAAGGTTTTGTATTGACATGACCTATCCATTTATTTGTCCATGATGTCATAATTAGTGTTAGATTCATCATTTAAGTGTATAGGACCTTGTTGTGTGTTTGATATGTTAGGGTTGACGGTACTTGTGTTAGGTTTGCTAAATTTGAAGGAGTGTGTTTGTTCATCCTTAGGTGTGGGTGGTACACTTCCACCTTTTCGTGGTATCAATACAAATATGGGTTCAAAGTTAGGACTCCATTGAACCATCTAATGTATAGGGGAAAAGTTTGAGGGAAACCTCATAGTAAGTGCGTTGTTTAGAATTTGTTGTGTCATCTCTTGATTATGGTGATCCTGCAGATACATGTTTAAGGGGTCCACAAGTAACAGTTGTGATGTGTCAATTTGGTCGTTGTCAAATGTTTGTTGGGTTTTATTGCTCTTATTTTATTTTGGATGAGGTTTTGGTTGTGTTGGGACATAAAAAAAAATGGTTGATAAATTTCTTTGGGTCTATGAGTTGATTGTGTCCTAGTGAGTGCTGGCATGATACCTAAGGATGTAGATGCAGTGGAGGAAAACATAAATGGACTCCTTGCCTCCCAAGTGCACACATAAAATACCAACCATGATTATATAGTACCAAGTGCACCCTTGGTACACTTGGGGCTATGAAGGTAACTAGTTGGGAAGTAGAAGGTATGTAGTTGGTAAACAGAGGTGTTAGGGTGACTAAAATGCAGAATGTGAATGATTTGAGTGATTTTGAGTGATTTCTAAGGTTTAGGGGTGCAATGCAAGCTATTGAAGTGTAGATTAGGGTTCTTGGATCTAAGATGAAATCCTTTATTACTAAGTACACTCTTAAACTACCAACTATGCACTAAAACTACCAATTGCACACCTGAAATCTGTAATTGGTAAAACAAGGGTGTAGTTGGTAAAATAGGTCAAAATTTGATAATTAGGATGTGGGTATGCAAGATATGAGTATTTTATGGATTTTCAAGTATTTAGGGGTGTTATGAAACCTAAGGAGGTTCCAAATGAACTAGGGTTTTGATATGAAAGGTGAAAATCTCCTAGGGAAACTATGTAAATGCAAATGTGAATGATGTTTTGGAATTTGATTAAAGGAGATGAAAATGACTATGGTATGCAAAATGATGATTAGGGTTAGACTATGGGATTAGTAATAATATTGGAAGTTGATGTGTGATAGATAGAATATGTAAGGGATGGTGTGCTAAGGTTGATAACAATTTTTGGGATATGAAAAATGAGGATAAGTAATCAAGGAGACAAGTTGGTTGATAGACAAGTTAATAGGGTTTGATATTGGAAATGATGATAGCATTTTGAACAATGCAAGATGAGGGGGATATACCACTAAGGTAAGTAAAAATGATGTTTAAGGACACTAGGAATATGAAAATGCTAATGAAAATGGTGTATACAAGGTTTTGAATTTAGGTGAAATCTTTGGAAGGTATTAACCCAAGAGTTTAACATTATGACAACAGACTTTGAATCTTGACCATAAAGAGACAAAAGTGAAAAGATCAAAATGACAAAGTCAAATCCATATTTTCATAGATATATTTTGACCAAAGAAAATGAAAAAATGACCATAGTCAAGATCCATTATCTATTAACACAATGAAATGCTCTAGGGTTTATACTTTTGTTTAGATTTTTGGCTAAATTCAAAGATTTTGGGTTCAAAATGATGTTAAATTCACTCAAAATGGTGGTTATGCTAATTAGATATACAATATGGAAATGTCCTAACATGAAAAATGAGATTTTGGGTGCAAGATGCTATTTTGGGTCATATGCAAAATGAGGACCTATGGAGGCTTCTAAATGCAATTTTAGGGTCCCAAAATGTAGTTCGGAGGCCCAAAATGGTCATTTAGGTACCCAAATATTCTCTAATAGCACATAGTTGTGCTCCAACAATACCAACTATGCCTATGGTGCACTTGGGGTTAGTTTGGGCATAGTTGGTAGTTTTATGGCGCAATTGGGAGACTAGGTTGAATGTTTGCTGATTTTGAGCTAGGTGATTGCCAAGTTGCTATAACAGAGAGCTAGGATGCTAGGGTTGATGTTATGATTGGATAGGGGATGAAAAATGAAGGTTATAACCTAAGGAATGAAGCCCTAGATGACAAAAAATAAGGTTAGGAGATGAGAAATGTAGATTAGGACATGCTAAGATAGGGGGCCTATCTAGGTACCTAAGGACATTGGTGAAGTCTCAAAATGTTATTTGGTAGTCCAAACTAGGTTCTCAGAATACCAAGTGTGCTCAGATAGTACCAACTATGCCCATTGTATAGTTGGGGCCAGTTAGAGTACAAATGGTAGTTTCAAAGAATAGTTGGAAGCTAGGCTGAAACTAAGGTGATTTTGGGGTTTTGTGGCTTCTAGATTGATGTTACAATGAGCCAAAGGGAAGAGGATAGTAATAAGAACAAAATGAAGGTTTAGAATGATTTTTAGGACACCCATAATGATTGTTAAAGTGTGTAATGTGGATGTTGGGTATGCAAAGATGCAAGATGGATGATGTAAGATACAGATTTTGGGGTTGAAATGCAAAGACTAAAGAATGCAAACTAAACCCTAATGGATGCAATATGAAAGATGAGGGATAAACAATGAGGACTAGAAGATCCAAGATGAAGCCTAGATGATGCAAGTACAAGGCTCAAACTATGGTGAATGCGAGTTGATGTTATTCAAAGATGTAACTTAAGCTATGCCAAGCACTTCTAGGGATATAGCCTTCCATGTTTTGAAAGTTTTGAAGGTTTTTTTGACCAAAGTTTAGAAAGTTTGACAAAAGGTTGTAATGTTTTAATAATGTTTGAAGTTTTGACAAGGTTTTAACAGTATCCAAGGTGTAAATTTACAAGTTGGCTTTTATCTTGATTAATGTTTTACACACATGCAAGACAATAATAGTTATTGTTTAAAGTGAAAAGACATCCCACAATCTAGGCTTTAGCACTATATCCACTGAATTCATACTTGAACCAAAGTTCAACCACACTTATCTAGACTAGACAACTTAGAATCTTGGAACCATAGGCTCCCCCTTACAATGCACTCACTTCTTGGGGCTAGAAAGATCTACTTCCTAAGGGGAATGAATTCCTAAGGGACTCTTCTCTCTACCAAGGACCACAAGAATGTAGGTTGTCTTCACAGGTATGGGTGACCCCTTGAGCTAGTAGATAGAAAGCTTTTTGGCCTCTAAAACAAAGTATTTAGTAAGGGCATTCTGTTTGGCAAGTGAATGATAAACTTCCTGATAAGGTATCCCAGCCTCGAGAACCAGGGTTTGATGCATCATAAGGGTACTTGAGGAGAGCTATCACACAACAATACTACCAACAAGGCATTAACCATGTCAAGTTCTATATAGTAGCTAGAACATTGACCTAGCTTTGGCCCATTACCACTCTGAAGTCATCCCCTAGCATACCCAATATCAGGTATCTTGGTCCAAGGTAGGCTTCTTGTAGAAGTCACACAAATTTTTCTTACACCCAAGATCCATGAATGGTGAGGCGAGAGGATACATCCACATAACTCCTAGGGTTTTAAAAACCTTAGACATGCCAAGTAGAATAGAAAAAATTCATTTTATGCACCAAACAAAGTGTTATTTAATCTAGGAAATCCACACACATGGTTTTGACAAGTACATAAGGTCTTTGACAATGTCCTGCAAATAAGAATTAGTAGTTTTTTAATGATTAGTCTTCATCCAATGGTCACCACATGCTAAAAATAGACCATTAGTAACACAAAAACATCTAATCTAAGAAACACAAACCCTAGATGTAGATTCTGAGTGAAGTATGTACTTTCTATGAACCAACTACACTCTGACAAAGTAGATTGCATCCCAGAAGGCCAAAATGACCTAGGATGCCTCCAAGTGCACTTAGATAGTGAAAGCTACACCCATGGTGCACATGGGGCCTAGAAGGGTATAGTTGGTAGTTTTTGGGTGCAATTGGGAGACCAGGTGTAGACTATGGGGAATTGGGCCTTAAATAATACCCAGAAACTAAAATTTTGAACTCTACCCTCCCAAGTGTGCTCAAATAGTGTAGATTGTACCCATGGTGTAGTTGGGGTTTAGAAGGGTGTATTTGGTGATTTATAAGTGTAGTTGGTGACTCTTAGGCCCCTAAAGTTGCCTCATAGGGATCCTAAGTGCACCCTGACAAAACATATTGCACCCTAGGATAGCAAGCTAACAAAATGCATAAAAAGAGAGCATATAACCATGTTACTAGAGCCCCTTAATTAATATAGATGTGATAAGGAAGTGTAGATAGTCATTATACCGTTCCAAGTGAGCTCGTTCCTTGCACCTACAAGCACAAACACAAGAAACCCAAATTAGTTAAGCATGTTCATGTCAGGATCACCAATTGTAGGACCAAAAAATTGGCTAATGTCTAACATACTATGAGAAAATCAAAAACCCAACAAACATACATTGACACCCTCTAGTCTACCATGAAAGCCAAATAAACAAAGAAAGAAACACAATGTTAAAAACCCCCTCTTTCATTTGTAGCTCCCATGTCCTTTCTTCTCCATGTGATATAGATCCAATTTCTTATAGTGCACACAATTTGGAAGCAAAGCCTATGGTAATGATAATGCTATGAGAATACTAGAAGATTTGATTTAAGCTTGAGAGATAGAGAAAAATAATAAGAACCTAGGGAATTGAAGGACTTCAAACTTAGGGGTTGGAAATGAGAGGTAGAATGCTCATTTTATAATCAACACAAAAGATGAGAGAATTGGATTTGTCACCTTGGATATGTGACTTGGTAAGAGATTACTTTGAGAATCCATGACACATATGACACAAGATGCCAAATGTAGGATTGTATGATGCTCTAGAGGTCAAATGTGGCTATAAATAAAAGAGGATCTATGATGCATCATAGGACACCTCAAACCCCCTTAAAGCCAAGAATCTATGACAATGGAAGCCAAATATGGATGTGTGTAAGAGAACAAGAATATATGGATTATGACATATCTTATCCAAGTGCATGTTGTGTCATGCCTATGTTTCACGATGATGTCAATATCATGTGGAGTATTTAAATTAAAAAACCATTATTCCATGCAAATAGAAATTAGTAAGAATATGGAATTAATGGCGGAGAATATGACTTAGGAAATTAAGAATTTCCAAAGAAACAAAGAAAGCAACACAATGTTTAAAACCCCCTCTTTCATTTGTAGCTCCCATGTCCTTCTTTCTTCTCAATGTGATATAGCTCCAATTGCTTATAGTGCACACAATTTTGAAGCAAAGCCTATGGTAATGATAATGCTATGGGAATACTAGAAGATGTGATTTAATCTTGAGAGATAGAGAAAATGACTAAGAACCTAGGGACTTGAAGGACTTCAAACTTAGGGGCTCAAGGACTAGAAATGAGAGGAAGAATGCTCATTTTATAATTAATTTGCAAGATGAGAGCATTGGAATTATCACCTTGGATATGTGACTTGGCAAGAGATTGCTTTGAGAATCCATGAAAATATGACACAAGAGGATACATGTATGATGCTTTGGAAGTCAAACATGGCTATAAATGGAAGAGGATCTATGATGTGTCATATGACACGTCAAACCCACTTAAAGCCAAGAATCTATGACAATGGAAGCCAAATATGGATGTGCATAAGAGAATAAGAATATATGGATTATGACATATCTTAGCCAAGTGTAAATGGAGAATCCATGATGTGTCCTGCCCATGTGGAACATTTGAATTAAAAACCCATTATTTCACATAAATAGAATTAAATGGTGGAAAATAATACTTAGGAAATTAAGAATTCCCATAGTTTGTGAATGATAAATCAATCAATTAATAAAATTAATTAATTGAGGATGGTAGTTAGGAAGAACAATTAATAAAATGACATAGGATTAAATTATGGCTTATTTAATCCTATAGAGAAAATTAGTAGATAATTAGCCACTTTGATTAAATAAATGTGATAGTATCCTTTGATGAAATGTGATGATAATGGAGATTGAATAGGATGATGATGGATAGACTAAAGCTATGGTCAAATTAATTTATTGATTGAAATTGATAACATGCCAAGGACACATGACATGAGTTAAAGATGTGCAACATTTAACTAACATCGTAAAATGCTATAGGATCAAGATTGGTTGATAGGGTTGATCATAATAACATTGACGAACATTATTAATGTTATTAAATGTTTGATAATACCATGATATGAAACTAAGAGAATCAACAATGTCAAAGATTAGATGATGTGAATGATAGTTTGACCTAGCACTATGAGCCATGACAATACTAAAGTCAAATTGATAAGATTTGATAGATTGATATGTTTCAAAGGCACTAAAACCTACAATAATGCCTAGGTTTGGACAAATTATGATTAGGTTGGGATGTTTGACACATTTTGGGTTGATTAAGATTGGTTTTAGGTGATTCTAGGTTGATTTGGGGTGATTCTAAGTTGATTTGATATGATTCCAAGTTGATTTGAAATGGTTTCAAAATGATCTGCAATTGATGTGAAAGAGGATACAAATGATAATAGACATTGTTGAGATATGATCAAGTTTGCCAAAAGATCAAAGTTAGTGGAATGAGAAAATGGGATGAGTTAATATTAAAATGTGATGAAATCATAGACACAAACCACTTTTGAGCATCTACACAACCAAGTGAACCAAAAATAAAATCTGAAAGATCGGTGGAAGTAGTGACCACTAAGACAAAAAGGGTCAAGCAACAAGCCACCAGACCAAGAAAGAGATAGAAAAGATTGTTGAAAATCGCTGAGTCTAGTGATGAAGAGGAAGAAGAACAAGAGGTTAAATAAGTAGAGAAGGTGACAACATCAAAGAAATCAACAGGAAATGCTCGACAACCCTAGAAGCCAAAAATATAAAATATTAACACATCTATTGCTAATAAAGGTAACTCTGTTTAGATGAACAAATTATATGATTTGTATAATAGTTTTGAGAAGTATCAGATTGATATCTACACTGTGATATATATTATAGGAAATAATCTAAAATTGAAGGATATTGAGAGCTTAGTGAATTAAAAATTCTATGAAAGACTCATAGAAAAGAAGGTTCAACAAGAGGAGAAGATCTAGAACTTCGAAAGTCTATGCTAAGAACTATTTGCAAGATTGATGATGAAGAAGAAACTAAAAGATTATTGAATAATCTTATACCATATTTGAGAAATAAAGTGAGACCATTCATATTTATGGTTGGTAAAAAAGATAAATTAAGAAGTGAGATTGTGACAACTATCAGTCATATGTTGACAGAATCTAAGGCAACATCTCCTCCAACACCTAGAACCTCGAAAGTGTCAATGAGCAGTGACACTATGCAAATAGATTAGACCAATGTTACCATTAAAATTGATGATACTAATCCATTTGAAGGTTCCAAATTGAATAAACCTAATACCAAGGATGTTGAACAAAAACTGAGGCAAATTAAAGAAGAAAAGAGGTTACTTGAAGAAGAAAAGAAGAAAATAGAAGAGGCTAAGCATAAATTGCTAGAGGATGAGAAGAGAAGAAAGGAAGAGGAAAATAAAAGAATAGAAAAAGAAGAAATGAGAAAGAAAATAGAGGAAGATAAGAAGAAGATACTGGAAGAAGAAGAGAAGAGAGAAAATAAAAGGAAAGAAAAAGAAAAGAAAGAAGAAGAAGAGAGAAGATTAAAAGAGGTAGCTAAGAAACAAAGGGAGGATGACACTAAACCTTCTAGTTCATCTACTCCACTTTCACTTTCTAGATTAGCATCTAATGATGATGACCAAATAGATTTGATCTCATCCCTATCAAAGCTTATATAGAAAAATAAGACAGTGAAGAGCTTACAGAAAACCTTGATAGAGGTTACTAATAGAGTGCACAATACTTTAGCAGTGCAACAAACAAACTTAGATCCTAAATAGAGGGCACAAGTAGTGCTAATCTCATTCGATGAAGAATTTAATAACTTATTAAGTGTTGTAGAAGAAAAGGCATAGATTTTACATGATGCTAATTTGTTTAGCACTATTTGCCAAAACAGTAAGAATGATTTGATAAGTCTTGATACTTGTATCAAGTAACTTTGAAAATGTCAACAGGATGGAAAAATATTGTACATCAAGTGTACTTTATCATACAAACTAACTAAGAACATTGATAGTTAGATAGAAGAAAAGATGAGTGAGCTAGAAGCTCTATTTAGCTAGATCCAATTTTCATCTTGTAAGATTGATAATTTTGAAGAACAAGTGGCTAGTATTCATAGCGATATTATAAAACTAGAACTTTGGAAGGAACAAGTTTTGAAGAGTGCTTGGCCAAAGAAAGGGATCAAAATCCTACATAAATGGACTACTCAACCCAAGATTGGACATCTCAAGTGGTTCTTATCCAACTCATTTGAACTCATTTAATTTATCAACTAGGGATGTAAACTTGAAATGGTGTTTGCAAAATATATGCTTCAAACTTATCTCAAATTTACAAACTACTCTATAGAAATTCAAGTGCTTAAACTACACAAAATTTATGCTAAACTAAGAACCAAATCTAATTTAATAAATCATGAAAATATAGCTAAGAATTACTTTAACTACGTATGTTGCAGGAATAGTCCGCTAATTCTATTATCAATGGCTGCAAGAACAACAAAGTCTACTTGGGTTCTACAAACTGAATATAAATACTATGCTAACTAATTAGTTCACTCCCTCTGTGGGCCCCCATAGAGAAGTGAAGTATAATAAATTAGAGATGAAAAATTGAAATGATCTTTTTATTCAAAACAATAAAATGTACATACTAATGAACAACAAGATTATATTCAGTCCTTAAAAACTTAGCAACTTCTTCTTTCTATTGAAAAATGACTAACTAAAACCTAGCACCTTTGGAACATAGACTTCCAGTTATTTAAAACATAAAATAGGAATAGAATTCCTAGATTCAAGACTCATCAACTACTGAAACAAATGATGGAATTGATTATTACAGTAGGTGCATTAATTTTAGCACCAAATAGAAGAGTAATTTAGGAGCTCACAACTCCTGAATTTCCTCTACTCAAGGCTGGTCTATTAATACAAGCAACCACTTTGACTCTTGCTTGGTTGAGTTTACTTTTCTTTTATATCTACAAAATATTAGCACCTTAAAAAAAATAACATACATTAAGACTTATTCAAAACATGTTATCTAAATTAGTTTATCCTATGTCACATTACTGCAGGAGAACTACCCAACCTAGCTATGGAAGAAAAAGCATCATTCTCACTATTTTGTAATTAAATGACATATCTTTTCATAGCATATTCATTTTGATCCTAAAAAGTGATTATGCACACATTTGTTTGAAATCATCATAAAAATCACGTTCTTGAACAACAAAGTCTTTAGAAAATTTGCAAATTAAACTAAGAATGAAATGACAAAATAGACCATATTTTGGTCTCATCAAAGAGGATATTAGATTTCAGATAGTCTATTGCTATGAAAGTATCTTTTATTGAGAAATAGTTGGAAGAATGCGTTAAGGCCAAGGAAACCTATTCAAACTTTCTGTATTTTGATCTCAATGTAGTTGAGATTGCATCATATGCTTTATGAGAAATTCTTACCTTAGCTGAATCCACCAAAGAGACATGGACTAAAGGTATGAACAGTCTAAAGGAAAACTTTGATGATTACATGAAGATCATATCAACTTAAGGAAGGACAACATTTTTGGACAGTTTCTAACATTTTGACCTTTGTCATTGATGTCAGAGGGGGAGTAGTTGCAGAAAATTAGAAAGTACTTGAATTTTCAAAGGGGGAGAATATTGTAAGTACATAATGTGAAACATATTATAAGGGGGAGCATATGTAAAGATGGAAAAATTGTAATAGATGTAATGTAATGTGTTGTGTATTTTGTTTTGTTAAGTTTTTTTCACAACCAATTTTCCTTATTTTGTTGCCAACAATGCCAAAGGGGGATATTGTTAATAATTGGCTAATAGAGATATGTAATTATTGTTATTTATGGCAACACATGATGTACATTCTTACAGGAAACTTGGGAAATAAAGAGGCTTAGCTTTTAGTAATTAAAAAAATGGTCTAAGTATAGAATTTGGTATATAGCAGTGTATTGTTTTATTTATAACTTGTTGCTGATGTCATATTATGACTAGAAAATTTAGATGGAGATAGTATACATGTTGGTGATGATGTTTATAACCTCAAAAGCTAGTATGGACTATATGGAATAGTGATATTCATATTTTGATGAAACAAGACAACAAAATTAAAGGAAATAATTATTTTGTTTACAAATTAATTACTTGTCCAATTAGGGCTAGCATCCTAGATGTTTACTCTAAGTTGAAAAAGTTGATTGTGATCTTAGCTGACCAAATTTTGTTGTTGTTGTAAAGGCATGGTATTTATGTAAAGGACATTTTGTGATAAGAAGTGGGATTTTGTGATGTAAGTCGTGTGAATATTGTGATGTGTGAACTTACTATGAAAGAGATATATGTGAAGTTTTTTACAATCTATTTTGTGATCTAAGATCAAGTTCAAGATCAAAGATCAATCAAGGAAGAAGATATAGTACTTATACTTAGTCTTATTACTTCTTTGGGTAGTGAGCTCTTCTTGTAATTAGAAGTGCATGTTTGGGTAGTGGGCTCATCTTGCATCTACTGTGTTGGAAATGATTGAAAAGATCATGAATAAAGAGAAATGGAATTGGAAAAGAACATTTCAATCATTTTTTTGTCATTGATGTCAAACCTTATACTTGTAGGAATGATAATTTCTTAAGTGATCCAAATACTATCAATTGATTGATTGACAAGGAGGTGGCTATCAATAAGATGTAACTCGAGTACCTAGAGAAAGGTTGAAGTTATGATGTTGTAATGAAGTATAAGGATCAACAAAGCCATTGATGAAATAGTGCATTGATGACATACTCTAAGACACATAGGATGGACACACTGAGACACATGATGTAAGGATTAACTAAGTTCTAGTTAGTGCTGAATAGATTCTCAATTGAAGCCAAGCAAGTTCAACTTTAGTGTGTGCTGAGCGAAGATCAAGTGCCGAGCAGTCTTCAGGTGCTGAGCAAGATACAAGTGCTGAGTGAAGATATAGGTGCTGAGCAAGATTTAGGTGCCGAGCACCAGTAAATAATATTAAGAAGCTGAGTAACACAGAAGGTGTCGAGCACCAATAAATAACATTAAGAAGCTGAGTAACACAAAAGGTGCTGAGCATCAGTAAACCAATGATGCTGAGTTGCTGCATTATTTTGAAAAGTTGAAGATTCACCGACATGGTAGTTATCTAGAATTTTGTGAACCTGATAGAAGATAAGAATGATGAGCTAGTGACATAGAACACTATGTAATTTTTTTTTGGCAAATGCTAATGGATTTATCATGAAGTTTCTAGATAGAAACAAGATATGGGACAGATACATTGTATCCTACCTAATCCATTGAAATCCTAAAGTTGGAGAGGAAGATTTGAGCAAGAAATCGAGAACAAAACTTCTTTATAAGGAGTTATAGGTCAGAGATCAAGTGTGCATGCATAAGAGGGAGTTGGTCATAAGTGTGATCATGCGAAGAAGGCAAGAGGAGTAAGAATAGAGTATCAAGACTCTGAGTTGATGAAGCAACCATAGAGTGCTTTGGCATAACGAGTGGAAGAACTCAAGGAGATAGATCTTGAAGGGTGAAGAAGCTGTCAGCACTACAAAGGAGGAAAGCCAAGGAAAGAAAGGAACTAAAGAAGTGATCTAAAATGTGCACAGTTAGGGTTGCAATCTGTATTAGGTCAAAACCCCTCTAATACTTTCTTACCATTGTATTAGATATTGAAATCCTACATTGCTAGGTTAGCTTAATAGCTAGGTTGATAAGCCTCAGGAAAAGGATAGAAGATCCCTAGGAGAAGGATAAGAGATCCTCAGGAGGAGGCTAGGAGATCCTTAGAGAGGGATGAAAGATTCTTTTGAGAAGGTGACTGTAAATCCCATGGACTTGGGTGAGCCTAACAACTCTATGTAAATCCTTTAACAGGGTGACATTCCAAGTTGAATATTCTTAAATCCTTTAACAAGGTCACATTTAACAATGTGTTGTAGCCTTTAATAGAGTAGGCCTTTAACAGGGTAGACCATCAAAAGTGGTTGAAATCAATTGTGCAATTATTTTGTGGGTATCATCCCCACTCCAGTTTTACCTTCTTATTCTTGTAGGGTTTCTGGGTTATCAAACCCTTAGTGCTATGGTATGATGGATGTTTACTTTTCATGATTGTTTAATGTTTAATTGCATGCATGATAATTTTAGTTATGTGACACTAAGGATTTGTAGAAAAAAGTTTTGTTGGACATCATTGTACCTTGGATAACTGATTCACGCCCCCCTCTCAGCTATTCTAAAGAATTCTAACATACTATACTACAAATCCTAATAGATTTGGCACAACTCCTGATAGGGTTGGAATCTCCTCATAGGGATTCAAAGTCTCCTAATAGGGACTCCCTATACTGATTTTTCTCATTGACTCCTAACAGGGTCCATCCTCTAATAAGGAACTTATATATTAGTATATTATCTGGTGGGTATCATCCCCACTGGGGTTTTCCCTTGGCTAGGGTTTCCCTAGTCAACAAAATATGGTGTTTTGAGTTATCTTTGTACATTGTTAATGTTACTCTTTAACATTACTTTATTGCTTTGTTATGAATAGTTTAAAGCAAGAAATAATATATAATTGGTGACTAAAGTTTGTAGATTACTGATTCACTCCCTATTTCTAACAAGCCCTACCATAGTTGTTACCAAACTTATCCTTGACAGAGAGGAAACAACTTTTAACATTAGTAAATGGATATATAAAGAGCCACCTCCAAATAGTGAAGAACTTCTTGATCACTTCAAACAAAAATAACCATGGTCACATTATCTTTCTATCAAGCAATGAGATTATGAAGGAGGTCATCTAGACTATCATGAGTCAGGCATTAAGAAATCTATGGAAGAATAAAAAGAAAAGAAAAAAGGAAGGCTTAGGTTACAAACTCCCCATAACTAGGGGCACCATGAAAGAGGACCATGCCTTCATAAACATCCATAACAGTCTAGATGAGGTTGAAGACATTCTTTAGGATGTAGAAAAGAAAGCCTATGATGATATCTTCCTTGATGAAATTATCCTAGGAGTCTCTATGCTCTTCCAATTATCCCTAAATCTTATAGACTTACCACTCGCTCACCTTGAACTCATTGATTGGGACTAACCAAGTGTTGTCTAGGATGATGAATTCTCCACAAAGAATGCAATCCTTAGATTCATGTGAGTAGAAACATCACATAAAAAGCCACCACCATAATTAGCATATGTCTACAAGTTGGATCCATAAGGTTACATTAGGGAGTAGGAAATCTACAGTCACAAAATGAAACTGAAAAATGAAACTAAAAAGCAAAAAAGAAAAGAAAATACATCATTTGGTGAAAACTCCTTAGGAGCACCATTAAATGACTCCAAAAATGAAAAGAAAATAAATAACACATCCAACAGTGAAAACCTTTTTGAGGCACCTGAGGATGGAGATTTCATCCTTCCCCCATAGGATCACAGGCCCACAATATCATCAGTCTTGATGAAAGAAACTAGAGTGGTCAATATTAGTCTAACTGAGGTACCAAAGATCACATACATTGCATCATCTCTACCACTTAAATAGGAAAAAATTCTTATTTAAGTCCTTCGTGAAAATGTTGGCCACTTTGCATGGTCCTATCAAGACATGTCGGGATTAGACCCCAAGTTAGTAATGCACCATTTGGCCATGGATCCAAAGGCTAAAATTGTTATGCAAAAACTTCTTAAGATGCATCCCAAAGTCTACTATAGGTGAAGATCATTTTCTCAATTGATTATTCAAAAGGGATCTCCAACATCGTACCCATCATGAGGCCTTCTAGTGATATTAGGATTTTCATAGACTTCAGATATCTCAACAAAGCTTGCCCAAATGATGATTTCCCATTGCCAAACATAGACATGATTATTAATCTCACCATAGGCCATGAGCTCTTGTCACTCATGGATGGTTTCTTTAGATACAATCAGATTCAGATAGAAGAGGTCTATCAGCATAAGACAATCTTTACCACCCCTTGTGAAACATTTTGTTATAACATAATGTCATTCAGATTAAAGAATGTCAGAGCAACATATTGACATGCCATGAGGGTCATCTTCCATGATATAATCCATGAAACTCTTGAGGATTATGTGGATATTATTCTAGTCAAATCTCTTAATTCCCTTGACTACTTATCTCATCTCAAGAAAGTGTTTGATCAGTTGGCTAAGTACCATCTCATACTCAACCCCAAGAAATGTTTCTTCGATGTTACATCAAGAAAGATCCTAGGATTCATTGTATCATGGCATGGTATTGAGATTGACCCTAAAAAAGTCAAGGTCACAATGGATATGGCTCCTCTTAAGATGCTCATACAACTTTTCTCTCTCTAAGGGAAACTAAAATCAGTCAAAAGATTCATCTCCTAGCTCATTGATAATTAACCATTTACATAGTTATTCAAAAAGGATCAAATTTTTTGATGGGACCCTATTTTCCAATGCAACTTTGAACTGATCAAGTAATACTTCGCTAATCCACTTATCTTGGTTACTCCAGTAGTAGGATGCCCACTCATATTATACATTACAGCTACCCCAACAACACTAGGTGCTCTTCTAGCACAACTTGATGATGAAGGAAAGGAGATGGCTATTTACTACATATGTTGTACTCTAGTCAAGTATGAGCTCAATTACACACCAAGGGAAAATGTTTTCTTAGTTATGGTCTTTGTGACTCAGAAGCTACATCATTATATGTTAAGCCACATTGTGCAACTAATATCCAAGATTGATCCATTAAAATATATGTTGGCATGCATAGTACTTATAGGGCATTTGGCTAAATGGGTCATGCTTCTTAGTGAATTTGACATCCAATATGTCAACATAAAATCTATCAAAGGTCAAGCTAAAGAATATCACTTGGCCAATGCACCCTTGGTTGTGGATCACCCTCTCATTATAGAGTTCCCAGATGAACACCTCTACTTGATAGAGGAACAACCATCTTGGAAGTTATACTTTGATGGCTCTTACATGTACCATGGCTCTGGAGCCAACATACTCTTGGTCACCCCTCAAGGTGATTACATTCCTAAATCTTTTAAACTCCAATTCTAGTGTACCGACAACATCTCAAAGTATGAGGCCCTTATTGCAAGGCTCAAAATAGCAGTTGAATGGAACATCAAAAAGTTACATCTCTTCGAAGATTCACAACTTATTATCCAGCAAGTTTTGAATGAATATAAAACTAAAGACAACAAGCTTCAACCTTAAAAAGGATTCATAGATTAGTTAAAGCAACACTTTACTAAAATTTAATTCACACAAATACCTAGATTACAAAATAAGGTAGCAAATGCCATGGCTAATATTGGTTCACTTTTGTAGATCCCTTGGGAGGCTACATTGTATAAATTCTTAGTTGAGAAGCTACACAGGCCTATACATGAAAATAATGAATCAACATGGGTATGCATCTTGGTTGGTCCCTAATTCCTATGGTACCACAAAATTCATTCTTACCTACTAAATGGTATCATATCTTCCCATCTAACATGAACCTAATGCTAGAACCTTATTCATAGAGCATCCCATTACATTATCATAGCTCAAACCCTATATCATTGTGGCTATAATGAAACTCTCTTTTAATGTTTAGAACAAAATGAGGCTACAATGGCTCTCAAAGAGGTACATGCTAGACTTTGTGGTGCTCACACAAGCAGAATAGTTCTAGCTAAGAAGATACTTTGGGTTGGATATTATTGGCCTACTCTAGAGCATGATGCATGTGACTTTGTCAAAAGGTGTCTACCTTGTCAGCAACATGCCAATCTAATCTGGGCTCTAGCTCAAGATCATCAACCTATTACATCACCATGGCCATTCACATGTTGGGGCTTTGATCTTGTTGGTGTTATAGCACCTCTCTCTTTAGAGGGATATAAGTGGATAATCACTACCACTAATTATTTCACTAAGTGGATAGAAGTAGTCCCACTTACCACTACCATAGGAGTTCAAGTGTCCAAATTTATCCTCTATCATACCATATGTCACTTTGGCATCCCAAATACCATTTTCACTGACCATGGAGGTAACTTTGAAAACCTCAATATGGAAGAATTGTGCACCTCCCTTCATATCCATCACCATTTTTCTAGCTCATACTTCCCACAAGGTAATGGTTAGGTAGAGGTAACTAATAAAACCCTACTCAAAATTCTAAAGAAAGTTGTCAATGATTTTGGCTACAATTGGCATTTACAAATCAATCCAGCCCTATGGGCCTACTAGACCTTGTTCTATACGTCAATAGGCACAACTCCATACTCCCTAGCTTATGGTGTTGAAGTAGTATCAACTATTGAGGTTGAACTCCCATCCCTGCACATTTCTTTGTGGAGATAGATATCAAATGGGGATTACAAAGTCTCTAGACTCACCTAGCTAGATCTACTTGATGAAAAAAGGCAACAGATCATGACCATCTCACAGTCTATCAGAATCACCTCAAGTGCAACTTCAACAGAAAGGTCCATCCACACCAATTTTAGGAATGACACATGGTTCTCAAAGAAAACATGAAGGTCAAAACTAACTGGGAAAAGAAATGCAAGTCCTAGCCCACATGGCTTGGTCCTTACATGGTCACAACATCTTTTAGCTCAAGGGTTTATCAACTATCTACACTTGAAGGTGAAGTCTTGAATGATCCCACCAACATCATTCACCTCAAGAAATTCTATGCCTTAGATCCTTAGTGTATCCTACTACCTTAGATATAAAAAAAGTAAAGAAAAATAAGCATCCAAATGGTGAAAACTTGGAAATTCAAGCACCTTGGATAGGTACCTTGGTGAAAACCTAGCAAATAGGTGCAATTACACTTAGCCTATTCATTATCTATCAATGACCTACATCTCCCCCATCACCCCTCCACATCTCAGCAACCATCTTGCCATTTCCAAAAGGTGTTCCAAGAGTTTCATTCCCACACTCCCACAACTCATGACATATTCTCATTATCCCTTAGCTTGGAAAACCCATTAGGATAGTGTATTTTACCATGGCTTGTACTTCTATCCCATTCCTATGTCTTACCGCATGTATCATATTGGTTGTATCTTATCCTTTGTACCATGCCCATGTATCATACCCCTATAACAATAATACTACTATATGTATTGTACCCTTTTAACAATAACAATAATGTATGTATCATGCTACCTCCTAATCTTGAACTTTTCCCTGTCATATAAAAACTTGCTACAATATTTTACCATCATTTCTAAATCATCCACATTTTGTATAATCCCACTTGTACATTTTCAAATCCTATAGCAAAACCTCACATCACTAGCAGGTTGTCTATAGAAAGTTATAGTTTCCAATTGTTTCATAGCCCCAAATACTACCGATAGGTTCTTACAGGATGCATCCTTCCTCATACCTAATATTGGCTTGTCAGTATCTAATTGTGATGATCTCTTTGGAAAATGGTTACCCTTTTCATAGATCTATTCTTTCTTCTAATATTGGGTTTTTTGTATTTTCTTTGAATGGATCTTTTCCAAGTGATTTAGTTGTTCCCTCCTCATGGTCACCATAATATTTTATATCATGGTGTGCTTTGACTTGGGCAATTCGAAAGCAAGATTTTGATCAAGGTCTTTTTCTACTTGTGAGTCACTTAGATATGACCCTTGCATATTCCAAACATGTTTTAATTTGTGATCACATGATGTAGTTGGGAAATATCATTTTCTTGTGGATAACCTAGCATCATTTCCATGCTAGTTTCTCTGGGACTCATGTGTGATGGTTGGGCAATCCTTGTGTGCTTGTTCAAGTCAGTCCTATGTAATATCGGGGGACAGGCCTTGATGTTCTTAGTAACCTTGGCATATCCTTAATATTCCTATATCAAATAAAGTTCTCACACTACATGGTGGTACTTCTTTATGAAGTACCACATCCTTAAGCTTCAAGCGTATCCCCTCACCCTCACCATTTTGACTAATACTGAAAATTACTTATTCATACCACTTTTTCATGCATCTATACTAGCCACATCCTACACATTATCCTCCTACCCTATACATCAATCCTCTTTACACCTCATTTCTTCACAAGCTCCTATTTACCATGTTATTACCTCTCCATGTCATCCCAATCCCCTACCCAATTCCATCTCCCTAAGTCCCATACAAATGTTGTGTTTAAAGTTGTGCATATTGTTTTTGCCTCCAGACCAAGGTTATGATTGATCAGTGATATGCTGCACCACCTTCCTACAAACCACATATGTTTCCCTATTACTCTTCTTTCCTTTCCTATCATGACTGCTCACCTCCCCTTGCATTCCCCTAACCTCTTCTCCTATTTGTCCTTATCATTTTCCTCATCTTAATTCTTTACATTGCTCATTTTTTTTTACTATCCTAATCTTTATGATACATTTTTTGGGTCCTCCTTGAGCTATCACGACTTTGGATCCCTCCTTTATTAGAATCTCTTGATTCACTTTCTTTATCCTGAACATTAAGTTCATCTTCATCATCATAAACTTACGAATCATAAACCCTAGGCTAAGGTTTCACCATCATAGATTGTGTTCATTTATCATGTTCACCATCATAGATTTAGTCCATTTATCATGTTCACCATCATAGATTGAGTTTATTTATCATGTTCACCACCATAGATTGAGTCCATTTATCATGTTCACCATCATAGATTGAGTTCATTTATCATGTTCACTCTCATAGATTGAGTTCATTTATCATGCTCACCCTCATAGTTTATGTTCATTTATCATGTTTCACCATCATAGTTTATGTTCATTTATCATGGTCATCATCATAGTTTATGTTCATTTATCATGTCCATCATCATAGTTTATGTTCCTTTACCATTCCCATTGTCATGGACTTAAGTTCATTTATCATGTGTTATCATCATAGACTTAAGTTCATTAATCACATTTCATCATCATAGTTCAAGTTCATTTAATCATGTTCCATTATCATAATCTTTACCTCATTTTATCATGTTTCATCATCATAGTCTAAAATTTATTCTATCACATTTCATCATCATTGTTTGGAATTCATTTTATCACATTTCATTATCATAGTTCAAAGTTCATTTATCATGTTTCATCATCATAGTTTGAATTCAATTTATCACATTTCACCATCATCATTTGATTTCATTTTATCATGTTTTATCATCATAGTTGGAGTTCATTTTATCATGTTTTATCATCATATTTTGCATTCCTTTTATCATATTCATTATCATAGTTTGAGTCCCATTTTATCATATTTCATCATCATAATTTACAATCACTTCTTTTGTTTCATCATCCTAGTTTATACTTATTATATTATTATTATTATTATCATTTAAAAGTCCATTCACTTTATCTTTCTCATCCTAAAGTTGAAACACATTACATCCATCATCATATCTTAGGTTCATTTCCACTTATTTTTAGCTATCATAAACATCATCATAAAATATTTCCTAAAACTCATCATAGAGCACATCACATCTCGCATAAAACCATGTCAGTCTCTCTTCTATATCTAACCACATGCCTCTCATACAAACATAAACATAATAAACAAATCATGACATAGAAAATCTGTACAACCATATCCCACCCAAAAGAATGATCATATCTATATATCAGACCAAAAAAGAATAAAGAATAAATCTTCCATCCCTACAGAAATACCAAAGCCCATCATAGTCCACATATCTAGTATCCATTTAATACAAAGGCCCATATCAATACATTAGCTCTGTGGCCATAAAAATACATCCAACGATACATCCAAAAGAATACTATGAAAAATGTGGCATATCACTAATCCTCCTTGTCCATTGCCTTCTCACCATGAGACTCATAGGTGCCTCTCTCTACATCCAACACTGATATGGTTGGAGGTCGTAGCCTCATCTATCCCCCTCTAGTACTCGAGCTCTCTACCTCATCCCTCCTCCCTCTAACCCCACTATCTCACCTATGGCTTTGCCTGTCCTATGGCTCTACCCTGTGCACTAAGACCCAGTAGTCCTCTATGAGCCCCTAGTGCTCCATCCACTCTCTCCCCCTCCCTATATGCCTGTATGGGTCCCAACTATACCTGACCATGTCGACCATCTATAATGCTCTATCTACTTAGTTAACACTATTGTATGATATCTTCTGTGATAGAATCCTACTCTCTCCCTCAAATCCTCCACCTCCCCCTACAACCTCCTCAACTCCTCTAATCCTTCACCTATAGCCACCTGTGTCCTCAAGGTCACCACCTCCACCACCAATCTATCCCTCTCCTCCTAGATGGTGTCCATCCTCCCCTACAAAATTTGTCTCTCTAAGGCCACCACCTCCGATCTCCCCTCCAAACACCCGACCTCCACCTGTGAAATCCCCAACTCTACTCCTACTCTATCTGCCTATCCCTATGCCACATCACACTCATGCTTAAATTGATCTCACTCTATCTTGAACTAATCCATCTCCTACTATGTATCCTATTGTAGCTAGCTAGTCACCTCGTGTGTTTGCTACAAGGATGCATACCTACTAGCCAATCCACCATCCCCTCTCCCTGATGATGCACCACCTACATCCCCCCTTCACCTCCCCCTCCACCTACTAGCCCACGTGGCCCTTGTTCACCATCCTCCTATGGTATCCTCTCCTTTTTTAGCCTATCCTATCCCCTCTCAGGCTATGGCCTCACATCCTCCTATCTCTCCTCCCGTACAACCCACCATCTCTGCCTTAGTGGCGCCTCCTCCTATACTACTGATGTTGCCCACTGTTGTAACCCCCTGGAAACATATCTCCCCTACCTTACTACTCAGGTAATCTCTCTTGTGACCACTACTACTCTTGTGACCTACACTTGACCTACTAGCCCAAGGCACTAAAACCATCTCAACACTACTAAGTCAAGCTTGCATGCACGATACCCCCAAACTAATCCCAATCCTATGGTGTCGGGTCTTTCCATGCTTGTAACAATCTCTCCCTCTAAAGTGCAAGCCCAAAAATAGTGTCTGGCTCTCATGTCATGCACTGATACTTGTTTAGCTTCCCTGGGAAAACCTATGGCCATTTGAACTATCAAAGGGCCCTATCTAGTTGGTACTACTCTGTGATTTACTCCCACTACCCAAAAATAAAATAGAGTGAAATAGTGTATGAAAAATGCTACCTCTCTTCTACCCACAACTCGAGACCCATATATGGCCTGACCCATTTATGGCCTCCATGTAATAACCTAAATATTATACATCTAGACTCACAAGTAGTCCACCTCCTCTATATGATGGTACATAAGTAGATCATCCCAGTTGTACAAAACCTACTCCTTTTCTTGCCTCTCCCTCTACTCAATTGGCCTAAATGCCACAATATGATCCCAAGCCCACACTTGTAACAATTTAGGGAACCCCACACTTGTGAGGCCTCGCCCCGACCCATCGTGGCATAGTGATACATTACCCTTATTTTGTTATTCACGACTCGAGATGTCGAGACATTATCTGATGCTTGGAACATATTTTATTATTTCATGTTGTGTGATGTTATTTCTAGATATATTTGATGATTGTCATTTAATGTTTATGTATATGTATGTTGACGAAATCAGTAGATGTAGGATTGAGATGTGATTTAAGATATTTCAAATGGTTAAGAATTATAAAGGATGAAGAAACTTTATTGATGTATGTTTTAAATTATGAAAATTTCTGATACATATACGTTTATATACATGTGATTTTATGGGACTACTGATGGGTGCAATGAGTGTGCAGATATTTAGCCGAGGAACCCTACAGAGGAACAAAACTGATCTCCATGTGCTAAAATTTGGAAACCCTATTGTTCGTAATTGTGTTCTTTCAGTGTTGCTTGACACTCGTAAAATGTTTATGTGCTTAATTTGCTAGTTAGAGTTGTTAGATGGACCTATTTTATTTCTAAATTTTATTTTGTCTCTAACCTCTTCCCTAAGGCTTTAAAACATGTTTTTTTTCTAACCTATGGGTGTGGGTATGGGTTAGGGGTCTTTTCCAACCCCTAAGCCCCTAGCTTTGACTTTTGAGGGCACTCAAAAAGTCCCTTTTTGCCTTTGTGCGAAAATTGCAAGTAGTTGTCATGAGTTGTCTTACCCCACCTCCTTTTAGGGTTTAACCATGGTGTAGGTTGTGTTAGGAGTTTCTAGAGTGGCTAAGTTGGTGGAGATAGTTATTGCTCTTTTTGGGTGGTTGAGTTGGAGGCTTATTAGAGGCCTTCCTTGGTCTAGTGGTTTGGTTAACCAATCTCTACATTTAGAGAAGATTTCTTGAAGCTTGAAGGAAGGAGGGATACTCTACTCAAATTTGTTCATTGCCATTACCTCTTTGAGAAGGTAGGAAACTCCCATCTCCCTTATTCAATTTTTATGTTTTGTTTCATGTTCTTGTTACCTTGTTGTTGTTTTACTGTTGTATGGTTGTGGGTATGTTGGGAAGATTTGTAAACCTTGTTATTTTGGTTGTTTTCCTTTCTTGTTTATGTTTGCAATTTTGAGTTTCCTTGCATGGGTGTTTTGGTATTACTCACCCTAGGAGAGGGCAGAAGTGACCAATTTTGGGAGAGGTTTGTTTAGTTGGACTCCAACCTGTGTAGAGTCTCTTCTCAGGATGAGAAGAGGGATAAAGGGTAGGGTGTTATGGGCCTCTACCTGTCAGCACAAACCTGGTATGAGTATGGCAAGTTAAAATGGAAGAACGAAAGTTCTTGGTTATTGGCCCCGATTGGGCATTTGAATTGGTGTTGTGCTTGACTTCTCCAGTTGGAAGAATCCACCTCTCCCTAGTCTTGATTCACTGTGAATCTTATTGTGTAAACCATGTATGATTATGCATGCTTGATGTTCTTTTGGTTATGCTTGATTGTCACCCGATCAGTTATTGGTTTCTTCCATGGCTCTTGAAATGAGATTCAGAAAACATTACAAAATTCTTGATGATGACCATGAAGAAAATTGGATAAAATTGTTGTAATTGGGATTGAGATCCTATTGTAAATTGTAATTTTAATCCTTATTGTATATGGCAACGAAGCCGGGTTTTCTTCCTGATTCTTTCCCGGCCGAGCCCTTGAATCAGGTTAGCCAATAAAGTAATGGATGAGTGTATTTGGTTCTCTTAATATTTGTTCATAACGTTCAGTTGTATGAGTGCTCATCAAAAGAGAATAAATTAATTTGCATATATATATATATAAATGGGAAAATAGAATCATAGATAATGTCTTGATTTATGAATGTCCAAGTTTTAATTACGATAATGAAGAGTTGAATTTATATAGTGAGTTTCAATTTTGATGTATAAGTATTATGATGAGATCAATCAGAGCAAAACCATATATTACGAAATCAAAGATAGTTCATTCCTTGATAAATTTCATGGTGGTTACAATCAAATTTGAATGAGAATAATCCACCACCTTTTCTTTTATTATGTGCATAGTATCATTCACCTTCTAAGTTCTTCAAATATGATCAATTGGACTGAGAGGTTGTATTCTTGAAATCAATAATAATAATAATCAGAACATAGAACTCATACCATGTCCTTGAAGAATTAATATTAAACATACATGTTTAACTAGAGATTGAGAGACTTTACCTAATGTACTCCTTTGCATTGGAATACTTGTATTAAGGAAACATGTTAATAATAGATTTATTCAAATCCTTAGCAACATGAATGAAATGCTTAAAATAGCATGATCATGCCTTATCAAAATTTTTGCTTTCAAAAAAAAAAATATGCACTCCCAGGAGTAAAAACTCTCTGGAAAATACATGGGGAAAAAGAATTCATTGCTTCCAAGCCACAGAGCATATTCTTGCTGAGATTCCTTCCTTAGTGAATAAAGAAACTAGATAAATATTATGTAAATCTCTTTGGTACATAATTTTGAATATATATATATATAATTTTCTTAAATAAAGCCAATATCTAAATATCTCCTCTTAACCTATAAAACTTTATGTTTTTTATTGCCTCCTTGGCCTTGCACGTCAGTTTAAGCTTGCCTTTAACAAGCTCTTTAATGTCTGCCTCATGTCATAGTGGATGGGATGGGTGGGTGACATCACCCTGCCACCTTGTCCCATCCCCATCCTTCTCCCATCCTAGCGGCCAAGTTGGATTAGTGGCATTTATGTTGAAAAGGGTATGGTGGTGGTCACTTTTATTTCAAAATTTTTTTCCCTTGCTCATCTATGATCACGTGCCCACCCTTGGGATTGCGTTCCCCTTCCTTGGGCTATGTGGAAATGTTGGGAGGAGAGATCAATGTCAACACATGACATTAATGCTTGGACGTTGGCCTAGCTTGGGAGTAGTATTAATGTCCTAGAGAATGTTTGTTTAAAAAACTTCAGACCTCATCCCCTCTGCGTACCTTCTTCCTGATGTGCAGGCTTGGGGTTGCGTGGGGCCTAGGGTGAGGTGTAGGGAGGGGTCAAATCGACCTGTCACATAAGCTAGTGTTATGATTAGTGGTTAGGGTAGGATAGCTGGGATTAGGATAGACTAGAGTTATGGTAGAGTTAATTGTGTTTAGGTGTAGGTTAGTTTATTTAATTCCTTGGTTTTAGTCTCTTTATTAATATCATTTTATACATATTATTTTATTTATGTATTTTATATTTGTAGTTAGCATTTTAGAATATGTTTTAGTATAGATAATTTAGTATTTATTAGATGGTTGTGTCTTTAGGTTGTTTTAGTTTAAAGTTGTAAAGAGAAATTTGTTTAAATCAAGTCTTAAGTTAGTATTACATATGAAGTTAATTTATAACCACTTAGTTATATAGTTAGTTTAGAATGAAACTTTAATCTGTTAAAGTGTACTTAGTTTAATTTAATAGAGTTTTAAGTTAACGTTGAAATTATTTTAAATCTTTTAATTATTAAGTTAGTTGATAACTATGTTGTGTAATTTTGAGTTGGTTTTAGGTTATCCGTTTTAGTATATTTAGTATAAATTTTTAAACATTTAAGGTTTTAGCAAACTCATTATGAAACTATTATCTTGTTCCATTATGTTAGCATATGATAAACAAATAGAGTATGTTGGATTGTTTTCTTTATCATTTAGCCAAAAGTTAAGAGTAACTTGCATTGTTGGTATCTTTTGATATGTTTAATTCTTAAATAGCATAACTCAAGATCGATATCAATCTAATAACAAAAGTTTCAAAATCGTAATGTTGTAATCGCCCTCATGTTTATAACCTTAGGACGTAAAGTAAAGAACCTGTACTAAAACTATTATCAATCATTTCAAACCTAGGGCATGTTAAATTATTAATTCAAAAAAAAAATTTGTGTGTGTGTTTTTGCCTTCAAGTTTTGGGCATGAAAACACTCCCTATACCATGATATACTATCTAATAGAGATCATGATAGAAATTTGCAAGCATCAATGAATCCCATGTTGCAGGCAATTTAGTGTCCACAATCTACATAATAGTTGGTATCAATGCCAACATAACTCCTGTACCACATGTATTTGGGGCAATATATCCCAAAATTTTCTTGCATACATAGAAATTGATCCTCCTCTCTGTGGCTACTCGATCCAAGTGCTCAACTAAAGGAAACTGGCCACTCTGAATATGATACTACAGTCTAGGCCCCACCAATAATTTTACCATTGCCTCTCCTATCATCTCCCTAGTCTCCATCACTAGTATCCCCTGTACAAGTAACCAACAAATCTTGTAGACATCCTCTAACGTCACTATCATCTCCCCTATTGGGAGGTGAAAAGTGTTAATCTCACTATGTCATCACTCACATAAGGTTGTCATCATCACCATATATGTCTATGTATATGGCAATCTTGCTAGGTACCCCAGGCTAATACCGTCAATCCTAGCCTAGGCTATCGGTGTGAACTACTCTCTCATGTGTAGTACGGCTACCCGTCAATCCCATGACATCAATGCATCTAATGACTACTGCATAAAAGCTAACAACATGTCAATTTTCATTTTTTATATAGTATAAACCTAATTCACAAACCCAACAACCCCCCTCCCTCCCCCAAGTCCTTTTTCTTTCTAGAAAATGTTGTCCTTTACCATTGTCGGTGTTCTTGTCAGTGTATTCCTTGCTACCAATCACCACCCATGATCTTGCTGTTATATTTTACCATAGGATCACTCTTTTACTTTTGTTACCCCAAAAAACCCTATCTAGTGTTCCCACTATTCTATATGTACCCCCACATTATCATAGCCATAACTTACAGCGGGAATGCACCCAACCCATTACCCCTACCTTCCTATAACTAGGAATGCATTTTTGTTAGTGAGCTTGCTACCCCTCAAATTTTTTTGGCATATTTGTGTTCTCGCAAGACCTTCATACCCAATTTGCAATTTCTTGAAACCTATTTCTAACACCAATTTTTAGCACCACCCTCTAACTAATTTTGTGGGATCACAGTCCCGTCGATCCCTACAATGATCCCACTAGACCTGAGAATACATTTTTAAAATTGTGGGACCACTACAAAAGGAAATTCATAAATGAGTAAGCAAATTTTTTTGACCCGACTGATTGGTCCGGTGTCCACTGCACTCATACTTGTTGTACCACATTTTCCTAATGCTTTGGTCATCCCCACACAACCATCATATCATCTAGATCAGAGCTCCAAACAATAATATCTCTATGTCAGTATGAGAGCCAATGACCCTTTCTACCCCTCCTACCCCCCTTATAGGATTTGGGTGGCACCCTTCTTCCCTTTTTGACTCCTCCCACACCCATCGTTTCCTCCCACCATGTTATTTTTACCATTTAAATAGTTTTTATCCCACTCCTTTTGCCCTTGTACATCCCCTTGCTCCCATCACTATGTTTTAACTTTTTAATAAGTCACCAAGATTCATTTTCTCCCTCCCACCTTCTTAAGGGGGCATCATGCAGTTCAATCTATCTTATTCTTTTCAAAACCAAGCCAACCATGTTGCTTTAAGAAAGTCTTCTTCGCATCATTTATATTCAACTTCTTTGAAAGTGTTATTCAGGTAGACATCTAAATCTGATTACACCACTAGGTAA
Source organism: Cupressus sempervirens (assembly GCA_028749045.1). Lineage (NCBI taxonomy): Eukaryota > Viridiplantae > Streptophyta > Pinopsida > Cupressales > Cupressaceae > Cupressus > Cupressus sempervirens. Next base: position 60,286,173 of record CM053785.1, on the reverse strand, counting down.
TCTTATTTAGTCATCTCCTAGGACATTATTGATTAAATATTTATTATTTAATTAATTAATCATCATTCTCTAGTTAATTAATTAATTAAATTAACTATATTCCAATTGATAAAATCAAATGATAACCTAAGATCAATTTATCAATTAAATTCCTATTCCTTTTTTAAATTAAATAAATCCTAAAATCTACTTAATTTAATCCCACATCCCCCTTTTATTAAATAAATCATTTAATAAACCATTCTAAACCCCTAAACCATCTCCAAACCCTATGTTTACCCCTAATCCAACCCATCCACCCATACTAGCCTCACTTAGCCACCTAACTAACCCATCCCATCAAAGATAAGCCCCTTAACCCCTAACCCCCTTTCTAAGCTAAGCCTAATCCCCCTCCTAAACATGTGCACAACTTTAAGCAAAGGTTAAGACTCGCTAACCCAAGCCAAAGTCAATAGTCTCCCTTGTCCTCTTCCATCCCTATCCAAGAGCATTAATGGCTCTTACATCCCTCTTACACACTCTTCCTCCCTCATTACTCCCTCTAACCATCCATTTTGACCATCCCCTCACACTCATCCTCCTTGTGACAAGTGTCACTTCATGATTGGCTCTAAACAAGAACAATCCTCATGCTCTTCTTTCAAAGTATCCTTGCCCTCCCTCACCATTCTTCCATCCTTTCATCCGAACCCTCCATATCACTAAACCTTAGCCTATAAATTGAACCCTTCCCCATCATAATCCATATCATCTACCCATGTAAACTTATAATGCCCCACTAACAACTACAACATATCCATTTACACCCTTACCATGTTAAAATCTATCTTCACCTCCATTGTTGAATCCTCCACTCACCTTCATGCTTGACAAAAACCCATTCCTTGAAGTTTGAACACAACCAAGCACACATCTCCTAACTATCTGGACACATCTACGTCATCATAGGTCACACCCAAGGAGCTTACCATTCTTGGTTTTCCTTCCTTCTTGGTGTTCACCTTGTCTTATCAAAAGTGTTGCTTTAATTCAGTATTGTAAATGTCAAATTATTATTAATATTTGTAGCATGCTAGGTTTTTAGCATTACACTGAGTTATACTATGAGTCTATATCAATATTGTGTTCATTTTCAAAGAAAATAATACAAAAGAAAATTTTGCATATTTGTGTATTTGAATTTTTTCTCCTCCCTTGCATATCTATGATCTTGAGATTGAAATGAACAATATTCTTTCAGTTTGATACAATTGAGATAAGTTGTATATCTCTTATTGATTGCTTCTAGTTCAAATAATTAATTAATTTCTTTTAGTAAGTGATAGGGTTTTGGGTATATAAGGGGGATATGATAAGAATGAGATTTAGAGTCCACTATTGACAAATTTAATAGCAATTCAATTGAATAGGTCTAATATTGCTGGTTTTGACTCTATATAACAATGGATAAGGCACTAATCAATTAATTTTAGGTGCAAGTTTATTGTTTATATAGTTTCAAAATACACACATCATTCAAAATTACTTTTTCATTTTATTTAATGAAGAACTAAAATTTTTAATCATTAATTATTTCCTTTCTACTCTAGGGGATAGTTTTGAAGAGAAGAATATCAATTAGTGAGATCAATCCCTAAGGTTTTCCTACCTTGGCCCTATAGAGCCTAAAGTGAAAGGAGTCCTATTAACTTTTTTGTTGTTGGCCCATAACTAAGATTTAACCTTGCTGAGTATAGGATTTAGTTGATCCTTAGGCTTGTCCCTGTCTTATGCTTCCTAGTATTAGGCCTAGTTTAGCCTAGTGTATTCTTTGTCAAAGAGAACTCCAACATCATTAATAGCAACCCTTTAAATATTTGATTATATAATCTCCCTCTTTTTTACCATATAATCCACAATATTTCACTTCCATGAGTGACCAATATCCTTAGTTTCATTCTAATTCTCACTCATGCAATCTCAGAAACTCCCTCTAATTCCAAGTTCAGACTTCCTCTTATATCTTTTATACATACTCTCCTTCTAGCATCACTATACATATTATTCCTCTAGAATTAGCTATCTCTCCCTCTTTGACAATAATGAGAAAGATACTATTTTTCTTGGCTTTATGTAGATATTTACATGCTAGACATAATTCTATCATCTGTCATCTATTTATGACTGATATGTTCTTCATCTTCATTACTACCTTAGACACCACCTAAAGTATAACTTTTTGTATCAATGCATAAGATGGGTTATTCAACACATTTGATGCAATGCCTCTTTGTAGCTTAAGTTTCTTTTCTTAGGGGAATCATCCTAATTTACCTCTTATATATTCATGAGAATCTTTAGGTAAGGCTTTAGTGAATATGTCAACAATTTGTTCTTTGGTGTACACATATTCTAACTTCACTTTTTTGTCTTGAACTAGTTCTCTCAAGTAATGATACTTGATAGAAATGTGCTTTGTTTTTGTGTGCTTCACATGATTCTTTGATATGTTGATAGCATTTGTGTTATCACAATAGATAACCAATAGATTTGTAATCTTCCTTCATTCCTTTTAGTAGTTTCTTGATCCACATAATGTTTGAATAGTTCACTATAGCTACCACATACTTAGCCTTGAGTGTTGATTGGGATATACAAATCTTTTTGTGCTTGTCCATGAAATCAATCTCCTTCCTAGAAAGAATGCACCTCCACTAGTGTTTTTTTTGTCATCAATATTTCCTTCCCAATCAAAGTTAGTGAATACATTCAGGTCAAATCTATCACTTCTCTTGTAATAGAATCCATACTCTTCTACATCTTTCAGATATCTCAATGTCCTTTTCATTGCCACCATATGATTCTCCTTACGATTTTCTAAAAATCTAGCAAATATCCAAACAATTAATGCAATATCAGGTTTTCTATGAACAATAAATTATAATTTTCCAATAATGGATCTGTATGGTGTTTGGTTCACATCAGTAGATTCATCACTTTTAGATAAATTATGCCTTGTAGACCTAGGTATGATTACTAGTATTTACTTTTCCATTCTAAAAGTTTTTATTATCTCCTTGATATATTTGGATTGAGTAATGAAAATACCAATTTTATTTTGATATACTTGGAAAACAATAGAGAACTTTATCTCACCAAACATTGACATTTCAAATTCCTTCTTCATTCCATCAAAAAATAATTTACATAATGTTTCTTTTCCTCCAAATATAATGTTACCAACAAAGATTTTAGATAGTAGTATCTCATTATTCTTACCATTCTTCAAGTATAGATTACTGTTATCATTTGTCATTTCAAAATTGATCTTCACCAAGTAGTTGTGTAGTCTTTCATAGCATGCTCTTGGAGCTCATTTCAATCCATATAATTTTTTTTTTATTTACATATCATATTATTTTTGTCCGGGTCCACAAATCCTCTAGGTTTTTTTATGTACACTTCTTCCTTAAGTATACCATTCATAAATGCAAATTTGACATCCATATGATATGCCTTAAAATTTTTGTAGGCTAAATATGCAAGTAGAGTTTTGACTCCTTCCAATATTTCTACAGGAGAAAAAATTCTTCATAGTCAACTCCTCCTTCTTGAGCATATCTTTTATGTACCAATCTATCCTTGTTCCTTATAACTTCATCATTTTCATTTACCTTGTTCTTGAAAACCTACTTTGTTCCAATTACATTCTTGTCTTTTGTTCTAAGTACTAGGGTCCAAGTATTGTTCATCTCAATCTTTTCAATTTCTTCATTCTATGCATGGATCCAATCTTCATTGTCTAGAGCATCTTTCACTGATTTGGTCTCAAATTCACAAAGTAAGCATGTATCATCTTTGAGTCTCTTTCTTGTTAGAATACTAGATTCTGTATCTCCAATAATTTGTTCAGGTTTATGATGTTTTCTTACATTCTTTTCTAGCATAGGTGGTTTCCTTCTCTATTCTTCAATAGGTTCATCTTGAAAACTAATCTCAGACACATTATCTCTTTCTTGTTCAAGTTCATGTTCTAATTATGCATGCTCGATATTGTCTATCTAATGGTTGGCATTGTCTTTCTATGACTTGACATTTTCTTACCAATGCTTGGTACCCATTGTGTGCTGCTCGAAAACCTATTGTTGCACCTCATCATTCTCTGTGTGTTCAAAAATTGCAACATTATTTTCTTGCTTTGTAGGAGTGTTGGGAGAACCATTTTCCACATAGATGAATTTACTATAATCTTCAGGTTCTTCATTACACTCAACATCATTTCTTTTGCAAATTCATCATATTTAAAATTTGCACTTTCCACAACTTTGTTAGTGTTAGAGTTTAAAAACTTGTAAGCTTTACTCTTGGTGGAATATATTAAGAGTATACCTTCATTACTCTTGGCACCAAGTTTTCCATTCCTATTATCTTTCAATATGTAGCATTTTCTTCCAAAGATTTTGAAATATTTCAAATTAGGAGCATATCTATACCATAGTTCAAAAGGTATAGCATTTGTACCCTTTTTGACTTGTACTATGTTCAAGGTATAGACAACAATAATGATAGATTCTCTCCAACATTTTTGTGATACATTATTTTCCATCATCAATGTTCTAGCACAATCCATTATTGATCTATTTCTCCTTTCAGCTGTCCTATTTTGAGGAGGGGTCCTTGGTGTTTACATCTATGTTTTAATTCCTTTCTCATTGTAGAATGTGTTGAACTCATTGGAAATGAATTCACCACCTCTGTCAGATCTCAAACACTTTAGACTCTTCCCTATTTCTTTTTCAACTCTGGCTAAATACCACTTAAATAATTGAAAAGCATCATATTTAGCTTTAAGAAACATCACAATCATCATCCTAGAGTAATTATCAACAAACATAATGAAATACTTATCTCCACAATTGCTTTGAATATCAATAGGCCCACAAAGGTCAATATGAACCAATTCAAAAATATCAGTGGATGTATATGTTTTTCTCTTAAAAGTAGACTTTGTCATTTTTCCCATTTGACATTGTTTACACATAGCATTGTTAGACTTCTTTAGTTTTGGCAATCCTCTTACTTTATTAATTTTATTAATGTTCACCAAATTGTTAAATTATACATGACATAACATTTTGTTCCATAAGAAAACATCTTCTTGTTGTACAACTAAACATGTCTCATCAGATAAATCTAGATAGAAAAAATTACCTCTTGTCTGATCACCACTTCCAATTAGCTTTCCATCAACATCATATATCTTGGACTTTCTATGATGGAGTTCAAATCTATGCCCTAATTTTTTTAATTGTGAAACACTCAACAAATTATAGTTAACTCCTTCCACCCAGTAAATATTGTCACACTTGATTTTCAATTGAATTGTACCTTTACCTTTCACAACACATGGAATAGCATTACCAAAATTAACACAACCACCCTTGTATGGTCCAATATCCTCAAATTTATTTTTATCACTAGTCATATGATATAATACACACTATAAATTATCCATCTATCACTTTTGTTCACATAAGAAATTAAAATAGTTTTCTCATCGTCATTAGAATCTTCTTTCATAGTAACATAGACAATTTCATCATCATTAATTTTAGATTCAGTGTGAGTTTCTTTTTTAGAAATATATCAATATTCCTTACCTTTTTCATCCTTGTTCTTGTTGTATTCTTAGTCATCTCTCCTTCCTTTTTAATTAATTTTCTTTCTCTCATCCTTTTCTTCTTTGTCGGCACATCTTGCAACAATATGACCAACCTTGTTGCATGAAAAAAAAAAGTAGGTAATTTACCTTTGTATTTACCTTTGCCTCTTCCAAATATTTTTGTAGTAAGTGCTTCAAGTTCGTCAAGCTCATCATTAGAAGTGTCACTTTTACTCTTTACATGTTTGTCTTTTCTTTTGCTAAGAACCAATTGTGACTCAAAAGAAGATTGAACAGTAGCAAGTGTGTAGTAATCAAAATTACACATCTCAAATGCAACAAGTCTACCAATTACACCTTCCAAAGTCAAATTGTTACCTAGAGTACATCTTAGATATTTTATTGTAGAAATCCTAATAGCATATAAAATAAGTAGAGTTCTCAATACCTTTATGATGAAGGGTGCTCCTCTTAATACCATAAACCATTACAAAATACAAAGAAACAACAACAAATGTGAGAACAAAATATGGATTTCTTATTTATGCCGTAAAGGAAAAATTATAAAATTCACAAGTACAATATGCTAACCCACATGAGCACTTTCATTACAATAATTTGTAAGACAAGCTGCAAACTATCACCTAGAGCTATTCTAGACAATGTTCGAGTCTTTCTTAAATAGGAAAATTTATGCTGCCTGAGAAGGTTCTAGACATTGAAACTTAATATCTAGGGCTGATAGAACCTAACAATACATATAGAGTTGGCCAAATACATCTTTTACAATTATTTTAGAAATGTTGGGTAGCCCAACTTTAGAAGGCCATAAATCTTGAACCAATTCTCCAATTGGCTATTATAACCACTTTTCAGAAATGCCAGCTCCTAATCTATAGACTCGAAACTACACAAGCACCCTTCTATAGAGTTTTTAGATCTCATCTAGGTATTCTAAAGCCTCTGACAGTGAGTTTGAACATTTTTCTACAAATTTTCCCACTGAAAATCTATAATAACTTCTTTGATACTTAAGATGAAGCAATGAGATCTTTATGGTAGGCTTATAACTTTAAAATGAACCTTCATATAGAAAAAGAGAATATTTTGAGCTTGTAGGACAAACTTAATAAAAATAACAAGCTCCCATAAATAGTAACCACCTTGTCTACTTGTCCTTATTAAAATAGAAAAGACTGAAAATAATTTTTTTTTTTTGGGTGATGCAAGATAGCCCTTACACCCAAGATGCCTTTGCATCAAAAACCAAGGGTAATTTGAGAAGTGACTTCATCATGTTTTAGGTGTTCAGAGGAAAAAAAAATGGTTAACCTCCTCCCTTGCTAGCCATGATGAATCCTCTACTAGCCTCCCTTTCTATTTGGCTAGGTATTCCTCATAAGTTTTGTTCCTTGTACTTTTGCCAATACAACTATCCAGTATCTCCTCAATCTCCTTTGTGGCCAAACTAGCTACCATAACATTCCACTACACTTCTTAAACTTCATCTCCATTACCTCCTTCATAATACTCTATCAAATGTGAAATGTTAAATCCTAGTGAAATATTCAATTCAGCAGGAAACTCCACTTCATAAACATTTCTAGAATCATTCCTTTTCACTATCTTGCATGGTCCAAACCTGTTCATCTTCAACTTATTATATGTACCCACAAAAAAATGATCCATTCGCAAATGAACCATGACTTCATCCCTAATTTGAAATTCCTTATACCTCATTTTTACATCTTCCTTATTTATCTTTATGATGTGCTTCCTCACCTCCTCATGGATGTTCTTCAAATGTGCAGTGAATTCTTCTACTTTAGCACTACTTATCTCTCCTTTATCCAACTATCATAATTTAGAAGTATTTCTAGGACTAATACTGTATACAATTTGAAATGGTGATTTACCAATACTCCTATTGATAGAATTATTGTATGAAAATTATACCTATGGTAAAATTAGATCTCACACTTTTGGCTTGTCTCCAACCAAACATCTCAGTAAGTTTTCCAAATTGTGATTCAAAACTTATGTATATCCATCAGTTTGTGGATGATGTGATGAACTGAATTTTGAATCTATCTTCAACTTCTTCCATAATGTATGTCCAAAAATACCCAAAAAATTTGGTATCTCAATTTGAAACTATAATCTTTGGCAAACCATGCAGTCTTACCACTTCTTTGAAAAACAACTCTGCCACATGAACAATGTCACTAGTCTTCTTACAAGGACTAAAATGTGCCATCTTTGAAAACTTGTCAATCACCACAAAAATAAAATCATGCCCTCATTGTTTCCTTCGCAACCCAAGAGAAAAATCCATGTTGTCATCCTCCCACAATTTCTCTGGTATAGGTAATGGCTGATACAACCCCATATTCTACTTCACTCTTTTGACTATTTGACATACTCTACAACTCCGCAAAAAATTCTTCACATCTTGTTGCAATTGTGGCCAGTAATAATTCTTAGCAACCAAAGCTATGGTTTTATCTCTACCAAAATGTCCAGCCAATACTCCACTATGCTTCTCCTTGATGAGATTCTCTCTCATTAAACTTCTAAGAATTCACAACTAGCTTCCTCTAAACAACATACTATCCTGGATCATGAAATCCAACCACTTTGTCATGTCAAGTGTAACAGGTTTTGTAAAAGCTTTCCACACTTCACCAAAATCAAAATCATCTAGATACAAAGTACTGAGTTCCTTGAACCCAACCACCTCTATCTACATTTTTATTTGCAAAAGTTATCTCCTACTAAGAGCATTTTCACCTTTGTTAGACTTTCCACTCCTGTGTATCAAAACAAATTTATAACTTTACAAAAACTCAACCCACTTCAAATGCCTTTGGTTTAATTTTCCTTGACTATTCAAATATTACAAAGCTTGATGATCAATATATAAAAAAACTCCTTAGAAAGAAGATAGTGTCTCCACTTCTTCAATGCTTGAACTATAGCATAACATTTCTGATCATAAATAAAATATTTTCTTTTTACATCATCAACTTCTCACAAAAATAAACAATAGGTCTACCTTCTTGGCTCATAAAAACTCCTATTGTGGTACCACTAGCATCACAGTCTACTTGAAACACCTTGTTAAAATAAGGAAGTGGTAAAACAGGCTGCTCAGTAACTTTCTATTATAACAGATTAAAAATCTTATCTGCTCCTACAATCCACTTAAATTTTTTCCTATCCCTTCTCGTTGTTTCAGTCAAGGGTCCACAAATAATGCTAAAATCTCTTATGAACTTTCTATAAAATCTAGCCAGTCCATGAAAAGATCTTACCTTTGTCACACTCCTTGGAATAGGCCATTCAAGGATAGCCATCACTTTCTTTGGGTCCATTTTCAGACCTTTAGCTACGACTACAAATCTTAGGTACACCAATTCCTTCTTTATAAAATTGCACTTCTTCATGTTTATCAACAACTTTTCTTTCCTCAACTTATCAAACACCTTATGAATATGGATCAAATGCTCCTCCAATGTCTTACTAAATATCAAAATATCATCTAGATAAACAGTGACAAATCTATCCAAAAACTCCTTCAGTATCTCATTCATGAGCCTCATGAAAGTACTTGGTGCATTGGTTAGCCCAAAAGGCATGACTAAAAACTCGTACAATTCTTCCCTTATCTTGGAAGTAGTCTTCCATTCATCTCCTTCTTTGACACAATTCTAATGGAACCCACTCTTTAGATCTATCTTTATGAAATACTTAGCTCCACTCAAATAGTCCATAATTTCATCCATCCTTAGCAATGGAAATCTATACTTAATTGTGATCTTGTTGATAGTGTGAGAATCTGTGCACATCTTCCATTCTCCATTCTTCTTTGGTTCTAATATAATTGGTACTACACATGGACTTAGACTCTCTTGAATCAAACCCTTCTGCAACAACTCATGAACTTGTCTATTCAACTCTTCACTTTCTACTAGTGTCATTCTATGTACTGCCTTGTTTGGAAAACTGGCTCCTAGAACCAAATCCATCTAATGACTGGTCTTTCTCATTGGGGGCAATCCATCATGTACATTATTTGATACAATATCAAAAAACTCTCCCAACATATCTGCAACTTCTGAAGGAACCTCCTCTACTTCTACTTTACCATCTTTTGGAATTATAGAAAAACACATATGCTCATGCTTCATACCTTTGAGAAACTCTTTTCCATCAATAAAACATATTCAATAAAACATATTCAGGTAACACTATGTACCTTTTCTTCTTTATCCTTGAATGGCTTCAACTTATGCTTCACTCCATCCTTGGCTAGAGTGTAGGTATTTTCTCACCCATTGTGTGTGTTGGTGTTTGAAAATGTTACCCATTTCCAATTATCCTGATGAGAACAAGATGCATCTAGGGATAGCTAACTCCCATTATCAAAACATCCATTCAGACACCAGGCCAACTATAAGGCATGACCCTTCTTCTTCTTCAGGCTCTGCAAAACCTAGGCGGGTGAACCTCTTTAGATCTGACTATGTGACCAGTGCAATAACCATATTCAGAATCTATAAAAGCAGATGAAACCCCTAATTCTTCTATGCTTAACCAGGAGATCACAAGCATGAAATAGCTAAGGACATGACTCATAAAACTGGAAAGCTAAGTACGGGCTATACTTTGAATACCTTTCAACATAAAAATGAAAATGATTTAATAGATTGATATCAGCAAGACCCAAGTATGAGCAACAAAATCTAGTGATCCTATTTCTGATCAGTGCCTTATCTATTGGGCAATTAAATGAATTATAACCATACATCTCCTAGAAATCTCAAACATATTACTACATCCACATCTTTGATCTATCCTTCACTTTGTGAACTGACATCTACATCAAAATGAATCTCATACTCAGAATATCCCATCATGAAATCAGTAAACCCTGTGATAAACACCAAGCGGTTACATGGCTCTTGGTTCCATAAACAAGGTATTTCAATCACATACATCACGAAATGAGATGCAACCTAATCTATGGTCTTTGATCATAAACTAGAAAAGATTATAGATCCACAAATAGGAGACAAGATTTAGGTTGAATTTGAAACCATTACCGCTCTTTATTTGCTTTCTTTGAAATCAAATACATGAAAGATGTACAGAATACTTCATAAATCACCTAACAGACATGAACTATTTGCATAAAACTCAAAATGCTGTTCAATACAAGAAGAAATGCTGAAGAATGGTCTCTTAGTGCAAAAACTAGAACCCTTACAATGACAAAAAGAAAGAATGATATAGACAAATGTGAATTCTCGGATTAAATCTGAAACTGACATCTATCCACTTGAAATTCCTTCCTTTTGCAATTGGATAACTTCTTCCTTCGATCTCCCATTCTAATCTGATCTTGTTTCATCATTTTCTGTAACTGATTTGGAAATGTTTGTTTCTAAATGATGAAAACTTGCTGAGTCACTAAAATATCTGATTTACCTTATGAAAAGCTGGTGAACTCCCCAAATAACTGACTTAAACGTGACCCCAACTACATTTTCACTGTATGCTACCGATATTCAAGTCATTACCATGTTGGAAAACAATTTTGGACTTCGATATCTGAAAATGGTTGCGATTCAGGCACTTGAGACAAATCCTCCTATAGCTCAAACATACTGATACCTGTACAAAAACCGACTCCAAAATTGGAAAGTTCATCTTTTCCCGATTTCGGCAATATATTGGACTGCACATTTTGGTTGAAATTTTTTTCAGTTATGTTTGTTTGAAAATCAGACCTCTGTTCCATGGCTTTTAAAGCACTTGAATATTTCAAAAATTTAAAATATTGTAAAGTTTGAACTATGTTTAAATCAAACTTTATTTAAAATAATCAGTATGTGCATGTGCATATGAGAGGATAAAAATTAGTTTTATAACTTTTGAAATTTCTTTGACCCTTCCATCTGGGTCAAACTTGGTTTGACCATCTGCCATGTGTCACAATCTCACGTGTCTCAGAAACTTGCTCGCCATGTCACCATCTCTTGGATCCACTGCCACATGTCATTACTGCATCCATCCTCGCTATCTCGCTACGATAACTTTAGTGCAACTTTCATTTGGTGAGTTAGCGACAACCGTTAGATTATCCACGTGGCGTGATCTCTAAGGTCGAATTCAACCTTCGTTCGCCAGATTTTTGAAATTTTTCGGCGACTCGCTAAGTCGCTAGCTGGACTTTTAGTTTCCTCCCGGCTAGCGAAGTAGCGAGGCACCAAATTTTTTGTTTCCCAGCAACCTCCCACTCGCTGATGTCATCAACTCTGTCTGATGCCTTTGTTCAAAATTTAACCTTTGTCAGCATCTATGACTGGCCTGTCGACCATGGACCCCACCTCTGCAAACTTAGCTTCCAAAAGCCACCGTCCCAAAGACAACTAAGATGTTTAGGGCTATTGAATTTAAAGTCTTAAAAAGTTTGTGCACTCCCAATGTGGGATATTGGCAGCATAAATCTATGCTATATTCATGCCTTGGACACGACTGCCCCTGTTCCATTTCACTTGCTGCCGCCATGAATAACCATCCAATCTTCCTTAGGCGCACACTGCTTGTTCTTAATATACATGGCAATTTTAATACTCTATTTTCTTTGAAAAATGCATGACCATTATCACTATGGGCTCTACTTTTTGGTTAGCGCTGATGGTTTCCTTTTAAATTCTATTCCCTGTTGGAGTCGTGTTCTCCTCAGTAAAGCAACTCTTTCCTTTTTTTTTTTTTTAAAACTCCTTGTGGGCATCTTCAACCACTCTGAGCAGCTTTTTTCTTATTTTACTGGCGACTTTTAGCTTTAAAAATGGCAGATTTTTCCATATTTGTCTCTTTGCTAAAACGTGTATCTCCATTTTGCCTTGCATTCTCTTATTGAGCCATTTTCAACCCACTCCAAATTTCAACTCACACAATCCACTGCCTTCTCAAATGCTCCCTCCACATCATCAATCTCTAGGTGCAATATTGCAAAAGTTCCTTTCAGTTTAGGTGGCGACTTCACCTCTTCACCGGCTTCCTCCATCTCATCACAGACCATTACCTCTACAACACCGAACTTCAAATGGGCATGAAGGATAAGAGGGAGCTCCTGCTTTGCCTTATGCTTAGGATGCAAAGACTTGGCAACCTCTTTTGCTCCAAAAGCCAGTTTGTAAAACTGAATATCATCTGCCGCTTTGGGAGCCTCCACCATTAAATGAGGCCTCAACGCAGAAAACATAGGAGCAGCCTTTGCAGCCACCACTTTACCACAATTTTGCTTTCCATTCTCTTCCTTTCTCTTTACAAGTATGGACGTAGTCCTTGCCACACTTAGTGAACTCAGATGATGGAAATGAATATAATGAAATATTATAATCAATTAACATCATTATAATTTCTTTCTTGAAATCTTCATTTGCACACAATTAGCATTACTCTGATGGAATCAGTCGGGCCCCAAAGTGGGCCCGGCTAAAAAAAAATTTCGTTTTCGAACAATGATTATCTAAACTGATCCATCGATTGTCTTGAACTAACTAGAATCAAATTTGATCACTGATTGACCATTAAAACTCATTTTAAAATATTTTTGCAACACTATGAAACTTGTGTCTGGGGGCCTATTGCCTGGCTTTAAAAACTGACCAGATCATTTGACCAAGTTGTGAAAACTAGTACACTGAATCTCTGCTCCGCACACTTTTACCTCGACAGATCTCATCTTATGACAAATTCGGGGTCAAAAGATATTAATTGTCAAAGTTGACATCTCAAAATCACCTGTAGATAAACAAGTTAGAAAACACTAAATTGGGTTTAGAATCGGCTTCAAAAGCTGGGCAAATGAGCACATGGGGAAACAAAAATTGGGACACTGGTTCTATGCCACGAGGTGAAAATGAACCTACGATTTGGGCTCATGAAAAATCATGGGGCGCGAATGGCGATTAGTCAAAGTGGGCTACTCAGAATTTTGTAGACTGGACATGCTGACAGAAAGCATTTTTTGCAAATGGAGTTGACCTAGAAAAGTGTGCATATGGATTTTCCATGACTTAAAAATTGGCACACTTAAAGTATTTTTGGTGGACAACACAATGGTACAATACATTTGATCTTGCCAATCATAGATTCCAAGTTATAACGTCATGAACTAGGGTACTGATAAATCTGCAAATGCTGACACCAGTAAAAGGATAGAAATTGCATTTGGAATCATGTTTGAAAACTGATCAAACGGATTTGTCATAAGCTGAAACTTGAAACATAACAAGTCTCTGACATCTACAATGCAACGCAAAAGGAATTTTAACATTTAGGTCAACTGGTCAAAAGTTATAACACGTCAAACAGGGCTTCCCAAAATTTTGAATATTTTGCAAAACCATGAAAATAGTAACTGACCAACTTCGAGGGATTCAAAACCTAGTCAGACGAACTTGAAATGACTCAAAATATGAAACATAGGTTCTTGGGTATGGACACTAGATAATCTCAAAGTGGCAAGTCATGACACATTTCTGGGTGCGAGATATTCAATGGAAAACACAACTTCTTGTCGCTGTTTTACACTAGGGCAGAATTGGAAATTTGACAAATGCTTGAAACAGGACTTCGTCAAATGACTCAGAAACTCAATTTAACTTCACGAAACACTTAGGCATACTGAATGAAAGGTGCTAGAAGCACTAAACACCTTAGGGGTCTCAAATGGACAGCAGGGTACAACTAGACACATATGCATTTTAAAAGTGTTTAAGGGCTTGATTTTTTCAGTAGTGCTGAAAGTTGACCATGCAATCTTTAGCGCCAACAGTGTACATTGTGCCTATCAAAATACCATGACCTACCCAACAACATATGATATATGTCCATAGGTATGATATCACATAGTACCTCATCCTAGTAGCTTCCAATCTTGAACTTTACTAAGCATTGCTCATTGACCATGACTTTGTGGTCATCTTGCACCCAAGCAATATGGTATGGATATGAGTGTTTATATCTTTTTAGCTTCAACTTTGTGACCATCATTTTTGACACTAGATTATGAGTACTTCCACCATCAATGATCACATCAAATCACTTATCTTGACATCTGCACCTTGTGTGAAATAAGCTCCTTCTTTGATCAAGTTAATTCTCACTACTCAATAGGACTCTTCTATTAATTATGACCTCTCATCTTTCAACATCTTCATCAACATGTGTAACTTTTTCCTAGCCTTTTGTTGGGTACATTCAAATGCTCTATACCCTTCTTATCTATGGTGAAAACATTTGCCACACAACCCTCCTCTTCTAGATCCTTGTCCTCTACCTCTTCCTCTCTAATCTCTATTATTCTAATCATAAAAATGGTTGGATTTATTTGCCCTCTGGTTTTGACTACTACTTGCAGCCTCATCCTCATTCTTTTGATCATCATTACAACCTCCATAAGATTGTCTACTAGATCTTCCACCATGACCTCTTCCACTATTCTTGTTATCAAAATTCTTGCTTAGTTTCTCCTCAAACCTTAGGACAAACTGGTATACCTCCTCAATACTAGTCACTCGAACAAGACTCATATCAGCATAAATTCTTGGTCATAACCCATTAAGATAATAGGCAACTTTCTCCTTATCAACTTCTACATGGTCCGTTCTAATGAGAACTCAGTAGAACTCTTCAATATACTCTTGAAAAAATCTTCTCGCTTGCTTCAATCATTGCATTTTCTTCAATAGATCAAGGTCATAATCTATGGGAATGAACTATCAATTCATTTTAGCTACTATCTGATCCCATATAGTGATTTTGTCCTTTCCTCTTTTATTTTGATCCAATCAGTTTAGCCTTCACAAACTTGACCCTATCTAGATCTTTAATATTTTCATATTCAAAGTACTCTTCCAATTCATTGATCCAGTCGATGAATTCCTCTGGGTTAAGATTTCTTGAAAATGTGGGAACATCAAACATAGGTCTTTTTCCAATACTGGAAATGGCCCTAAAGAGCTTTTCCTCCTCTAGGTTAAGAACTTCCTCTACTACATTTTTGGTCCATGTTTCCTTCTTCTTCTCTTTCATCCTTACTTTCATCATCTCCTATGGAAAGATTTATTCTTCTATGAATCTGTTCTTGCATCGCTTGCATTTTCCTCTAGAGTATTCTAAAATCCTCAGGTGTAACACCTTTGACTCTTTCACCATGCTCTCTTCATGGAGGAATTTTTGTGCTTCTGTAGAAACCCTAGTGAAAACTACCTCACAATCAACGATCTGTCTACATGCTTAGCCCAAACCACAGTCCTAGTATGAACTACCTCATAGTTGGTGATCTGTCCACACACTCAATAACTCTAGCTCAGATACCACTAGATGAAGGATGCTCCCCTTAATACTATAAACAATAACCAAAAACAAAGAAACAACAAAAAATGCAAGAACAAAATGTGGACTTCTTATTTGTGTCATAAATGCAAAATTAAAAAATTTGCAAGTACAATATGCTAACCCACATGGGCACCTTAATTACAATAATTTTCAATACAAGCTATAAACTATCACTTTGAGTTGTTCTAGATAATGTTTGGGCCTTTCTTAAATAGGCAATTTTAAATAGCCCGAGAAGGTTCTAGACATTGAAACTTAATACCTAGGGCTAACAGACCCTAACAATACATTTAGAGTCACCCAATACATCTTTTAAAATTATTTTAGAAATTTTGGGTAGCTCAACTTCGGAAGGCCATAACTCTCAAGCCATTTCTTTGATTGGCTTGATGTGACTCAAATTTACATTCCCCATTTTTAGTACCTTTCTAGATTCAGAGTCACTTTGAGCCCTATAAACACATTTCATTTCTTATGTACCCAATTATTATATTAAGGACTAAGAGATGTTTTATGTTTCTAACACCTTACATCTAACACATCCATGGCTATGAATGATTTGCAAGGAAGAGCCCCATGATGTTAAAAGGCTGGTGAAGTTAAAGTTTTAATGATGAGAGAAGACATGGTAGAGAGGAGGTGTTCTAACTAGAGTGAGAGTCATAGATCTTTGGATTATCACACCTTCAGTATGTTCTAGATCTTCAATGTGTTTAAATACATGACTTCCCATAGGGTTAAGTGTCTTAAGAAACAAATTGATTTTGACAGCCACATACCCATGTAAGGGCCTGCTGTGTGGGGTTAGCTAGAGGAAAAGATGATGTAAAGTTTTGATCAATCATGCCCAAAAAAAGATGCTATGTGGCAGCTCTAGGAGGCAATCGTGTGGTTGGGAATTGAAGGTTAAAGGCTCATGATCTTGATAAATGGAAATATGACGCATGGAATCAACTTGGAGTCTGTTGTATGATCAAAGAAGAAAGAGGAAAGGGCCTCGATCATATGATGCATTGGGAGATCGTGAGGCAACATAAAATGGAGCTTTGATGTTGTGATATGGCATAAGATTAGAAAGGTGTAGGATTGAGGAGGTAAGAAAAAAGAATTAAGATGTTACGAAATCCACTTTTCAATAGGATCATGAAATGGAGGTTTAAGGCTTAAGATATTACACCAACATCAAATCATAATATCATAAAGGGAGATATTTCAAGTGTTTCAAATGCATTGGATGATGCAGGCCTGCTTGGGTAAGTTAGCCAATGAAGATTTGAAAAGTGTCAGCCAGTGATAGGACAATGATGTGGTGGTGCAAGTATGGTACTAATGTGTCCAAAAATGCCACATGTCATGAGGTCGCCATGTTGCGATGACATGGCAAGATGCTGACTAGGATAGCGACATGGCAACCAATGATGTGGTAGTGACATGGCACAGTGATGTGGAAACCACATGGCAGAACTAAGGACTAGAAAGGTAGTGACACATGGTACCCAGGTGGTGAGTATCTCATGACAAAGAAAAATCTAGCCAGTCAGAGTATGACACATGTCATAGATCAGTCAAACATCTTTGACTCAGATGGAAATTCAGTGGAAAAATCAAACATGCTTCAAAAATTAATTTTTTATTATTTTCCCCTTTTTGACATACCTGAGGACTTTTAAATAAAATTTGGTTTAATTCAGTTCAAACTATAGAAAAAGTCAAATATATGCTAAAATGAAGTTTCAAAGCCTTGACAAGAGCCTAACTTTCAAATCAAGATTCTGGGCATTTTTGGTAAGCTAATATAGTGATATTATATATTGCCGAAATTTGAGAGAGAACAAAATTTCCATTTCTAGAGTTTGTTTTCACATAGGAGGTCACCAGTTTAAGTTATGTAGGGATTTGTCTTAGGTTCCCAATTTGCAGTTTCATTCAGTTGGGGCAATCCAAATTTGATTTATAGTGAAATGGTGAACTAAGTGAATGTGAAAATGCAGTTGTGGGCAAGTTTTGTCATCTCCTAGTTAGTTAAATCAAACTATTATCAACATTTCATGATGCTTTTCAGATATTTTATCAACAAAAGGGTTTTCATTATTGAGGAAGAGATATTTTGGGTTTTCTATAAAATAATGATAAAAACCAAATTAGATCTCATTGGTCTAAAGATAAGAGAGGTTTTACAATAGCAAGGAATTGATATTCAAGTGGACACATGTCATTTTGAGATCAAATCTAGGATTCCATTCTTCTTCTATATCTTTCTCTTTCTCATCCATTGTGTAGGGTTGGCAATTTTCAGTGTGATACCACATTTTTGGTTCTAGTTTGTCTGTGAGACCACATTGTTGGATCCAGAGCTATGATTCCACCATTTTTTTTAGCAATCTCTCTTGTAATGAACAACAATAGTGATGATATTATAGCTAGTTCTAATCTATTTAGTGGTTTTGTAAGTTGTATGACATGCATTTGAAAGTACAATTTCAAAGAAATGAATACAAAAGAGTAGGAATCTCTTAGTTTCATTTTGATTCTGATATCCTATCTCTGTAATCTACAATCTTATGTGGTTTAGGAACAAAGAACTGAGACCCATTTTCACCCCCTTAAGGTTGTATGTTTGATATTTTTTTCTATTAGAACAAAGGAACAAGTAAATTCTTGATATAGGGTTTCTAGTTATTTTGAGAAGGATATTTCATGAGAATGAGGTCTTTATGAACACTATTGTCTGATTCACAAAGTGATAAGATAGATCTGATATCATGATGAATGGAATATATTATTGGTATCATAGAAAGTATGTGATTTATTTATGGAATTTACTAATAGATAAGGCACTGATCATTTACAGGATCAACTTGTTCTTACCGCTACATATTTGAGGTTTTTCTAAAAATCAACATCATTAATCAAATATCTTTCCCTTTAATGTTGAAGAACTGAAAAGAATACCCTTAGCTGATCAATTTCTTTGGTCATGTAGCTATTTCATGTCTGAGATCTTTGCATAAGTGTTAGAAGATTAAGGGTTTTATATGCTTTGTTTAGATTTAGTGTATGCTTTTGACAACTAGTACCATATACGTGCATCTAAGGTACACCCCCCTAGGTTTTGTAGAGCTTGAAGTAGAAGAAGGGTCTAGCCTTATAGTTGGCCTGATGTCTGAAAGGGTATGTTGAAAATGGGAAGTAGCTACCCCTAGATGTATCTTGTTCTCATCAGGGTAATCTAAAACCACGTTATTTCAAAACACCAACAAAATGGCAACTCTACTAGGGAGATAAGATGGCAATAAGCTTGGTTAAAAGGACAAGAATCTTTGGTGTGAATTGAATAGTTCAATCTTATTTTTCAGTATGGTTTTGCCCATCCGAGTCACCAACAAAATGGTGATCTTCTGGGGAGTCTATGAAGAAATTTATTGTTAAAAGTACTAGAATCTCTGGTATAAATAGCATTTTTAGAATCTGTATGCAGAAAAACCTTGAGAGTTTATAAAAAAAGATTCACTATAGTAGGAAGAATTTGCTACAACAATATGGTTGTGAGGTGTTTTCCATTTCTCTATTGAAGATTCATTTCTCCCAGTAAAGTTTTATCCATTTGCAGTAGTAGCTTTGAGGTTGAGCGAAAATTGTATTGTTAAGAGTGTTCATCTTCAATCAATTCATTTGAATTTTCTTTTCAAAATGTTTTTGTAAAATTAGAGTCAAGAATGAACATAAGGTTGTGTTCTCTTTTTCAAGTTTGTAAATCTACAAGAGTGGTTTGAAGATTTTCATTTCTCTTGCATCTGAAGGTCTGGTTCAAATTTGTCAAGTGACAAGTAATGTTTTATTTCTCACAAAGTGTGAGGGGTGACTCTAAATCTTTGTACTAGTTTGTTCCTAGTTAATTTCATTGAGATATTTTGAAGGACTTTCAATTGTATGGGCAAATTTGAAGCTTTTAATAGTTTCTTGAAAAGAAAGTTTAAGTTCTTGATAAGTTTTAGAGTGTTTTTTGAATTTGTTGTTATAAGAAATAGAAATGTTAGAAAGTAAATCATAACAGCGATTTCTTTATCCTCTTGCAAGGAGGTGGCAGCTCTACAAGGTTTTATCAATGGTGTGAAGGATTTTTAGTATGCACCCATGTCAAATCAACAGATCAAAGTCTTGCATTAGCACTTGAGGTGTTTTTGATTTTCATGTTCCTCTTTCATGGAAGTCAAGTGTTAAAAAGAGTTGCCTCTATTCAGTGGTTTCAACACTAGAAGAAAGAGGTAGAAATTTTATTTTAAGATGGAATTACCATAAATAGTAACCACCCTGTCTACTAGTCCTTATTAAAATATAAAAGACTAAAAAGAAAAATATTTTTTTTGGGTGATGCAAGATTACCCTTACACGTAGGATGCTCCTACATCACTTTCTTATCACTATTTCATCTTTAATTTCTCCATTTTCACCTTGAATAAAATTGAAAACTTCCTTGATTCTTGTGCAATACTGCACTATGTTCTCACCTTCCATCATTCTCATCTGATCAAAATTTCCTCTTAGGATTTTTGATTTGGCTCTTAAGAAATTTTCATCTCCTCCATATATAGTCTTCAATTTTTCCCACATCTATTTTGCACTATCACACTCTTTTATATCATCAAACTCAACATAGCTTATAGCTAAAGCAATCTCCAACATTACCTACTTGTATTCTTTCTTTTATTTTATTTATTGAACAGTTAAAGGAACAACTGTTATTGTTAACCAAAATTGCCTCTTGCCAAAAAATTGAATTTAAATGTTGTTAGTCATTTTTGCCTTCCCGCTAGAATCACCGCATTTGAATTTGATGTTGTAACATTCACAAGTTTTAAATATTCAAATATTCAAAAGGGGTAAAATACATTATGCTAACCTTATTATATTTCTTTCCCTGCACATTTTAATGTTTCTACGGGCCTACAAGTCCCCATCATCGGATCAAGATCGATCAATGGTTGGTGCTATCTCACTATGGGAAGTTGCACGGTCCTTTACCATAATGACATAGCACCTTTTCGACATGATTTTAGGTGGGTCCTCCTTTTCCTTATTGTTTCTCTGGCGCTGGGTTTTGCTGGATCAACGGTGGGCACTATGGCACTATCAGAAAATCTGTGCTCATTGCCGTTAGTGACATAGCGCTAGATGGAAAGTGATACTGTGCTGACATCAAGAAGAAGGTGGGTCTTAGGTATGCCTTGTCAGATATCAATGTCAAATTTGTCAGACACGTTGGCATTTGATCAATCTTTTCATTGGCCAAGGTATGACTGTGTAGAATATGGGCCCTACTTCAATTGGTGAACCACAAACAAGGACTTGTTAGACAAGTTGGCACATGGCCAATTCTTTTTGGTTGGTGTACTGATAGCTTAGATCCATCTTGCTCGCTACCAAATCTCAAGAAATAAACGGTGGGTGCTATTTCGCTATGGGAAGCTGCGAGGATGTTATCCATAGCGACATAGCACCTCAGTGATGCGTGGCACAGCTGACATAATGGGCTCACCCTTCTCCCAAGTGATATTATGGCTCATCCTTGGTGGCAGTTCTTAGGTGGGTCATAGTACAATGGTGGTTTTTCATTGGTCCATTCAGCCACCTCAGTGTGTAGTTGTACAATTTTGTTGATCATCGTAGATCTAAAGAAATCGATGGTAGGTGCTATCTCACTATGGAAAGCTGGGAGGATGTTACCCATAGCGACATAGCACCTTAGCGACACATGGATGAGTGGGGCTAGGTCCCACCAAGATGAAGATTCCAGGTTGTGCTAGGTGGTTGCCAAGTGTTTCATGGGCCTAGAAGTTTTAAGGAGATAGCACAGTAATATGATGAGTCTTCACGATCGTCAGATCATCCTAGATCCACGATAAGCCCTATTTCGCTATGGAAAGCTGCGAGGATGTTACCCATAGCAACATAGCACCTCAGCAACATGTGAATGAGTGGGGCCAAGTCACACCAAGATGAAGATGCTAGGTTGTGCTAGGTGGTTGCCAAGTGTTTCGTGGGCCCAGAAGTTTTAAGGAGATAACGTAGTAATAAGGCGAGTCTTCATGATCATCAGATCAGCTCGGATCCACGGTGGGTGCTATCTTGCTATGAAAAAGTGCCTGGAGGATATGCATAGTGACATAGCACCTCATTGACACATGTCCCAATGGGTTCAGTGGAGGCAGTAACGGTTAGAGGTGCTGATAGTTAATGTGACCATTACAGTTGGAGTTTGAGGGTTGGCACAATTAGTAGTAAAAAGAGATGGTCAACCAAATTGGAATCTTGCGAGATGGCAATATAGAAGGAGGTTATTAGCTCATGTAGCCCATTTTGGATGTAGAGTTTAGTTGACTTGCTAACCTCGCTGATTCAGGTGCTCAAGAATGAAGAGAGTGAGGAATTTTTATGTGAATCTGATCTTCATGATCAATTCCAACCACCCTGGAGTAAATACGAAACAAAGATGAACACTCTACCTCTTGATCCAACCTATCTACCTAGTTAATGCATAGTTATGGCACCATTTTCATCCTCTCAAGGCATTATTTAACATAGAAGATCAGATATCATTGCATCTGGATCTGTGTCCAGATCAGATTTTCTTCATGATTGTTCTCTGCAGGACTTAATGGCAGGTTGTTGCAAAGTAATTACAGTGGAGGAAATCTCAGTTATGCTTGAGCTATAAAGGAAACTTCTAAAATCTTGAGCAGGGACCTTTCTCTATTTTCTCTATTACTACTTTGCAGATTCTTAGTGTAAATTCCCTCGTGCCTTTGAACTACATGATTTTTCTATCTTATCTCTTTCAACCATTGGTATGAAAGTGCAAGAATTCTTTGCCTCTTACTAGTGTTTTGTAGAGATCTATGATTTGCATGATTGTATCTCCTTGGCCTATGAATGATAATATAAGTCAATCTCTCTTTCCTTGTGTCATTCATCTTGGTCTTCTGATCTGCATGTGATTATTAGATTAAAACTAGTTTGAATGTGTATATCCTTAGTTTCATTCTGGTTCAATAGTGCATATATGGGTAGATTTTGGTCCGAACACTCTATTTTGGTGCATCACCTCTTTAGATTAGATTAGGTAGATTTTCTTTCATGCCCTCTTTCTCCTTTTTCCTCTCTAAGAATAGTTAGGTGCGCCTTAATAGTAAGAGGAAGCCAGCCTTCTCCAGAGGCTCAACCTCATAGTTCATGTCCCATAGCTTGGAGGTTGTTTCCATGTTTGACAAGGTCGTCCTTAGGTAGAAACTTTGGACAAGGGTGCAAACTTCAGTGACTACAGTTTTTGGCACACTCAATGGGATGA
The DNA here is from genome assembly GCA_028749045.1 of Cupressus sempervirens. Lineage (NCBI taxonomy): Eukaryota > Viridiplantae > Streptophyta > Pinopsida > Cupressales > Cupressaceae > Cupressus > Cupressus sempervirens. Next base: position 60,262,768 of record CM053785.1, on the reverse strand, counting down.
CTTTTTCAAAAAAATTCAAGCCTACTGGTGTCAAAAGGGAAGATTTCAAGATCAATACCGAGGAGATAGTATTGGCTTTGGTGTTTAAGCCTTCAAGAGGCTCATTCTTCAAAGTACTTGATGACTCTGAGCTTCAAATACATATATGGTTCTAGACCAAAGTTGCAGTGATTCGTGCCCAGAGCTGAAACAAGGGCATCTTCTAGAGGTAAGTTTCAATATCAAGAGCTTTCATTTTCAAACCCTAGAAGAAGGAAGACTAGAATATCTTTATCACTAGTTAGGGGTGGAATAGTAACAAATATACCTACAAGATCTATCTCTACTCCTCCTGCTGTTAGATCTCAGCCTAGACTGCCATCAATACATATCAATAGATCACTTATCTATATGGCATTGCCTAGAGCTCATACTTTTGCCACCTTTAATGGTGGGAGCCCTCTCTTATTAGCCCAAAGACATGGCATACCAGTAGCTTCCCTCAAAAGTATACCAGAGTTTACTAGTGAAACTTCTATCTCTCCCTCAGAACATATTCAAGAGGTGGCAAATGTCTACAATATCCATGGTATTACAGAGGATGATCTTGCAGTTAGGCTCAAAGCCTCATCCTTGAAAGGAAAAGCACTACATTAGTATAAAGGTTTAGCTCATGGTTATATAACTAATTGGGGTGGATTAGGAGCAGGATTGTGCAAACATTTTGAGGATAAAAGTGACTATTTGTCACTTTTAGAGCAGTTGACTACTATAAAAAGAGCCCCCCATGAATGTATGACTGATTTTAATTATAGATTTCAAAAGACATGGGATAGAATGCCTACTTCAATGAAGCCTACCCCTAGTAACGCCTTCTTGCATTACCTTAGAGCTTTTAACAATGATATTGCCACTACAATCCAAACTATGGGAGGAGATACCTTGCCTAATGCTTATGACATAGCAATAAAATCAGAGAACATCCTAATACAAGGAGGTAAACTAGCTCCAAGGCCTCCTATGCCTTTCTTTCCTGATGTTCCAAATCATCAACCAAGAATGGCTCCCCTTCCCACAACTTCTACATCACAATCCATTACTTCAGTCCCTCAAGCTTCCACATCCTCAAATGGGATAGATGAAATAAAAAAGATGATGCAATCTCTGATGCAGAACATGGATGAAAGAGAAAAGAACCTTGAGAAAAGACTGCAAGATTATGGGAAGAAGCTGGAGGATAACTCCTCTATGATGCAGAAAGTAAGCAACAAGGTGGTGACTTTAGAAAGCCAACAAGCTCAAGGTAGTAAGCCTCAGCAATTGCAATATCAAACTCTAAATAGTGGTAGGCCTCCAAATCCTAATCATTGGAAAAATTATTTTGATCAGAGTAGGTAAGGTGGCCATGCTTCAACCTCAAATGTAAATTAAAGTAGGGCCATAGTCCCTCAAAACAATATGGCTCAAGATCAAGATTTTTGTCCCTCATGTAACTACTCCTATGCCTATTGTATGTGTTAGAAGGCTGAATCTTTTATGGCTTCTCCAGTCCATGAGCCTGCAACAAAACAATTATACAAGGGGGACCAAGTTAAAGATGCCTAAGATATGCAAAGACAGGGTGATTGCTCTTTTATGAATCATTAGATGGAGGAGCATTGTAATGAAAACCAGGATTCCATTGCTCATAACATTAGAAGAAAAATAAGAGCTATGGAAGATGTTGTACCTCCTCCTCCCAATCAGGCCTCAACTTCAAATGCGATATCTCATGAGCAAGCAGCAAATAATCAATCAAGTACCTTTCAACAACAAAGGCAAAATTATGGTAGAAAGGATGCAAGTGATCCTCAGGTTATTCCATCTCAACCTCATACAATCATAGCTCCCAAAGGTTCTACCAAAACACTTGCTATGCCATTCAGTGTGGTAGAGCAAATGAAGAAGACAAATGTGAATATCTCCATGTGGGATGCTGTTGCTACTATACCCATGCAAAAGAGGTTGTTGTAGCAAGAATTGGAAAGAATTGAACCAAAGGACCAGTTCCTCAGCATGGAAAGTGCCACAAGCCTAGTACAACCATCAAGGGAGGTAGAAACAAGTAAAAAGGTTAGACCTCCTCCATTCTATATTTCTCTAATTATAGGGGGCAAACTAGTCCATAATTGCATGATTGATTTAGGGGCTAGTAGTTCAGTGATGCCTAGGTGTGTTGCTGATGCTTTGGGAATGAAACATGAGCCCATTGTTAGGGATGTATTACAGTTGGATGGTAGTACTATCAAGAATGTAGGGATCCTTAGGAATGTGGAGATGGCCTTACATGCATGCCCTGGTTGTACTATAACCCAAGATATCTCTGTTGTTGAGGTCAAGCCATATTTTGCCATCTGTCTATCGAGAGACTTCACAGCCCAAATAGGTGGTTACATATCTTTCAATTGGTCATATATGTCTTTTAAAATGAGATATGGAGCAAATTCTTCAATCAAAGTAGAGCCTCAATCCTTCCATCATACTGAATCTTACACCCCCAACCCCATCAACATGAATTGCCCTATCCTAGAGATGGATGAGAATGACATAGTGAATGAGCCCACCACTTCCCTAGTAGAGATACCTGATTTTTTCTTGGATGAGTGGGCTAACGCATATCAATTTGATCTTATGTCAGAAACCCTTGAGACAGGCCTTAGTACATATTGTATATTGGAGAAAAATGCTCTAGTTCCCAATCTTGTGGGTACTAAAGAAGATATGAGTGGGATATGGAGTATGTACTTTGATGGATCAAGGAATAAAAATGGATTAGGGGCAGGTGTGATGTTGATTTCTCCTGCACAAGTAAGGTACTACTTCTCATTTAGGCTCCAATTCAATTGCACTAATAATGTAGCCGAGAATGAATCCTTGATTCAAGGTCTCCTACTTGCTCAAAAAAGAGGAATCCAAGCCTTAAGGGTGTATGGAGACAATGAGTTGGTGGTTAATCAAGTGAGAAATCAGAATACCACCAAGAATGGTTTGCTCAAGTCTTATAAAAATAGGGTATGGGATTTTCTTGAAGGTTTTAATGCATTTAATATTCAAAGCATCCCTAGAAAGGAAAACAAATATGCTAATAGACTTGCAGCAATAGGTGCATCTTATGATGTGCCAGGGGATCTTGAAGAAAAGAAGGAGCAATAAATAAGAGTGGTAGTAAGGCCTGCCATCCCTGATAACAACATCCATTGGTAAGTGTTTGAGTCTGATGAGCAAATTGTGAGCTTCTTACAGAATGAGGCAAAATTTTCAGAGAGAAATCAGTCAAGAGTGCAGGATCAGTATGGTGACCAAATCATTCATCTCAGTTCTAACAAATTGCCTAAGGGTCTCATTACCTTAGAAAGTGTTTTCAATCTTGATGACCAAACAAGAGGTAGAGACATGAACCTAGCTACTGATGAAGATGATCATATTTCAGTCATGGTTGCTGATGAAAAATCCTTCAATGTGGGTAAGGTATGTTCTGGAATTGAACAAGAAATTTTTGTTCATCTATGTCAAGAATTTAATGATGTATGTGCTTGGACATATGATGACTTAAAGGGCTTTGACCCAAGGTTGTTTCAGCATACCATAGATTTAATTAATGATGTAAAACTAGTAAGACAAAAATAGAGACCAGTGAATCCTAAAATTGAACCCTTAATGAGAAAGGAGCTATCCAAATTGATTGAGGTCCACATAATTTTCCCTATTAAGCACTCATCATGGGTAGCAAACCTTGTCCTTGTTAGGAAGAAGAACAAAGAAATTAGATTGTGTGTGGACTTTAGGGACCTTAACCAAGCTTCCCTTAAAGATCACCATCCTCTCCCTTCTATGGAGTAGATTTTGTCCAAGGTTAATGGTTCAAAGAGATTTTCATTTCTTAATGGATTTTTTGGCTACAATCAAGTGCTAGTTAAAGAGTATGATAGGTACAAGACTGCATTTACCACTAAATGGGGTACCTATGCTTATTGTAAGGTGCCATTTGGGCTAACCAATGCAGGTGCTACATTTCAGAAGGCAATGGAGATGGCCTTCAAAAGATTGATTGACAAGTTTGTCTTAGTTTACCTTGATGTTATCACTATGTATTCAAAGGATGTAGAAGATCATTTTGATCATCTAAGATAGGTATTCTTAAGATGTAGAGAGTTTGGAGTTTCCCTTAACCCAAGCAAGTGTGTCTTTGATACTAACCAAGGAAAATTATTAGGACATATTGTATCTAAGGATGGCTTAACCATTAATCCAGAGAGAACAAAAGAAATACTTGCCTTTCCTCTTCCTAAACACAAGAAAGGGCTGCAAAGTTTCTTAGGTAGGATAAATTTTGTGAGAAAATTTATCCCTAATCTTGCTACCATGGTGAAATCTCTTACAACTATGCTCAAGAAAGGTATGGTCTTTACAAGGACCAAGGAAGGGAGGGAAAATTTTGACGAGATCAAGACAACCATAGCCTCAGGCCCTACTCTCATGAATCCAAATTTTGAGAAAGATTTCATCCTTTTATATCCTAGGTGGTAAGTCAAGCATTTTTGTTGTCTTGACTCAAAGAAATGATAAAGGTGACGGGCAACCCATAGCTTTCTTTAGTGAAGGGCTTAAAGAATATGAAGATAAATATAGCTATGTAGAGAAGTAAGCCCTTGCCGTCATCAGAGCTTTAAAGAAATTTAGACACCTCCTCTCTCATAATAAGATTCATTTGTTAGTACCCCATGCCAGTGTGAAGGATTTCCTTTTGAGCAAAGATATTAGTGAGAAAAGAGCTGGCTAGATTAGTAAAGTGATGGAATATGATACTGACATTCAAATTACCAAGCTGGTAAGAGGGAGGGGGTTGTGTAAACATATGTTATCATCTCAAGACCTTGATGAGGAAGCTGCTATAATACTGACAGAGCAACAAGAGGTAAGAAATATCAACCCAAGGAGTTGGATGGATGATATGATGAATTTATTTTAAAGTAATGGATACCCTCAAGGATTAGATAGAACTAAAAGGAGACAATATAGATTATAGTCAATTCCTTATGTCATAGTTGACGGTGTCCTCTTTAGAAAATATTTTGATGGAGCCCTATTAAGATGCCTTGATATAGACCAAGCTGAAAGAGTAATCAAAGAGCTTCATGATGGTCCTGATGGTGGCCACTTCTCAGCTAGAACAATTGCAATGAAGATCATGAGGGATGGTTACTTTTGGCCATCCTTGTTCCATGATTGTCATAGGTATGTAAGGAAGTGTGAAAAATGTGTCTTCTTCTCTGGCAAACAAAGACTTGTAGCTCTTCCCCTTCATCCTATCTAGGTGGATCAAAATTTTGCTCAGTGGGGATTGGATTTCATAGGCCCTATCAATCCTTCTTCCAATTCTGGTCACAAGTGGATTCTAGCTACTACAGATTACTTCACTAGATGGACAGAGGCAGTTGCATTGAAGGATGCCACAGAATCTTCAGTTGTGGAATTACTTGATGGAATTGTGACCAAGTTTAGTGCCCCTTCAACCATTATTTCAAATAATGCAAAGTCTTTTTTTGGAGCTCAGATTTATGCATGGGTAGTGGATCATAATATCTATTTGAGTACATCCTCAAATTACTATCCTTAGGATAATGGTTTGGGTGAGTCCTCCAACAAGAACCTGATTAGGATCATGAAAAGGACAATAAAGGATAACTAGAGGTGTTGGCATAAAAAACAAAAGACTGCACTGTGGGCTGATAGAATAACACCTAAAAGGTCAATAGGGAATTCACCATTTATGTTAGTTTATGGTAGAGAAGCAAGGCTTCCAATTTCATTAGAGTTCCCATCCCTAGAGCTAGCTAAACAGTTGGATTTGATTGAAGATGATGCCATGACAGTAAGAATGGTAGAGCTGATGGAGCTAGAAGAGAAGAGAAATAAAGCTATGCAGACCCTAGAGACACACCAGTAGCAAGTAAAAAGGAGTTTTGATAGGAAGGCTAGGCTTAGAATCTTCTGAGAGGGAGATTTGGTTCTGAAATGGGATGCAGATAGGGAAAAACTAGGAAGACACTCAAAGTTTGATGCATTATGGAGTGGTCTCTATCTGATTTTCAATTGCAAGTAGGCCAATGCTTTCCAATTAAGTAAGCCTGGTGGTGAAATTTTCCCATCCTAGTCAATGGAATCTATCTCAAGCCATGTTTCTGAGGGTTTGAGATTCTATGTACATAGTTAACTTAGTTTCGTTTCCAGTTGTTCCTTGCTTTTCCAAGAAGTACACGAGCACAAGATTGTCTCCGTGAGACAGAAAATTTTGAAATTTTGAAGGTTTTAGAAGGAGGTTTTGGTCTCTGGTTCCAGTTGCAGAGATAAGGGTTTTAGGGTTTTCCTTTCAGAGGTAGGGTTAGGGTTTCACAGTGTATGCAAGATCCACATCTTTTTGACTCTGTAGCCCAATGGATGCGTGAGGTCATTGGTCTATGCATAGCAGGCTAGCATTCCCTCTGAGTCACCAGATTTGTTAGTCATTTTTGCCTTCCCGCCAGAATCACCGCATTTGAATTTGACGTAGTAACATTCACAAGTTTTAAATATTCAAATATTCAAAAGGGGCAAAATACCTTATGCTAACCTTATTATATTTCTTTCCCTATGCATTTTAATGTTTCTACAGGCTCGTAAGTCCCCATTGTCAAATCAAGATCAATCAACGGTTGGTGCTATCTCACTATGGGAAGTTGCACGGTCCTTTGCCATAGCAACATAGCACCTTTTTGCCACATTGTTAGGTGGGTCCTCCTTTTCCTTGTTGTTTCTCTAGCACTGGGTTTTGCTGGATCAACGGTGGGTGCTATCAAAAAATCTATGTTCCTCACCATTAGCGACATAGCACCCAGAAGAAAAGTGATACTATGGTAACATCAGGAAGAAGGTGGGTCCTAGGTATGCCCTGTTAGATATCAATGTGAGATTTGTCAGACACATTGGTAGTTGATCAATCTTTTCATTGGCCAAGGTATGATTGTGTAGAATGTGGGCCCTGCTTCATTTAGCAGACCATAAACAAGGACTTGTCAGATAGGTTGCTACGTGGCCAGTTCTTGTTGGTTGGTGTACTGATACGTTAAATCCATCTTTCTTGCCACCAGATCTCAGGAAATCAATGGTGGGCACTATCTCATTATGGGAAGCTGCGAGGATGTTATCCATAGTGACATGGCACCTCGACGATGCGTGGCACAGATGACGTAATGGGCTTGCCCTTCTCCCAAGTGATATTACGGCTCATCCTCGGTGGTAGTTGTTAGGTGGGTCATAGTACAATGGTGGTTTTTCATTGGTCCATTTAGCCAATTCAGTGTGCAGTTATACAATTTTTTTGATCACCGTAGATCTAAGGAAATCGATGGTAGGTGCTATCTCGCTATGGAAAGCTACGAGGATGTTACCCATAGCGACATAGCGCCTTAGTGACATGTGGATGAGTGGGGCTAGCTCACACCAAGATGAAGATGCCAGGTTGTGCCAGTGGTTGCCAAGTGTTTTGTGGGCCCAAAATTTTTAAGGAGATAGCGCAGTAATATGATGAGTCTTTACGATCGTTAGATCAGCCTTGATCCACGATAGGCGCTATCTCACTATGGAAAGCTGCGAGGATGTTATCCATAGTGACATAGCACCTTAGTGACATGTGGATGAGTGGGGCCAGGTCATACAAAGATGAAGATGCCAGGTTGTGCTAGGTGGTTGCCAAGTGTTTCATGGGCCCATAAGTTTTAGGAAGATAGCACAGTAATACGACAAGTCTTCACGATCGTTAGATCAGCCCGAATCCACGGTGGGTGCTATCTTACTATGGAAAAGTGCTCGAAGGATACACATAGTGACATAGTGCCTCGGTGACATGTATCCCAGTGGGTCTAGTGGAGGCAGTAATGGTTAGAGGTGCGGACAATTAATGTGACCGTCATAGTTAGAGTTTGAGGGTTGGCACAGTTAGTAATAAAAAGAGATGGTCAACCACATTGGACTCTTGTGAGATGGCAAGATAGAAGGAGGTTATTGGCCCACATAGCTTGTTTTGGATGCAGAGTTTAGTTGACTTTCTGACCCAACTGATTCAAGTGCTAGGGAATGAAGAGAGTCAGGAATTTTTATGCGAATCTAATCTTCATGATCAATTCCAACCACCCTGGAGTAAATACGAAACAAAGAGGAACACTCTACCTCTCGATCCAACCTATCTACCTGGTCAAAGCACAATTATGGTGCCGTTTGCATCCTCTCAAGGCATTATTTAACATAGAAGATTAGATATCATTACATTTGGATCCGTGTCTAGATCAAATTTTCTTCATGATTGTTCTCTGCAGGACTTAATGGTAGGTTGTTGCGAAGTAATTACAGTGGAGGACATCTCAGTTATGCCTAAGCTATAAAGGAAACTTCTAAAATTTTGAGTGGGGACCTTTCTCTATTTTCTTTGTTACTGCTCTATAGATTCTCAGTGTAAATTCCCGTGTCCCTCTGAACTACATGAATTTTTTGTCTTATCTCTTTTAGCCATTGGTATGAAAGTGCAAGAACTCTTTGCCTCTTACTGGTGTTTTGTAGAGATCTATGATCTGCATGACTATATCTCCTTGGCCTATGAATGATAATATAAGTGAATCTCTCTTTCCTTGTGTCATCCATCTTGGTCTTCTTATTTGCATGTGATTATTAGATTAAAGCAAGTCTGAATGTGTATATCCTTAGTTTCATTCTAGTTCAATAGTGCATATATGGGTAGAGTTTGGTCTGAACACTCTATTTTGGTGCATCACCTCTTTAGATTAGATTAGATAGATTTTCTTTCATGCTCTCTTTCTCCCTTTTCCTCTCCAAGAATAGTTAGGTATGCCCTGATAGTAAGAGGAAGCCAACTTTCTCCAGAGACTCAACCTCATATTTCAAGTCCCACAACTTGGAGGTTATTTCCATGTTTCATGAGATTGTCCTTAGGTAGTAACTTTGGACAAGGGTGCAGACTTCAGTGACTACAAATGCCAAAGCCCACCTAACATTCACTTTCCATATTTAAATATTAAACACTACTATGGAAATATGAAATAAATTAAATAAAAACCTTATAATATTTCCCTATTTTCCTAAGTTTATTTTTTTGGCCCCCACATGTTTCATCCAATGTTAGATCTCCCACGGATCTATAGTAGTCAGTTTCCCAAATTTTTTAATTGCCCAGTATTTAATGGATGTGGGGAAGTGACCTTATGACATGCGTCCAAGGTGGACCCTTGTTTGTTGTTTGTGGCTCATCTTTTGACTATGCTAACATGTTAGTGTTCACTGGAATTTTGATTGGCTATTACTTTCCCACATTCTTTGTTTTGTTAGAATTTTTGACAATGTGGGAAAGAAAATTTTTGCCATGTGGATTCATGGGTCCAGCTTCTTCGGTGGGCCATCACAGACAATGTGGATGAGCTGTCAGAGCACATTGGCATATGAAGGTAGTTTGGTGTCATGTCATTGGTCAAAGGTATTGACATGGATAGTTTGTTGGTTGCATGTTTCTGGGTTGTCCAATCTCACATAGATCAATGGTAGGCACTTCTCCAGTTCTTGAAGATGCAATATGTTTAAACATTGTGGGGAAGTGACAATGCGATGTATGGCATGTAGAACCTGTTTCTAGTGTGGGCCTCTAGGATTTAAAAAATATTGCCAATCAGGGTGCTAGGTAGTGCTAAGGTGGAAAGTATGTGCTAGTTACTTCCCGTTGATTCACCACAAGGCTTGACATGCTTGATGAAGCTAGATGCTCAGTGTCTGGTGGGCCCAAAAGTTTTAAAAACAAATGCCATGATAAATGGGATCTCCCATGATCATTGATCTTGCAGAGATTGACGATCAATGCTTTCCTGCATTTTGAAGCTGTGAGAATTTTAGACAATGTAGGAATGCACCTAATTGCCACGTATCCTCATGGACCCAGTTTGAAAGAAAATTAGTCATAGTTAAGGTTGACAGTTATGTGATATCGCAATTAAGTTGAAAAGTTGGGGTAGTTAGTAGGTGATGTGGTCAAATGTGTGAAGACTTTGCAGGGTGGCAAAAGAAATAGAACTATTGGCCCATGTGGCCCATCTTTTGTGCAAGATAAAGTTGACCTATTAACTTTGTTGGTTTGTCGAGCCAACTATGAGGAAGAGATGTTTTTTTACATGATCTGATCTTCATGATCAATTCCAACCACTCTCGAATGAATGTTGATAGGCCAACACTGGGGCAAATAATAATAAAGAATTAATGATCTATAATGAAGTTTGGCTAGTCTATATGTGTCAATCTGAGAGCATAAGCTTATGAAAGGTGTCTGAGTAGTATGCCATCAAGGGATCCTGGCAAAGAGATGAGGGATTATGAATGTAGTTACATGACGTGAAATTGAATCTATGAAAAACTAAATGAATCCCAACGATAGGAACTGTCACTTCCTATTAACAAGAACATCAAAAATAGAAGCAGCTCATAACAAAACTAATCTACAATAAAGATAACTATAACTCACAAAAAATCATTAACTAATTCAATATCTAATTCAGATGAAATATTATTATGCAATCAAACATAGATATTAAATGTATAAACTAATATAATATGATTAAAACACACACCATGTAATGCTAAACTAATCAAAATACAAATGCAAATAATACATATCATATAATGCTAAACCAATAAAAAAAACTCAAATGCACTCCATAAAATAAAGAATCACCATGTGACCTCAGAGTGGGCCCACCTCCTCAGCTTTGGGTGATGAAGAGATAAACTAATTTTATAGCTTCTTAACCATACATGTGAATATGGAATTTATGATTTAGAATAAATGTAATCTCTGTACACTACTGTGTGTTATACAGGACTATATGTCTCCCCTCCTTTTGTCTCTCGCTACTTATATAGATGCAACTTATAACAACTTAGAGTAGAATAGAGATAATGAAAACCAAACATCATCCAACTACAAGCATATTTATAGGTTGTATCCAGTTGTAGCAAAGAATAGGAAATAACAATTTTGGTTCTTGCCATGTATGAAGTCCTCCATTTTAATCATCATTGTATTATGCTATTTGTGGTTGGCTTGATAATATTGCTTAATGAATACAATAACATGCTAAATAAATACAATCACATATATGTATTCACATATTTTATCAAATAACTAGATTAAATATTACTTTCTTATATTAGATCATATGCAACATAGAAGGTGAAAATAGAATATTAAAATGGGTTTTGAAATGAGCATGAAGGCTTATACAAATGCTAAAATATGGTATAATTTGGGACATAAAATGCTCTCATCAAATTTCATGCATGGTAAATGAAGGAAATACTCCACCACCTCTGGTTTTATCTATCTACTTGGTCAGAATGATTAATTGGGATCAAATTCATCTTATCAAGGCTCTATTTTTGGCAAAGTATTGGATTTCTTTACATCTAAATCCATGCCAAGATCATATTTTCTCTAGATCTATATGATTTTTCTCTACAATTTTAAATGGTGGTGGTTGATTTTGGTGTAAGTCAAAAAATATCTTAGTTATGCTTGAGCTATAAAGGTAGATTTTGTAATCTTTGTAAGGGTTGACTCTTCTATGTTTTCTTTGATATTGCTTTGCAAATTCACTGTAAATTTCCTTTACATCTGAACCTATATGACATTCTACTTTATCTCCTCTAGAAATTGATGTATTGTGCAAGACCTATTTGGCTCTCATTAGTGTATTGTGGAAATCTGCGATCTTACATGACTATATCTCCTTTTGGCCTATAAATGATATATAAGTGAATTATGTTCTTCCTTGTGTCATTTATTTGGGTTTTCTAATCTTCATGTGATTGTTAGATTAAAACAAGTCTGGATGTGTATATCTTTTGGTGTCATGATGGTCCAAATGTGCATGTATGGACAAAGATTGGTTTGAACACTCTATTTGGTGCATCACTCCTTAGGTTAGAATAGGTAGATTTTTTTTCATGCATTCCTTCTCCCTTTTCCTCTCCAAGAGTAGTTAGGCACATCTTGATAGTTCTAGAGACTCAACCTCATAGTTCAAGTCCCACAACTTGGAGGTTATTTCCATGTTTCACAAGGTTGTCCTTAGTTAAAAACTTTGGACAAGGGTGCAAACTTTTGTAACAAAAATTATCTTCACATAATCATTGTCTACAAAACCTATTGCAACATAACCAATACTGGTTATATGTAAACTCATTAGCATTTTCCATGCATGAAAGTTTTCCTTGTTCAAATTTGGTACCCCCTTTTGTGAGTAATGATCATTGTCTTTAAGTACTTTCAAACTTCTCTTTATAAGCACTAGTGCTCTGATGCCAATTGTTAGAATGTTTCCAATAGTTGCGAGGGGAGTGTCAATTAGTTACTCAAGGTCCTTTAGTACCAATTTAACAATCAAAAAATTAAACATTATCTGTTCTTCTTATTCTATTGTAACTCGGTCTCTACTATAATCTCAATAACAAAATTAACTAGTAGTTCATTGTCCTGAGATAACAGATTTTTCTGAATTATAAACATGTGAATGTAAAACACGATAAAACATTCAACACAAATTTGACGTTAGAATTTAATTTGGAAACCCAATTTGGGAAAAAATACTAGCAACAAGTCACCACTTCTTCACTCTTCTAAAGTGAGCCTTGTTAGGAGCCAACCTTGTTAAAAGTTTATAATCCACACTGTTAAATGTGACTTACTTAGAGGATTTAATTACCTTGTTAGGAGTGACCTTTTCGAAGGATTTAGATCATTCCATTAGAACATCATCTTGTTAAAGGATTTACAAAGATTCTTAAGTCCTAAATGACTATTAGGTCAACCTTTAATTAAAATAATTTCAATACAAACCATTTACAATGATTAGAAAGAAAACAAAATGGTTTGATCTCTATGATTACAACTCAGTTTTGTAGTTTCAAATCTCTATTTAGTTCACGTGTTGATTCTTTGTGATGCACAAGCATCTTGCATTATAATTAAAAAAAAAAAAAAAAAATAGAAAAAAGGTGAAAAGGAGAAATTTCTATTTTTCAAGTGCATAGGTGGCGTAAATAGAAAAATAAATAAAAATTGTTGTCATTCCACTTATCGAGGTGTGTAGGTGGAATTCTAGAAGTTTGTGGACATTTCCTTAAATCATGCATTTAATATTTGTTGGGCTACATGGTGGTGCTTAGTTGTATTTGGGTGAGAATTAAATATTTGTTGAAGGTAATTTTATTTACCTTTTATCCCACATTGGTTATGTTCGTAACATCTTGGGTGATAAGTGCCTATTTAAACAAGGCATATGAGCATTTGTAATAGAGCTTCAAGGTGTGATCTCTTCTTACTAGAAGCTTGGAGAAAAGGAGGAAGTAGAGGGTGAGTTCTCCCGAGTTAGTGGACAAAGCATCGAATGTGAGGCAGTTTACAACAGGATTGTGATGGATTTGTGAGTTTGTGAGAAGAGCTAGTGGATGTGGTTTAGAAACAAGGAGGTTTCTTGGTGGCTTGTGAGCACAAGTTAAGATCTTGGAGGTTTCTAGCAGCTTGTGGCTCTACACCAGCTAGGGTTTGGATTGGATCTTGAGGGATCTTGCAAAACTATTACTATAATTGCTATTATATTTGGTTGTAATTGGGAAGTCCTTATAACATGGCACATTTCATGTAATAGTTATTTTATGAATAAAAAGTTGTAATTTAATATCAGATCTTGCATTGTGAATCTTGTGTTGTATTTTTAGTATGTGGTTATTTGCTGGGAGCTAGGACATCTCCTTTGGGGATTCTCCTACCTTGCACTACATCACTTTGACAAGCCTTCGTTGTCATCTCTTTCTTTGATTTTCTTGGCAACCCCTTCAAGTATTCACACTTCTCTCCACAAAAAACTTAAGCCTTCTTCTTAGATTCTCTTATCAACCTCAACAACTTTGTTCCATCTCACTAGGAACATACATAACTTCTTTGTTTTGTTCTTCTCTTTTCATTTCACACTTTTCACACTTTGAATTTTCCTCTATGCCTCCTTCAATAGGTAATTCTAGTCCTTTTCCATTTTCACAATCACCATAGATCTTAGGGATCACAATTTGATTCATTAGATTCATTGTATCTATTCATCTTCCTTCTTTTCTAGAAACTTCTCCTTGAATTCATTCATTAGGTATCTTACCTAATCCTCCCCCTAAATTAAATGATCTAGCTAATCAAAATTATCTTCAACACATCTTCTATATCCCAAGAAATCAATTGAGTTAGATGGAAATCAAAATTTCTCATACACATTCAAAATACTGTCACTTGGCCATTACTAAGTTTTGACACTCAGGCATCACTAATTTGCTTGGTTGTTGTCAAACTTTTAGCTCTTCAATATTGTGGATTAGTCAATACTAATGCTTGGTCAACATCAAATTTGCATAGCACTTATTGTGGCTTGGTTGACACTAGCATCACAAGGCATAGTATTCAAAATTCCTTGATCTTTTACTTTGTTGCTTGGCCAAATCTTACATTAGTGATTTATCTCGACTTGCACTGTCAAGCCTTGAATAATACTATTTATCAACATGATTTAAAAAATCACTTTATCTTGTCAAAGTCTAACTAATCAAATGTCCACTATGGCTTCCATTTTATAACTCAACATTTCCTCTAGGTGCTTTTGTTATGAGAAAATTCTCAAATCCTCTTCATCAATCAAATAGATATGACATTTAGAACAGATAGCAACATGTATCATCAGTAGATTTGACATCAATGAAAATAAAACAATTGTTCCAATTGTGGTTTCTAACACTTTTAACTCAATCTAATCAAAACCACCCAAATCCAAAGTTCCAAGTACTTATATTGCAAGAAAAACCATTTTTTTGTCCTACTAGGCCTAAATAGCAATTAGGTCTCTAGTGAGTTAATTTAATTATTATCTTTCAAATTTTCCAAAAGACTCAAATTAAATCATATATTATTATACCCAGTTGACTATATTTCAAAATATCTCAAATTCAACCCTTGGTGCTTTGGACCATTTGCCTCAAATAGATTTTTGTTACTGGTTTTTAGCCAATTTGTCCTCACTTTTATAAAGAAACCATGTGAAATATATGAATTCCAACTACAAATACTTTAATATATATATTTTAATTTGATCCCAATCAAAATAAATTATAATCAATTTTTGGTCTCAATTACCCTGCAACTATGGAAGCCCCAAATCACTCCTACAAACCCTCATCTATCTAGGGCTTTCTCAACGTATGACCATCAATCACCATTTAAAACTATCAAAAATTATTTAATAATTAGAATTCCATATTAAAATCCTCCCTATCATAAAAGAATACCATTGTTGAAGTAGAACTCTGACTGCTATAGTCAAGCTCCAAATCATTGTTCCTTCACATCAATTCGAACATTGTGATCACCTTGCAAATTTAGTATTTTTTCATCTTGATGGTTGGTACATTATGGAACATATTAGTTCATGACCATTCTATGGAAATTTAGCCCTCTACATTCACAAAATGGTCAAAATCATTATAGGTATCCCAAAAATATCAAAACACTATAATTTCCTTTATACCAATCAACACCAAACTATGAAAGGTTGTAACAAATATATTCCTACTCTTGCATGTAGTTATAGCTTGATGTTTTCCTTCTCATAATACCATAAAAAGGCATAACTTGATCAGATAAATAAATCAATCATATACAATGCCTCAAGAAGTTACGAGAACAATGACTTTTTATTGCAAAATCTCTCATAGTGTGTACACAATTTTCTTGCCAACTCCAATCTACATTTTCTAGGCTTTACCAAGCTTTAATGGGTGAATTAGAACTTTTTCAACTTAATCTAATTAGTTTCAAATAATTACAAAGCCATTTAGGCTATTAAACACATTTCCCTACCAAAACTAACAAGTTGTTATAGTTTAAAAACTTGATTTTGGAACTTTCATTTAATCACCTCTTTGAATGTTCTAACTTACCAAATTTTAAAATTTGATTTAGCTAGAACCAATTTAACTATCTTAGGAACTTATTGAACGACTTTAACCTATTGGGAACTATTGGACCTTATTACAATGAACGAAGTCCTTATCAAGACCTTTCAAACCATAACCAATTATGTGGCCCTTATCATCCCAAAATGTCATGATAGGACCTAAAATGTACTAGTTGACCTTAATACATGTCTTCATGCCCTATTTGGATCTTCTAGCCTCCATTGGTATTTGTACTAGATCTGGTGCTCCTGCACCATACTCTTATGGTGAAAAGGAGAATAACTTCTACTATTTATTTAGTAATAGTACTTGAGAAAACCATCCTAGAATAGAAAAATAGGTTCATAAAATTATAGGTCCTTAGCCATTCTTTATGAGTTAATATTCCTATAGTGCTTCTCCTATTGATTTATAAACAAAACCTGAGAAAACTATCCTATAACAACCACCTAAAATAGAACCTTGTAAAATATTATTAGGATAATTATCCAGGGGTTATTTGACATCTAATCTAATTCCCAGATCTTTAGAATAAAACCTATAAATTGTAATCTAAAGAATTATGTACAACTTCTAGTCACTATCCTTTCACCAGGTAATAATATGTGAATCAACTTATTCATCTAGAACCTCAATGGTAATCTTGTTAGATCTTAGTAAGAATGTAGTTTCCCAACAAGTGAGTCCCAAACTTGTCCTAACTCCTAAGGAAGACAAAAAAAAGGAAAAGGAATCAATATCACAAGGATGAATGAAAAGTAGATATGATGAGTAAAATGATAAATATACTCTAAAAAAATTGAGGAAAAAAGAAAAAAAGAAATAGAAATTGGGAATGAGATGCCCACTTTTGAAACGGTATATATACTCATTACAAATGTGGGTGATGCCCACTTCTCAATCCTTTACCACTATAAACCAAGTTGGTAATTGATGGGGTTATGAACCAAGAATGCACACAAAGATTGAAATGGAACAAAAAATCATGAGGCTCGAAAAAATTGGATGACTAAATGGCCAATTCTAGTTCAAATTAATATTTGATAATATGATTGTAGATTTGAAGAATAGTCTTTTTATTAGTGATTTTTTTTTTCTATTAGATATATTTCACAAATAGCATCATGGAATAGACATGTTTATCACAACAATTTTTTTTCCAAAATATACTAACTTGAAACTGTATCTACTGTGCAACTCTTACTACACTATTAGCATCATATTGCATTACATTAAAAAATGATAATTATCAAGCAAGAGAAGAGCTCTGGTCATTAATAGTCCCATGAATCTACTATATTATTGCTTCCCTCAACTTTATTAGGATAAAATGTGCCCAGATGTGGAACAATATTTGGCGCAAAAAAAAATCCCAACTTGGTGCATCCTTGTACTTTGGTTCTTTGTTCTTAACTTCAATATATACTCTAGAGATTTTGTTATCTTTTAGTACCTGTTCTAATTCTTTTTTTCCCCTTTCAATCCAACATGTATGGACATTATAAAAATGAGTTGATATGACATCACAATTCTATAACAACATCATTCCCTATTGGGCATGGATCATAATATTCTTTTTTGGCATTTCAATAATAATAGACACCTATGCCATACTAAAAAGATGTGCAAATTTATCATTGAACTTAGTAATCCTTCTTTTCTTATTTTGAAAGGTTTCCTCATTCCTTTTGGACCACAAAAGCCAAAGTATGTCACAAAATAAAACAAACCAAAACAAGTTAGGATAATCATAAAAATGTCCACAAACCTAGCCAAAACTTCAATCCATGACAAACTAGGAGATTTGTTCCAGACCACTAGATAACCAAGGAAGAGGGACCATGACTGAGAAGTAAATGAACAATAACAAAAAAGATGACTTGGTGTCTCAAGTACATTACATAAAGAACAATAGACAGAATCACACCCTAAGGAAGTTAAAACATCATCCAACAATAATCTTCTTGGAGAGAATCATCTACCTAAGATAGATCTTTTTGGGCTCATACAAGCTCTTCCACATCCTACTCATTAAAAAATGACACTTAGGCTCAGACCAGTGACACCCCCAAGATGCATTAATCCATGCAATAATTTGAACCTTATCTCTTAGCATATGATAAATCTATTTCACCTTGACCTCTGTAAAAGGAGTCCCATCATTCCACTTCAATCGATCCAATAATTACTTAGTAGTAGGAATTTTCCTAGGAAAAAAAAGAACTAGTAACCTTGTTAATAAAAAAAAAAATCTTCTTTGGGGATGGTGGGATTCCATTTTTACAACATAGTTTCTCCCAAGAATATATCTAAATTTTAACCATGATATCCCCAATGGATTTGATGCCCAAAGAGTAACAAGTTTTTGCAGAATAATATTGAGTAAGTGCAAGAGGCTTATCATTAATCTCAACCCCTCACTAAATAGATCTAACCACCCCTACATAAGTAGGAGAGTTCCCAATGGCCTCCTCCCGATTCAATATGTTTTTTTTACCTTAGTTCATGCCTTCCATAAGGAAGCAAAAATTTACCATTTTAAAACTACCCATTAGCATATCTTATTCACGAGTTTATTCCAAGAGAAAAGTTTTTTCTCCGTAAGAGTAAGACACACCAAGCTATGACAAGAATCTTTAATTAAGTTTCATAATGACTAATGTGAATATTTGTCATGTTTTTAATATTTAAAGTGGTAACAGATGAGATTTTTGTCACATAAGAACAACAACCTAAAGGGCGTAAAAATAACATATTCATCATGTCATTGCATCAACACTTTGAGAATTTATCCTAGGAGATTTGCACCATCAATCAAGGGTATTATCAATTTTATTCAATGATTCTCAACTTAGGGTTTGGACTAGGATGCCTTAAATTATAGACCTAGTGCTTTGGCTTGAAAATTGATTCAAAAGTAGTTTGGAGGCTCCCAACACTATTTTGACTTCTATTCTACACTTGTGACACCTGAAAAACTAGGTACCTAGTGATAGTGTCAACCTATTTTGAGATTAGAGTTTAGACACACAATCCTCTCTACATCTACTTTTTAGTTCTATGTATCTCAATTAATTCTCAAATATGCATATGTTTGTTTGTGTTTCTTATTTTCATTTTTGCACCTTTTATCTTAGTTCTTATATTGTTGAATCATATCCAAATCAATTGAAATCAAAAGAGGGACATATAATCACCAATGAGTCCACAAGTACCCAACTCTCCTAAGGGTTTGAAGTTGGGGCTAATTAATTGTTACCTATTTGGAAATGGGTTTCTATTTGTATGTTTAGGTTAGATGATCTCTTTCCTTCTATCACAAGGGTAACCCATGTGATTCACTAGCACAATTAATGATCTCTACATATCAAAACAAGGTCACATAATTCATTAATTGATTTGCCTAACTAGCAAAAATGACCACACTAATGAGTTGTATTAGGCATATACAAGGTTGGGCTTTATAAAAAGTGGTTTAATAATAAGTAGAATAATCAAGAAAGAGATGACATGTTTTTTAGCAAAATATATCAAGACACTTGTAATGGAATTTATATTGCTGAAATATTGAAAAAGTGTTACTAAAGGATACTATAAATAATGACATGATTTTGTTGATTAAGAAAATAGGAGTTACACTGAAGAGGACATAGAAGAGGAGTTGTTCAAAATAGCTTACTTTACATACAAAGCCGAAAGACATTGAACATTTGAATATGTACAATCATGAGAAAAATATATTAGAAATATTAAAAGACTACAATAATTATACAAATTAATTTTTTTAACAATAATAAAGAAAAATATTTAAATTTTTTATTATTAATAAATATAAAATTACTGACACTTACAATAAATCAAGATAATCTGAATAAAAAAAGCATTCAAAATCTTTTATACAAATTTAAACATTAATGATATAATGCCAATCTATTTAATAATTTTTTAAAAATAAAAGTTCTTCCAATATTGAATCCATTAACTTTCCATAGAGCTTAATTGAACCCGAGTAAATCCCTTTTGCGCTAGTGCCTCAAGATCCTTTCCCCCGTATTCCACTTTAGATTTATTTTTCAGTTGACTTGTGATAGTAAGTGAGATTATGTGGTTTAAGCAAAATTTCTGTCATTTATTCCACCTATCATGCACGTTTCTGCTTCAATTAAGCATTTGCATTAATGTTTGCTTTAAATACATGTGTTCCTTTCACATATGGCATAGTAAACTCTAGTGGGCAACCAAGTTTGATCCTTTTATCCTTTGTCCACCCTATCTTCTTAAATTATCCCATGCCCTCTAATGTCGTGCTTTCTGTGTTGGAATTTCCTCTTCAATACACACTCGGGCTTAAATGGTGGGACCGTATTATGTAGTTTGTAATTTTTTGAAAAAATATCAACTTTCCTTCATGTAATGCCAATTTTAGCTCAATTATTATTGAGTTTGCTCAACTATGACCATTAATGGGGTGAGATGATAATGTTCTATGACAATTTTAGTCCAAGTTGTTGAGGGCCACCCATCATTGAGTTGGATAAAATAAACTATTGCCAAGTCCTCCATTCAAGAAAATAAACGTAGGAGCGCCACTTTGTGCTCACTGAAGTCTAATGCAACGGGACGAGTAATAATATTACTCATATGCTCGGAACATTGATATGGCCCCCCTTCTTAGTCCATGACAAGACTCCTCAAGCATTTTTGAGACTTAAAACATAGCCATAAATTTTCTTGTACTATATGTGCACAGCCAATTAATGTGAAAGTATTTTGAGCCCTTTTTCAAGGTGGCGCATTTAAGAGAAACAATACCCATACATTCTACAATTTTGCCATGGAAAATTAGAAGTCCCTTTGTTATTCGTAAGTTATTTTATGCACTTCTTTATTGTATTGATTTAAAAAAAAAGTTTTATGTATTGTTAATTATGTTCAATGGTAGTTGTTAGGAATATTAAATATCTTATATTTCGAGTTTGGCTTCATAGTGTTAGGATTCTATAGGTATTAATTTTTGCTAAAATGGTCAAGTACAAAAACTTAAGTAGAATTTGGTTGAACCTTTTTTGTTTTGATGTTGACTTGTTTAGTTAGTTGCATGTTGAATGAGAACTTTATGGGTTTATTCTCATGTGTTGATCTCTAAGCCTATGTTGCCGATTAGTCTCCAAACACTTAGTCATTTGCAAGTCACTTACAGGGCAAGATTACAAAGTCATCACTGCGACCGAGTTATCTAGTAAAAGCTGAACATACAACCCTTATACTGAGTGAGATAGTGATTGCCGAGCATTTAATAGAGATCAAACATATTGATGGGGTAGGCTAGGATAGACTAGCTAGTCTATGCTTCTCATCCAACAATAGGATCTTGGTGTTTTCTCTACACCTATATGGTTTATAGGATTTCTTGCAACTTAGAACATCCCCTGACCTTCCCTAACCTTCCCACTAGGTGAAATAATCAAATCTTGATCCATGACTCACTTATCCTCCTAGGAGTGCAATTCTTCCAAAATGCATATGTAGGTCTACCAGGCTTCCACGGTAATACCTAGTCCAACCAAGGTTTTGATAAGTTTTAAGGTTCTATTGGAACACTTTTAGTATGCTTGAATAGATGGTAACAATGGGTTCATACCCAATTTCTTGGTTTCTTCACAAAAAGGCTACTAGAAGAGCCCCTAATTAGGTCTCCACCCAGGTGTATAGGGCTAATAACTTATTACCCTTAAGGATTCATCAGACCTGGCCTTAATAACATTTGTTTCATACATTACATACTCAAAGATTTTTGAGGGTTTAGGCCACCAAAAAGCTGTACAACAATAATGGTAAAAATGAGGGTTTTGAAGGGTTTTGAGGGCTGCCTGTTGTCCTCAACTTTCAAACACCTTATTCAACTCATAGAAACTTCTCCTCTACAAAAAAGAACCTTATTATATCCCTCTTGAATCCCTCCAAAGGGAAAGTCTTGAATCTTTAGGCTTTGCTCTTGAGAACAAATTATTTGATGTTTGCTCCTAGCCAGGCATTGCCTAGCTCGCCTAGGGCTTTGTCAAACAAATGCTTCCACACATTTTCTGGGCCATTGCTTGCAATATGTTACACATTAAGGTCTGTAGTCTTGGAATCCAAATGGCCATGGAAATCCCACGGTGGAAACAAGAGCTACAACCCATTCATTGTTGACAACTCAAAACTGGACAACAAACTCTTACTTTTAAAGAAATTTAATAAAACCTTCCAAAATGTGTTTAAAAATATAATCTAATGCATGGATAATGGAGAATATACAAGATACAAACTAGAACATGCAAAAAAATGATACTAAAAATGTGATTTGCTGAAAAACAACACCAAAAACTAGTAAAAATGTATTAAACACCAGTCACAGTTTGCTGTAGTAGCACAATGCAATACCAAAAAATGACTTCCAACCCTTGGTTAATATTTTTCCAACCTTAAATAGGCTATCCCCTGGTGTATGGGTTGAGTTAGGGCATTTTTAGCCACTTAAACAAGTTTACTTTCTTTCTAACACAAGTTGCTCAACACTTTTACATAAATGACCAGCAACTTAGCAATTTTTAGTTCTTTTTTCTTTTTTCTTTTTGCAATTCCATCACCAAGACCATTTTTGGGTCTTCTTAAGGAACTCTTGGGCTTCAAACTTCCCCAAATACACCATTCCAATGTTTTAGGAACACCCTATGCACTAGAAATGAAAACATCACAACATGATGATACATTGTCAAACCCTTAGACCAAGAGCCTAAACTAGAGCAAAACACACCAAATGAGTTAGAAAATCTTATTCTATCTACATAATTCTTAGAAGAAGTTCATCACACCAAAATTTGATATGGTGGGAGCCTTGAAAGGGTGCTCCTGCACCATACTCCCCCCCTCAATACAAACTAAGGCACTTTAGGGTCAAGAAGAGTTGGATCAATGCCAAACTTCTTGAAATGTCCTTCCTCAACCCAAGTAGCTTCAGATTCAGGTTGATCCTTCCATTTGATCAGATGTGCCATAGACACTTGATGTCGTGTAGTTTTCTTCACCCTTGATTCCAATACTTTCTCTGCTTTGGCTGGCTATTTCTTGGGCATTGTATTAGTGTCAAGGTCTTGTAGGACCCTTGGTGGAGCTGCACTTTGCTGACTGATTTCTCCCTTAAATCTGATTAGGTCTACAACATTAAACACTGGTGAGATAGCTAGGTCTGATGGCAAGTCCACTTTGTAGGCATTCTCTCTATACTTCGCTAGAACCTTGCATGGCCCAATTCTTCGCATTTGGAGCTTAGTGGGCATACCTTGCTGCATTCTAGCTTTGTTAAGATGGACCATAACATAGTCCCTAATCTGAAACTGTACTTCTTTCCTCTTCTCATCCATTTTGGCTTTGAATCTTTGAGTAGACTCCAACATAGTTTTCTTCACTTGTTCTTGAACCTCTTTGATAGTTTGGGTAAAATCTTCAACTTGTCCACTTTTTAACTCTATAGGACCTAAATCTCTCGCATATTCAGCCTGAGAGATAACAAGATCCCAAGTCTGCCCATACTCCTTTGTTAAGCACCTTAACAAGTTATGAAGCACCCTATTGATGATCTCAGTTTGACCATCAGTTTGAGGATGGTATGCTAAACTGAAAGAAAGATTAGTTCCCAGCCTTTTCCATAAGGTTTGCCAAAAATGACCCATGAACTTGCTGTCCCTATCAGACACAATACTCAAAGGGAGTCCATGAATCTGAACTATCTCCTTGAAGAAGAGATGTGCTATATAACTTGCATCATGAGTAGTCTTACATGGAATAAAATGACTCATTTTAGAGAACCTGTCTACTACAACATAAATGTTGTCCATAACTAATTTGGTTTTGGGAAGTCCAACCACAAAGTCCATACTTACACATTCCCAAGGCCTATTTGGAATTGGCAAGGGTTGATAGAGTCCTGCATTGCTTGAACCTCCTTTAGCTCTTTGACATATTCCACATTGCTCAACATATCTTCGTACATCCCTTGCTAACTTAGGCCAAAAGTAGTATCTTTGTACTAACTCCAATGTCTTGTTTATGCCAAAATGTCCACTCAAGCTACCATTATGCTTCTCTTGAATCAATTTTTCTCTCATGGATCCCTTAGGTACACATAGCTGATTACCTTTAAGTAGCAATCGATTTTGAAGGGTATAATCTACAAAATCACTATGAAAATGATTCTCAAACTCTAGGCATACCTTGTAGGCTTGGGAGAAGTCTTCATCTTCTTCATACAAATCTTTAAAACCTTCTATTCCAATGCTTTGTAGCTGCACTTCTTGGACAATCAAAAGCTTCCTACTCAAGGCATCTGCTACCTTGTTGAGCTGCCCCTTCTTGTGTTTGATTGCGAATGTAAAAGATTGTAGATACCTCATCCATTCGAATGCCTATTACTAAGCCTCTCTTGAGTGTTTATATAACTCAAAGCCTGATTATCTGTAAAGACAACAAATTCTTTGGGTAGGAGGTAATGTCTCCACTTCTTGAGAGATTGTACTAATGCATACAACTCCAAGTCATAAGCTGAATATTTCTTTTTTGCCTCATTGAGTTTCTCACTAAAAAATGCTACAGGTCTTCCTTCCTGACTCAATACACCCCTACTGCTACATTACTTGCATCACATTCAAGAGTGAATAATTTATCAAAAGTAGGTAAGATTAAAATGGGTTTTGTAGCTACCTCTTGTTTCAATGTTTGAAATGCCTTGCCTTAGTCCATTTGAACTTTGTTTTCAGCCCTCCTTTGATGGTGTCTAATATTGGGGCACAAATTCCTCTGAAGTTCCTCACAAACTTTCTATAAAATTGTGCTAGGCCATGAAAACTTCTCACTTCAGTCCCTGTTCTAGGAGTAGGCCAATCTAGGATTGCTTGCACTTTGCTTGGGTCCATTTTCAGATTACCCTTGGACACTGCAAAGCCCAAATAAACCAATTCTTGTTGCATGAATACACACTTTTCCAAATTAATGGTTGGTTTCTCTTCCTGAGTCTCTTCAGGACTAACCTTACATGTTCCATGTGCTCTTCTTTTGTCTTGCTATAGATGAGTATATCATCTAGATGCACTACCACAAATCCACCTGTGAAGTCCTTCAAGACCTCATTCATTAATCTCATGAAAGTTCTTGGGGCATTTGTAAGCCCAAATGGCATCACAAGCCATTCATACAACCCATTTGTTGTTTTAAAAGCGGTCTCCCATTCATGACCCTCCTTGATTCTAATTTGGTGATAATGACTCTTTAACTCTAGCTTAGTAAAGTACTTAGCTCCTCCTAAACAATCCATCAAGTCCTCTATTCTTGGAATAGGAAATCTATACCTGATAGTGATCTAGTTAATGGCCCTTGAATCTGTAAAAAGTCTCCATTTTCCTCCTTTCTTTGCTGCTAAGACCACTGGGACTACACATTGACTAATGCTCTTCTTAATCAGCCCTTGATCCAATAATTCTTGTACTTGTCTTGCCACTTCCTTATTCTGATCTAGAGTAAGCTTATAAGTTGCTTTGTTAGGCAAAGAAGCATCGGGTACAAAATCAATTTGATGGCTAATTGCTCTTTTAGGTGGTAGTACTGCTAGTGTACCATCTGAAATAATATCTTTAAAATCATCAAGGATTTGCTGTACTTCAAGAGGTATTGGCTGCAACTTCGTATCTTCTTCCTTTGGTTTCACCATAATTGCACATCCTATGGTTTCCTCATCTTGTAAAGCTTGTAAGAACTCTTTTCCAGTACTAAGTAACACACTAGGTGTCTTAGAGGCTTCCCCTTCATTCTCTATTAAGGACTGAATTTTGAAAGTCCTTCCATCTTTCTTGAAAGAAATGGCATTTTCTTCTCCATCATAGATCACCTTCCTGTCAAATTGCCAAGGTCTTCCCAATAGAAGATGGCATGCATCCATGGGTAAGACATCACGAATCACTTTGTCTTTATAGGCTCCAATAGAAAACTCAACCCATGTTTGCTCATTAACAAGTACACTTTGCTCTTGATTCAACCAAGTTACCTTATAGGGATTTGCACGGGGAACCTTTGTAAGTTTTAGCTTCTTTGCTTCCTCCTTTCATATAATATTATCTGTAGATCCAGAATCTACTATAACCTTGCAAACTTTTCCTTGAATCTTACACCTGACTCTAAAAAGAGCCCTCCTCTGCTTAGGTTCACTCAGATTGGGTTGCCTTATGAGCACCTTTCTAATCATCAAGTTCTCACCCATTTTTTATTCTAGTTTGTTGACTTCATTAGTGCTTGAGCATAAGCCACTCTTTTTTCATTAGTAGAGGTTGATGGTTTATCAGGTGACCTATAAGTAGGATGCCCAAGATGTCCACATTGGTAACACTTCATCGTGGAAAAATAGGAGCTGCTCCTTCTTGCTCCTCTTCCTCTACTTCCTTGAGATCCTCTTCCTCTACCAAAATATCCCCTTGTGCTGATTTAAAAAATTTGTTCCAAAAGTCTACTTTCCCCTTGGTTTCTTGATTCACTACCTCTACTAGAACCACCTCTTTGACCACCTCTAGAGTCTCTACCTCTTCCTCTGTTCTTGGAAGTACAATCTTGTTTTTTTTCCCTTTCTCTTCCACCTTTAGGGCCATTTGATAACATTGATGAACTGTTTTAGGAGTGACAAGGCTCATTTCTTCTTGAATAGACCATTTGAGTCCATTTAGATAGCTTGCCAACCGGATACTTTCATCTTCAACCACTTTCATCTTCAAGCATAACTTTTGGAATTCTTCAGTATAGGAATGCACATCCATGTCTTTTTGCCTCAGATTTTGTCTCCTCCTATGTAGCTATATTTCATAGTCTTAAGGAATGTAGGCTTGTTTAATTTTAGCCACCATTCCTTTCCAGAAAGTAATAGGACCTTTTCCTTCTTTTTCCCTCTCTGTTTGCACAAATTTCCACCAGGTGAGAGCAGTGCCTCTCAATCTTGACCTTGCCACTTTAACCTTCTAAGAATTAGAGACACCATCACATTCAAAATGGTTCTCCATTCCTTCAATCCATTCCATGATGAGATTAGGATCCATCTTGCCACTGAATATAGGAATGCCTTCCAAGGCTTTACTTTTTATTGCTTTGATTGCCTTCAAGAAAGGCTCTTTTGGTAAAATAGGATCTGGTCTTGGAGTTTCTTCTTCCAACTCAATGTCTTTTTCTTTAGCCTCCTTCTCTTCTTTCTGCTCCATCTTGTCCTTGACTTTATCTGTAGTGTCTTGGACCTTGCTTAACAACTATTCCAGTTGTGCCAATCTTTCTCTTAAAGACCTATTGTCTTCTTCTTGCTCTTCTACCTCCTTAGCAAGTTCAACATTGGTTACCATTGTGTTAGAATCACTAGATTCACTAGGTGACTACATTCACATTTCTTTGCAATTGCTTTGTCCCACACCTTTGTAGGCTCTAATACCAATCTGATGGGGTAGGCTAGGAGAGACTAGCTAGTCTGTGCTTCTCATCCAACAATAGGATCTTGGTGTTTTCTCTACAACTATATGGTCTATAGGATTTCTTGCAACTTAGAACATCCCTTGACCTTCCCTAACCTTCCCACCAGGTGAGATAATCAAATCTTGCTCCATGACTCACTTATTGGAACACTTTTAGTATGCTTGAATAGATGGTAACAATGGGTTCATACTCGAGTTCTTGGTTTCTTCAAAAAAAGGCTACTAGAAGAGCCCCTAATTAGGCCTCCACCCAGATTTATAGGGATAATAACTTATTACCCTTAAGTATTCATTAGACCTGGCATTAATAACATTTGTTTCATACATTACATACTCAAAGATTTTTGAGATTTTAGGCCACCAAAAAGCTGTACAACAATAATGGTAAAAATGAAGGTTTTGAAGGGTTTTGAGGGCTATCTGCTGTCCTCAACTTTCAAACACCTTATTCAACTCATAAAAATTTCTCCTCTACAAAAAAGAACCTTATTATATCCCTCTTGAATCCATCCAAAGGGAAAGTCTTGAATCTTTAGGTTTTGCTCTTGAGAACAAATTCTTTGATGCTTGCTCCTAGCTGGGCATTACCTAGCTCACCTAGGGCTTTGTCAAACAAATGCTTCCACACATTTTCTGGGCCATTTCTTGCAATATGTTACATATTAGAGTTTGTATTCTTGGAATCCAAATGACCATGGAAATCTCACAGTGGAAACAAGAGCTACAACCCATTCATTGTTGACAACTCAAAACTGGACAACAAACTCTTACTTTTAAAGAAATTTAATAAAACCTTCCAAAATGTGTTTAAAAATCTAATCTAATGCATGGCTAATGGAGAATATACAATATAAAAACTAGAACATGCAAAAAAATGACAGTAAAAACATGATTTTCTGCCAAACAACACCAAAAACTAGTAAAAATGTATTAAAAACCAGTCACAGTTTGTTGTAGCAGCACAATGCAATACCAAAAAATGACTTCCAACCCTTGGTTAATGTTTTTCCAACCTTAAATAGGCTATCCCCTAGTGTATGGGTTGAGTTAGGGCATTTTTAGCCACTTAAATAAGTTAACTTGCTTTCTAACACAAGTTGCTCAACACTTTTACATAAATGACCAGCAACTTAGCAATTTTTAGTTCTTTTTTTTTTCTTTTTGCAATTCCGTCACCAAGACCATTTTTGGGTCTTCTTAAGGAACTCTTGGGCTTCAAAATTACCCCAATACACCATTCCAATTTTTTAGGAACACCCTATGCACTAGAAATCAAAACATCACAACATGACGATACATTGTCAAACCCCTAGACCAAGAGCCTAAACTAGAGCAAAACACACCAAATGAGTTAAAAAATCTTATTCTATCTACATACTTCTTAGAAGAAGTTCATCACACAAAAATTTGATATGGTGGGAGCCTTGAAAGGGTGCTCCTACACCACATATATGCAAACCAAGGAATATAGTATGAGCTGAGCAATTTAGTGAAGATTGAGTATATTGAAAAGTCATCAAGAGAAAATAGTTAATAGAAGCCGAGTAATAACATGAAGGTTTATGCATCATTGAGCATCAGAGCACTCAAGTGTCAAGTAATTCAATTTTGATATGAGAGTTTGTAATGACAGAAACTCATATGTAAACCATTTTGGCCAACATTTCTATGACATTTAATATTTGTAGAGCTAGCTCAGATGTTGATTGCATGTCCTTACAGAAGTTAATGATCCCTAGGCATACAATTCAACCAATCAAAAAAAGGGATGTAAACAAAAAAATATGATAAAGTTTAAGTCATCGATCAAGATCTAGAAACTTCATAGAACATCTATTTAAAGAAGGATTCTAACCCTAGAATCGTATGTATGAGAAAGTGTGAAGAGTTGTTATCAAAGAGAGAAGATGTATAAGGAGTGAATGCATATGTGAAGGAGTTAAAGAAATTTTTAGAGATAGATTCAATAGAGAGAAATCAAAGCAATGAATAACTAAATAGAGATATCAAATTAGGAGAATTAGATCAGAGATACAAGAAAGAGGAGACCCAAGATCAACTCGCAAAGCAAACTGAGGGTCAAGTACTAAATCAATTATTTTTTAATTGGCATAGGGTAATTCTCTTAATTGAGTAGTCCTAAGAGGCCTATGAAAATCTCCTAATAGAATCCTTACTTTATTGTGAGTTTAGAATCCTTTAACAAAGTGAGACTTAATGATCTCTTAAGCTTTTAACAAGGCAGATCGCTCATAGGGTAGATTATATTTTATGATCAAACATTGTAACCTTAACAAATTAACTTTATTCTTACAACCATGAAGATTTGTGGGTTTCATTCCCACCCAAGTTTTACCTTCATCTTGAAGTGTTTCTGGGTAATCAAATTATAATGTTATGTGTTGAACTTTGATGGATGTGATGTATGTCATTTATGTTTGAGCATTACAGTTTTATTGATGAATTTGTGAGATGAATTAGGTATTAATTAATGGAATTGGTTTTGAAGTCAAAATTTTAAGATCCTAATTCACTCCCCCTCTCAGTATCTTGTTTCCCATAGTTTTATTCCAACATCATGTTTTAACTAATCCCTTTTATTTCTTCTTAAGATTTTTATAGGTTACTTTATTTTTGCCCAAGGTCTTTGTTAGATTGTGGTGACTGATTAGGAAAGTACCAAATTTTTTTTTGGGCCATGGCGGATGTTGTAGCTGACATATGGCCGATATGTTCTAACACTAAAATGACATAAAATACTTGTATAAAAGGGTTTAGGGTTAGGTATTTTCATTATGTTGTGATATGAAATTGCTTCTTGTAGCAGTATTGAGCTATAAGGGATTATAGATTGTAATTAGGCTATAATCACTGGATTGTAATAATATTGGACTTGCAGTTTGGTGGACATAGCCTAGGGATTGGGTGAACCACGTTAAATCTTGGTGCCTTGTGTTCATTTCTATGTGATCTATTATTTTCTATTATTGGTTATATTTGCATGTAGTTTTTATTTCTATCTGTGGTTTTATCCTAACAAGTGGTATTAGAGTGAGGTTGTCTTTCAGTTATCCTTTGCAGGAAAGTCTCACGGTTAAGTGGGAGTCTCACGATTGAGTGGGAGCAATGGCAGATGAGGGTAAGCTCAGGGTTGATAGGTTTAATGGGAAGAAATTCTAGTTATAGAAGATGCAAATGGAAGATTATCTTTATCAGAAGGATTTATGGAAACTGTTGGAAGGCAAAGCCAAGAATCAGGGATCTATGTCAAATGATGAATGGGATCTTTTGGACAAAAAAGCACTCGAAAGCATTTGGTTATGCCTGGCACCATTAGTGGCATTTAATATTAAAAAAGCAAAGATGATAGAAGAGTTGATGAAAACCCTAGTGACAATGTATGAAAATTCCTCTGCTTCAAACAAGGTATTTCTCATGAAGCATTTATTTAATATGAAAATGGTAGAAGGTGGATCTGTTGCAGATCATTTAAATGAGTTTAATACTATTATTAGTCAATTATCTTCTGTGGATATCAATTTTAATGAAGAAATTAGGGCTCTCTTGATTTTGTGTTCTTTTCCTGAAAGCTGGAATGGCTTGGTAATGGTTGTGAGTAATTATGTTCCTAGATCTAGTACCCTAAAATGTGAAGATGTGATCGGTGTTGTTTTGAGTGAGGATACTCGTAGGAAATCCTCAGGTGGATCTACATCAGTAAGTGCTTTGAATGCACAAAGCAGGGGCAGAACAATTGAGAGAGGAAATAACTCTTAAAATTGTAGGAAATCAAGAGGAAATTCAAAGGGAAGAGGTCTCAATCAAGAGGACCAAATGACTGTTAGTATTGTGGCAAACTAGGTCATAAAAAGAAAGATTGTTGGAATCAAAAGAAAAATGAAGGAGATAAATCAGATGGAGACAAGGAGGCAAATGTGGTAAGTAAAAAATCTAAAGAGGATGCTTTGCTTTTGTATTTAGAAAGTGTTGATGATTTATGGGTTTTAGATTCTGGTACTTTATTTCATGCTACACCTCATAGAGGTTATTTCATTGATTATGTCCAAGGGGATTTTGGGCTTGTTTATTTGGGGGATAATGAACCCTATCAAATTGTTGGAAAGAGAAAAATTAAGATTAAGTTGTAGAATAGGAATGATTGGCTACTACATGAGGTAAAACATGTTCCAAGGCTGAGTAGGAATTTAATTTCAGCAGGGCAACTTGGTGATGAGGGTTGTGTAGTTACTTTTAATGATAAAAATTGGAAGGTTTCAAAAGGTTCCCTTGTAGTAGCAAAAGGTGTGAAAGTAGGCACCTTATATCTTTGTATAGGTCATATTGTTCCTTCTACTTTGATTGTTTTAGAGAAAAATGAATGTTCAGGAACAATTGCTGCAGTTGAGCAGGGAGAACAAATAGCTATTGTAGATTCTGATACAACGCTATGGCACAAAAGACTTGGGCACATGAGTGAGAAAGGTATGAAAGTACTTCATTCAAAGAAAGTTTTACCCAGTCTAAAATGTGTTAATATGGATTTCTGAGAAAGTTGTGTGTATGGAAAACAAAAGAGAGTGAGTTTTGCAAAGACTGGGAAGGAAAACAAAAAGGAGAAATTAGAGCTTGTGCATACAGATGTATGGGGACCGGCTCAGGTATCTTCCCTTGGTGGCTCTCATTATTATGTTACATTTATTGATGACACAACTAGAAAAGTATGGGTTTATTTCCTTAGACAGAAATATGATGTATTTCAAACTTTTAAGAAATGGAAATGCTTAGTTGAAAATGAGACTGGTAAGAAATTAAAATGTCTCAGATCTGATAATGGTGGTGAGTATTGTAGTCATGAATTTGAAGATTATTGCTCCACTAATGGTATTCATAGATAGAAAACTATTCTAAGGACTCCACAGGAAAATGTAGTGTCTGAATGCATGAATAGGACTATAATGAAACACACAAGGAGCATGAGGTTGCATGCTGGGTTGCCCTTACACATGTGGGCGAAGGCTATCAATACTGCAGTATATTTGATTAATAGAGGTCCCTCTACTCCTTTGGGCTATGGCATTCTAGAGGAGGCATGGACTGGTAAGAAGGTGAGTTATTTTTTTCTCAAGACCTTTGGTTGTGAAGCTTTTTCTCATATAGACTCTGAAAATAGAACCAAGCTAGAAGCTAAATCAAAGAAATATGTCTTTGTTGAATATGGCATTAATGAATTGGGTTATAGGCTTTGGGATTTTGAAAACCATAAAATTGTTAGAAGCTGGGATGTCGTATTCAATGAGAAAGTGTTGTACAAAGATTTGTTGCAGCAACATGAGAAGAAAGAAGATGATTATGTAGTATTGGATGATACTCCAAAAGCTAATGTTCTAGCCATTCCTCATTATGTGCAACAACCACAACAACAAATACCACACACACCAATGAATGTTAGATGGTCAACGAGGCAAATTAGACTTTCACAAAGATTTTCTCCCTCTTTGTATTTTATTTTACTTACTGATGCTGGTGAACCTGAAAGTTATGATGAAGTTGTGCATGTGGATAACAAGATTTAGTGGGAGTCTGCAATGAAAGATGAAATGGACTCTTTGCTAAAGAATAAGACATGGGATTTGTGCAAGTTGCTCGTAGGTAAAAAGGCTTTACAAAATAAGTGGGTTTACAAGTTGTAAGAAGAGGAAGGAGGTAAGAAAAGATTTAAGGCCAAGTTAGTTGTAAAAGGATTTGTACAGAAAAAGGGAATTGATTTTGATGAGATATTTTCTCCTATTGTTAAAATGATTTGTATCCGTACTATTTTAAGTCTTGTGGCTACTAAAGATTTGCATTTACAGCAGCTGGATGTTAAAACAACCTTCCTTCATGGTGATTTGGATGAAGAAATATATATGGCTGAGCCATGGGGATTTGAAGTCAAAGGTAAGGAGAACTTAGTGTGCAAATTGAAGAAAAGTTTATATGGCTTGAAGCAAGCACATCGGCAATGGTATCTAGAATTTGACTAGTTTATGCATGAGCATGGCTATAACAGGTGTCATTTAGATTATTGTGTTTATTTTAAGAGGTTGGATGATGATATCTACATTATTTTATGTTTATATGTTGATGATATGTTTGTAGATGGGTCTAACATGGATCATATTAAGGGGCTGAAACACTAGTTAGCACATGCATTTGCTATGAAGGATTTGGGGGTAGCAAAAAAAATCCTTGGTATGAAGATTTGTAGAGATAGGAAGAGCAAAACATTGATGCTATCTTAGGCTAATTATGTTGAGAAGATGTTGCAACGTTTCTCTATGGAGAATGCTAAAGCTGTCAACACACCTTTACCTGATCATTTGAAGTTGACTAAGGAGATGTGTCCCAAGACACAAGAAGAGGAGGATAAGATGTCCAAGGTACCCTATGCTTCAGCTGTAGGAAGCTTGATGTATGCCATGGTATGCACTAGGCCAGATATTGCACATGTAGTGGGAGTCATTAGCAGGTATATGAGTCATCCAAGATTTGAACATTAGCATGCTGTCAAGTGGATTCTCAAATATTTGAGAGGAACATCCAATAAATGTTTACACTTTGGGGGCTCTACTACTGATTTACAGGGCTATGTTGACTCAGATTTGGTAGGGGATATTGATACCAGGTGGAGTACTACAAGTTATGTCTTTACTTTTGGTGGGGCAACCATGAGCTGGGTTTCTAGGTTACAAAATATTAATGCTCTATCCACTACAGAGGTAGAGTATGTTGCTACTATAGAGGTAGCCAAGGAGATGATATGGCTTTAGTTCTTCTTGGAAGAATTGGGACATCCTAAGAAGGATAATTATTTGTTCACAGATAGTCAGAGTGCCAGTCATCTTGCAAAGAATTTAGCTCTGCATTCTAAGACCAAACACATATAGTTGTGGTACCATTTCATTCGGTCAGTTTTGGAGGATGGACAGTTAATGCTGGAGAAGATACATACAAATGAAAATCCAATAGATATGTTGACAAAGGTTGTAACAAGGGAGAAGCAAAACTCCTCTTTAGCTTCAGTTGGTCTTTTAGACTAAACATGAATAAAAGAACAACAGAGTCCAGGGTGGTCTAATCCAGTGGGAGCCCCATGTGGTAGTGGTATTGCTATAGGATTATTCTCCAAGTGGGAGATTTTTGTTTAGTGTGGAGCCTGATTAGTCCCCAAGTGGGAGATTGTTAGATTGTGGCGACTAATCATGAAAGTACTATACATAATTCATAAATTCTTTCGGGTTTGGGGCATCAGCCCAAATTTTTTTTGGGCTGTGGCTGATGTTGTAGCCGACATATGGCCAACATGTTGTAACCCTAAAATGACATAAAATACTTGTATAAAAAGGTTTAGGGTTAGGTATTTTCATTATTTTGTGATGCAAAATTGCTTCTTGCGGTGGTATTGAGCTGCAAGGGATTACGGATTGTAATTAGGTTGTAATCACTAGATTGTAATAATATTGGACTTGTAGTTTGGTAGATGTAGCCCAGGGATTAGGTGAACCATGTTAAATCTTGGTGCCTTGTGTTCATTTCTGTGTGATCTATTATTTTCTATTATTGGTTATATTTGCATGTAGTTTTTATTTCTGTCTGTGGTTTTATCCTAATAGTCTCATTAATATTTACCTAGGTTTGAAATGTGCAACCCTTCAACCTATTGTTAAGTGATTGTATTTCCATGTGGTTAATTTTTTTTACTTTAGCTTACCCGACTTCCTTGTATGTGTCGCTTATAGTGTTTTCTTATTGATGCAAGTGTTGGTAGTGCACCAACATCCACCACAAGATTCACAACATGGTTTAACAACCTCTTGTGGGTTTTATAAGTCTAGTGCTTGTATCTAACATTAAAATGTTGATCTTTTGGTGCAACAACAACCACTACTTCTAACAATTAGTATCTGAGCCTAGTCCTCTTTTGGAAGCTTGATCGCTTGAGGATATTTGTGATGGAAACCTTTAAGAAGAACATATCAAAATTTAATGGAACCAACTATACACGATGGAAAGGAAGGATAATTACTCATTTAATATGCATGGGAATCAAGTCTTGGTAACTTATAAAGAAAGACTATAAACCTAGACTACCAATCTATCTAAAGCTAGTGTTGATGAGAAGAAAGAATTTGCAAATAACATGAGAGATATTGAAGCATTATAAAATTCCCTATTAGATTTTGAATACACTAATTTCATGGAATTGGAGTATGCTAATGAGATATGGGTGAAATTAGAATAATTTCATGAAGGAGACACTTATGTGAAGAAATAAAAATTGAAAAGTTTGAAAGGAAAGCTTGAATCTTTGAGGATGAAAGAAGAAGAGTATATTAATATCTATGTGCACAAAGTGATAATGCTTGTCACTCAAACTATGTGTTGGTGGAACTATGGATGAAGATGAAATATTCTTGATGATATTGAGATCCTTGCCACCTTTTTATGACAACAAATTTGTCATAATTAAGGAAATCAAAAGTATATCTAAGATGAGAAAAGATTCATTGGTTGGTAAAATGTCTAGTTTTGAAATGATGAGATTTTGTGACAATTTTCTTAAGGTAGACTCTATCTTTAAAGCTACCATTTCTAAGGACAATAAAAAATATGATTTGGTGAAAGTTCTTCAAGTTATTATTCTTCTAATTATGGATCTATATATGATAAGTATTTTAAAGAGATAGTGGAAGAGGAAAGGAATTTGGAAGAGTTGGAAGCCTTGATTGCAAAGAGGGTTTCTAAAGGTGTAGGTACTATGAAAGTAAAAAATGCATTTGAAATTCTATTCATATAATTAGATTGGAAATTTTGGCTCTAGATGTCTAGAGAGACCAAAGCTAGAAAGTTTCAACCTAAATATCATAAGAAATGTTAAAAAGATAGTGAAGGTATGGCTAATGGTGAATATGAGGAGTGAAAATAAATTATATCTGGTTCTACTAGAAACAAGATCCCTACTTGTTAAAATAAAGAAAATGACCTAATTACATGTTGAAAATAAGGATGAATGGGTGATAGACATCAAATGTCCACATCACATGAAAAAAGATTAGAATGAATTTATGAAGCTAAATAGGTATGATGTTGTTGTTAGATTTGGTGATAACACTCATTATTTAATCAAAAAAAGAGGTTCTATTTGTTGGATACAATTGTTCAATTGTGTGTCATCTTTGATATTATACAAATGTCATATCAGTTAGGAGAAAGAATCTACCGAGCTTAGTTGGTCAGCAAAGAAAATTCTAGAGTCTACTGAGCATTCCTAAAAAATACTCTGTGGAAGCTGTGCCTACCAAACTCATTCAGGCATTTAAGGTTTCTGTGGCAGAAGTCAGTTTCTATTGAGCTCACAAGGTTAGTGAAGGAAATTCAGTGCTTACCAAGTTCACTTGATCTCCAAAGGATTTTGCAAAATTTGCAGTGTTCACTGAGCTTTAGTTAGTTAACACTAGAAATCATTTCTAGAGTAGTGTTTACCAAGTAGGGTCGGCCAATGAAGGATTTCATTGTTTTAGGAAATAAAGTTTAATTGTTTCATGTAATATTTGTAGTTGACTGATGTAATGATTATTGGTAATTGTAACTTGTAAATGAGCTAACTTGACAATTTGTAAGGTATAAATAAAAGGTCAAGTTGTGAATTCTAAAGGGCAATGAGCAAGCACGAAAGTGTGTTGATCGTGTGAGAAAATTTTGAAGAAGGATCAGATATCCTTGAGGAGTAGAAAAGTTACATTCAATCAAAGAGGGTCTAGTTAAGCAAAATTGAGATCTGTATTAGCAATTTAGTTGCATCTCATTCAGGTCAATTCATTGTTACTTTCTCACCATTATAGTAGTGACTTCCAAATCTCTTAATAGAGTTGGTTTAATAACCATTTTGTAAATACTCTAACAAGGTGACAATTCTATTGAATTGTTCTAAAGTCCTCTGGAAAGGCCAATCCTAGTAGCATGATCAAATACTCTAACAAGGTCACACCTAATAGTATGTTTTGTAAACTTTAATAAGGTTGGCTCCTAATAGGGCTCACTTTAGAAGAGTGAAAATTAGTAGCTAGTTACTTGGTTGTTTTTCCCATATTGGGTTTCCACATTAAATATGGTGTCTTATGTGTTCATGTTATTTCTTTATGAATGCATGTCAATAACTATGAATGTTTAAAGTTATATCAAAGTTAACACACACTACATCTACCGAGTTACAACATTTTTTTGTGTGGCTACTAAGTGACAACAATAACTAGTTTTTCTTTAAGACATCTAAGGGATCTATGGATTTATTTTTGTGGTAACTAATTCACCCCCCCTCTTAGTTACTCCATCTATATTTCCAACAATTGGTATCAAAGATTTTGATGCTTGCAGGAAGGATTTCAAGGATCTAAGCTAAATATTAGGATGTCTTACAAAAGGGAAATTCCAAGGCTTAACAGGGATAACTTTTCAGCATGGCAAGGTCTCACGAGACTCCATCTAGCTTCCGTTAGAGATACAAGATTGAAATATCTTGATGAAGAATATGTAACTCCTGCTGGTATACTATCTGTCAATGAAATTGTTGAGAAGAAAACTCATAACACCATGATGATAGACATTGCATCTACCCTAAGTTATGAAGAATTTGATGATATCAAGGATTGCAAAACTACTTTTGCTATGTGGAACAAGCTGAAAGATATCTATGGAGGAGATGAAAATGTGAGGAGAGCCAAAGAAAAAAGTCTAAGAAGACAATTTGATCAGATGAGGATGAAAGAGGATGAGAACATTGTTAAATATGTTGACAGAGTCAAAACAAGTGTCAGTGCAATCAAGGCTTCTGGAGGAGATGTCAAGCAGGAAACAGTTGTAAGTAAAGTTCTTAGAACATTTCTTTCCCATTTATGCGATTAGAGTTTCTGCGATTCAAGAAAGAAGATGTGAAGCAAATCATAAGATAAATTTAGAGGCCATAGTAGGAAGATTGACTGTATTTGAGCTAGATAACTATGACAACTATGTTCCAACTTCCAAGAACATTAAATCAATATTTGAAGCCAAGCTTTCACTCAAGGAAAAGGGAAAAAAGATAAAGGATTCTCAGTCAGAAAGTGAAGAAGAATCAAAATAGAGTTCTGACAGTGATCTTGAGGTGGTTGAAGCTTTTCTTGCAAGGAAATATTCTAGAGGCAAAGGAAAATACAAAGGTAAAGTTCCTTTAATATGTTTTTCATGTGAGGAAATTGGTCATATTGCTACTAGGTGCCCAAACAAGAAAAACAAGGATGAGAAGAAAGGTCACAGGTGTAATGGCAAGAAAGATTTCGAATCATTCAAGGAAAAAGGTAAGAAAACATGTTTCATGGCTAAAGATTCTAAGGATTTTTACAATAGTGAAGATGAAATTGTTTACATTGTTGTGAAAGATGAATAATGATGAGGAAGATAAGATGACACTTATCTCTCGTGTGAGAAAAAATGATACATGGATCATAGATAGTGGTTGTTCACATCATATGACTGGTGACACAATAAAGTTTGAACATTTTGAAGACTATGATGGTGGTAGTGTGAGGTTTGGTAATAATGAACTTTGTTATATAAAAGGAAGATAAATAATCTCATTAATCAAAGAGCTTGTATGTGATAATGCCTATTGGGTTGAAGGACTAAAACAAATTTTTTTGAGTGTGGCACAACTAATCAATATTGGATTCAAGGTGGAATTCATGCATGGAAAAGCAAGACCACTGGATGATAAAGGAAAACTGATTGGATCAGGCATACAAACAAAAGGTAATTTTTTCTATCTTGAACTTGGTGAATGATCATGTTTTATTGCTCAAGTTGAAGAAAGTTGGTTATGGCATAGAAGGTTATGTCATGTAAATTTTGATAACCTGGTGAAAATAAAAAAATTCAGGATAGTAAGAAGCATTCCTAGTATAAAGAAACCCGATGTTGGTCTATGCAAGAATTGTCAGATTGGTAAGATGGGAAAGACTAGCTTTAAAAGTAAAAACTATCTATCTGAAGAAGTTTTGGAAATTGTGCATACTAATTTGTGTGGACCTATTGGAATTGAGAGCTATACTAGAGAAAAGTTCTTCATTCTTTTTGTTGATGACTACTCTAGAATGATGACTATCATGTATCTGAGAGAGAAATTAGAAGCATTTGAGAAGTTCAAATGGTATTTGGCCAGAGTAGAAAATGAAATAGGGAAAAGACTAAAATGCTTGAGATCAGATAGAGGTGGTGAATTCATCTCCCATGAATTCAATAACTCTTGCATTGAAAGAGGAATCAAAAGACATGTATCAGCCCCTGAAACTCCTAAGCATAATGGAATAGCTAAAAGGAGAAACAAATCTATCATGAATTGTGTAAGAACTCTAATGATTGAAAATAACATTGCTATCAAATACTGGAAGGAAGATATTAGCACTACAATTCATACCTTGAACCAAGAATAGTTGAAGAAGGACTCATTCAAAACCCCCTATGAGTTATGGTATGGCTATAAACCCAATGTAAGTTACCTAAAAGTATTTGGAAGAAAATGTTATATTTTGAAAGAATCTAGAAAAGGAAAATTTGATGTGAAGGATGATGAAGGCATAATTTTTGGATATTCTTGGAAGAGTAAGGCATATAGATGTTTGAATTTATCTGCTCACAAAATCATCGAAAGTACACA
This sequence comes from Cupressus sempervirens, assembly GCA_028749045.1. Taxonomy (NCBI): domain Eukaryota; kingdom Viridiplantae; phylum Streptophyta; class Pinopsida; order Cupressales; family Cupressaceae; genus Cupressus; species Cupressus sempervirens. The sequence continues at coordinate 60,222,412 of CM053785.1, read as the reverse complement.
TGTGAAAGTTGACGAGTTTGCAGAAAGGACTAAAGAAGAAAGAAAAAAGGAACCAGAAGATTACAAGAGATTTGTTTTCATTGAACTTGATATAGTACCAGATACATCTATCAATTTGGAAACTTCTACTCTCGAATCTTCAGTCACTGAGTTGCAAGAAGTTCAAACTAAGTTGTAGGAACTCGAGTCACATTCAGATGCTACCATGCATGAAGGTCCCAAGTAGAAGATAGATCAACCTGAGCTAGAAGTTGAAACTCAAAATGAAGATAATAGAACTCAATCAAAAGGCAAGGAACCTGTATTGGCCAAGTATGTTAGGAGACATCATGCACCAGATCAGATTATTGGAGACAAATCTCAAGGTACTATGACAAGAAGTAAGCTAAAAGGTACTTGCTTACTTGCTGATTTTGAACCTAGAAATGTCAAAGATGCATTAGAAAATGAAAGTTGGATTGAGGCTATGAATGAAGAGATAGAGAAAATAGAGAAGAACAAAATGTGGACTCTTATACCTAGACCTAAAGATAAAAATGTGATTAGAACTAAGTGGGTATTTAGAAATAAGTTGAATGAAGATGGTAAGGTATCAAGAAAAAAAGTGAGACAAGTATGTAAAGGCTACTCTAAAGAAGAAGGAATAGACTATGGAGAAACTTTTGCTCCTGTTACAAGACTGGAAGGTGTCAGGACATTACTTGCATATGTTGCATACAAAAGATTTAAGGTATATCAGATGGATGTCAAATCAACATTTCTCAATGGTATTATGGATGAAGAAGTCTACATTGAGCAACTTGAAGGTTTTTTTGATCGAGACAAGAAGGACATGGTCTACAAATTACACAAAGCATTGTATGGTCTGAAATAAGCCCCTAAAGCATGGTATGAAAGATTGCATAATTATCTTATTAATATTGGTTTTTAGAGAACTAATGATAATAGTAGCTTGTATATCAAGGAAGGACCAGATAACAAGATTGTATTAGTAGAAATATTTGTGGATGATACTTTGTTTATAGGAAATGATGATCTATGCAAAGAATTTTTAGAGCAAATGAACAAGGAATTTGAGATGTCAATGTTTGGTGAGATTAAATTCTTTGTTGGTCTTCAAATTCAATAGAGCAAGAATGGTATCTACATCACTTAGTCTAAATACATCAAGGAGATACTCAAAAAGTTTGGTATGGAAGATTGTAAACTAGTTGGGACTCCTATGTGTACTGGACTAAAGCTTACCAAGGATGATGAATCAAAAGAGGTAGATCAAACGTTATATAGATCAATAATTGGAAAGTTGCATGTAGTTCATACAGGGCCTAATATTTCTCTTGTAGTTGGTATTGTAGCAAGATTTTCAGAAAAATCAAGAGAAAATTACATGATGGCAATCAAAAAGATCATGAGATACTCGAAAGGTATTGAAGATTATGGATTATGGTACAAATTTGGAGGAAATTTGGACTTGAAAGTGTTTACTGATGTTGATTGGGTAGGAAACATTGATGAAAAAAAGAGTACAAGTGGTGGAGCATTCTTTCTTGGAAAGAGGTTGGTTTCTTGGACAAGTAAAAAGCAAAATTGTACATCCCAATCTACAATAGAAGCAGAGTATGTTGCTACAGCAATAAATTGTTCTAATATTGTTTGGTTCAAGCAGTTATTAGAAGGCATGAAGATTGAGATCAAAGAACTAGTTGTTATGTTTTGTGATAATACATGTGCAATCAGCATATCAAAGAATCCAGTAATGCATTCCAAAACCAAACAAATTGCAATAAAATATCATTTTGTCAAAGAATTGGTGTAGGATAAGGAGATTAGATTGGAATGTGTCCATACAAAGGAACAAATTGCTGACATATTCACCAAGCCATTACCTAAGGATGCATTCTTGTATCTAAGAGGTAAGTTAGGGGTCATTCCCCTATCTGAAGCTCACTAAAATGAAGTTTTAGTGATACATCAATAGGAACCAAGTTGAAGATTCTTCAGTTGATGTACCATAATCATGGGAACATTGCATATGAATCAGTACTCAAGGTACATTGTTACTCATTTAGTTTGTGTTGTCTTTGGCAAGTGTTGTCAAAGAGGGAGAGTTTACTGTCATATCTTTCTAAAATTTGAATTTATTTTTGGAGAGTTTTCTATTTGAAAATAAGCCATGTAATTCCTTCACAAAGGGAGATTATAGCATTAGAGAAGATTGTGGCATAAAATCTAGGAGAGAGAAATGTCTTGTCAAAAAATACTTTTTCTCAAATTTCATTGTGTTATGACATATTGTGTTGCCATCAATGCCAAAGAGGGAGATTGTTGGATACAATTGTTCAATTGTGTGTTGTCTTTGATGTTACACAAATGTCATATTAGTCAGCAAACAGAGTGTACCGAGCTTAGTTGGTCTGTTGGTATTTGAAAAAATTGTAGGTTTCCAATTACCCCAATGAGAAAAAAACGTATTTAGGGGAAGTTAACTCCCATTTTCAACATGCAATTTCAGACACCGGGCCAACTATAAGGCATGACCCTTCTTCTACTTTAGGCTCTGCAAGACCTAGGTGGGTGGACCTCAGATTCAATTCATATGGTACCAGTGCAAAAAAAAATTTGTGAATCTAACAAAGAAGATAAAAACCCTTATATCTCCTAATAACTCATGTAATAACATAGATCTACAGTAGCAAATTGAAAATCTAGGAAATCTATAAGTTGAGTGAGGGCATCACATTTAAGTTCTTCAACATGAAAGGGAAAGAACATTTGATTAATAATGTTGAATTCAAAAAACCCTTAGATATACAACAATAAGACTTAATGATCCTATAGCTGACCAATGCTTAATCCATTGGGAAAATCCATGAATCAAATGCATACACATGGATATCTGATACTTATTTCTATATTCAGATATACAATCTATCTTTTTACCTTGTAAATAAACATCTCTGCTCAATATAAACCTCATTCTTACATGATATCCCCATTAGTAAACTTGCAACCCTATTGAATTCTCTGAAGCATTTACATAACCCTTTGAGTCAAAAACAACAATGAAACAACATATAGCCTTAAGGGACTGCAACTACAACCTAGGCTCTTTGTTCAAAGATCATAAAACATTGAAGCTCACTGATAAAGGAGACAAGATTCAAAATGAAACTCAACCATCTGTTGTTCTTTATATTAATTTCTTTGAAACAATAAAACCATATGCATGAAATGAAAACACCTAATAGATCTAAACAATCTGTATTATCCTTCCTAATGCTACTCATACAAGAGAGGATGTGCTGAAAGAATGGTTTCATAGTATTGGAAATACATCAAGACTAGAACCAAAGCCTGGTATCATAGTAATGCACCAATTTTCTCCAAAGAACTAGAACCTATACAAAGAGAAAGAAAGAGATAGATATAGGAAGAAGAAAATCTTGGATTTGATCAGGAGATGACAAGTGTCCCTTCACAATTCCTTCCCAAGAAGCAGAAAAAGCTCTAGTCTCTCTCTTCAACTACCATAATCAAATCCCTTCATTCACCTCTCAAAGGCCTCCAATATCTCAAGAATCTGATGATGAAAGGATGTAACTGATTTTTATGTAAAAATGAACTCAATGTAAAAGTGAAAAATCAGTTAACTGGTCTTCAGAATGTAAGATAATCTTTTCTATCTTATTTTTACCACATTTAAGCTCCAAAAGTCTTCAAATCCTTCCTCTAACAAACTCTGAAGATCAATGATCAAACTTGCCTATTTTGTTGCAAATACCTCAGGAAACACAAATTGACCTATAACACAAACCAGTTAAGACTTGTACACAATTTGACCTCATATTCAAAAAGTTCATCTTGTTCTGGTTTTAGTGGTATATTGGAGTGCCCATTTTCAACAAAAATAACCCTTGTTATGCCCTTCTGAAGTTCTGAGTCCCATTCACAGGTTTGCATTAAAATGCCAAAAGATTGAAAACTTTTTAAAATATTATAGTCTGAACTATAGAAAAATATTTTTGAAACAAAAATAATTTTAATCTTTCAACTGAACGTTAGAGATAGAGGATGTCATTATAAAAACATTATTTATTTCTTTTATTTTTTAACCTTATATACCCTCAACCTCTGAGAAAGTGTCACGTGTCACTTTGTGATAGGCTTTGACCATCCAGCAAGACCTACCCTATATTCTGTCGGATTCTTCAAATTTTTGGCAGGTCACCAAGTCACTTGCCGAAAATTCTTCTTTTTTTTGGTGGTGACATGGTGACCACTGGATTTTGGTCACATTTTCTAGCAAACTCCTCTAATCTCTCCTTCCATGTCAGTGCCATGCATGACCCACTACTATCCTACCGGATTTGGAGGTTTTCCAGTGACCCATTGTGTCACTAGCCAGAAAACTCCAGGTTTTCTAGCTAGTGACATAGCGACTAGCTGAATTTTGGATTTTTCAGGTGGCTTCATATGCTAATGCCACCATTTTGATATGTGAGTTTGTTCAAAATTTGTTTGTCTTTGGATGACCATGGGCCCACCTACACATGCACTTGGCTTCCAAAAGCCTTGTCTTTGAGACACTTCATTTTGGTGTGCTTTAGTATTTAAATACAAAACAAATCCCTCCCACAAGCAATGTGGGATATTGCGACTGGCTTCATGCTGATTCCCTATGTATTGTAGCGGGTTGTTTTGTTTTAAAAACAAAAACTCCCCTTCCTTTGCTAAAGTCAACTCTCCTCATTCTTCGCATGGGCAATCTGAATACTGTGGTGGTCTTTGTTCTTTATATTGCCACCCCAACCTTTTTATGGATGACTCCCCAACAACTGTGACTTCCTTATTATGGCATTGTTTGCTCCCTTGCTTGGCTATGAGCTTCTTATATCTTTATTTGTGTGTGGGTCTACTCCCTTCTTCAATTCATGAAATCCCTCTTCTCTTGACTGCGAATTTTTCTTGCATGTTGCGTGAGGCTGGATCCTCTCTTCCTAACATTGGTAGATTTCCCTATATGCATGTAGATTGTCTCTTTATTTAAAGCATGCTACTCTTCTTTTTAGCCATGGGCTCTTTTCCTAGCTTCTCTAGATTTCTTTCAACGTATGCATGGGTTGCTCCTATTGATCTTTCCACATGCAAATTTGCCTACTCTTTCATTAGGTGTAAGGGTTCCTTTTTAGATACGTAGACCTTTGAATGTTCTCATATATGTGATTTGACCATCTTAAAATGTTCCACTACTTTTTAAAGGCATGTTCTCTATTTTAAATAGCTCTATATAGCTCCTTTGGTCTGTGATTTAGTTTTCTATTAGTGCACTCTGTGGAGACCCCTGCCTCCAACAACTCCCTTTAACTTAGTGTGATCTTGTTCCTTTTTAACATTGGTGCCTTAAATTCCTTTTCAAACTCTCCCTTTTGCCTGTGGAATTCATTCAACCTATGTGCAGGGTCCTTGCTAATGTTGACTGCACTTTCTTTATCTCTAGATGCTACCTTCTTCTTTGCAAGACACTGGGCATGAGGCTCCTCTCAATGTGTGGAGTGTTTCTTTTATGCCCAGCTCCTACGTGGATGTCTTCTTCCTCAAACATCTAGCAATACTTTAAATGTGGGTTCCTTTCAATGTGAGCTCTTCCTGTTATAATCATTCCCCTGATTGTTGAGTGTGGAATGCCTGCTTGGCTTTTTCTTTCTTAGCCGTGGGCCCATTTCAAATTAAGTCTGCTACCTCCAATTTGCCTCACTCTTTCCTCGCTTATATTAAATGCCATGGCCAAATTTTGCTTCCCATTTCAAAAGCATGGGTCCTCCATCTGATGCTAGTGGCTTTCTTATGTTTCAAATATGCTCTTCACCTTTTTTTATTATGCATAGGCCTCATCTCTCAAGCCATTGATTTCTTCATTAGGTGTCTTTCCCTTTTTTCTTGCAGCTTCTTTGACTGGGGCCTTTGTTTTGCTACTATGGCTACCTTATTTCCTAGCTTGAACAATGTCATCTTGTTTCTTTTCAGGAAAAATATTAGAAACACCCTCTTAATAGTTGAATGTTCCAGGGCACACTTTGGATAAAGCATATATTCATTTTCCTCATTCAGATGCTAGTTGATTTCCTCCAATGCTATGGACTTCATTTATATATTTTTCATTTTGGAGCATTCCCATAGAGATGATATTGCCAATGGGAAACCACTAGGATAGAGTTTGCCACCATTTCTTGACCTCGAGGTATGATCATAAAAGTTCAATGCAAGACTTCAAGATTTTCTTGAACTCCATAACATGTTCTCAACATAATAAGCATGCTCCATCCACTACTCATTTTATAGCTTTATAATCATTGTTAATATGATGGAATTAGTTGGGCCCCAAAGTGGGTCCGGCTAAAAAAAATTTCATTTCCTTACAACTAACAATTGTGATTGATCCATTCATCACCTAATACTGATTGAAATCAAACTCGACCAATGAATCAACACTTGAAACTCATTTTATCCTTTTTTGCAACCTGTCACTTTTGTGCTAGGAAGTCCATTGACTGGCCTTAAAAATTGACCCAAACACCTGGTAGAGCTCTAAAAATTGACACACTAATTCTTTGCTCTGCATACTTGTACCATGTTGAATCTTTTCTCATGAAAAATTTGGGTTCAAAAGATATTCGTTGTCAAAGTTGACCTCTCAGAACTGCCTACAAGAAAACATGTCAGAAAACACTAAATTGGGTTCAGAATCAGCTTTAGAAACTGGGAAAACTGACACTCGAGAGAATGAAACTTGGGGCATTAGTTCTTTGTCATGAGGAGAATATGAATCTATGATTTGGGCTCATTACGAATAACAGGGTGCAAATGGCAAGCGGTCAAATTGGGCTACTTGGATTTTGCAAACTGGAAACATTGACAGAAAAACATTTTTTACAAATGGAATTGACCTGGAAAAGTGTGCAAATTGATTCGTCATGACTTAAAAAATGACACACTTGGATTATTTTTAGTGGACAACATGGTGGTACAATTCATTTGACTTGACCTATCATGGATTAGGAGATATGATGTCATGAACAGGGGTACCAAACAATCTGCATCTGCTAACACTAGTAAAAAGATAGAAATTCTATTTGGAATCATGTTTGAAAATTGATCAAACGGATTCATCATGAGATGAAACTTGAAAAATAACAATTCTTTGACACCTACAATGCAACAAAATAGGAATTTCAACATTTGGATCAACTGGGTCAAAGTTATAGCACATCAAATAGGGCTTCCTAGAATTCAGAATTAATTGAAAAAGCATAAAAATAGTAACTGACCAACTTTGAGGGATTCAAAACCTAGTCAAACGGACTCATAATGACTTGAAATATGAGAAATAGGTTCTCATGTATGGATATTAGATACTCCCAAAGTGGAAAATCACAAAACATTTTTGGGTGCAAGATATTTAGATGCAAACAGGGCCTCTTGTCGCTATTTGACACTTAGGGTAAAAATGCAGAATTGACATTCTCTCAAAACAGGACTTTGCCAAATGACTCAGAATGACAATTTATCATTATGGAACATGTGGACGGGATAAATGGAAGGTGTTAGAAACATTGAACACCTCTTAGGCCTCAAAGGTATAGCCAGGTACACACACATTTATGGGCACTCAAAGGGCTTGATTTGACTCAAAATTTCAAATAGACACTCAAAATGAGAATGTAATTTTGAGCACCAACATTGGCTCTGTCTGGAGATGCATGCCCCTTGTGGGCATGGCAAGAATTTAGATCTCTGGGAGAAGCAGACCACACACCTGACTTCAAAAACTTCTCTCGAACAACTTTATTGAAAGCAAACAACAACTACACTTGAGATTATGTACAAACGATGGCCTCGAGCCACTAAACTTCAACAAAATTGTTTACCTTTATCATATACTTGATTTTCATTCCTTTCCTCATAAGGTAAACTGAAATTATCACTTGTATCGATTTCACCAATTAGATACACATCATAAAATGAATCACTTGGCAAAACAAAATCATTACCCTCACTTTCATAGTGCATGTAAAAACTTGGCATAAATTTAACCTCTTGCTCACTATTGAAAAGAATTTCAGCATGCTAATGAGTGTCAACATCAAACTAAGACTGATCTTTACTAAGTGATTCATGCATGCTGTCTACTAGAAACACAAAGTGCTCATATTCAAATTCATGGAAAGAGTTAAATATATCATGAATTTTCAACTCATCTTGACTTTGCATTTCCTCACGTGTTGCTGGCTGAATGTCAAATGAGCAATCAAATTTCTATTCACACATAACATCATCATCACAATCTGAAAAAATTTCATAACCTTTTTATGTATTTTCATAATCGAAGTGTTGATTGGCTTTTACCTCATTTGAATCATCATAAAACTTACTATGAAGTGTCAGGTTCTCTTCAAAGACAACTCCATCGAACACTTCATCTTCAAACTCACAAAATGTAGCATCATTAGAAGATTCAATATCAGAAATGGAAGAACAATATTTTGATTTATTACAACAATATGACAGTGTATCACCATTTGCATCTAATCCCGCTAAACCTAAAACCTCTCTGTCCTCTTCAAACAATGGGTTAATGACTCCATGCAGTGATCCTTTTTGAACATTAGGAAAAAACATGGGTTGGTCATCCTCAAAAGCATCATCATATAAAGCGTTATCATATACTTTAAATTCAATACCCATTTTATTCTCATGGAAACTTTCAGCGTATGAAGAAAAGTTAGAACTATATGAAGACTCCCTTTCTGTTTCTTCTATCAAACATATAGTGTCCATAATTACATCCTCTTCATCAGCTTGTTTAGGATAACCATTATGAGCAAACCTTAAATTATTCCTAAACCCCTCACTACATGTTGGAATTTGACTGTCTAATGTAAAATCACTTGACAACCCTTTACTGAAGTCTTCAAAATCATTAACATTAACTAGACTTAACATTTCTTTATCTTCATACCTTGAGGAAAAATCACTCTTAAATTCTTCATTGGCTAATTGATTTGCATGATGCAAAAACTAAGATGCACTTTCCTTTTCAGATTCAAAAAAAGAAGTCATACCTTCACCTTCAAATGAATGTTCACTACCATCATTGCTTTCTTCTTCCCAGTCAACATTAGACTCATATGAAGGTGAACATATTGTGTCATTTTCCTCACTATGATTCAAGTAACCGATCTCATCATCTCCTTCATATGATGCTTCTTGATTATACATTAGATTAGCAACTTCATTGTCATCTCTTGGAAGCAAACTTTCAGCTTTTTCATACCCACATTGAGATGCATATATTTCCTCTTCAATCTTTATAACATTCTCAACATAATGCAACCTCTTAATAAGATAATTCATTTCTTGCATATCCAACTGGTCAAGAAAATCTATCTTACCATCTATTGCTGAAATATTATAAACACGTACGCCCTGTTCTTCTAATTGTGGCTGAGATGAACATGACTTACATTCTTCTTCTTTTGCTATCTCTCCATGACATGTCAAATCAGCAACATCAAGTTCATAATCAGAGAGATAAATTTCAGCCTCCTCACTTGCATAAGAGTGAGATCTAGGTGCAACATCCTCAAAATTTGAAACATCAATTACATCATCATACACATAACTTTCATGCGAGGAACTTGCTGTTGTAACTAAACTTTGATCTGTAAAATCAACACAATGCTGAACCTTATCAGAGTTTGAAATACTATTCACTATTGTAGCATCATGAACATATATGTTTCTATTTGCAACTAGACTAACCTTCCTTGTACACACATCATGATCTGAATTTTCAATATGATTAAAGCCTACAACAGGGGTGTTGACATTATGATTTGAAACTAAAACATCAACACAATGTTCATCCTTTCTTTCAAACACATTATACCTTCAATCCTTCAAGACAAAATGACCTCTAGTCAATCCATAGTTCAAATTATTCTCAATATCTCTAGCGGTCATAAAAGCTTGATATAATGTGTGTGGTTCTTTATCCCTTAGTAGATAATTCATTTTCTTTTCAAATGCATCAAAGTAAATAGCTAAATACATTTGATCATTGAGTCTATAACTCTTAGGGATCTCATTTAAAGCTTTTGAAAATCTACTGTTAAACTAAGGGACAAGTTCATGACTCTCAATGTGAATCCTCAAAAACTTGTCATAATAATCAGATATGCTTACCCATTCTCCAAATTGCTCCATGAAGGCGGAATGCAACTCACTCCAAGATGAAATAGAACACGTTGGTAGAAAAGAAAACCAGTCTCTAGCATCACCTTCTAAGGTCTAAACAAATAGGTTCATGTGAACGTCCTCATGAGCAATCTCATAGTCACCCATCAAATCAGTAAACAACTCAATATGATGACTAGTTGAAACAAGATGGTTCCCACTAAACTTAGGCAAACATTTTCTAACATCATTAGGAATGACATTCAGGAAACCATGAATACCATCAAAACATTATGGCATATACTGCTTGGTAGAAATGGATCTAAACTAACCGGCTGCATGTTAGGTGAAATGAATCTTGACATCCTTAAAAATTTTGAACCTCATTCACACTAATTCTGATTTGTAATTTGCAACAGATCTAGACAATCTTCTACCAAATAAATCTCTTCAAATACACTTCACAACTTAAACACAACAAGCTAAAACTTAATCAATGAAGTGTATGAAAACTTTCAAACTATTCTCCTCCTCTTAGTGCTAGAAATACCACTTGATGGAGAACACATATGTAGAATTCACTTTCATGGAAAAGGTATCACATGAAAATATAAAATACCTTTAGTGTTGCTGCATGAAAACATTGATATGCTAATTGGCTTGGTGCTGATCTCAATTCCTCACACCACTGATCATATCCTTATAGAGTCACCATCTCCTTGAAGAGAACTAAATGGAATCACTGATGTGATTCATTTTTTCATTCAAAAATCTTATGAAAACAGATCAAACAAGACTTCTAAACTTATCGGTCAGAAATTTATAAAGATCTTTCTTCTTTTTTAAAAAAATTGACACAACTTTTAGACCTACCTAGTTCAACTGAAAACTCTTGAAAAAAATTATAGGTAATTGATCTACACTGGTTTAGAGGTCTTTTTAAAGAGTCACCACTCACAATTGTGAGAAAGATTTAAAACATAATTCATAACACTACAGATCTGAACTCAATTTTCACTTTGTAGAATTTGCAAAACTTCAAAACACTTAGAAGAGAGAAAAACTTTTGATCATAATTCTGACTTTGAATTTGCAACAGTACACTACTACGAAAACCAAAACTAGCTGAATTGACTAGAATAAAAATTAGTAATAGAATCTGTATTCAACCTTAAAATTACTGCTGCAAATGGATAAAATGTACTCGGGTGCATGAAACTTCAGAAAGGAAATAAGAAACACCTCACAACTCTACTGCTGTAGCAACACTTTTCTGATGTATTGAATCTTCTTTAAATTCTCAAGGTTTGTCCATCACATAGATTCAATACACTCCCCAGCAGAGTCACCATTTTGTTGGTGTTTGAAAATGTTGTAGGTTTCCAATTTCCTTGATGAGAACAAAATATATCTAGAGGTAGCTAACTCCCATTTTCAACATTCTATTTCAGACACCGGGTCAACTATAAGGCATGACCCTTCTTCTACTTCAGGCTCTGCAAGACCTAGGTAGGTGGACCTCATATTCAATTCATATGGTACCAGTGCAAAAACATATTCATGAATCTAAAAAAGCAAATAAAAGACCTTATATCTCCTAATAATTCATGTAATAATACAGATCTATAGTAGCAAATTGCAAATCTAGAAAATCTATAAGCTGAGTGAGGGCATCACATTTAAGTTCTTCAACATGAAAGGGAAAGAACATTTGATTAATAACGTTGAATTCAACAAACCCTCAGATATGTATTAGTAAGACTTAATGATCCTGTAGCTGACCAGTGCCTAATCCATTGGGAAAATCCATGAATCAAATACATACATATGGATATTTGATATTTATTTTTATATTCAGATATACGATCTATCTATTTACCTTGTAAATAAACATCTCTGCTCAATCTAAACCTCATTCTTACATGATATTCCCATCAGTAAACTTGCAACCCTATTGAATTCTCTAAAGAATTTACATAACCCCTTGAGTTAAAAGAAACAATGAAACAAAATACAACCTTAAGGGACTGCAACTATGACCTTGGCTCTTTGTTCAAAGATCATAAAAAATTTAAGCTCACTGATAAAGGAGACAAGATTCAAAATGAAACTCAACCATCTGTTGTTCTTCGTATTAATTTCTTTAGAACAATACAACCATATGAATGAAATGAAAACATGAAAACACCTAATAGATCTAAACAATCTATATTATCCTTTCTAATGCTATTCATACAAGAGAGAATGTGCTGAAAGAATGGTTTCATAGTATTAGAAATACATCAAGACTAGAACGAAAGCCTGGTATCATAGTAATGTGCCAATTTTCTCCAAAGAACTAGAACTTGTACAAAGAGAAAGAAAGAGATAGATATAGGAAGAATAAAATCCTAGATCTGATCAGGAGATGACAAGTGTCCCTTCAAAATTTCTTCCCAAGAAGTAGGAAAAGCCTCTCTCTAGTCTCTCTCTTCAACTACCATAATCAAATCCCTTCATTAACCTCTCAAAGGCCTCCAATATCTCAAGAATCTGATGATGAAAGGATGTAACTAATTTTTATGTAAAAATAAACTCAATGTAAAAGTGAAAAATCAGTTAACTAGCCTTTAGATTGTAAGATAATCTTTTCCAGCTTATTTTTACCACATTCAAGCTCCAAAAGTCTTCAAATCTGCCCTCTAACAAACTCTGATGATCAATGATCAAATTTTCCTATTTTGTTGCCAATACCTCAGGAAACAAAAATTGACCTATAACACAAACTAGTGAAGACTGTGCACAATCTGACCTCATATTTGGAAAGTTCATCTTGTTCCAATTTCAGTGGTATATTGGAGTGCTCATTTTTGACAAAAATAACCCCTGTTATGCCCTTCTGAAGTTTTGAGTCCCATGCACAGGTTTACATTAAAATGCCAAAAGATTGAAAACTTTTTAAAATATTATAGTTTGAACTATAGAAATTTTTGAAGAAAAAATATTTTTAATTTTTCAACTGAACGTGAGAGATAGAGGATATCATTATAAAAACATTATTTATCTCTTTTATTTTTTACCCTTATATCCCCTCAACCTCTGAGAAAGTGCCATGTGTCACTCTCTGATAGGCTCTGACCATCCAGCGGGACCTACCCTATATTCTATTGGATTCTTCAAAATTTTGACAAGTCGCCAAGTTGCTTGCCAGAAATTCTTCATTTTTTCGGTGGTGACATGGCGACCATCGAATTCCTATCACATTTTCTGGCGAACTCCTCTAATCTCTCCTTCTACATTAGTGCCACGTGGGACCCACCATTGTCCTGCTAGATTTGGAGGTTTATGTTGCTAGCAATCATTTATAGAGTAGTGTTTACCAAGCATGATCAACCAATGAAGGATTTTATTGTTTTGGGAAATAAAATTTAATTATTTCATGTAATATTCATAGCTGATTGATATAATGATTATTGGTAATTGTCACTTGTAAATGAGCTGACTTGACAGTTTGTAAGGTATAAATAAAAGTTTAAGTTGTGAATTCTAAAGGGCAATGAGTGAGCATGCAAATGTGTTGATTGTGTGAAGAAGGTGTGAGAAAATTTTGAAGAAGGATAAGATATCCTTGAGGAGCAACAAAGTTGTATTTGATCAAAGAGGATCTAGTGAAGCAGAACTAAGATCTATATTAGCAATTCAGTTGCATCTCATTTAGGTCAATTCATTGTTACTTTCTCACCATTGTAGCAGTGACTTCAAAATCTCTTAACAGAGTTGGTTTAACAACCATTTTGTAAATCCTCTAACAAGGTGACAGTTCCATTGAATTATACTAAATTCCTCTAACAAGGCCACTCCTAGAAGGGTGATCAAATCCTCTAACAAGGTCACACCTAACAATGTGTTTTGTAACATTTAACAATGTTGTCTCCTAACAAGGCTCACTTCAGAAGGGTGAAAATTAGTAGCTAGTTACTAGGTGGTTTTTCCCATATTGGGTTTCCACATTAAATCTGGTGTCTTATGTGTTCATGTTATTTCTTTATGCGTGCATGTTAATAATTGTGAATGTTTAAAGTTTTGTTAAAGTTAACACACACTACATCTACTGAGTTACAACATTTTTCTATGTGGCTACCAAGTGACAATAGTAACTAGTTTTTTTTAAGACATCTAAGGGTTCTATGGATTTGTTTTTGTGGTAATTGATTCACCCACCCTCTTAGTTACTCCATCTATATTTCCAACACTATTATACTTGATAGTAATAATAACAGTTATGGTGGTCTATATGTTGAAGGATTGAAGTGTAAGATTTTGAGTGTTGGAAATATTGTTGTTAGTAATCACAATCTACACCACACAATTGGGGGGGGGGCGGTATGTGAATCAATTGTGTATGATAATTATAAAATTTAGCCTTCTTAAACCAGATCAAAATCAATATTATAATAATGCATAACAAAATGAAATCCAACACATAACACAATTTTTTTTTCTAGAGGAAAATCCTACTAAGGGAAAAACCTTGGCGTGGATGATACAACAATATCATGTAGTATTATGGAAATATATCTATTACAAGGTTTGACCCTATTAGGAGTTGGTTCAATATGTTTTGTACATGTGTCCCTTTTAAAGGACTTAACTCTTGTTAGAAAGTACCTAAATTTGTTAGATTTGATGAGAACAAGAGGCCCACTGCCTGAACACATTGCCCAAAGGATGAAGGTTAAAACCACCTTCAAGAGACTCACTATCTAATAGAAAAGGTTAAAGCCACCTTTGTTGAACTGATTGAATGAAAATGAAATTTTATTTATATGGTCATATGTACCAAAATGGTGTGCAAAAAAGTTAACAACATGAAAAGGAAGTGAAAAGTACACATAACATGATCACATTATGTGTACTTTCAATCAAATTTCAAGATGAGTTATGGCTCGTTACAAAGCTAAGGAAAAGACATTAAAAAAATTGAATTTTCACATAATGCGACTACGTTTTGCTTAACAAAATGCAATTGTGTTTATAAGAACTAGAAGCATTACTTCTTGTTCTCTATAAACCCATCAGGTTATGAAGAACTAGAAACAATAAGGGTGAGATATAGAGAGAGGAGGGGTGAAAGAGATGCAAGGGAGGAGAGAGAGAGAGAGAGAGAGAGAGAGAGAGAGAGAGAGAGAGAGAGAGAGAGAGAGAGAGAGAGAGTTCATATTTCTTTATGGATAATTCCACACCACTTGTCACATCTCTACCTAATTTTTTTTTTTTTGACTACATGAACACTAAAGACCTATCACTACATGATCTACTATTAGATGGTGCGTATTCATCATCATCATCATCTGACATAGGCTCACATTCATATCTTACTTCTTTCATTTGTTGCTTGCCCCTTTCTAGCTCTTCAAGTCATTATATATAAATTCTATCATAGGTCCAATAAGATCTTCACACTCTTTTCCATTACCAAGAATTCTTTGTCTCTTAATCCTTAGTAATTGGTTAATAGTTTCATTCTTAATTAAATTCATAACCAAATTCTCCATAGCTAGTTTCCTTCTTGACTGTTGCAATATTTTATCGTCAATTGGACATTTTATAGTTAGTTGATATACAATCACCATTTTCTCTTGGCCAATTCTTTAGGCATATGATTGAGCCTTTAGATCCATAAAGGATTTGAAATATATATCTTGTAGAAGAATGGTTTTAGATCCCCAATTGTAAAACTTCATCACCTAGTAAATTTTCAAGTTTGAATGGCACCATTTGACAATTTTTATTGCCACCAAGAACTTCTAAAACAATAAGCATTTTAAGGAAGGCATCCCTCATCATCCTCATAAGTTGAAGGCCTAAACTACTTTCTAGTTGTTCTTTATCCAATGATTCTGAAGGGAATAAAATTCTTACCAAAAAATTTAGTTGCCAAACATATCTTTTCCTTTTGGTTGTGTGAATCAGAATTCAGTATCAAAATCCTCTTGATATCTTTTTCCCAACATACATGGGAATGCACAACCATTTTAATGTGCTATCTCTTATCATATCCAATTATTATTGTTAGAGTATACATAACTGCAAATTTTTTATCAACTTTACAAGATATAGACTCTAAAAGACCACTAACAAATTGATGGCTTCTATATGTCATTAATTTGAATGATGAATAGGAAAGATATCCAAGGATAATAATATAGAAGAGTTTTTTGAATAGATCTTCTCCTACTAAAATCCTATGCAACTAGATGATAGTTGAAACATACACCTCCTTTTTCTATACTACTTGTAATAGTTTTTGAGCTCCAAGAGTATCATACATTGACAGGCTTTGAAAGTTCCTTAGATTGTTGATACCGGGAAGACCTAGTTAACATTAAAATTGGTTGTAATTAACACATGATATGCATGTGAGCCTAGACATTAGATGATGATGATGATGAATACTCACCATCTACTAGTAGCTCAAGTAGTGAAAAAAGGTAAGAGTGTGCATAACTAAAAAATCCTCTTGATATCTTTTCCCAATTTATAAGGGAATGTACAACCACAGTAATGTTCTCTATCTTATTATCTTTAGTTATTAATATTAGATTGTATGTAACTACAATTTTTTTATCATCTTCACAACTTATAGACTCCAAAAGACCACTAGCAATTTGACACCTTATATTTATTAATAATTTGAATGATGAATAGGCAAGATATCCAAGGATAATCATATACATACCTTTTTTGAATAGATATTCTATTGGAAATATGGTTAGATAGATGTTTTGAGAGTTGTCATTTATGGAAACATATATTCAACATTTCATTTATGCCTTTAGAGATATAAAATTGTCTAAGTGTTAGACAGTTTACAACAACACAAATAGTAGATGTGATGTGTACAAATGAATCATTGAGAGTTAGCTTATGCGTAGTTGAGGAAAGTTCTATGATAGTGTCACGATGACATATACCAATCCCTAGGAGTGTATGGACAATACAACACGATACATGATTTAAATACCCATACAGGTATTAAACAATGTAGAGCACAGTATAACTGAGAATTAGATTGTACAACTTTAGGAATTATTTTGGTGACAAAATAATTACTAAGTCATGATGAGCTAACTATGTGGATATTATTCCATAAATTATTTTTATATTATGCAAAGCATGAAGGTCGACTAAGTAGTGAATTACAAATGTGTGAGGTATAAGTAAAGATCTTATCTTGCAAAGATGAGAGTGTAACATATGTATGATCTATGCAATATTTGTGATTGATGTGAAGTTGATGAGATGAAACGTGAACTACATATGATGTATTATTAGAGCAAGTCCAAAATACTACAAACAAAAAGTATTGTATGTATATCTATTCCTGTGAAGAATTGAATTGTATAATTGCCTGTTAGGGCAATGGGCTCTTCTTACATATTTTGTATTTGATCTATCAACTCCTAATAGGGTTCAGGAAACTCCTAATAGGTTTGAGGCTTCTAATATGGCCTATTCATCTAACAAGGACTCAAGACACTGTATGTACTTCACAGACTCCTAATAGGGTCAATATCCTTAACATGATCCTTTTTTTAGTAAATCATCTTGTGGGTATCATCCCCACTAGGGTTTTCCCTTGGCTAGGGTTTTCCAAGTTTAAAAAAATGGTTTTATGAGTTCTCTACATGTATGGTTATATTTACTATTCAACATTGTTGGTTTACTTTCATATGAAAGTTATAAAGTAATTAACAATATTTAGTTATGGGAAAAAGTTTCTAGAATATTGATTCAACCCCTCTTTTAGTGTTATCTATTTCTAAAAATTGGTATCAAATCCTAGTTACTATGAAGTATTTTAACAACTTGAGTAATATCCCTAAAGATATGGAAAAATTGAAGAAAAACCTTGAAGAAGCTCTTGAGCAGATTGACCTTCTTACTGAAGAAAGAGATAACCTGAAAGATAGATATGAAGATGCAAAAGTTTTCATTGGTAAACTGAAAGACAAGATTAATGATTTGAAATATGGAAAGGAATTAATTGCATAGACTAGTGAGAATGATGAAGTAGGAAATCTCCAAAAAGAAAATGAGATTTTGAAACATGAACTAAAAACTGTTGAACTTAAGTTGAGTCTTAAGAAAAATTGTGGCAAGAATGAACCTAAACTAAAAAATGAGAATGTAGAACTTAGATCCTAGT
Source organism: Cupressus sempervirens (assembly GCA_028749045.1). NCBI lineage: Eukaryota > Viridiplantae > Streptophyta > Pinopsida > Cupressales > Cupressaceae > Cupressus > Cupressus sempervirens. The sequence goes on along the minus strand of CM053785.1, from coordinate 60,203,991 downwards.
TAAGTCAAGTTATATCTGAAATAGATACTTTTTGGAAGATTGAAAATATTGTTGGAAGATTGAAGAGATTGGTTTGATGATGGTATGTTTCATTCATGACTGAGTTTATCATTTATGTCAACATAGTATGTTTGATATCTTCTATGGTATGTGACAAAAGAACAATAGAAAGATTAAGTTGGTATGGATGGCTAGTTGAGCATGATAACTACCCAAGGTTATGGGAGATACTTTGGAGTATTTGGTGTATATAGTTAACATTAGAAGTAGAAATGAGAAGTCTAGAAGAAGTTATGTAAGTTTTGGTGACGTTTGTTCTAAGATAGAGTTTACAAAGGCATGTTCTGGTAAATATGTTATATCCCTTAGTAGAGTTTATACCTTGAGGATCAAGGTTGAGGACATGAAGAAGACATGTTGAGGACGACTTGGCTAAGCTTTCTCATTATAATATTCCATGTACAAAAAATTATTCAAGTTGGAAGGTGGAAGATTAAGGTTATCGCTGAGTATAATGTGTTCTTAGTGAGGTCCTATAATAATTAATTGAGAAGGACTAACAACCAACTCAAGGAATTGTTTTATGGACTCATTATAAAGGAAGGGCATTTTCCTTTATCATAATACATGTGTATATCAAAGATGCAAATTGTGAATGTTCAATAAGTAGCAGAGCATTGCAGAAGTAAAATAAAATTCATTGCCAAGGTTTTGTTGAGTGATCTGAGGTTTGGTATTTGGATCTAAGGTTCATGGCCTAGTCTACAAGGTCTGATAGTGATTTTTCTGGTTGATAGGATAGAGGAAATAAGAAGATACTAGTAAATTACTTGTTTGAGTAGTGATCTCTTCTTGTAGTTGAAATTGCATGTTTGGGCAGTGAACTCTTCTTCCATACATTAGACCACAACTCCTAATAGTGTTGGAATCTCCTAACAGGGATTCAAAGTCTCTTAAAAGGGACTCATTTTACTAAATGTTGTACCAAACTCTTAATAGGGTCTATCCTCTAACAAGGAATATTCATATTAGCACATCATCTTGTGGGCATCATTCCCATCGGGGTTTTCCCTCTAATCAAGGATTTCCCTAGTCAACATATCTGGTGTAATTGTCTATGTGCATCTTTGAATGGTTGTTGTTTACTTTAGTTGAATGGTTAAGTTTTTTTAAATAAGATAAATGTTATAATTGTTGGATAATAGATTCCCCCTTGTTATCTTGGTGGACTATTATTTCTAACAATTAGTATCAGAGCATTAGTTCCTTGAAGAAAAAGTTTAACAACTTTGGGAGATCCATGGTGAACATATTCAAAGAAGATAGTCCTACATCTAATAGAAGAAATTTCAACACCCGAGTTATGAAAATTCTTGGTGAATTATTAGATTTTCGTAAAGAGAAAAATATTGAGTTTACAGATCCAGAATCTTTCTGTTGTATTCAAGGGAATGGTAGCACAAGCAAAGATAGATCAAGGATAGAAGATGACATAAATATAATGGAAGGTATTGATCTACTTACAAAGAGAGAACCTGAAGGTATGAAATTTTTTGTCTATTGGACATGTATAAATTTTGGTCATTTTTCAAGTAAATGTCCTAAGATATTAAGAAATGCTAGGAATAATCTACTTTGTGATAAAGTTGTGGAATTTAGAGAAAGTATGGAAAGATCATTGAAAGACTATGTTAATGAGTCTAGATTGGTTAATGAAAATCATGTATCAAAAGAAACAACCCTAGTGACTATTATGGAAAGTGAAAATGTGAAAATTGATGAGAAATTTAGAATACAAGAGAGAGTAATTGATTACAATTAAGATGATGATGTTGTTACTAAACTAAGGAATGATGAGGTATTTCATGAGACTAATAATTATTTGTAGAATGAAGGAGAGAAAAGGCAGGAACAAAGCTTGGACCTTTTAGTAGAGCCAAGAGTTGAGATAACAACTCCTCCTTCAAGAAAGAACATGATAAAAAATCACCCATCTGAACAGATCATCGGAAGCAAAGAAAAAGTTGTGATGACAAGAAGTAGAGTGAATGAAGAACTATGCTTGATATCTCAAGTTAAGCCAAAGAATGCAGATGAAGCATATAAATATGATTATTGGAAGCAAGATATGAAAGAGGAATTATTTTAGATAGTAAAGAATGAGACATGGGAATCGATCCCTAGACCAATAGATGAGAATGTGATAGGAACTAAATAGATATTTAGGAACAAGATGAATGAGCAAGGAGAAGTTGTAAGAAACAAAGAAAGATTGGTATGTAAAGGTTACTCACAATAAGAAGGAATAAACTATGAGAAGACTTATGCTCTAGTGGCTAGAATAGAAGCAATAAGATTATTCTTAGCTTGTGCAACACAAAAGAAATTCAAAGTACATCAAAAGAATGTCAAGTTAACATTTCTAAATGGAGAACTTGAAGAAGAGGTATACATTGAGCAACCTAAAGGATGTCCTTTGATAGATGACAAGGACATAGTATGCAAACTAAGGAAAGCATTGTATGGATTGAAGAAAACACCTAGAACCTAGTATGCAAGGTTGGACAAGCATTTGATAAATCTTGAATACAACAAAGGTATGGCAGACAGTAATCTATATTGGAAAGAAATTGATGATGGTTTGATGATTTTGATAATATTTGTTGATGATATCATATTTCGAGGAAATGATGAAGAAAGTAAAAAGTTTGCAAAATAAATGAAGAAAGAATTTGAAATGAGTATCATAGGGGAGATGAAATATTTCCTAGGATTGCAGATAGTATAGAATAAAGAAGGAATCTTTATTTCTTAGATTGAGTACTTGAAAGATTTAATGAAAAGGTTTGGTTTGGAAACATGTAAACCCATTGAAACACCTATGGTAATTGGACACGAGTTATCTACTAAGGATGAGACACCTACTGTTGAGTAGAAGAAGTACAAATCTATGATTGGAGGATTGCAATATTTGACTCACACAAGGCTGGATATTGCAAATGCATATGGAATTGTTGAAAGATTCCAGGATGATACTAGAGAAGCACAATATACAATAGTGAAAAGGATATTTAGATATCTAAAGGGAACACCTGAGTTTGGATTATGGTATGATAGATCTAATGATTTTACTCTATTTTCTTATACTAAGACATAATGGGTAGGCAACATGGATGAGAGAAAGAGCACTAGTGGAGGATCTTTCTTTCTTGGAGGAAGATTGGTTTCTTGGTTAAGCAAGAAGCGAGATTGTACATCTCAAAGCATAGAAGAAGTAGAGTATATTGCAACAACAAAGAATTGCAATCAATTTATTTGGATGAAGTAGATGTTGAAGGATATAAGGATAGAAATCAATGAACCTATTGTTATACATTGTGACAACACAAGCACGGTAAATGTGTCTAAGAATCTAGTGTTGTATTCAAGGATGAAGCACATTTCTATTAAGTATCATATGTTGAGAAAAAAAATTGTAGAAAAGGAAATTAGACTAGAGTATGCGAGCACAAAAGAAAAGATTGCAGATATATTTACTAAGCCTCTTTGCAAAGAGATTTTTGAGTATTTGTGAGGTATGCTTGGAGTTATGTCCCTTTCTACATTAGAGTAGAAGTCAGTCCAAGGTAATAGAGTACCATTGTTTTTCTAGATTAGATGTTGATGCTTCCTATATGGGGGAGTATCTATGATGGACAACATCATCTAGGACTCTTGTTGATATTGTTGTGAAGAGTTTCTTTTGACACTTGAGCTAGTAAGAATTAGTTGTTGCAGAGTTTGATACAGAGATGTTGGTTGTAGAAACCTTTGAAATTGATGTCAATGGGGGAGAAGTTTGGCATGAAAAAAATATACCATGGGGGAGAAATTTGGCATCATATTATGGGGAGGAATATTGCTGGAAATTATTAAACTAGAGAAGTTTAGTAGTATGCTAAGGAAGATGTTCAACATAAGCATAGTATTTGTAATAATATTTTGGTATAGAGCACATTGAGGTATATCAATGGGGGAGCATGATTGATGAAGAAGATTTGAAGACTATTTGTCTTTTGTTGGTATTCTAGGAACTAGATTTTTTTCATTTATGTTGTCATCAATGCCAAAGGGGGAGATTGTTGGAAGATTGGCAACATTGTTGGAATATTGGAGAGATTGGTTTGATGATGATATGTTACATTCATGATTGAGTTTGTCATTGATGTCAACATAGCATTTATGATGTCTTCTGTGGTATTTAACTGAAGAACAAAAGAAATATTAAGTTGGTACAGATGGCTAGTTGAGCATGATAACCACCTAAGGTTATGGGAGATACTTTGGAGTATCTAGTGTATGCAGTTAATGTCAAAAGTAGAAAGGAGAAATCTAGAAGAAGTTATGTAAGTTTTGGTGATGTCTATTCTAAGATAGAGTTTGCAAAGGCATTTTCTAGTAAAATTGTTATATATCTTAGTAGAGTGATATCTTGAGGATTGAGGTTGAGGAAATGAAGATGACATGTTGAAGATAATGTGGCTAAGCTTGCTCATCATAATATTGCATGTACAAAAAGTTATTCAAGTTACAAGGTGGAAGATTAAGGTTATCGCTAAGTGTAACATGTTCTTAGTGAGGTTCTCTAATAATTAACTAAGGACTAACAAATGACTCAAGGAATTGTTTCATGAACTCAGTATAAAGGAAGGAAATTTTCCTTTATCATGATATGTGTGGATATTGAAGATGTGAATCATTAATGATCGGTAAGTAGTAGAGAGTATAGAATGTGAAGTTGAGTAGAGAAGTGTGGAAGTGAAGGAAGCTTCATTGCTGAGGTTTTGCTAAGTGATATGAGGTTTGGTATTTAGATATGAGGTTCATGACCTAGTCTACAAGGTCTGATAGTGATTGGTCCATTTGATAGGATAGAGGAAAGGACAGAGGAAAGAAGAAGATACCAGTAAATTACTTGTTTGAATAGTGAGGTCTTCTTGTAGTTGAAATTGCATGTTTGGGCAGTGGGCTCTTCTTGCATACATTATACCACAACTCCTAACAAGGTTGGCACAACTCCTAATAGGGTTGGAATCTCCTAATAGGGACTCATTGTACTAAATATTGTAATAGACTCCGAACATGGTCTATCCTCTAATAAGGAATATTTATATTAGTACATCATCTTATGGGCATCATTCCCATCGAGGTTTTCCCTCTGATCAAGGGTTTCCCTAGTCAACATATCTGCTTTAATTGTCTATGTGCATCTTTGTATGGTTGTTGTTTACTTTGGTTGAATGGTTAAATTTGTTTAAAGAAGATAAATGTTCTAAGTTTTGGATAAATGATTCACCCCCCCATCCTTTAGTTATTTTAGTGGAATTTTTTTTATAAAAATACTATGAAGATTGAGCATGCAAAATTAGAAAAATACAATATCATTGTGAAAGGAGAATTGACACAAGCTAAGCAATAGTTAGAGAAACTGTATTCTAGTAGTGAGAAGATAAATAAACAGATATTTCACTAGAGACCTTCTTATGACAAGACATCACTTGGATATCTTATTAGAGAGAAATCAGCCAAGAAATTTGAAATTAGAAGAGAACCAAATCTAATTATTGAATCCCCTAAGGAATCTGATCTAAGTAAGATAGAATTAAGCACATCTACTAAAGTATCAAAGGAAGTTGAATTAATTGAGCTTTTAGTGAAACATGATGAACCTAAGAAAACAAATAATGTTGATAAATCTAAGCAAGATGAACCACCCAAGGAAGCAAGATGTGAGTTCAAAGATAGATACTTCATATGCAATGAAGTTGGACATATGAAAAGAGATTGCATAGGTAAGTCTTTTAAACTTGTTACTAATTTCTATTGTTATAATTGTCATGATTATGGACATAAAGTAGTAGAGTGTAAGAAAACCAAGTTTAATGGCAATAATGCAAATAGTAGAATGTTTAGGAACACTAACCCTGCATGTAATGAAAGAAGGAGATCATAGAGCAGATCCAATTATGGAGAGAAATCTAATGGAGAAAAGAACCAATTTGTGTGTTTCAGGTGTAACAATCTTGGACACAATGAAATGAATTGTAGAGCACCTGGAAGTCAAAATGGAACAATTTTGAGAAGGAATGCACCTGTATGTTAGTTATGTAATAAATTTAGACACACAATGAGATGTTGTAGAATGGGTAGAAGGAACTTAGATAAGAATTCCAACTATAGAAGGAACAACAATAGAATTGAAAAAAGTAATGATAATGGCCATAATAATAGTCAAAAAGAAGCACTCAAAGAACATGTTGACAAATTCAAAGAAGAATTTGTGATAGCTAAGGATCCAAAAATCTCTTACTATTTTGAAGGGATAGTCTTTTGATGCACCTGATGAGAAATTTAAGTCATAGATTGTTTGTGACTCATCCTAAATCAATTAAACAATGTTAGAAGAGGTATTGCACTGATTGGTTAGAATTGATGATAGATAGTGAGTTGGAAGTTGCATAGTTAACATGAGGTAGCTAACATAGAGAGGAAGACATTGTCAAGTGCACAAGTCTAGATATGATCACAATAAGCAAGAATTTAGAAAACAAGTTTACTAGTGAAGAGAGATAGTATTTGAATTTGTGGCAGATACACATTTAATATGCAGTACAATTTGAAATGATTTGAATAGATAAACAAAATTGTGTGTACCATTTGTTTATGCAAAGTTTCTTGAGAAAATTGAAGAGTGATTTGATAGTAAAAATAAAGTATGAAAAGAAGTTCTTGAAGTGCAAAGTTGCAAAAGCCCTAAAATGTAATTTTAAGGTATTTTACATAGCTAAAACTAATTTTTTTAGTTAATGCAGTTGAATTGTAATGGCTAGTTAGACTATTTATGATGTGAGTGAAAGGCCACATCATGTATTCAAGAAACATCCATTTATTTCACTTGTGGATGACCCATTAGGTGATTTTTTGCAAATTCTAGAGAATGTGCTTCATGTTGAAGATGTCAAAAGGTATATTCACTATAAGATTGAGAGTATTGGTGATGAAGATATACATAAGGGCTTCAGGATTATGTATAATAATGGCATATCCTTGAAGTCTGAGCATGCACACCTAGATGGCTTGAATCTGGTAAAGTATATGTTTTATATAGAGCTTGACAACCATGAATGGACTTGAATCATTCTGAGTAGGGTGCATGATGATATGTTCTAGTTTGGTGATGCACAAATAGAAATTAAAATGACTTAATTAACAAGGTCATAGGTTTGAGAAATGAGAGCTGCAATCCTATAAATGAGAAGAATGTAAGAAAGATGGTTGAGACAAACCTGAATACAAGATTTGATGGAAGAAACATGAAGGTATATTCCATCCAAGACAAAGGAGTAAAATTTTTGAGTAAGATATTAGGGTACACGTTTAGCCATGCCTCTAGAGTGAACTCTATACTAGCTAGACTCTAACATGCAACCTATGTGAAGGCAATTCAGGGACAAAAAGTTAATCTATGTGAGACTATCAGAGTGTAATTGTTGGATAACATTGCAAAGTTGAAGAAGACCAAGAGCATGGTCTTTAGATTTGAGTCCCTAATAACTTATTTGTTTTTCTATGCTACAAAGAATTTCCTAGGAGTAACAAATTGGGATAGCAATAAGTGCACAATGAAACTGGTGACTCAATGCTATAGATCTAAGTTGGAGAATGTCAAAGATGATGGCATTAATAGAATGATGAAAAGTTTCCAGTTTGAAATGAAATAGAGGTACAAGATACCTCCATCCATGGTAGAGAAATATAAGGATGAGATATGCTTCATGGTGGAGATAGAAAACACATGTATGGAAGTTGTGATACTAAGGGTTAAGTTCATTAAACCCATGGGATATGAGATGGGAACTGAGCTCATAGAAGGGTATGTGCAGATTATACTCCAATCAGAAAAGGACATAAAATGCCCTAGATGGGGAACCTTTGAGGAGAAAATTAGAATAGTTCATTTTGAATTTCATAGCAAGGAATGCAAGAAGAAAGTGGAAATGGCTATTGATTCCATCCTTAAGGAATCGAGAATGACTTAGAGAAGAATTCAATGAGGTGAAAGTGGTAGCACTTGAGATGAAAGCTAGTGGGTAGTTTGAAGTGATAGCAAGAACTCCTATAGTTTCTCTAGGACTTTAAGAAGGTGTGACAACAACACAACCATGTGCCTAGGCCCCTATTGCACCATATGTAGTAGTTGTGCAAGTGTAAACTATGAGAACAAGAAGTGATCAACCAAGGAAATAGAAAGAGATGGAAGCACCCACAATGTAGAAGAAATCTGAGGGATTGGTAAAGGTGAAGCAAGAACTTGCACCATCACCTAAGAAAAGGGTCAAGCATACCACAAGTGGACCAAGCAAGAGAAGGAAAAAAATGCAAATAAGTGATTTTGAAGAATTAGAAAAGAAGTTTAGGATAGACCAGTTAAACAAGATGCACAGGAAGGAAGAACATCAGTTATAAAGATAGTATGGAAACCTAAGGTAGAGAACTTTAACATGCAAATAATAAATAATGATAATTTTGTTCAATTAAATAAGTATTATAGCTTGTATAGTAATATGGATAAAAGGCAATTAGAAAATTCCATTGTAAGGAACATGATTATGAGATATAAGAAGTTTGATAATATTCAAAATAAGATACCTAAAGACCTATATAATAGGCTAAAAAAGAGAAGAGAGTATTGGAAGAAGATATAAAATTGAGGATAACGATAATAAATAAACTGTATGAGGTTGACTCCAAGGAGGACTCAAACAAAATTTTGAATGGTATTGAGCCCTTTCTGAGGAACAAAAGAAGAGCAATTCTTCTAATGAGAGGCAACTATGAGGATGTCAGGATGGAGATAGAGGAGGCAATTGTAAAATTCATGACCTTAGTGCCAAAGGTATGTGTGTAGTTCAAACTTGAGAGCCTAGTATATGTGGAAGCAAACACCATCTAATGGTTAGGGAGAAGCATAAGAAAAATAATAGGAACCCTCACCACCACACATTGTTATGGGTACTGAATCCATGCAAGTGGACAATACACACATAATTGTAGATGCAAAGGAGAACCCTTTTGTAGGTTATGTAGCAAATATTATTGGCAATATCAATAATATTTGAACTTACACTAGCTCAGATGAAGATGAAGAAGAAGAGAAGAAGAAACAAGCTAAGAAAGAGATGAAATAAGAAGAGAAGAAGAAAGAAATAAAGAGGAAAGTAGAAGTAAAGAGGTTAGAAGAAGAAAAGAGAAAGAAGGAAGAAGAAGAAAAGATGAAGAAATAAGATAAGGAAAGGAAGAATAAAGCTGAAGAAGATGCAAGGAAAAAGCTAAAAAATTGGAAGAAGAGAAAAAGAAAGCTGAGGAAGAGAAGAAGCTCACAAAACTAAAAATAGTTACACCTATTCCTATAGTAATTCCAATTGTAGAAGCAACAATAGTAGTAGTATCAATACCATCAAATGATGATGATGATCAAAAGGGATTAATGATGTCATTGAGTAAATTGTTTGAGAAGAACAAATCTATAAAGTCTTTGGAAAATACTCTTACTGAAGTCTTGGATAGAATTCAAAAGATAGTCAAAAGAATTGTAGCTAATCCAAACTTATAGGTAAAGTCCAAAGAGTTGGTGAAAATCTTTGATGAAGATTTAACTCTAGTAGAAGTAGCTTTAATGCAAGCACAAATAAAATATGATGCAACATTATTTGATACAATGAGCACCAATATGAGAAATGACTTGAAGGTGCTTCATGAAAGCATCAAAGAACTGAGGAAATACATTGATGAAGGGAAGACATTGTATGGACAGTGTGCAATGTTATAGAGGTACCTGACTAAATTTGAGAGTCAAATAAAGTGTAAATTGAGTGATCTTGAAACACTCACTATGATATTATAGCTCCTAGAGACTAGCATTGAAGATTGTGGGACAAAAGTGGAGAAGATCTATAGTGTAATTAGAGGCTTGGAATTTTACAAGGAGAAGGAAAAAAAGAGATTCTCTAGTCTTAGAGAAATTTTGTCACCAATGATAAACACTTTGTAGAGGCAACTAGAGGAATGTCTTGTAGAAAAGACTTCCTATGAAAAATTTGCATATACTGACTTGAGTGTAGTTGAAGTGGCATCCTATGCACTATGTGCACTAATCAATAATTCTAAGTTAGTGAAGGAAAATAGGAAGAAAGAAATGGATAGGCTAAAACTTGTTTATGCAGATTATTTTTCCAGAATGAAAAGTTGATCAGTAATAAGCTAGTTAGTTTTGAATACAGATTTTGACACCTTTGCCATTGATGTCAAAGGGGGAGTAATATTTAAAGGAAAATTGTATGTATGTTCTAATGAAATTGTGTATTGTATATGTAAGGGGGAGTACACTTATGTATCAATGTAAAGGAGTGATAAGAAATGTAACAATCCATCAAAACATGAATAAATTTGTTATGTTTTGAAGGCAATTTTGTGTAGTTACTTTTTTTTTTGTGTTATGTATGACATCATTTTGGGACTTAGCCAATTTTTACAAATTTTTCCATCAATGCCAAAGGGGGAGATTGTTAACAATATAGTCAAATAGATATTTTGAGAGTAATCATTTATGAAAACATATATTTAATATTTCATTTATGCATTTAGAGATAGAAAATTGTGTAAGTGTCAGACAGTTTGTAGCAGCACAAAGAGAAGATGTGATGTGTATAGATGAATCATTAAGAGTTAGCTTATGCATAGTTGAGGAAAGTTCTATGTGTTGGAAATATTCTAGACTATGCTAAATTACTGAGAGGGGAGGGGTGAATCAGTAACTTCTAAAACTTTTACAATTTCAACTCTTAATCCAAAAATCCAATTAGCATTTAATCCATCACATATAATTTGATCTAATTGCATGCATAAGAAACTGAAAACATGAAAGCATTCATAACATTGTAACACAAAGATTTGGTGACCCAAAAACCTTTCAAATAGAAAGTAAAACTAGGGTGGGGATGATACCCACGAGCTTTAGTACTGTAGTATAAAGCTAGCGTAATAAAGTTTACATTGACCACTTTTGATGATCTTCCTTATTAGGAGCAATAAGGATTGCTAGGTCCACCTTGTGAAAGGATTTACAAACATACAATTAAGTATGCACTCGGTAAAGAGATTTACAAAAGAGTGTTAGGTCTACCTTGTTAAAAGATTTGATTGATCCACTTGTTAGGATGAAATAGTAGATGATCTTTGATCTGCAACTTGGTTTGTTGAATGAGATTCCTTTATGTAAAAATCACCTTGCTATGATAGATATGTCTTTTCTACTCCTTATACTATTGTAGCCTTCAAAATTCACTCTTTCTACTCTTCTCTCATTAATTACATGCATCCACACACTTGGATATGATATAGTGAATTACATATATACCAATCTAATTATACAAATTATGAAATCGATCATAATACATGTTTACACAAATGTTACAAAGTCGGCCCAAATGAAGACACTCAGGTTCTAAAGATTGATTCTGTAAATTTTTGATACTCGGCATCCATTGTCAATGCTTGGAATCATCATGCACTTGGTAGACATAGAAGCTCAGTCCATACTAATCAATTCAAAGTAGTCTTGAACTCGGTCTACACTGGTGACTCGATAGATACTATGATAGTCATCATATAAACTAAATCACTTGTTTTCCATGGCAAGACTTGGTAAACAATATCACCTCATTCTTGGTATAGATTGAGTCTCTTGGTTAACATTGGACTCGTGTCACATACACTACAAACTTGGTGAACATTACACAACTTGATTTGCACTAGTAAACTTGAAAACAACTAAATTGCACAATTTACACTACTAATCTTTACTATAACTGCAACTACTTGGTAACCACTAGGATTTGTCCAAAGGACTTGGTAGCAATTGTAGAACTTGGAAACACATGAAATGCTTGGCAAACACTATGAACTGTACAATGAGCTTGGTAGCTATATACAATTTGAATAAGTGTGTCACTAATAAAAAACTTGATTGATATGTCAATAATCTCCCCCTTTGGCATTAGTGACAAAAACACTTATCATCCAAAATTGAATTCAAAAATATTTCCTGAATACCTTTTATCCATCACCATGTGATACTAGCTTGGTAGAGTATACTATTTTGAGAGTTTTCAAAATTTATTTTGTAAGATATATATCTGTACATGGTAAAGTTCTTTCATATAGTATACTATACATCTTCTTGCTATATACAACATATCTTTCTATACATAACTTTCTCCCCCATTGTTTTTACAACTTATTGCATTTTCTTCCCCATAACATGTATCTTTCTCCCCCTTTTTGACATTAATGCCAAAGATTTATTATTTATTTACATAGTAACACCAAAATGAGATAAAAATTCTAAATGTACCTTGAGAATGATGGCCAAAGTTTTATTCCAATTTTCTTGCATGACCTTACATGTGTGAAGTGCAATTTGGACTTCTACTGACAATTCTATCATATGGTCTGCAATGGAGAAGTTATTATCATGGATGAGAGTTTTTGAATGTACAATATGCTTCTATAGTGCATCCCTGTTGAGAAGAATCATATTTTGTATATCTATCAATGTGGATCTAATCCTTGCTTCTTCTCTAAGAAATTCTACTTGCATATTTGACAAAAATCTTAATTTCTTGAAATGTGCAGAGCTTGAACTAGGGTCAAGTTGCAACTGTTGAGCACTTGACTTTAGATATTCATCTATTTTTGACAATTTGTCCTTTATTTCCTTAGTAAACTTAGAAACATCACATAGCTTACCAAAAAGTGATGACACATTTTGGCATGCCTAGTGTTTTAATTTTTGACCTTCTTGGGGTCGATCTCTATACCTTGTTTAGAAACTATAAAGCCTAGAAGCTTGCCAGATGTGACCCCAAAGACACATTTCTTGGGATTTAGCATGAGATGATATTTGGCTAACCTATCAAAGACTTTCTCCAGGTCAAAAAGATGATCCATGAAGGTGTGAGATTTAACCAAGATATCATCCACATAATCCTCCAAAATGCTATGGATAAGATCATGGAAAATGGCTATCATAGCTCTTTGATGGGTAGCCCCAGCATTCTTTAGGCCAAAAGGCATCATGTTGTAGCAAAAGGTTCCCCAAGGGGTAGTGAATTTTGTCTTATGCTGATCTTCTTCTACAATCTTGATTTGATTATACCCAAAAAATCCATCCATGAGGGACAAAATTTCATGTCCAGCTATAAGATCTACAATCATATCTATGTTGGGTAAGGGAAAATCATCTTTTGGACAAGCTTTGTTAAGATCTCTGAAATCAGTGCAGATTCTGATGTCACCAGAAGGCTTAGTGACAGGGACCATGTTGGAGATCCACTCTGAGTAGTTGATAGGTCAGATAACCTTAGCAGCTAACATTCTTTCTAATTCAACTTTGACTAGTAATGCCACCTTGGGGTGCATTTTTCTAAGCTTTTGTCTAATGGGCCTGATCTTTGGATCGACTGCAAGATGATGAACTACAAGCTTTGGATCAAGTCTTGGCATGTCCTGATATGACCATGCAAATCAGCCAATGTTCTCTCTTAAGACCTCAAAGAGGAGACCAAATTGGTCTTACGATAGGGATGCAACAATGTGAACAAGTCTGGGGATCTCTAAAGAACCGATGTTGACTTCCCTAGTATCCTCAATTAGAATAGAAGACACCTCTGGTCAATTATCTTGAGGAGACAATGCTAAATCCTCATGTTCTACTTGTGACTCTAGATTTTCTCGCTGAGGGGCTCTCTTCACTACCTGAGCTAGTCTCAGATTTGCCTTAGTTCTAGTTTTGGGTGTATCAGAACTAGGTTGGGGATTTTCTCCAAAATACCCCTTGGGATCTAGCTTATAGATATAGGCAGAATATGGATTTTTTTTTTCTTGTGAGGAGTTTCGACTCCCATGAATCTTAGAAGTTCTTCCTCTGATGTGAACTCATCAATGTGTATGATGCTTGGTTGGTCCCAATCTATGAGTTCAGGGTGAGTGAGTGGTAGGTCGATGAAATGGATGGATAGTTCTTGGAGAATAGAGTCTCCCAGGAAGATTTGGTCTAGGATATCATCGTAGGCTCTCTTTTCAACCTCCTTTGTAATGTCTTCAATTTTTACAAGGTCACGATGGATTTTCAAAAAAGAATGACCATTTGTATTGGTGCCCCCAGTTGTGGGTATGCCAAAGCCTAGACCTAACTTCTTTTCCCGTTTGTGTGCTTTGATGAGACACTGCATGCCTCTTTCCTTTGGTCCTAGACCACCACCTTGATAGTTCCATTTTTTAGTGATGAACTTATGTGCTTGGGGATACTTATGGTTGAAGTGATCAAAGCATGCTTGATTTCTTGGAGGTGCATCCTTATGTAACCAATTGTTGATATTCGGAGTGAACTCCTCATGAAGAGGGATTCTCGAGGATACAAAGGTTGTTGGGCCAAGCTGTGTGTATCGAGGAGGTGGAGTCTCCTTGGATCTATGATATGTGGGCCATCCATGAGTGTGCGGATCAAGTGGCAATGCACCAACTGCAAATGCATCAGACAGGCTATACTCTCCACAACCTTTGTTGTTAATCTTTAGGGTAGATAGGGTGGAGATGAGGATGGTTTTTGGGTCATTACAGGTGTTGGATGAACTAGACATGGATTGGCTGATTTTGATGCCAAGGAAATGGTTTGTATATGAGGCTTTAACTGCATTGCAATAAGAAAAGGGTTCTAGATTGGCATGGATGGTCACTTCAGTGCCCTGATGCAAAAATTTGAGGCACTGATGATATGTGGATGGAACGGCCTTCATGGCATGGATCCATGGGCATCCAAGGAGGATGTTAAATGGTAGGTTTAGATCAAAAACATGGCAAATTGTTTCCTGGATGAACAACCCAACTTTGATAGGTAGCAAAACTATTCCCTCTGTGGTTCTCTCCAGATTATCATAAGCTTTAATGGTGATAACCTCATTGATGATATATGCCTCAGTATACCCAGCTTATTTTATGAATTTTAGGGTGCAAATATTCAAGGCTGATCCATTATCTATCATTACTCTTTCTACAGTGAAATTGGATACTATAATGGCTATGCGAAGTGGAAGGGTGTGATCTGGCTCGACCACGGGTATGTTAGTGGGCTTGAATGATAAGGCATAGGATGATGAAAGGTGTCTAACAAGATTACAAAAATCAATCGCATTGATGTCTGAAGGGACACAAGATTCTATGAGAGCACTATCAAGGATGTCTTTGTACACAGGAATAGTGTAGAGAAGTACTAAAATGGAGATTTGGGTTGGCATGTTCCCAAGGTGTTCCAAGATATTGTACTATATTTTTCATGGAGCTGATGATGTTGCTGGGGTTGATAGTGCTGATGGGACTGATGGGGCTACGATGTTCAATCACACGCTTTGAGTGGTGACTACACACTCATTTTTTGGGCCTTGGATATTGATAACATTGACAAAAGCCTCTTTCTTAGATATACAACCTATGAGGCTACCATAGTCTATGTAGGATGAAGTGTGGTCATTGTTCTTCCCATGCTATTGGTTTGTCTGGCAGTTGTTGGTGTTTTTGTTGGTTTGGATGGGTGTTTTTCTAGGATTTTGGTTGTTGTGAGGAGGAAAAGCATTTTGATAGATTTGCAAGCCTGCATTGGGAGAGGTTTGTGCTCCAACTGTGATTTCTTTCCGATCAATGAGGTCCTGCACATAATCTTTCAGCTTCATGCATCTGAGGGTGGTGTGCCCTTTCATCCTATGAAACTTGCAATACTCATTGTCTCTATACCATGCAGCTTTGGATTGGCTTGGGTTGATTTGCTGGGTAGGAGGAAATATGATGAGGTTTTCCTTGACTAATTTCTCAAAAATGACATCCAATGGCTCACCAAGGGGTGTATAGTTTCGAGGTGCAAGTTGGAACTTGGGCTTTGGTCCTATAGCTACATTGATGGGATTAGCTTGATTGTTAGACCCTTGAAAGTTGGGCTTTGGATTGTGGCTTTGAAAGCTTTGCTGATTCTACTATTAGTTGTTGATAGCTTTTTTATTGTTTGGTTGATAAGGTGGGTTGGACTGATTTTGGGAAGGATCAACAATATTCACATGTTTGGTGTGAGTGACCCCATTTTTTGCAACATGCTTGTTTTTGTTCCAATACCTAGACTTGTCATTTTAATGTGTTTGATTTTGGTTGGCTTCCTTGTAAATCTTGACCACATCATCTTTAATGAGTCCTTGCTCAAGGATCATTCCTTTTTCTTTGATATCTTTTTAGGTCTGCAAATAGTTCATGGTCATGTGGTGAGCTAAGCTAGGATGGGCATTATCAATAAAAATTTTCACCAAATGGCACTTTGGCAGGGTGCAAGATATGTGGGTGGTAAGGGTTTGCCCAAGAATTTCTCCACCTTTTTGCTTGGTGTGGACAAGATCAACCACTGATAATTCTTTCTCAACAAGATGGGCATATTGGGCTACAAATGCCTCAGACAATTTAGAAAAGTTTTTGATTGTGCCATATGGGATTCTATAAAACCATTAAAGAGCTGGCCTGGCCAAACTTTTGGGGAAGAGGTGCAAAAGGAAGATGTCACTGTATGCCACTTCTTGGCAGTGCATGTAAAATTCTTTGATATGTGTGGTAGGGTCTCCTTTTCCTCTAAATTTGTTAAACTTGGGTATCTCAAAGTGTTTGGGAAATGGTGTCATGGTAATGGCTCTGTCAAATGGGTAAGGACACACATTCTCAAACTTGAAGGTTTTTGGGTCATTTCCCTCTTGGATGTTCTTGAAAGCTATCTTCATGGCTTCCCATTCTGAATTAATAGGTGATAGCTGTGGTGCCTCCACTGTAGGAGCACTCTGAGGGAGATATGCACTGAATGGTGTAATTGAATATGGATGGCTTTGAGGTATGGGCTAGTAGGGATTGTACATGGCTTGGGCAACTGAATGGTGGATGATGGGTTGCTGAGGTGGAGGTGGCACATATTGCTGCATGTGTTGCGAGGCTTGCTTTTGATATTGGATTTGAGGTTGAGACGGAGAAACATAAGCTGGCTATGGGATAAATGGTTTCTTTATGGAGGTAAGGTATAAGATGGTTGTGAAGCTTGGGGAAAGGATCGGGGAGCTTGTGGAGCTTGACTTTGGATTTGAGGAGTTTGACCAATATATCTGGGTTGTGCCCCCATTTGGGAAGGTATCTACATGGAAAAAGAGGCCAAGTAATTGGTGGTTGGTGGTGGTGGATTTCCTTCTAGAAGTGGCATAGAAAAATAGTTAGTAATAAGAGGTAATGGATTAGTTGGTGGTGGGAATTGAAAGCTTGGAAATGGAACTGAAGGGGTTTGATAGCTTGGTGGCTGGATTTGAAAGCTTGATAGAGTGGTGGCAAGAGCTTGGGTCACTTGAGAGCTTGGTAGAACATTGGTAGTAGCTTATGGGGTTTGATAGCTTTGTGGAGTGAGGACGATAGCTTGTGGATTTGTGGCTGATGGCACTAAGCTCCAAGGACCTAGTGGAAATGATGGAATTATGCTCTGAGCTGAGGTAAACAAGCTGGGGGTAGTGAAACATTGATTCTTGGCCCCATGGGTGGCATCCTGGTTGTATATTGCTAAGGTTGGCCAAAGATGCTAGCACTAATTTGGGAGATGGGTGGATTTGGAAGGATGGGTTGGAGAGCAACAACAACAATAGTGAAGGGAGTGAATGATGAGGTTTTATGGGCGAAGGGGGTTTGGGATGGATTGGTATGGACCAATGGTGGAGTGGTGGTAGCTGGATTGGCTTGTGGAATGGAGATTTCAACTTGAGTGGAGGCTGGTATGTTTGGGTCTGTTGGATCATATGAGGTGGGTTGAGGCTCTTCTTTTGGTATATACAAAGGATGATTTGGATTGTAGGAGCCTATGGGTGGTGGCAGCTGCCCAAACAGAGGGTGAGAAGGATCTAATAAGGGAGGAGGTCTTCCAAAATCAAAGGCTCCTACGTTGTCCCTCTAAAGGTTTTCCATGATTGTTTCTTTGTTCTTGTCTATAATGGCATTCACCAATACTGCATTTCCTAGTTGGTTCATGAAAGCTTCAATGTCAGTAGGTGATGGTATAGCGTTCTCTGGGCTGAAGGATGGTTGAGTGCTCAAGGGGAGTGATGCTGTCTGATCCAAATGATAGGGCTCCATTGTTTCCTTCTTCTTCTTGGCTAAGCGAGTATGGGTGGCATGAAAATGTTCCTAGGGATGAGGTGCAACAATGTTGATGGATGCAAAGGGGGGAGGCTTTTCTATGAAAATGATTTCCTAGGATGAGGCAAAGCTATATGAAAAACCTAAGGAAGACTAGGTTGGGGATTCTAACTTCAAAGATATGGTTCCAAAACATGAAAGGTCTGCTTTCCTATGTGCAAGCTTGGTGGTGATTGTGTCAACTTAAGGATAGACTAATGATCCCTTAGGAAAAACATGAGATTGCCCACTTGTGGATCCCAACCTTTAGCTCAAGGTGATGAGGGATGTGTTGGTGTTTGAAAATGTTACCCATTTTCAATTACCCTGATGAGAACAAGATGCATCTAGGGGCAGCTAACTCCCATTATCAACACACCCATTTAGACACCAGACCAACTATAAGGCTTGACCCTTCTTCTTCAGGCTCTGCAAAACCAAGGTAGGTGAACCTATAGATTCCTTATATGGTACCAGTTGTCAAAGCATACACTGAATCTATTATGAAGTAGATAAAACCCTTATTTCTCCTGATAACTCATGAAATAACATCAATCTACAGTAGCTAAATGCAGATCTAGGAGCCTCAGAAGCTGAGTGAGGGCATTCTATTATAGCTCTTCAACATGAAAGGGAAAAGCATTTGATTAATGATGTTGAGTTTCAACAAATCCTCAACCATGCAACAATATAACATGTGATCTTAAAACTGATCAATGCCTAATCCATTGGGCAATTCCATGAATTCAAAACATACATCTGTGACATCAGGACGTATCTCATACACCCAAACATCAGATCTACCCAACCACCTTGTGATTCAGATATCAGTGTTCATTCAGGTCTCATTCTCACAAAATATCCTTCTCAAATAACCAATAACCTTGTTTAAACATATAGAGCATTTACTTGGCCCTTTGGTCCAATAGCAACATACATCAAACATACAACCTAAAAGGGATGCAAATGGGTCTCAAATCTTTTTTCCAAAATCACATAAGACTTACAGTTTACTAAGATAGGAGACAAGAACTAGAACAAAACTAGTGAAATTGTTGCTCATATGTATTCATTTCCTTGAAACCATACATTCAGATGCATAAAATTAAATCATGAAACAACCTAATATCTCAGAACTATCTGTATTATCTCTACAATTGTTGTTCACATGAGAGAAATTGCTGAAGAAATATGTGGTATCACAGTATGGGAACATATCAAAACTGGATCCAAAATTTGCTATCTCAGTAGTGACTGGTTTTTCTCTAAAGACTGGAACCTACTGGTTTCTCAGTAACAAAAAATTGGAACCCTTACAATGATAGAAAGAAAGAATGATATAGCCCAGATGAACTCCCGGATTTGATATGCAATTGCTAGGTGTCCACTTGAAATCCAATCTTCTACAACTGAAAAGACTCTCTCTAACCTCTGTCTTCAATCTGATTTGATTTTCATCATTATACTCTAACTGATTTACAAATATCTCCTCTTGAATGATGAAATCCCTTATTTGCTAAATATCTGATTCCTTATGAAAAAGCCAGTGAAAATGAGTTTTTACTAAGTAAATCTGAACCAATTTGACCCTAATTGCATTTTTACTGTGTTTTATCCATATTTAGCTCATTACCATGCCAGAAATCAAAATTGAACATTGACACTTGAATTTGGCTGCAATCTAGAATTCTGAAAGAAAACCTCTTGTAGCTTGAACCAGCTACTACCTGTGCAAAATTTGACCCCGTATTTGGAAAATTCAGGCTCTCTTAGTTCCAACGGTATATTGGAGTGAATATCTAACCTCCCAAAAAAGCCCAGAATCTCATTTTGAAAATGACTCCTTTGTTATAACTATGGCTTTGCACATCTTTAAAATTTAAATTTTGAGAAATTTAAATTACTCTAAAGTTAAAACTTTAGGTTAAATGCCTTTTTTGGTTTTTTAAAACATCTGACGTGCATCCTTTCTTTGAAAAATGACAAAAAATAATATTTTAAGTTCTTTATTTTTTCCTTTGCCTTTAGATCTGTGGTCAACTCAGGGTTGACTGACTGCCATGTGGCATCATCTCATTGGTTGACCTCTCAAACTCAGTGCCATGTCACCATCGAGATGGGCCTACTGTGCCACGTGGCACCTAGGCGCATCCTCGCATTTCACGTGGCATCATCTCATTGGTTGACCTCTCGAACTCAGTGCCATGTCACCACCGGGATGAGCCCGCTGGGTCACGTGGCACCCAGGCGCATCCTTGCATTATTTAACTACCACACAACTCTTTTTGTGGGGATGCGCATACCGTCGAATGCGGCCACGTGGCGCAATCTGCTGCGATCTGAGTTTTTGATGCCACATCATCGTAGGCGCAACTTCGATTAAAAATTTTCTTCATTCGACCCCGCTGATGTCATCCACCATTGGCTGGGACCCGTGCACTCAAGCGTTGCCTTCAAAAGGCTCACGCTTCAATTCATATTACATGTTGAGTGCTTTTCCATTTAAAAATATGCAAAGTCTCTCCCACAGGAAATGTGGGATATTTAGTTTTGCATATTCTTCCTCCTGCATTTTTCTTTCAAACAGCTTGTAGTTTTTCTTGGTTTTCATGCTAGTCGGCTTTGCCTTGACTACGGCTATGGTGTCTCTTGGCGTGGTTTTCTTCTTAATGATGCTTGCAGCATGGTTTTCCTTGAAACGTGGAGCTTCTCTTTGCTTTGCATGAGCTGACTGTTCATCCTTTTAAATGGCATGAAGTTCCATTTGTAACAGTGGCCTATCTCTTTTTTTGAGTGAGAATTGCTCTTCTTTATCGGCGGCTTCTCTGTTTTGATTAGAATTCCTTTATGCTCTGCGGCTGCGTCGGGCTTCATTCTTTAACCTTCCCTATTCCTTCATTTGCGTGAGTTGATTTCTGTCCTTGTCGCCTCCAAATATCGTGGTCTGCTGCTTCTCTCCCATGCTCTTACCTATGTGGGGCTCTTTGCTTTATGCGTGGAGTAACTTTGGATCCTGCTACTCATGTGGCTTGGACTATGGTGTGAGCTGTAGGCTTCATGGAATCTTCTTTTGTGCAGGGTTGCTCCTTTCTACCCTCTTCTATCCGCTTTCTTCATGACTCGGGCATCCTGATATTGCAGTTATGATTCAATCTATGGGCGCCCTTCTTTAATATTATTGTCTTGCCTGCTACCTCACTACTCTGGCTATAGCTTGATTGGAGAGGGCAGAGCAGAGGGAGGAGTAGCGGAGAGCAAGGAATTATAGCTAACTCCCATCCTAACTTTGTTTGCATGGCGGAGTAGTAGGAGCCCTCATGAATTCTCTTCCTTTCCTTCCTCCACCCACGGATTGAACCAAGCTTTCATCATCTCCCATTCCCGCATCTCTCTCAATCGGTTGACTACTCGCCTCCAGAACACTCTACTGAACCCTTGTTTATATCTACTATTGGATCTTTTATATGGCATCCTCTACTTAGCAAGCTGTGGACTTTGCACTTATATTAATTTGTTTCATGGTGAGCTTTTGGCCATTGGATGTCAAAAATTGTTTCAATACTCTGTACGATAAAACCACATAACGTGCAAACTTTACAAGATCTTCTACTATAATAAAACCATGAATACAATCTTCAGCCTCATCCTTGTAATTTCTATAAAATTTTCACAAAATGTCGTAAATCTTGATAAATTTAGCCCGGCCCCAAAGTGGGTCCGGCTAAAATTTTTTTTGTTTTCGAATAGCTAAGCTAGAAATTGATCAACTGAACACTCTCGAACTGATTAGAATCAAGTTTGATCATTGATTTTTAATTAGAAACTCATTTTTATCCCCTTTTTGCACCATGTCACTTTTCATGTTAGGAGGACTGTTGACTGCCTTTAAAAACTGACTCGAACAACTGACCAAGCTCTGAAACTCAGGATCTCTGTTCTCTCTAACATGTTCAACAGGCTTGCCAGATCTCGTTGTATGAAAACATCAAGGTCAAAAGATATTGACCTCCGAAGTTTCCAAAAATTAAACTTTAATTCACCTGCAGATAAACATGTTAGAAAACTAGAAAGTGCGTTTGGATTTGGCCTAGAAAACTAGGGAAATGAGCACATGGGGAAATGAAAATTGGGGCTCTCATTCTTTGTCATGAGGACATTACGGATCTATGATTTAGGATCATGATGAATAATAGGGTGCAAATGGTGATCAGTCAAAGTGGGCTACTCAGAATTTTGCAAACTGGACATGCTGACAGAAAGCATTTTTTACGAATGGAATTGACCTGGAAAAGTGTGCAAATGGATTCGTCATGACTTACAAACTGGCATACTAAAAAAATTTTTGTGGACAAAACAAGGGTACAATCAATTTGATCTTGCCGATCACAGATTTCAAGTTATAACGTCACGAACTGGGGTACTAATAAATCTGCAAGTGCTGACACCAGCAAAAAGTCAGAAATTCCATTTTGAATCACGCTTGAAAACTGATCAAACGGATTCGTCATGATATGAAACTTGAAATATAACAAGTCTTTAACACCTACAATGGAATACAATAGGAATTTCAACATTCAAGTCAACTGGTCAAAATTTATTGCACGTCAAATAGGGCTTCCTAGAATTAGGTGCAAAGTGCAAAAGCATGAAAATAGTAACTGACCAACTTTGAGGGATTCAAAACCTATTCAAATGGAATTGAAATGACTCAAAATCTGAAACATAGGTTCTCAGGTATGGATATTAGATACTCTGAAAGTGGTGAGTCATGAAACATTTCTAGGTACGAGATATTCATTGGCAGACACAGCCTCCTGTCGCTGTTTGACACTTTGGTGAAAATGCAAGATTGACAATTTTTGAAAATAGGACTTCGCCGAATAGCTCAGAATGATGATCTAACTTCATGGAACACATGTACAGGCTAAAAGTAGGGTGTTAGAAACATTAAACACCATTTAGGCTTTAGATTGGCAGTCGGATACATAGGCATCAAAAAGACTTCATAGGGCTTAAATTCTCAACAATGCTCAAAATCAGGGCTGCAATTTTGAGCGCCAACAGTGGCTCTTTCTGGGGATGCATGCCCCTTGTGGGCATGGAAATATTTCAGATCTCTGGGAGAAGTAGACCACACATCTAAACATCAAAACTTTCTCGAACAACTTTATTGAAAGCAGGGAAACTACACTATTATGTACACACAATGACCCGAGCCACCGAAAAGTTTCAGAACTCCTTACCTCTATCAAAAACTTGATTCTCATTTACATCCTTCTGAGGTAAACTAAAATTCTCATTATCATTTTTTTCACCCAACGTATCAACATGTGCAATTAGCTCAATAGGCAAAACAAAACTATCATCATCTTCATAGTGCGTATAAAAATCAGACATACTTTCTTCATCTTGCCCAGCATGACCATAACAACTGATATCAAACTGAAACTGATCACTTCTGATTGAAATATGGATTCTTTCAACTGGAAACACAAAGTGCTCATATTCAACTTCATTCAACGAGTTACATGGAGCAGATTGTAACTCACCTTGTGCTTCCATAAATGAAGAGTATGTGAAATCTGATCGTTGCCTGCTTGCAACCATGTTACTCTTTGAATCAAATTTATCCTTTGCTGAAACCTCTTCACACTCAAAACATTGATTAGTCACCATACACGAAAATTTGTTCTGAAAGTGCTGATCCAAACTATGCTGATCATTATCACTTTCTTCATTAGACTAAATTTCAGAATATACCTTGAACTTATCTTTACACAAATTATCAACACATGAAGAAAAATTATAATTGGATTGACAATACTCACTGTTTTCCACTTCACTACATGAAACATCAAAATAATGTTCAGCAAGATCAACATAAAAAGAATCTGAAATAGCATTAACCTTCCCTTCCTTAACATTCCCTATATCCAGCAAATTGTCATGTGCAAAGACATTTGAGGTACTGTCATCTACACCTCCAAAGTCTAACAAAGATTGTTCAGATTCTACCTCTTTTTCCACGTCAAACTTTGGGGAATTGATTTGACTGAATGAGAAAGTATTATGAGAGAACATATGAAGATCCTTAGAGATACTTACGTACTTTTCAAAATCACGAGCCAACAATTCTGAGATTTCATCAGAGCTCAAGAAGATTGCCTCACAAATCTTCTCACGGCTGTGGTTATCCTCTGGACAACATGAAGAACTTACAACAGGAAGATCAGTAGTGTAACAATCTGGAAAATCAGAATTATTACAACATTCTTTCTTATCATAGCAATCACTGGATCTACATTTGTTACAACTTTCTTCAACTTCATATGCACTATAACAAAATTTATCTTTTCTTTTATAGCCATCTTTTTCATGCTGATTGTTGTTACCTGATTCATTAACATTTGAATCCAACTCTTCACATTCAGAAGACATATTATCTTGCTCTACGGACTCATTGTATTCATTACTACACTGACTTTCAGCACACTCATTATCATCAAGAGACATAACATGAAATCTATAATCACCACTTTCCATCTCCTCAATGAATTTTTTAGTTTGCAAAATTATTTGTAATCTTATAGGTGCTGGCCAATCGACTGAATCGGGTACTAGAACATCAAGGAAAATATTTGGCAGGGAAGATTCCTCAGGTCTACAATGAAAAGGCATCTTACTGATTACTGACTTAAGCCTTAAATAACATTGTTCGGCACTTAAATCTTGAGTACTCCCTACCTCAATTCTTATAAGATTTACAATCCTTTTGTAAACCATTGTATTCAACATAGTAATGTTATTACTCACATTTTCTAAACTCTCAAAATTTCGCAGACTAATCCCAGATCTGAGATCTAACTCCATCTTACAACAAAATTTCTACCTCTTCTTACTTAGTGCTAAAAATCACTGAATAGATGCACTGATTCTAACATTTGACTTTCATGAAAAGAAAACATGAAAACCAAAATGCCTCAAGTGCTGATGGAAAACTTTGATCTTCTGATCTGACATAGGTGCAAGATTGACAATTCTTTACACCACTGGTCAAAACTTTGTAGAGCCGCCACCTCTTTTCAAGAGGATAAAGAGATCACTGCTATGATCTACTTTTTACATTTCAATTTCTTTATAAAAATAGATTGTAAATAGTATTATAAAACTTATCAAGAATTTATAATTCCTTTCCAAGAAACTACCAACAGTTTCAGATCTGCCCACACAACTGAAAATCCTTCAAAATTTTTACAATGAAATCAACTAGGAACAACTGGTACAGAGATTTGAGAGTCGCCACTCACTCATGTGAGAAATAAAACATAATTTGTCACTTGACAAATCTAAACCAGACCTTCAATGTAGGAAACTTGTAGATCATTATTATCTTGAAAAGAATTTACACTTTATAAATGAATTCTTGACTCTGAAACTTTCTCAACAGTATTTGCAAACTGGACTGATTGAAGATAGACCTATGCCACTCATAGAACACAATTTTCATCTAGTTTCAACATACTGCTGATAATGAATAAAGCTTAACTGGGGAACATGAAACTTCAGCAAGGAAAATAAGAGATGCCTCTCGCTATAGATTTTCTATATCCAATCTGTTTCATGGTAGGGATTTTGGTTCTTTTTGAATGCAACTCCCCAGTAGAGTGGCCATTTTGTTGGTGTTTGAAAATTTTACCCATTTTCAATTACCCTGATGAGAACAAGATGCATCTAGGGGCAGCTAACTCCCATTATCAACACACCCATTCAGACACCAGGCCAACTATAAGGCTTGACCCTTCTTCTTCTTCAGGGTCTGCAAAACCTAGGCGAGTGAACCTATAGATTCCTTATATGGTACCAGTTGTCAAAGCATACATTGAATCTATTATGAAGCAGATAAAACCCTTATTTCTCCTGATAACTCATGAAATAACATCAATCTATAGTAGCTAAATGTAGATCTAGGAACCTTAGAAGTTGAGTGAGGGCATTCTATTATAGCTCTTCAACATGAAAGAGAAAAGCATTTGATTAATGATGTTGAGTTTCAACAAATCCTCAACCATGTAGCAATATAACAGGTGATCTTAAAACTGATCAGTGCCTAATCCATTGGGCAATTCCATGAATTCAAAACATACATCTATGACATCAGGACGTATCTCATACACCCAAACATCAGATCTACCCAACCACCTTGTGATTTAGATATCAGTGTTCATTCAGGTCTCATTCTCACAAAATATCCTTCTCAAATAACCAGTAACCTTGTTTAAACATATAGAGCATTTACTTGGCCCTTTGGTCAAACAGCAAAATACATCAAACATACAACCTGAAAGGGATGCAAATGGGTCTCAAATCTTTGTTCCAAAACCACATAAGACTTACAGATTACTGAGACAAGAGACAAGAACCAGAACAAAACTAGTGAAATTGTTGCTCATATGTATTCATTTCCTTGAAAATATACATTCAGATGCATAAAATTAAAATATGAAACAACCTAATATCTTAGAACTATCTGTATTATCTCTACAATTGCTGTTCACATGAGAGAAATTGCTGAAGAAATATGTGGTATCACAGTATGGGAACATATCAAAACTAGATCCAAAATTTGGTATCTCAGTAGTGATTGGTTTTTCTCCAAAGACTAGAACCTAATGGTTTCTCAGTAACAAAAAATTGGAACCCTTACAATGACAGAAAGAAAGAATGATATAGCCCAGATGAACTCCCGGATCTGATATGCAATTGCCAGGTGTCCACTTGAAATCCAATCTTCTACAACTGAAAAGACTCTCTCTAACCTCTGTCTTCAATCTAATTTGATTTTCATCATTATACTCTAACTGATTTACAAATATCTCCTCTTGAATGATGAAATCCCTTATTTGCTAAATATCTAATTCCTTATGAAAAAGCTAGTGAAAATGAGTTTTTACTAAGTAAATCTGAACCAATTTGACCCTAATTGCATTTTTACTGTGTTTTATCCATATTTAGCTCATTACCATGACAAAAATCAAAATTGAACATTGACACCTGAATTCGGCTGCAATCTGGAATTCTGAAAGAAAACCTCTTGTAGCTTGAACCAGCTACTACCTGTGCAAAATCTGATCCCATATTTAGAAAATTCAGGCTCTCTTGGTTCCAACGGTATATTGGAGTGCATATCTAACCTCTCAAAAAAGCCCAGAATCTCATTTTGAAAATGACTCCTCTGTTATAACTATGGCTTTGCACATCTTTAGAATTTAAATTTTGAGAAATTTAAATTACTCTAAAGTTAAAACTTTAGGTTAAATGCCTTTTTTGGTTTTTTAAAACATCTGACGTGCATCCTTTCTTTGAAAAATGACAAAAAATAATATTTTAAGTTCTTTATTTTTTCCTTTGCCTTTAGATCCATGGTCAACTTAGGGTTGACTGATTGCCATGTGGCATCATCTCATTGGTTGACCTCTCAAACTCAGTGCCATGTCACCATCAGGACGGGCCCGCTGTGCCACGTGGTGCCCAAGCACATCCTCGCATTTCACGTGGCATCATCTCATTGGTTGACCTCTCGAACTCAGTGCCATATTGTCACCATTGGGACGAGCCCGCTATGCCACGTGGTGCCCAAGTGCATCCCCACATTATTTAACTACCACGCAACTCTTTTTGTAGGGATACGCACGCCATTGGATGCGGGCATGTGGCGCAATCTGCTGTGATCTGAGTTTTCGATGCCACATCATCGCAGGCGCAACTTCGATTAAAAATTTATTTCATTCGACCTCGCTAACGTCATCCACCACTGGCTGGGACCCGCGCACTCAAGCGTTGCCTTCAAAAGGCTCACGCTTCAATTCATATTACATGTTGAGCACTTTGCCATTTAAAAATATGCAAATTCTCTCCCACGGGAAATGTGGGATATTTAGTTTTGCATTTTCTTCCTCCTACATTTTTCTTTCAAACGGCTTGCAGTTTTTCTCGCTTTTCACACTAGTGAGCTTTGCCTTGACTGCGGCTATGGTGTCTCTTGGCATGGTTTTCTTCTTAATGATGCCTATGGCATGGTTTTCCTTGAAACGTGGAGCTTCTCTTTACTTTGCATAGCTGATTGTTCATCCTTCTAAATTGCGTGAAGTTCCATTTGTAACAGCGGCCTATCTCTTTTGTTGCATGAGAATTGCTCTTCTTTATCGGCAGCTTCTCTGTTTTGATCAAAATTCCTTTATGCCCTGCAACTGCGTCGGGCTTCATTCTTTAACCTTCCCTATTCCTTCATTTGCGTGAGTTGATTTCTGTCCTTGTCGCCTCCAAATGTCATGGTCTACTGCTTCTCTCCCATGCTCTTACTTGCGTGGGGCTCTTTGCTTTATGCGTGGAGTAACCTTGGATCCTGCTACTCACATGGCTTGGACTATGGCGTGAGCTGCAGGCTTCATGGAATCTTCTTTTGTGCAGGGTCACTACTTTCTACCCTCTTCTATCCACTTGCTTCACGACTCGGGGCATCCTGATATTGCAGTTATGATTCAATCTATGGGTGCCCTTCTTTAATATTATTGCCTTGCCTGCTACCTCGCTACTCCGGCTATAGCTTGACTGTAGAGGGCAGAGTGGAGGGAGGAGTAGCGAAGAGCAGCGAATTATAGCTAACTCCCATCCCAACTTTGTTTGCATGGCAGAATAGTAGGGGCCCTCGTGAATTCTCTTCCTTTCCTTCCTCCACCCACGGATTGAACCAAGCTTTCATCGTCCCCCATCCCTACATCTCTCTCAATCGGTTGACTACTCGCCTTCGAAACACTCTACTGAACCCCTGTTTATATCTGCTATTGGATCTTTTATATGGCATCCTCTACTTAGCAAGCCGTGGACTTTGCACTTATATTAATTTGTTTCATGGTGAGCTTTTGGCCATTGGATGTCAAAAATTGTTTCAATACTCTGCACGATAAAACCACATAACGTGCAAACTTTACCAAGATCTTCTACTATAATAAAACCATGAATACAATCTTCAGCCTCATCCTTGTCATTTCTAGAAAATTTTCACAAAATGTCGTAAATCTTGATAAATTTAGCCCGACCCCAAAGTGGGTTGGGCTAAAAAAAATTTCGTTTTCGAACAGCTAAGCTAGAAATTGATCAACTGAACACTCTCAAACTGATTAGAATCAAGTTCGATCATTGAGTTTTAATTAGAAACTCATTTTTATCCCCTTTTTGCACCATGTCACTTTTCATGTCAGGAGGACTGTTGACTGCCTTTAAAAACTGACCCGAACAACTGACCAAGCTCTGAAACTCAGGATCTCTGTTCTCTCTAACATGTTCAACAGGCTTGCCAGATCTTGTTGCATGACGACATCAAGGTCAAAATATATTGACCTCCGAAGTTGCCAAAAATTAAACTTTAATTCACCTGCAGATAAACATGTTAGCAAACTGGGAAGTGCGTTTGGATTTGGCCTGAAAAGCTAGGCAAATGAGCACATGGGGAAATGAAAATTGGGGCACTCATTCTTTGTCATGAGGACATTACGGATCTACGATTTATGATCATGATGAATAACAGGGCGCAAATGGTGATCAGTCAAAGTGGGCTACTCAGAA
Source organism: Cupressus sempervirens (assembly GCA_028749045.1). NCBI lineage: Eukaryota > Viridiplantae > Streptophyta > Pinopsida > Cupressales > Cupressaceae > Cupressus > Cupressus sempervirens. The sequence continues at coordinate 60,174,042 of CM053785.1, read as the reverse complement.
TTTTGCAAACTGGACATGCTGACAGAAAGCATTTTTTGCGAATGGAATTGACCTGGAAAAGTGTGCAAATGGATTCGTCATGACTTGCAAACTGGCATACTTAAAAAAATTTCAATGGACAACATAGGGGTACAATCCATTTGATCTTTCCAATCACAGATTTCAAGTTATAACGTCACGAACTAGGGTACTAATAAATCTGCAAGTGCTGACACTAGCAAAAAGTCAAAAATTCCATTTTGAATCACGCTTGAAAACTGATCAAACGGATTCGTCATGATATGAAACTTGAAATATAACAAGTCTCTGACACCTAAAATGCAATACAATAGGAATTTCAATGTTCAGGTCAACTGGTCAAAATTTATTGCATGTCAAACAGGGCTTCCCAGAATTAGGTGCAAAGTGCAAAAGCATGAAAACAATAACTGACCAACTTTGAGGGATTCAAAACCTATTCAAATGGACTTGAAACGACTCAAAATCTGCAACATAGGTTCTTAGGTATGGATATTAGATACTCTCAAAGTGGTGAGTCATTAAACATTTCTAGGTGCGAGATATTCATTGGCAAACACAGCCTCCTGTCGTTGTTTGACACTTGGATGAAAATGCAAGATTAACAATTTTTGAAAATAGGACTTCGCCGAATAGCTCAGAATGATGATCTAACTTCATGGAACACATGGACAGGCTAAAAGTAGGGTGTTAGAAACATTAAACACCATTTAGGCTTCAGATTGGCAGTCGGATACATAGGCATCAAAAAGCTTTCATAGGGCTTAAATTCTCAACAGTGCTCAAAATCAGGGCTGCAATTTTGAGCACCAACAGGATGACAAGTGACAAGTCTAGATTACCCTAGACAAATCTCTGTCAGAGGGATAACCTTGGTGAGACTAGTGGATTTGCAAGATGATATGAAAAGCAAGTTCTGGTAATGTGACAACAATTTTGAAGGCTTGGATGTGAACTTTTTGATTGCTGGCTAGATGGTTTGGTTCTAAGGCAAGGAACTAGATGAGATGGATGAGCTAAAATGCTTAAAGGGATAACCTAGAATGGTTGGCTTTCCTACAAAGATGACTCTAAAGTGAAACTTATGCAAGAAGATGTGGAGAAATAAGGAGGCCTAATCATAGAAATCATGCCTAGTTGGTAAGATATGAGTAGGGTTAACTCCTATATGTTTTCTAAATCTGATAGTGCGATCTAACTAGGCATCTTGAAGGGTTTCATCGGCAGCTTTATCTTCTACTTTGTGGAGTTTGGTAATTCGAGGGCTTGGTGTTACTTCTTTTCTCTTGGCTGAAATTTATTGGTATACCTGAGATGGCTTGAGTTTGGCTTTGTGAAACTTCTGTTTGAGTTTGGGTTGTTCTAACATAAATTCCTAAATCTATTTGGCTTTGAGAGATCATTGTTGTTTTGCTTCAACTTTGTTCAACTTCTAAAATAGGTAGTGACTATGCTAAGTGTGCCCTAAGCTAGGATTGACCGAGTTTGGAAAACATTCATTCAACAAGTAAAAGATCAAGCAATAGATAGGAACAACCAGATAGAAGTTTTGATTCTTAGAAGACAGTAACTATGCTATGGAGTGTGTATATTCTACAATTTTTTTGATCAGTCACTTCAAACACATTAACACCCTAGATGGTTGTGTACAAGGCTAACATTTGGTTTAGCTAGGGAGTTCTCAATATACCCAAGGTACGTGAGGCCCAAATCCATAGATGAAACCAAAACAATGTCACATAGCTGAGAGGAGCGGTAACCCACTTCTCCTCTTTCACTTCTCAAGGGTATAAAGTTCGTTGATGCTTAGCCCGAGTGATATAATTTTGATCCCAAGAGAGGTGTCTTTGGGGTCACATCTGGCAAGCTTCTAGGCTTTATAGTTTCTAAACAAGGTATAGAGATCGACCCCAAGAAGGTCAAGGCTATCTTAGACATGCCTCCTCCCTAGACACTACGAAAGCTTCGTACTCTTTAGGGAAAGCTTCAATCCATCTGACACTTCATCTCCCAGCTTGCAGATAAGTGTACGCCATTTGCACATATACTAAAGAAAGATGAGAACTTCAAGTGGGATTTTTTATGTCAATGCAGCTTCGAGTATCTCACCAATCCCCCTATCTTGGTTCCACCAGTTCCTGGTCGTCCCTTCATCTTGTACATATCAGCAATGCCTATTGCTCTAGGGGCACTTCTACCACAACACTATGACTATGGTAGAGAAAGAGCCATCTACTATATCAGTAGAACCCTAGTTGGTTATGAACTCAATTACACTCCTATGGAAAAAGCTTGTTTCGCAGTTGTTTTCTCAACTCAAAAGCTTTTCCACTACATGCTAAGTCATACCATCTAGCTAGTATCCAAAATTGATCCTCTCAAGTATATGTTCTCTAGAATAGCACTTACAGGCCATTTGGCCAAGTGGGTTATGCTCCTTAGCAAATTTGACATCCAGTATGTGGACAAAAAGGCAATTAAAGGGCAAGCTATAGCAGATCACCTAGCTAATGCACCTCTAGTAGATAAATATCCTTTGATCACAGAATTTCCAGATGGACATATCTATCTAATTGAAGAACAACCCCCATGGAAACTTTATTTTGATGGCTCATACACATCTCATGGATCAGGGGAAGGAATATTGTTGGTCACACCTCAACGAGATTACATTCCAAAAGCTTTTAAGCTACAATTCCCTAGCACCAACAATATAGATGAATATGAGGCTTTCATAGTAGGATTAAAGATAGCCATAGAATGGAACATCACTGAGTTACAAATCTTTGGCAATTCTTAGCTCATCATCAAGCAAGTCCTAAATGAATATCAAACCAAAGATAAAAAGCTATTACCCTACAAAGAGCTAGTTGATTAGCTAACCCAACATTTTACAAAGCTTTAGTTTATACAAGTGCCTCAAATGCAGAACAAAGTAGTGAATGTTATGGCTAATATCAGCTCACTCTTAGAAATTCCCCAAGCAGCTACACAGTATGAGTTTTTAGTCGAGCAACTCCTCACACCCACCTATGCAAATGAGGATTCAAATCATGTTTGCATCTTGGTTGGTCCTCAATCCCCTTGGTACCATGAAATCCATGCTTACCTTAAAGATGGTATCATATCCCCTCACCTCACACGAACCCAATGCCAAAACCTCATCCAAAAATCATCCCGCTATGTCATCATAGCCACTACCCTATATCGTCAGGTTTATCACGATACTCTCTCTAGGTGTTTAGACCAAAATGACGCCGCAATGGCATTAAAAGAAGTACACTCTGGACTTTGCGGTGCCCACACGAGTGGTATTGTCCTAGTGCAAAAAATCCTTAGAGCAAGCTACTATTGGCCTACCATCGAAGAAGACTCCTGTGAGTTTGTCAAAAAAATGTCTACCATGTCAGTAGCATGCCAATCTTGTGCATGCTCTAGCACAAGATCTATAGCCTATTGCACCACCTTGGCCCTTTGCATGTTGGGGCCTTGATCTAGTTGGAACTATCACACCTCTCTCATCTGATGGACATAAATGGATAATAACAGCTACAGACTATTTCACTAAATGGTTGAAAGCAGTCCCCCTAGTCTCAGCTATGGGAGTTTAGGTCTCCAAGTTCATCTCATACCACATTGTTTGCCGCTTTAGCATCCCATCCACCATCTTCACCGATCACAGAGGTAACTTTGAAAATCTCAACATGGAAGAATTATGCATTTCCCTCCACATCCATCACTGCTTTTCTAGCCCATATTTCCCACAAGGTAATGGCCAGGTATAGGCAACTAACAAAACTCTCCTCAAAATCCTAAAGAAAGTTGTCAATGATTCCGGTCGCAATTGGCACCTACAAATAAATCCAGCCCTATGGGCCTATCAAACCTCCTTCCGTACATCCATAGGCACAACTCCATACTTCCTTGTTTATGGTGCCAAAGTGGTACTACCTATAGAGGTTGAACTTCCCTCCTTGCACATATCTTTGCAAGGGAAAATATCAGATGAAGAATATAGAGTAGCTCGGCTCACCTAGCTAGATCTCCTAGATGAGAAGCAACAACATGCTTATGATTGCCTCACAGTCTATCAATCTTGTCTTAAAAAGAACTTCAATAAGAAGGTGCTTCCTCAACACTTTCAGTCGAGTGACATGGTCCTCAAAGAAAATATAAAATTTCAAGCCGATCGAGAAAAGAAAGGCAAGTTTGAACCTACATGGCTTGGTCCTTATGTTGTCACTGCCTCCTTTGGCTCCGAAGCCTATCAACTATCTACACTGGAAGGAGAACTCTTGAATGATCCTACTAACATCATTCATCTCAAGAAATTCTATGCTTGAAGATCCTTGGTATACCCAACTTTTGAAAAATAAAATAAAAATAGTAAAGAGAAATAAGTGTCCAATGGTGAAAACTTGGCAATTCAAGTGCCTTGGATAGGTACCTTGGTGAAAACCTAGTAATTCAGTTGCCTTGTGTACTAAGACTAATCCATTATCTATCACTATCCTATCCCTCATCCATCCACTCATCATCCCATAAAACACCTGCTTGTTCCCTTGGTGTTCCAACCAAATATCCTACATCTAATGAAGCTTGTAAATACCTCTTGTACAGCTTGTAAATCTTGTACCTCATCTTGTAAATCTTCTACCAAAGCTTGTATCATACCTTGTAAATCTTGTATCATCCCTTGTATCATAGCTTGTATATCCAAATCTTGTCCAAAACTTGTACCATATTCCAGCTTGTAAATAATCTTGTATCCTAGTTTGTATCCTATCACATGCACAACAAGAATCCCATTTTCCTTAAGCTTTTCACAAAACCATCAAATTATCCAACTATCCATCCAACACACTCTAAAACATTTCCATCTCACAAAACCTAAACATGAACAACCTTGTACATTTGTAACATATCTTGGTCTATCAGCTTGTATATCCTCTTTAGCTTAGTACCATTGTATCTATCCAGCTTTTGTGTTAGTTCATCCTTGATCAGCATCTTGCACACATCGCACAACCCTTGCTTAGCTATTCTAATGCATCCTTTAGGGCCCATTTGGTGAGCGGAATAGGAATACGTATTCCAAAAATTGTGAATTCCTTGTTTGGATGCACCAAAATGGGATTGGAATACGAAGCAAAAATGGAATACGTATTCCATTTTTGGCCCAAAAATGGGGTTTTGCAATTCCACCAAAATAGGTGGTATTGGAATACGTATTCCTATTCCATTTTTTTAAAACTTTAGAAAACATTAATTTTTGGGTCTGTGAATTCCCATCAAATATTGGCTGAACCAAACAGAGAACAAGAATATGTTCTATTCCAGAATACGTATTCTAGAATATGTATTCCAGAATACATATTCCTATTCCACTCACCAAATGGACCCTTAGCTAGATCTCCTTTCACCAAAGTGTTATCCTTCTTAGTTTAGCTTGCCAAATGCATCACTCATCCAGATCCATCAGCTTAGGTGCTCTCCAATAGATCCTTGTAGGATATAGCTTTCCTCATGTCTGATCTTGGTCCGTTAGTACCTCATCCTACCCATCTCGTTGGCAAATGGTTCTCTTTTGGATTTTTGCTTTCTTTTGATTTGGAATCTTCCCTTTGGGTCTTGAAGTATCTTTTCCAAGAAATCTTTTTGTTCCCTCCTCAAAGTTGCCATGATCTTCCATATCATGGTATACTGTGAATGGGGCAATCTAAGTGTAAGGTTTTGATTAGGTCTTTTATTTTTTTTTCTTTTCTGCTTGTGGGTTACCTAGTGTCAGTTCCACACTGCTTCCTTTGGGATTCATGTGTGCTACTGGGGCAATCGTTGCATGTTTGTTTTGAGTGAAGTCCGTCAGTCCTCTAGATAGTTGGTGAAAAGGCCTTGATGTTCTTGGTAACCTTGGTAATTAACCAACAGTCCTATAGCAAATCTAGTGCTCAACTACATGGTGGTACTTCTCTTTGAAGTATCCCCCTGCTCAAAAAGCTTCAATGGAATCCCTTCATCTCCATTATTCCCCATCCATATCCAGCATCTCTCTCTCATCTGATGTCGTAGTCCATTCTCTCCTCTTATGCTCTAGCCTTGGGCATCTTATTTTCTTATCTTTGATGCCATGCCACTTGCAGCATCACATCAAAGAGGGGCAAAATGTAGACACCTAAAAATCCTTTAGAAAATAAAGTATTTTTATTTTATGAAAAAGTCCCTGATGACATCATCATTAATTAATTAATTAATTAATTATTTAATTTATTTATTTTTATGCCATTAAATCCCTTTATCTTAATTAAAAATATTTAATTAAGGAACCCCTCCCAAAAATGTTTAAATCTTATTTAACATTATTTCCTTATTAATTAATTAATTAATTGACTAAAAATTCCAAAATAAATAAATAATTTATTTTTTGCCCAAAACTTGGCCAATTTCTTTAAGACCACTAACCTCTTCCAAAATCTTCTAATCCTTCTTTAATTTTGATTAAAGGCTAATCCCATCATTTCCTATCCCTAATCCCAACTCAAAATATTTAATTAAGATTAAATATTAATCCTCATGTTTATTAAAAATGTTTAAATAAATATCTCCTCAACCCAAACTCTTGAAATAAATAAAACCTTATTTATTTCCTAAAAACCTTATTTATCCTCATCCTAGGAAGTTCTAGACTCTTCTAGAAAGTCTTCATCCTCATCCAAAGCCTAGACTCTTCTAGAAGATGTCAATCCTTGTCTTTGACCCTAATCCTAATCCCCTCCTAACCTTGTCACATTCCCTAAACATGGGTTAAGACTTGCTAACCCAAGCCAAAGTTAATAAATATCTCCTCTTTCACCCACCCTCATTTATTGCCATCCACTTGCCTATACCTAAGCTAATCCTAAACCATCCTAATCCATCCTCTAATCATTTACACAATCCTAAGCAAGCTTAAAACTTTCCTAATCCAACCCAAGTCAAAATTCCTCACCCTCCAACATAAATGACCCTCAAATATCTCTTACACTCTCCTTCAATGCTCTTACAAAGCACTTATGAAGGGTCTTTATGAAGATATTATCCCTTGAGCCTCCTTTGTTGACTCATCCTTGCCCTTTCCTCCATGCTCTCACCCTGTGACATGTGTTACTCCCTGATTGGCTATAAAGAAGCACAATCCACATGCTCTTCTCTCATTCAATCTGAGCCCTCCATAAGCTTTCTCCTTTCCTTCCATCTTAGCCCTCCATCCCTCAAGCCTCTTTCTTATAAATTGGATCAAGCCTCTTGCCTATAAATTGGATCCTTCCCCTTTGCAAAAACAACACAATCTAGAAAGTAAAGCCATAATGCCATTTTGAGAAGCCATTTTTACATCAAATCCATTCACCAAAATCTATCAAAAATCCTCCATTGAAGCCCATTTGAGCATTTGAGCATACATACATAATCAAGCCATCTTAGCTATTAGACACACCTCTACATCAAGTGATCATCTTCATTGAGAGAGCCTATCCATGGCTCATAATTCTCATTTGAGGACTTCACTTTGTCTCTCATGAAGTTATGTTAAATTAGTATGCAAATGCTTTTTGATTGTTTTAATTTAGTGTTTCTAGTATACTAAAGTAGCATATACACAAGATGCTTCCAAAGATCCCAAAATTGTAGAAATTTCTACTTGATATATAGCTATTTTTTGAGAAATGGGCTCCAACACTTTATTATCAAACTTCTTTTCTACCTTTTGCACTAGCTGATCCTATCTATCAGTATCTTCATTCAATTTCTATACTACCTTTGCTAGCTAATACAAAATTGGTTGAGAAGAATCAACCTCAATTCCTATGGCCTCTACCAAAATTTTCTTTGCATATTTAATAATTTTGAATTCCTTATCTCTCTCCTCTCTTAATCTTTGTTGTTTAGCCTTCTTCTGGAGGAGTTCACTGAATGACTGCATTTGGTCTAGAGTAAGCTTGGAAATATCCCAATTTGGGATTACAATTTCCTCATCTAAATCTATTTCTTCCTCCATTTCCTTTCCTTTACCCAAAAATTTTGTGCTTGATTGAACCTCTTGCTCAACTATCCTTACACTTATTGCTTGTGTACCTAGAATAGAAATAATTGTAGACATGCTAGGACTGGCTGTGAAAACTGATACTATACTTACTGAAGGAATATTTATAGAAATACCTAAAGTACTCAAAACTGGAGTATCCAACTTAGTTGAAGAGGGAAGAGTCTACAACTCTATAGATGAAGTAGAGGTCACTTCTATCAGTGATGTACTATGCTAAGTGGGAGAAAAGAGTGGTTGGATGTTTGGGTTGGCACTGGTGGTTTCAATCAAACTTGTTGGGGCTGTCTCTGTGCTTGATGTTGTTATTGGTTTTCTTGGAGAGTAAGGAGGTGACACAAAGACTACTACAACTATCTTAATTGGATCAGTTTCCTCATCATCTTTCTTTTCTTCCTCGATAGCCTCTTATCGTTGTTCCTCTTCATCTTCTTCATTTTCAAAATGAGTTGATTCTTCAACATTTTCTTCTTCATCTTTCTCCTTATCCTCCTCCTCCTCCTCCTCATCTTTAGCATCAACTGGAAAATCACTTGGTTTATGTAATAGATAGATATTCTTCCAAGAGTTTGTTGCATTCTTCACAACATGTTCAATATCTTTCATCAAAATTAGATAGGTATTAAATTTTAGAGTCAATTTTTCTTTAGTGACACTTTTACCTCTACATCTAATATGCTCAGTATTAGCTACCTCAAGATTTGCCCATATATGTCTTTGACAGTTTTCATGGACAATTCTCATCTTGGCTTTATTTTCTCCAACAAATCATTTGGAATCTAAGAAGCAAGCTAGTTTGTTGAGTATTTCCATTTTCCCATTTTATCCATCACCAGGTCTTCAATTTGCTTTTGCTCCTCTGATATCCTAATTTTATATTTTAATGATTTAAAATTTGTTATCTCGGCTCCTGCTTCTAGATCTTTTAATCTATCTTGGAAGGTGGGTGGAGGTTTTTTGAATACAATATGCCCTCCTTCCTTGTTAGGTTTCCTTCTGGAGGATCTTCTTATGAAAACTATAGTGGATGGCTTTTGTGGCTTGGTGATAATCACCTTTCCCTTCTTCCTTAATGGCTCTTCTTCCTCAGATTCTACCTCATCCTCTACTTCCTTATCCTCTGCTTTCTCATCTTCACCTTTTCCCTTAGTCAACAAAAGGGTTGAATTGGATTTCAGTTTAGCAATTCTTTTCTTTCCCTTGTTAACTTCCTGAGGAACCTTTATTTTAAGTTCAATCCTGGCTTTTGCTTCATCATATGTGCTAAAATATGTAGCCTTAGGATCAACTGGCTCATTGAAAAGTGCTTCAATGATATTTTTGGTTTCATCAATATTAACCTTGTAACTAAGAGGTTTTACCCATGCTACTCTAGACTTAACTGCCTGAATGTAAACTTTGTCACTATCCACCATGAAACATACATCATCCTTATAATCTTCAACAAGTTTCTTGGGGATTAGGTATCTATTGTTCATTTTCTCTTTGAATGTATCGAAATAACTATCCATGATACTATTATAGTTTTCACCCATTTCTGCAATATATTCATTTATCTAATATAACATAGGTACATTTTTTCTCTGCACAATAGTGCCTTTTGAAGGGAAGAATTTTTGAACATAAAAGAATAGATAAGTTAACAAGGAACTAAACTTACATGGGTTATTCTTTGATGTCCTTATGCTTTCCATATTTTTGCTGAACTATCTCAACAATAGCTTGACAAGGTCAAAAGATAAATTGTTCTTTACCACCTTGTATGCCAAGTCCACAAATTCACATGACACACTATTCAACTTGCTAGAGTTTTATATCTTATGTTCAATGATGTGAATACCAAATTTCAACTCCATATCTAAAACACTACTAAATTTCATTCCTCTTCCATCCCATTCTGCTAGGGTTTTCTTTTCAAGTTCTACCCGACCTAGGGTTTTTTTCATTTTGGCTTTGGCTAGCATTGGGAGGCTAATGATTTGATGAATCATCTTCTTTGTGATCAATATTGGTTTCTCTGACCACAACAACCCATTATGTACTCGATTGATGATAAACCTAATCCATTCAATTTGAAATTCATGGGGCATGTGAGGGATACGAGTTAACCCTTTGGTTTCTAGGTGTTATTGCTTAGGTTTCAAAACTCGATTCACACATAGCTTGTTTAGGGCATCATCCATTTCCAATGTACCAATCTCTTGAATAACACATTTGAAATGAGCATGAATATCATTGATTAGAAGTACCTTTGGAGGGATTTGTGACTATGCTCCACTCATATCTAGGGTTTCAACGATCATAGGAGTGAGCTTGAAATTTGATGCCTTCCATTCCAATCCATGAACCAACATGTTAGATCCTCACTCAACCTTTTTGTTGCTGGATGCCATCTTCACTCAGTAGGGTTTGAGAGAATTCAAAAGCTTTCATTGAAAATTCACTGAAATCGCTTGGAAGTTTTGAAGATTGCACTTTTGCAATAGCACTCAAAAATTTCACACTAAGAAATGACTTTGATTTCATGAATTTTCTTAAAATTTTTACCATAAATTCTCAATACAAGGGTAGATCGACTAACATCATGTTGACAGGCTGTCATCCACTACTTTGCATTGAACACTTGGCAAAGTCTTTGTGACTCAATAACCATGTGCATCTGCATTACTCCCGATCTTGCTCGGTAGAGTCTGTGACCCTACCTCATTCGGTAGAGAAGGTAGCTTGATAGACACTGTTCCCTTTGTATCCTAAATACAAATTTGGATCATTTTGTTCTTTTATCTTGGAACTATTTTGGATGACTTCTTTGATAACATAGCTTCAATTTCTTCTTTGAGAACTTAAGTAGAAATGGTAGAGTCACCCAATTCTTGAGTGACTTGATCACCATTTCTTGGACTTGTATCCTTGGTAGACTTTAGAACCCATTCCTATCTCATCTATTTTTGGATGTTATCAGCCTTTTCCTTCTTCTCATCTTCAATTTTATCGAGATTCATGTAGTTCTTGGCAAGGTGACCAAGTTTTGTACAAATGAAACATCTTTTAGTAGTATCTCTTTTTCTCAAATGATTCTTTATATAGTTCATATCAATGTGTCCAAATTCTGCACAATAATGACATCTATAATAGGTGTTGTAGTCCCAACCAAATATTTCTTTCACAATTTGCTCTATTGGATTCAATATCTCAATTTTTCATTCTGATGACTTGTGTCCATGTTTCTTGCATTTGTGACATTTCCCTTCAAATTTTGGTTTCTCTTTGCATTCATTAGCCTTATGTCCATGCTGATTGCAATTATAACACTTTCCATTAAATTTTGCTTTTCCATTGCTCCAACATTTGTTTGATGTATGACCTATCTTACCACAATAATTGCAAATAGGTCTTTGATTCTTATGAGCTCCTTACTTGGATGATTATCCTTCTATATATCCAATTCTCACTTTTCCTTTTTGTCTATAGAGATTTTTCTCATTCAATAGATTCATGTCTGCTAGTAATTTCATCATTATTTCATTGATTTTCCTTTTAGAGTTTAGATCATTTTGCAATCTTTCATTGATTTTCCTTTGAGAATTTAGATCATTTCTTATTCTTTCATTTTCAAATATAGGCTCATGGTTTCCTCATTTTCATTGGAGAGCTGATCAATAAGGTTTGCTTGTTGAAGGGATTGGTTCTAGATTTCATTGTTCCTTCCATCTATCTCTCTTTTTATCATGTTCTTTTGCTCCATGACTTCACATAGCCTTACTAACTAAATCTTTTTCTCTCTTCTTAGTTTTATTACTTCTTCTTATAGGGAACCATTCTTTTCTAGGAGTTCTTTGATTGCTTCATTGGCTTCATCTGAATTTCTTGAATGAAGGTCTTCAATTCTTTCTTCAATATAGGGATGATCATTCATTTGAATTGTAATTTCTTTTATTCTTTTTAGGGATTGAGAGAGTTTCTCCTTTTCTTTCTTGAGTTGGGAAATGGTGATTTCCAAATCTAGCTTCTCATTGTTAATAGCTTTGTCAAGTCTGAATATCTCTGTGGCCTTGATCTTTGCTCAAGCTATTCAACATTTCTCTTGATAACTACAATGCTCTAATACTAATTGTTGGAAATATTCTCGACTATGCTAAGTTATTGAGAGGGGAGGGGTGAATTAGTAACTTCTAAATTTTTTACAATTTCAACTCTTAATCTAACAATCCAATTAGCATTTAATCCATCACATATAATTTGATCTAATTGCATGCATAAGAAACTGAAAACATGAAAGCATTCATAAAACTCTAACACAAAGATTTGGTGACCCAAAAACCTTCCAAATAGAAAGTAAAACTAGGGTGGGGATGATACCCACAAGCTTTAGTACTACAGTGTAAAGTTAGCCTGTTAAAGCTTACATTGATCACTTCTAATGATCTGCTTTGTTAGGAGCAATAAGGACTACTAGGTCCACCTTGTGAAAGGATATATAAACATAAAATTAAGTATGCACTCAGTAAAGAGATTTACAAAAGACTATTAGGTTTACCTTGTTAAAGAATTTGATCGATCCACTTGTTAGGATGAAATAGTAGATGATCTTTGATCTACAACTTGGTTTGCTAAATGAGATTCCTTTATGTACAAATCACCTTGCCATGATAGATATGTCTTTTTTTCTCCTTATACTACTGTAGCCTTCATAATTCACTCTTTCTACTCTTATCTCATTACTTCCATGCATCTACACACATTTGGATATGATACAATGAATTACATATATAGTAATCTAATTATACAAATTACAAAGTCGGCCACAATAAAAGTTTACACAAATGTTACAAAGTCAACCCAAATGAAGACACTTGAGTTCTGAAGATTGACTCTGTGAAGTTCTGATACTCAACATCCACTGTCAATGCTCAACATCATCATGCACTCAATAGATGTAGAAGTTCAGTCCATATTGATCACTTCCAAGTAGTCTTGAACTTGGTCTACACTGGTGACCTGGTAGCTACTATGAAACTCATCATATAAATTGAATCACTTGTTTACCATGGCAAGACTCGATAAACACTATCACCTTGATCTTGGTATAAACTAAGTCACTTGGTTAACACTAGCTAGCTTGGTTAACACTAGACTCACATCACATACACTACGAACTTGGAGAACACTGCACAACTTGGTTTGCATTGGTAAACTTGGCAACAACTGAATTGCATGGTTTACACTACTAATCTTCACTATAACTACAACTACTCAGTAACCACTAAGATTTATACAAAGGACTTAGTAGCAACTGTAGAACTTGGCAACAAAAGAAATGCTTGGAAAACACTGTGAACTATACAATGAGCTTGGTAGCTATATACAATCTGAATAAGTGTGTGTCACTAATAACAAACTTGACTAATATATCAACACTAAAATGTGCAGGTGTGTATAGATAGTATGGTGTAATATATGATTAAAATACTAGTACAAGTATTAAATAGTGTAGAATAGAGTATAACAGAGAATTAGATTGTACAACTTTAGGAATTATTTTGGTGACAAAATAATTACTAAGTCATGACGAGACAATTATGTGGATATTATTGAAAAAGTTATTTTATATTATGCTAGGCATGTGAAAGCATGAAGGCCAAATAAGAAGTGAATTATGAATGTGCAAGGTATAAGTAAAGATCTTATCTTGTGAAGGTGAGCATGCAAAATATGCATGATCTATGTGATATTTGTGATTGATGTGTATTTGATGAGATGATATGCAAACAAGATCTAATGTATAATCAAAGAAAGTGCAAAATACATCAAACATAAAGTATTATATGTATATCTATTCTTGTGAAGAACTAAATTTTATAATTACATATTAGGGTAGTTGGATCTTCATTCATACTTTTTATTTGATCTATCAACTCCTAAAAGGGTTGAGGCAACTTCTAATAGGGTTGAGGCTTCTAACAAGGCCTAGTCATCTAACAAGGACTCGATATACTATATGTACTTAATAGAGTCCTAACAAGGTCAATATCCTTAACAATATCCTTTTTTTTAGTGAATCATATTGTGGATATCATCCCCACTAGGGTTTTCCCTTGGCCAGGATTTACTTTCATAAGCAAGTTATAAAGTAGTTTAAAATATTCAGTTTTGGGAAATTTTTTGTAGAATATTGATTCACCCCTCCTCTTATTATTATCTATTTCTAATATTTTCTCCTACTAAAATCTTGTGCAAATAGATGACATTTGAAACATACACCCTTTTTGTACTTCTTGTGATAGTTTTTGAGCTCCAAGTGTCTACTACATTGATAGGCTTTGATGATCCCTTAGGCTTTTGAAATTGGAAAGACCTAGTTAACATTCACCTTGGTTGCATTTAAAACATTATATGCATGTAAGCCTAGATGCTAGATGATGATGATGAATAATCAACATCCACTAGTAGCTCAAGTAGTGACAGAAACTCAGAATGTACATAACTACAAATTCCTCTTGATGAATTTTTCCCAACATACATAGGAATTTATAGCCACTGTAATGTGTCTCATCTTATCATCTTTAGTTATTATTGTTAGAGTGTACATAACTATAAAGCTTTTATTGGCTTCACAAGCTATAGACTCCAAAACATCACTAATAATTTGATGCCTTCCATCCATTGATAATAAATTATTGATAGGCAAGATATCCAAGGATAATCATATACATACCCTTTTGGAACAAACCTTCTCCTACTAAAAGCTTGTGTAAATAGATGATATTTGAAACTATTGGAATTATAAGATAGGAAAAGTTACTAAGAGGGGAGGGGTGAAACCATCTTTGCAACCCAAAACAACCTACCATATCCCCCCTTCATCCGCTAAATCCATTTTGGGTCCCTATGTCCCAAAATCTACCATCCTCCATCCTCCTATCAGCCATCATAAAAATCCTATTCCATCCATTTCTATGCAAGATCAAAAAAGGCACATATCAGGGCACATCATCCATCATCATCCCCCTACATGCTCTTTCATATCCTCTCTATCTCACAAATCTTCTCCTAACCATCTTCCCAAAGCTTACCACAGCAATGTGAATGCCAACTTCAAAATGCATAAAGCTAAAAATCCACATCCTAGGCAATCATATGTCTATTCTAAAAGACATACTCCAAAAAGGCAAAATCCAATCAAAGAATGCAAAACAATGCAAAAGCCTATGAAAAGAAAATCCAAAACCATGTGGATCCCCAAGAAAAAAGTTGAAAGCCAATGCATAATGGCATCCACCATTGCTAATCCCCCATCTAGTGACTCATGTCCCCCATCTCCTAACTCCATCTTGGGTGCCTATATCCCCAAGGACGCTTCCACAAATCTCCATCACGCCCGCATCTACCATCTATCCCCCATATGCTCTTTTCACACCCATTCCAAAATGTGCCAATGTTGCTCTTGCAAGCATCCCCATCTCATGCTCCTTTCCAGAATTTTCATCCCTCCATCTCCTACCATCAATCCCATCTAATCCAATCTATTGCATAAATCACACATCCAGTGTACCAACAGCTAGCAACAAAATTGAACATTTCAACAGCTAGTGAAAAATCCCAAAAAAGCCAAAATAGCTGAAGAAAGCCAAAATCATTCCAGCTAAGTCCAAAGTCAAAAAGTCAAAAAAAAAAAAGTAAAATAAAGTGTCCATTGGTGAAAACTTGGCAATTCAAGCGCCTTGGACAAGTACCATGATGAAAACTTGGCAAACAAGCGTCATGCGTAATCCCGCCATCCCCAGCTTAGCCTACCACCCTCATGCTTTTGGTCATCTCTCGACATCCAACTCCATCTTCCAATCTATCCACCTATCCTCCATCCTCCAGCTTCCATCTCACACCATCCACTAATCTTATGCAGCTTCAGCCAATCATCTCAGCTATCATCCATCTCCCTAGCCCCTTCAGCTTTTTCCATCCTAGCTTCAATCCTATCACATCCATCATAAGACCTCCTTCCACATGTTTTCTTCTGATTGGGGGCACTATATTCCTTGGAGATCTTGTCTTGTCCATCCTCCCTTGTCATTGGTATCTAGCTCTAGGCTATCCTCATGCAAACCCAATGTCATCTCTTTATATCCATCATAATCCTAGCTATCTACCATCCTATCCAGCCATCTCATCCTGCTCCTCTAGCTATCCTTGGTCACAAAATCTCTCATCATCATTGGATGCATCCTGCCAAATCCATATCTTTCGCTATCACCCCACCCTTAGCTTTTGCATCTTGCACAACATCGAACCATCTCGCTATCCTATCATCCTGAGCTTTTGCCTGCTTGTAACTATCTTGGTCCGTTAGCTTGTACCATATCTTGATTAGCTCACTTGTAAATATCTTGGTCTGTCAGCTTGTACATCCTCTTTAGCTTAGTACCATTGCATCTATCCAGCTTTTGTGTTCATTCCTCCTTGATTAGCATCTTGCACACATCGCACAACCCTTGGTTAGCTATTCCAATGCATCCTTTAGCTAGATCTCCTGTCACCAAAGTGCTATCCTTCTTAGTTCAGCTTGCCAGACTCATCACCCATCCAGATCCATTAGCTTAGGTGCTCTCCAATAGATCCTTGTAGGATATAGCTTTCCTCATGTCTGATCTTGGTCCGTTAGTACCTCGTCCTACCCATCTCGTTGGCAAATGGTTCTCTTTTGGATTTTTGCTTTCTTTTGATTTGGAATCTTCCCTTTTGGGTCTTGAAATATCTTTTCCAAGCAATCTTTTTGTTTCCTCCTCAAGGTTGCCACGATCTTCCATATCATGGTATGCTACGAATGGGGCAATCTGAGTGTAAGGTCTTGATCAAGTCTTTTGTTTATTTTTCTTTTCTACTTGTGTGTTACCCAGTGTTGGTTCCACACTGCTTCCTCTTGGACTCATGTGTGATGCTGGGACAATCCTTGCATGCTTGTTTTGAGTCAGTCCGTCAGTCCTATGGATAGTTGGTGAAAAGGCCTTGATGTTCTTGGTAACCTTGGCAATTAACCAACAGTCCTATAGCAAATCTAGTGCTCAACTACGTGGTGGTACTTCTCTTTGAAGTACCCCCCCGCTCAAAAAGCTTCAATGGTTTTCCTTCATCTCCATTATCCCCCATCCATATCCAACATCTATCTCTCCTACCCCACCTTATGCATCAGTATCTCTTTGAATCAATCCTCACCTTTAGCTTTAGGGATCCACAATCCTAGTCTTAGGGATCCACCAATCCAATCAATCCACCAAGCCTCATCTTTCAAGATCCACAATCCTAGTCCTAGGGATCTCTGAAACCCATCTTCCGCCAATCTGACTCTTTGAAATCCTGTTGCATCAGCTTTATCATCCTATCATCCATCTCCCTATCCTAGATTCTTTTTTATAGCGCTCCACTCCTTCATCCTCTGCAATCCCTGAGATCTTAAGCTTGCTTCCTCTTGTGCCTCTGATTCTCCTTTATCATTCTCCCATAGTGAGAGTTTGAGCTAATTCAGCCCCTTCTCTTTACCAATCTGAGTCTCCTTGCTAATCCTAGATTCTTGTACTTTTCAAGAAGCCACCGAGCCTTGCTTTCTCTCCCTGCTGCCTTCTTGAGGGGGCATCTCACAGTCCATTCTCTCCTCTTCTGCTCTAGCCTTGGGCATCTTATTTTCTTATCTTTGATGCCATGCCACTTGCGGCATCACATCAAAGAGGGGCAAAATGTAGACACCTAAAAAACCTTTAGAAAATAAATTATTTTTATTTTCTAAAAAAGTCCTGATGACATCATCATTTATTAATTAATTAGTTATTTAATTAATTTATTTATTTTTATGCCATTAAATCCCTTTATCTTAATTAAAAATATTTAATTAAGGAATCCCTCCCAAAAATGTTTAAATCTTATTTAAACATTATTTCCTTATTTATTAATTATTTAATTAATAAATTGACCAAAAATCCTAAAATAAATAAAAAAATTATTTTTTGCCCAAAACTTGGCCAATCTTCTTGAGACCAATAACCTCTTCCAAAATCTTCTAATCCTTCTTTAATTTTGATTAAAGGCTAATCCCATCATTTCCTACCCCTAATCCCAACTCAAAATATTTAATTAAGATTAAATATTAATCCTCATGTTTATTAAAAAAAGTTTTAATAAATATCTCCTCAACCCAAACCCTTGAAATAAATAAAAATTTATTTATTTCTTAAAAATCTAATTTATCCTCATCCTAAGAAGTTCTAGACTCTTCTAGAAAGTCTTCATCCTCATCCTAGGAAATTCTAGACTATTCTAGAAAGTCTTTATCCTCATCCAAAGTCTAGACTCTTCTAGAAGATGTCTTTAAACCTAATCCTAATCCCTTCCTAACCTTGTCACATTCCCTAAACATGGGTTAAGACTTACTAACCCAAGCCAAAGTTAACAAATATCTCCTCCTTCACCCACCCTCATTAAATGCCATCCACTTGCCTATCCCTAAGCTAATCCTAAACCATCCTAATCCATCTTCTAATCATTTGCACAAGCCTAAACAAGCTTAAAACCTTCCTAATCAAGTCCAAGTCAAAATTGCTCTCATCACCCTCAAAATATCTCAACCATAAAACTTTATGAAGTCCACTAGGTCATAAATGACTCTTACAAGCCCTTTTATTGCTCTTACAAGTCATTATGAGGGTCTTTATGAAGATTTTATCCCTTGAGCCTCTTTTGATGACTCATCCTTCCCCTTTCCTCCATCCTCTCACCATGTGACATGTGTCACTCCTTGATTGGCTATAAGGAAGCACAATCCATGTGCTCTCTTCTCATGCAATTTGAGCCCTCCATGAGATTTTTCCCATCCTTGCATCTTAGCCCTCAATCCCTCAAGCCTCTTGCCTATAAATTGGATCCTTCCCCTTTGCAAAATAACACAATCCATGAAGTAAAGTCATAATGCCATTTTGAGAAGCCATTTTACATCAGAACCATACACTCACACCCAAATTCCAACTCCATTTGAAGCCCTTTTTGAAGAATAAGCTTGAGCATACATCCTATCTATTTAGACAAAGCTACTCAACAAGAGAGCTTCTCATTGAGAGAGCCCATTAATGGCTCATATTCTCAATTGAGAGTTCATCTTAGTCTATCTTGAAGTTTATGAATTTTGTTTAGTTTGTAGAAGCTTTATTAAATTTGGTTTCTATTAGCATACTAACATTGCTCATATACAATGATCACTTCCAAGTAGTTTGAACTTGGCCTACACTATTCACTCAGTGCACACTATAAAATTGACATATAAATTGAATCACTTGGTTAACACTACATATCTTGATCAACACTATATTCACATTACTCAAGTTGCGAACTCAATAAGCACTAGAGAACTTGGTTTGCATTGAGAAACTTGTTAAACACTATGAAGCTTAGTTTACACTGATAATCACCAACTTGGTAGATACTGCTCGGTGAGAACTGAATATTGTTCTTGGAACTTGGTAGCAATTGTAGAACTTGGTAGAGCCTGAATTACTTGGTTAACTATACAATAAGCTTGGTAGCTACTAGCTATCTAATTAAGTGTGTGTCACTAATAAACAAACTTGACTGAAATGTCAATAATCTCCCCCTTTGGCATCAGTGACAAAAACACTTATCAATCAAAACTAAATTTAGAAAAGTTTAAAACAATATTCAGTCTCCATTCTATGTCTTCAACTCAGTGATATACTCATTTTTTGAAATTTTTCAAAATTACTTTTGTAAGAGATGTTTATCTGAATATCTATACATGTATATGTATAATATCATGATGCTTCCACATACATATGTATTCAATATACTTTACATGTTATATACATCTTCTCATCTTCTTCCCTTAATTGCATCTTTTCATATTCTCCCCTTTTATATCACATCTTCTCCCTCTTTACAATATGCTTTACATGTTATATACATCTTCTTCCTCCTTTTTTACATAAATGCCAAAGGTGTATTTTACATGGTAATGCAAAAATGTGACAAGCTGTTAGAATGTAACTTTAGAATTAGTGACATTTTCTTGTCCCAATTTTCTTGCAAAACCTTGCTTGCATGTAATGTAATTTCAACTTTTGCTGGTAATTCTATCATTTGATCAGCAATAGAGAAGTTTTTATCATGGATGAGAGTTTTAGCATGTGCAATGTATTTTTTCAATGCATCCATATTTGGAAGAATCATGCCTTATATATCTACAAGTGTAGCCCTTATCCTGGCTTCTTCCCTTAGCAATTTTTCTTGAATATCAATCAAAAATTTGATCTATGTGTAATGAGCATAACTATAGCTTAGGTCAAGTGAAAAATGGTGTGCACTTACCTTCAAAGCATTATCTATCTTAAAGAGTTTATCTTTGATTTCCTACATGAAGATAGATGTGTCATAGAGTTTACCGAATAGAATTTGGTAGAGGTTTCCAATGAGCTAAGAATAGTAGACAAGTCTACTTGATGTATTGGAATCATTAGTGCTACTAGTTCCAATATTTTCAATTTTCTTCCTTACTCTTTGCAACAATTTCTCTTGTCCATTAAAATCTTGATTGAATTTTTAGACCACTTCTACTAATTGAGCCAAAATAGGTTGAGAAGCATCAACTTCAGTGCTAAGTGCATCTGCAAGAATGTTCTTTGCATCTTCAAGCACTTGAAATTCTCTGTTCCTTTCTTCTCAAAGCCTTTGCTACTTAGCTTTCTTCTGCAATAGCTCTCCTACTATATGCATTTGGAAAGGATTTAGAGTAGAGATATCCCAATTTGGAATAACTATATCCTCATCAAGATCAATGTTTGCTTCCTTATCTTTTCCTTTGCTATAAACTTTAGTACTTAGTTGAGGCTTTCTCTCAACTATCTTTGTACTAACTACTTGCATACTCAGTATAGTAACAATAGTGGAGAAGAAAGGACTAGGAAAAAATGTAGATATTGTACTAATTGAAGGAATACCTTGTTGCTAAGTAACCACAACTGATGAAGGAGGAAACATTGTCTACTTGGTAGATGAAGTGCTGGTCACTTCAGTCAATGAAGTACTGAGTTGAATAGGTGTAAAGATTGGATGAGTGCTTGGATTTTTTGTGCTTATCACAACCAAATTGGTAGTATCTTTCTCTAATCTTGATGTATTTAATGCTTAAGAGAGTGAGGAAGTGAGGCTATAGCCACTATTGTAATATTTTCATGGTCAGCTTCCTCAATTCTCTAAATCTCAGGGAGATTCTCCTTAGTGGTTTATTGTTCTTCTTCTTCATCATCTATATTATCATAATTTGTTTCTTCTTCATCATCTTTTTCCTCTTCTTCCTTGTTATTTTCACCATCATCTTCTTTATCACTTACATTAACAATAAAATCACTCTTCTTATGAAGATTATAAATATTTTTTCATGTTTTGGTTGCATTCCTCACCACATGTTCAATGTCATTGACTAGTATCAAGCAAGTGTTAAATTTCAAAGAAATTTTTACTTCATTCTACTTAATGGATTCTTTTACTTCTTTATCATTGAGACTTGACATGAGTTGCCTCAAAGTCTTCTCATATATATCTTTTACACTTTTCTTGGCATGTTCCCATCTTGGCTTGATTTTCTCCATTAGTTCATTGGGAATTTTTTCTGCAAGTTGGTTTGGTGAGTATTTCCATTTCTCTAGCTTAGACGTAACCATGTCTTCAACTTGTTTCCTTTCCCTTGTATTTCTGGTCTCATACTTCAATGACTTCAAATTTGTCATGTCGGCTCCATAGTCAATTTCATTTAGTTTCTCTTTAAAGGTGGGTGGAGGCCTTTTGAAAATCACATCCTCTTCTTCTTCATCCAATTTTAGTTTCTTTCTAGATGTTCTTCTTGTAAATATTGTAGAAGATAGTTTGGTAGGTTTGATTATAATAACCTTACCCTTATTATTGATTGGTTCTTCTTCTTCTAATTTTGCCTCATCTTCTACATCATCTTCTTCAATGTTATCTCCTTTACCTTCTATCTACAGGAGAGTAGAGCTAGTTTGTTTCAGTTTAACTATCCTTTTCTTTCCTTTTTTGATATCCCGAGGAAGTTTTATCTCTAATTAAATTCTAGCTTTGGCTTCATCATATGTTCCAAAATATGTGACCTTTAGATCCACAAGTTCATTTAACAATTCCTCAATAATATCTTTGGTATCATCAATATTGACCTCATAGCCTAGTGGCTTGACCCATACCACTCTAGGTCTAACTGCATGTATATACACTTTGTCATAATCAACCATAAAAAAAATCATCCTCATAGTCTTCTATGAGTTTCTCTAGTATCTTGAATCTACTATTCATCTTTTCTTTGAATGCATCAAAATAGTTGTCCATGATGCTGACATAATTTTTCTCATCTCTGCTATGTACTCATTGATTTGATAAAGAATAGGTACACCTTTTCTCAATACAACTATGCCTTTTTAAGAGAAAAAAATTTTGCACAAAGAAGAATAAATAGGTTAAAAGTGATCCAAAATTATAGGAGTTATTCTTTGATGACCTTATGCTTTCCATGTTCTTCTTGAATTGGTTCAACATCAACTCAGCAAGGTCAAAGGACATGTTGTTCTTCACCACCTTGTAAGCGAGATCCACTACTTCACATGATACACTATTGAGTCAACTAGAGCTATATATCTTTTGTGCAATTACATGAATTCCAAAATTCAACTCCATATCAATAACACAACTCATCTTCATACCCATATCATCCCATTCAGCAAGGGATTTCTTCTCCAATTCTACCTGACTTAGGGTTTTGGTGGTTTTTCCTTTTGCTAGCATTTGAAGTCCCATGATCTAATGAAACATTTTCTTTGTTATGGGAATAGGTTGCTCCAACCATAACTACCCATTGTGCACATAGCTAAGGATAAACCTTATTCACTTAATCTGAAAATCTTGGGGCATGTGAGGAATGTGGTTTAAACCCTTGGTTTTTAGGTGTTGATGCTTGGGTTTTAAAGAACCATTCAAAAAAAACTTTTCCAAAGTCTTATCCATTTCTAGGGTTCCTATATCTTGAATTGTACAACAAAAATGTGAGAAAATATCATTAACTAGAAGTACCTTAGATGGAATTTGAGATTGAGCTCTAGTTGGATCAAGAGTTTCTATAATAGCTAGACTCAATTTGAAATCTGGTGTCTTCCATTCAATGCTTCAAACCAACATCTCACACCCTTTCTTTTTCTTGCCATTGGAGGATGCCATCACCTAGTAGGGTTTAAGAAAACATGAAAAAGTTCAACAATAATTTGTACAGATCACTCAGATGCATATAAATTGCTCTTTGCACAAGCTCTTGAAAATTCATGGTGACAAATGAATTCAATTTTTCACTTTTTAACAAATTCAATTTTCCAATCACCATAAATGCTTTGTACAATTGCTTTGTTGATGACAAACTATCTTCCACTTGGCTTGAATTATTTTCTTGGTAGAGTCATCCATGACCTGGTGTCCACATAATGACTTAGTAACTCCTAACCTTTCTTGGTAGGGTCTTGCAACTCGACCTAGCTCAGTAAGGTTAGAACTTCTTTAGATGCTTGGTGATTCCTTTGCATATTGAATGCTAATATGGATCTTTCCTTCTAGCTGACTAGAACTGATGTAGGATGTCTACTTTAGAATCATATTTCCAATTGTCCTTGTGGGAGAACAAGTAGAATTGTTTGAGTCACCCAATTCTTGAGTGACATTATCTTCATTGCTCAAACTTGTATTCTCATAAGATTTTAGAATCTATCATTGTCTCATCTACTTTTTGGTGTTATCAATCTTGGCCTTCTTTTCATCTTCAATTATTCCATTGTTCATATAGTTCTTGGCAAGATGACAAATTTTTGTACAAATGAAAAATCTTCTAGCGGTGTCTCTTGTCCTCATGTGATGTTTAACACAATTTATTCCAATGTGTCCAAATTCTCCACAGTAGTGACATTTGCACCAAGTGTTGTAGTCCCAACCAAATATCACTTTTATAATCTGCTCTACTAGATTCAATATCTTAGTTTTGCATTCAAAAGATTTGTGCCCGTTCTTCTTGCATTTGTGACATTTTCATTCAAATTTAAGTTTCTCTTTGCATTCATTAGCTCTATGACCACAATGATTGCAAGTAGGTCTTTGATTCTTTTGAGCTCCTTGCTTGGATGATTCTCCTTCTTCTATATGTCTAATTCTTGCTTTACCCTTTTGTCTATATTAGCTTTGCTCATTCAGTTGATTCATGTTTGCTTGATATTTCATCATCCTCTAATTGGTTTTCTTTTTAGTGCTTAGATCATTCTAAAATCTTTTATTCTCTAATCTTAGATTCATGATTTCTTCATTTTCATTGATAAGCTGATCAATTAAGTCTACCTATTGAAGGGATAGATATTGAATTTTATTACTCTTTCCTTCTAACTCTTCTTTTAGCTTGTTTTTCTCTTCCATGACTTCACATAATCTCACTGACTAAACTTTTTGTTCTCTTTTCAACTTTCTTACTTCTTCTTAAACTATACCTTTCTTTTCTAATAGTTCTCTACTTGATTCATTTTCTTTATTTGAATTACTTTCTGTATGGATATCTTTAACTCTTTCTTCAATGTAGAGTTTTTTATCCTACAAGATCTTTTCTTCTTTGGAGGGATTGAGAGAGTTGCTCCTTTTCTTTCTTAAGTTGCCCAATAACCAATTCCAAATGTAGCTTTTCATTGTCAATATGCTTATCAAGTCTAAATACCTCCATTGCCTCTAATATTTGGTGAAGCTATTAAACTTATTTTCTGAGAACAATAAAGCTCTGATACCAGTTGTTGGAAATATAAGATAGGATAAGTTACTTAGAGGGGAGGGGTGAATTAGTAACCAATAAAACTTAATCTTAATTCATAAAATAATCCTTCATGTGTATTCTTCTCTAATTTCATGCATGAAAAACTAAAAGCATTACAACAATCATAAAACTTTGACACACAATATGGGGACCTATGTAAGGAAACTCAGGTGTGGAAACAGCTTCTTACACTAATCTCTTAAGAGAAGTATGGTGCAAATCCTATTAAAATATTTTACACTTACAGATTCTATCATGTAAACAACAATATTTCAGCCAAACAAGCATAAAGAAAATAGATAGAGAAAGAAACACATAACACAAAGATTTTTTGGTGGGGAAAAACCTTTTGGTAAAACAACCCCACCCCTCTAGAACCTACACAATGTATTAACTTCAACACAAGGTTACAATACACTTGCAATGCAAGTTCAACAGTGACAACAGAAGACTCTAGTAGCAACTCACAGTACCAACAATACACTTTTTCGCATCCGCCTCTTTGCAACCCTAAAAATGCTTATAACATGCACTTCACTCTTAGGGCTACTCCCAAAGGTAACTGTATTAGGGTTTTACCATTCTCTGAGAAAATAAAAACCACCAAAATTGGGGTAGAGTGTACAATACTCAAATTTATCAATTGCCACATGTCTTCACCTATCATTGAATCTTCCTAACATAGCTCTTACATGTCATAGGAATCCGTCATAACCATTTTAGTGATGATCTCTTTATACACAATTTAAGATGTCGACACATCAACATTATTTGCAAGAAATACATTTTACAAAACAAATAACAAGAATATGAATTATCCAAGGTTGAGGCACCTTATTCCTAACATGCTCCCACTTGTTGAACACCTTGTAAGAGTAATAGGAACATAATAGGAACTAACCGCTATAGGCCAAAAGGCCCATAGACTCCGAACACCATCTGAACTACTCAGTGCCCACTGGTTTCGTTAATGCATCTACAACATTCTTTACAGTATCTACCTTCTCCAAATTTACCTTTCCATCTTCCACCATATCTCTCACAAAGTGAAACTACACATCAATGTGCTTCGATCTGGCATGGAAAGTTAGATTCTTCACAAGGAAAATAGTGCTCTGACTGTCACAACAAATAGTAATTTATTGTGCATCAACACCAACATTAGAACATAATCTCTTAATCCAAATTGCTTCCTTACAAGCATGAGTAGCAGCCATGTAATCAGCTTCTTTAGTGGACAAAGAAACCATAGGTTGTCACTTGCTCATCCAATTGATGGCACCACCAAACATAGTGAACACATAAGCACTGGTGGATCTCTTGCGGTCAATATCGCCTGCCCAATTTGAATCCAAAAACCCATGAATACAAATTGAATATGGAGATCCAAAAGATTTACCATGATAAAATATGGAGTAATCTGATGTATTGCTCAAATATCTAAATACTCGCTTAACTGCATCCCAATGTACTCATCCAGGATTGGCCATAAACTAACTCAGTACTCCTACTACTTGGGCAATGTCTGGTCTAGTACAGACCATAGCATACATAAGATTGCCAACTACACTAGCATAAGGTACTCTACTCATGTCCTCCATCTCACTAGGAGATTTTGGACAATCATCTATAGATAACTTTGTTCCCATAGGAATAGGAACACATAGTGGTCTACAATCTACCATGCTGAACCTGTCCAACACAGACTTCACATACTTACTCTGACTCAATTAATGTTTTTTGTTAGACTTGTCTCTATTGATTTCCATACCCAAGATGTACCTAGCTACCCCAAGATCTTTCATCTCAAATTGTGCTAACAACTAAGATTTAAAATAAAAAATCATACCCTTACCCTTCATAAACAACAACATATCATCAACATATAATGCAACTATAACAAGGTGATCATTTTCAACTCTAAAATAAACACAATGATCTGATTTTGATCTTACAAATCTAATTGACAACACAAAGGCATCAAACTTGAGGTACCACATCCTAGGATATTTCTTCAAACCATATAGAGATTCTTTACCTTTAACAATGTAGTGCTCAGGTTGTGACATATAAATCTCTTCCTCCAAATCACCATGAAGGAAAGCTATCTTCACATCCATTTGTTCTATCTCTAAATCATATGATGCAGCAAGAGATAAAAAAAATCTAACGGATGTCAACTTTGCAATAGGAGAGAATACCACAATCTATTCCCTCTACCTATGAATACCCCTTTGCAACCAAGCTAGCTTTGTACCTTTCAACACTGCAATTTGCATAGAATTTCTTCTTGAACACCCATTTACAACCAACAAATTTTCTCCCTTTAGGAAAAGGTACAAGGTCTCATGTTTTGTTTTTCTCTAATGAAGCCATCTCATCATCCATAGCCTCAATCCAGGAGCTTGCATCTTCCATGCCCAAAGCCTCTTTCACAGATCTAGGCTCATCAGTGTTAGTAATCAAAGAAAAAGCACAACTAGAATCTAACATAGAATAACCGAACCTTTCTGGTTGCTTTCTTTCTCTCATGGATCTCCTCAAGGGCTGCAGTTGAGGTTGTTCTTCCTCTTCTTCTGAACTATCAGAGCTACTAGAGCTCTCCTCATCATTAGACCCAACATGGTCTCTCTATTTAGTCTTCTTAGGGGTAGGAGGCAATTGAACAACATCTTTTTCCTTTTCTTTTTCATCTGGTTGTAGCACAATAGGAGAAGATGTTAGCTCTCTAAAAATAACATTTCTACTATACAACACCTTACTAGTCATAGGAATTGAAAGCTTGTATCCTTTCACACTAGCACTGTACCCCATGAAAATACATTTAACAGATTTGCTTTCCAACTTAGATCTTTTCTCCTTTGGAACATGTGCATAAGCTTCACAACCAAAAACAAGAAGATGTCTAATTGAAGGCTTCTTACCAAACCACACCTCCATGGGTGTCTTACCAACAAGGGCTGATGTAAAAGATCTGTTAACCAAACAACAAGTAGTGGCCACAAATTCGGCCCAAAAACTTTGTTCTAAACCAGTTGCACTAAGCATACTCCTAGCCTTCTCCATCAGTGTCCTATTCATTCTCTTTGCAACTCCATTTTGCTGTGGGGTATAAGGAGTTGTCTTATGCCTCTCGATACCTTATTCTTTATACAATTGTTCAAACTCTACTAAGAAAAACTCACCACCATTGTCAGCTCTCACACACTTAATCTTCTTACTAGTCTGATTCTCTACAAGGGCTTTAAATACCTTGAATCAACTAAAGACTTGTGTCTTACTTTTAAGGAAATAAATCCATGTCCTTCTACTGTAATCATCTGTGAAAGATACAAAAAATACAGACCCAATTGAAGGAACTTTTACATGACCAAATACATTAGGATGAATAAGATCCAAAACATCAGAAGATTTGTGAGAACTAGAGCAAAATTGAACACGATTTTGTTTACCATAGACACAGTGTTCACAGAAGTCAAACTCGAGATTGTAATCATTTAACCCCTCAATGAGATTTTTATTTTTTAGGGTTTTGAGACCCTTTTCACCAATGTGACCAAATCTCAAATGCCACAACATTGTCTTTTTTGTAGGAAGCTTACCTTCCAAAGTGTTTGCATTGCCATGGGAACCAATAACCACAGTATTCTTCACTGCTCATTTAGATGGTGAGGATGAAAAACTATTACATAGAAGAATACATGCATCTAGCTGAAATAAGGTACCTCTCCTAGTACCCCTTGCAAGCACTATCGACCCTCTCATCATCTTGCATCCTTCTTTCGAAAAAAAAACTTGCACACCTACATCATTTAGCATACTTACAGATAATAGGTTTCGTGCCAAACTTGGAATGTGCATAACTCCATTGATTCCTTTTACTTGTCCATCAAGAAATTTGATACTGACCCTTTTGCATCCAACTATCTTTAGGTGAGAATCATCACCCAAGTACACCTTTCCACCATCGAACTCTTCATATTTTGAAACCAATTTTGATGAGAGGTCATGTGAAAAGATGCATGGGCTGCCAAAGCTACAATGAATGCGTCGCCATCTTCTTGAGATCTTTCTGAAGTTGAATGTGAACCTTTCTTCTTCTTCTTTGGCTCTTTGCAATCTTTACGAAAGTGCCCTAGTTTATCACAGTTCCAACATTTTTCCTTGGACTTATTGGAAGTCTTTGACTTCCCACAAGATTTGGATCTACCCTTATTGTCAGACTTATTGTCATTTTTCTTCCCTCTTTCTGTGGATCTCCCATGAACAACAAGGGCTTTTTTTTATGAAATCAAAGCCTTTCTTCACATCTCCTTTGATAGAAGTGAAGACACCACATCATCCATTTTGAAAGTGACTAACATGCTTTCGAGAGCCATCACAAGATGGTCTCATGAATTCGGTAAAGAACACAAAAGTGTGTAGCAACGATCCTCCTCCTCTAACTTGACTCCAGCTGATGTCAACTATGCAGCCAGTAGATTAAATGCATTTAAATGATCCATTAAAGATCTACCTTCCTCCATTCATAGAGAGTACAAATTCTTCCTCAGGAAGAACTTGTTCACTAAATATTTGGCTTGATACATGGCCCCAAGCCTTTCCGACAAACTATATGCAATTTTCTCATCTAGAACATTCAAAAGAACTACATCAGTTAAATAGAGTCTTATGAGACCCTTAGCTTTACAATCTTTGATATCCCAATCTGCTTGAGTTATAGTTATTGGTCTTGTTTGAAGTTGCTTCCCATAGGTCACGATCTTCCAACATGTCTTCCATCTTGAGTTTCCACAACTCGAAATTAGTGCCATTAAATTTCTCCACCTCCATTCTTCCATATGATGAACTCGCTATCTCAATCTACAAATAAGATTTAGGATGCTCTGCACAAGACTCCCACTCAACTTGAGATTAGCTCAAAAAACCCTACCCAACAACTAGGATCAAAAGTTGATCAAGCTCTGATACTACAAGCAAGGAAACTCAGGTAAGGAAACAACTTCCTACACTAATCTCTTAAGAGAAGTATGGTGCAAATCCTATTAAAATCTTTTACACTCATAGGTTCAATACCATGTAAACAAAAATATTTCAGCCAAACAAGCATAAATAAATAGATAGAGAAAGAAACACATAACATAAAGATTTTTTGGTGGGGAAAAACCTTTTGGTAAAACAACCCCACCCCTCCAGAATCTGCACAATGTATTATCTTCAACACAAGTTTACAATACACTTGCAATGCAAGTTCAACAGTGACAACAGAAGACTCCAGTAGCAACTCATAGTACCAACAATACACTTTTTCACATTTGCCTCTTCGCAACCCTAAAAATGCCTATAACATGCACTTCACTTTTAGGGCTACTCCCAAAGGTAATCGTATTAGGGTTTTACCATTTCCTGAACCCCACTATTGGGGTAGAGTGTATAGTACTCAAATATATCAGTTGCCACATGTCTTCACTTGTCATTGAATCTTCCTAACATAGCTCTTATGTGTCATAGGAATCTGTCATAACCATTTTAGTGATGATCTCCTTATACACAATTCAAGATGCTGACACATCAACATTATTTGCAAGAAATAAATTTTACAAAACAAATAATAAGAATAGGAATTATCCAAGTTTGAGACACCTTATTCCTAACAACCTAGAAACCTTCCAAATAGAAAGTAAAACTAGGGTGGGGATGATAGCACTAGCTTTAATACTATAGTATAAAGTTGGCATGTTAAGGCTTACAATGATCACTTCTAATTATTTGCCCTATTAGGAGCAATAAGGAGTGCTAGGTCCACCTTGCAAAAGGATTTACAAACATACAATGAAGTATGCACTTAGTAAAGAGATTTACAAAAGACTATTATGTCTATCTCGTGAAAGGATTTAACTATTCCACCTATTAGTATGAACCAGTGGCTGATCTCTAATCTGCAACTTGATTTGTTGAATAAGATTCCTTTGAGTGTAATTATCACCTTACTGTAATTGATAGATCTTTGCTGATCCTTATACTATTGTAGCCCTCTTACTTCACACTTTCTATTCTTTTATACTTCAATAATACTCCTTTTAGATGTGATACAATACATTACATATATACCAATCTAATTTATAATTCATCAAACTCGGCTGCAATACAAGTTTCACCAAAATACACAAAGTTGGCCCAATTGTAGGTACTGGGGTTTTGAAGAAAAACTCAGTCAGGATCTAATACTTGGAAACCATTTTCAATACTTAGCATCATCATGCACTCGATAGACATAGAAGCTTGGTTCATATTGATCACTTCCAAGTAGTCTAAACTTGGTCTACACTAGTGACTTGATTAACACTATGAAACTTCATATATAAACTGAATCACTTGGTTGACATTGCATATCTTGGTCAAAACTATATTCATATTAATAGAGTAATGAACTTGATAAGAACTAGAGAACTTAGTTTACACTGAGAAACTTGATAAACACTATGAAGTTTGGTTTACACTGATAATCACCAACTTTGTAGATACTTCTTGGTGTGAACCAAATATTATTCATGGAACTTGGTAGCTAGTAAGAATTACTTGGTTAACCATACAATAAGCTCAGTAGCTACTAGCTTTTTGATTAAGTGTGTGTTACTAATAAACAAGCTTGACTAAAATGTCAATAGAAACATACACCTCATTTTTTTTTGTAGTGCTTGTGATTCCAATACCTACAATATGGATTCCAAGGATCACCCAACCTCATAAAGAAAGAAGTAAAGCATGACACCATAGAAGTAGAATACATATCTATCTAGTGACCATATTGTGCTAAAGATGGCTTTTGATGTCACATGATGATGATGATGATGATGATGAATACTCACCATATCTTAGTATCTTAAGTGGTTATAGAAGATCTTCAATGCACATGTACTTACAATTTTTTTAAAGAGAGATCTTAAGGAATCTTAAGGGGTCCTAATGTCTCTTTCAACATAGTAGGACCTCTCAAGCCCCATTTTGATACATTAGAACCAACAAGTCTATGGAAGCACTTATATTTGTCAATAGAGGAAATACACCCATTAGATCTGCAATAATCTTAGATATCTCATCTCAATTGATGTCATGTTGGTTTTGAATATTTCTCTCGAATATATCTCCTTGTCCCTTTATAACTTACCTACATGAAAATAGAATGAAGTTCAATGATAAGCTCTACAGATACCTTGAAAGATAAGGTGCAATGAAACAAAACTTAACATGATCTTATAAAAAGATAAACGAGGGATGATGAAAAATAAATTATTCTATTTGTCAGAAACCATATCAAACCTTACCTAATTCAAAAATTTTCTTATTATCTTGACTTGATACTAATTTTATTGATTGGAGATAGTCCTAGAATAACTCAATCATTATTAGAATTGATTAGACCAAAAGATTGTGCAAAAGGATTGAAGGTGAGTTACAATTGGGGAGATATCATCCCATATGTAGTTTCCACAATATTCAGAGTGTATAGTTTTTTGGGAAAACCACATGTGCTACCATACTGGGTGCCTTTAAAGGTAGGGAAAGCTAAATTCCTATGGAAAATAACATTACTAGAAGAAAGAGAATTATTGGAAAAATCCAAAGGTACATTCTTTCCTCAAATTACTATCATTCATAATTTTGTTTTTGTCAAGAAGGGATGAAGACATAGAAAAGTTTTTAGACAAATATTAGATGACCCAATCCCATTCTCACTTTATAGACTGGAAGGGGTTTTATGAAATATTTAGGGAGAGAACAAAAGGTAAATTCCAAAGGCACATTGTTTATTTTCCTGAAGATATAGTTAGAAATAGATTTTCATTATAGGACCAAGAGGTTAGAAAGGAAAAGTGGAAAGCATATAACAAGGTTTTTGATTTTATAAATTCTTTTTAGCTAGATTATGATCCCCTTGCTAATAAAAAATTATGGGGTGCAAAGATATATATTCTTATGGATAATTTTGTCGAGATTATGCAAACTTTAAATGAAAAGAAGGAGATTTTGACCCAAACTTATCCAAACAAGGTCATTAATGTAGAAAATTGGTTGGTTAATAGATTAATGATAAACCTAGGCCAATATACATTACAAAAAAGAGCTAGGTATGTGGTAGCAAAGAGTGTGCAACGTATACCTCTTTACAAGAGACATCTTTATGAGAGTGCACTTGCTACACTTGCTCCCAAGAGACAAATATCATAACAAGGATCCTCTTCTAGGGCTAAAGAGTATTCCCCAACACAAACTCCCCTTCACATAGAAGATGAAATATCCTTAAGAGAACAATGAAAAAAAATGAGAGGGGAAAATGATATTGTAATCACCACAATAGATATGGCAGAAGGAGTCCCTGAGAAGCCCCTATGCCTACATTAGCCCTTACTATGGGAGATTTAAGAGATAAAGAAATAGATCCTATAATGGAACATGCTTCTAAAAAAATCTTAGATGATGAAATTTTTGTGAAGTTTTGGGAATTTACCCAATTTTTATGGAGAAATAATATCAGTAGTTTTGAAGCATGATGAAAAAAACTAAAAATAAAGCAACCTGGTAGGGAGGACTCTGAAATTGTTGAAGAGGTTAAATCTAGCCTCATTTAGGAGTTTGCACAAATAACCCATAAAGGGGGAAGTAAGCTATTGAGAGACTCATGAGTCATGCTATTGTTAGAATGGGGTATTGCCAATATGTTGATTTTTGACGCAATTAGAAAGGAAAAGAACACCCTGTTTAAGACTAAGGAAGAATTATTACAAGCCCATAAGGGGTTAAATTATAGTGATGACCATTAGGCCCTGGTGATGTGGTCTATCTAGAAAAGAGACAAAGCCAAGATTCAAGAGGTTTCAGATTCTAAACACATTGGCAGTCTCATCATTTATAGAGTGGATGAGGTAGATAGTGAAAAGGTTTCTCAAATGACTAAAGAAATAATAAACTTTGGAGCTTTGGTTGTAGCTAAAGACAAAAATAAGTTCTTAGAATTAAATTCTAAATTTGAAAATGTGCTAGAGGTATGTAAAGAAAGAGGGAGTAGAATACACTAGATGGAAGGAATAATTGCTCAAATAGAGAGATAACTTGGGAAAATAAAATTAAGAGAAGAATCAAGTAAACTAATAATTACTTATCCTCATCCCTCAATGCCACCTTTTAACACAACCCCAATTGGAGAAATACCAGCTACCCCATAGGAACCGCAATTGTATGCAAATGAAGAGCTTGAGGAAGAAAAGAACAAATTATGGGCCATGCATGCAGAATTGGATGTTTAGTATGAAGACAAAGACAAAATTAGAAATATAATCATATATCTAGTAGACATGATACTCTTTCCTTGATGTTATGAACAATTGTCAAAATTAATGGATATATAGAATGAGCTGGAAAGTAATGAGGCCAGTTTGAAGCCAATTGTGAAAAAATGGAACTGTAGGGATAGTGATGTCACTATTTTATGATGTTAAATAATTAGCCTTCCTTGTGAACAAGTAGAAAAAACATTTGATATGACTAATGGCTTCTCTGATTTTGATAATAAGAGAATTGTGCTACAGAGGAGAATTATAAATTATTTTTCAAAATATCTTGGTGAATGTTTTGGGCTTTTCCCTCATGCACTTAGGCTATAGATAAACTGAAAGATAAATAAGAATGGGATATGAAATTGGATGATTTGATATGCATTACACTCAATAAGGTCATAAATGAAAAGGATCACATATCATTTGTGAAGACAACTAAGGAAATTGTAAAGGTACAAATATTTTTTGATTCTTTTAAAAAGGATTGTGTTGAAATTGAGAAATTAGGAGAAGATATCCTAAATAAACAACAAGGGATTTTGAACTTTAATTGGCCAGATGATTCACTTTTCAACAAGTGGATGTTAGATTTTTCTCAAGCAAATTATTTGATATCTAAAGAAACTAATGAAGATGGTACAGATCCAAATGAATTATAGATAATTGATGTAGTAACTCAAATGAAAGAAAGAAAAGAGGAGAAATTAGCTATAACAATAGATGTGGAGGTTCAAATTAGTGATTTAATAAGAGAGAAACCAATTGTAACCATTGATTTGGCAATTCAATCTAATGACCTTGAGGGAGAGCAATGAGTCATAACTAAATTTCAAATATTAGAACCTGACTCATCACATACAAATCAAGTGGTCCAAAAATTAGAGGTACAATAGATGCATCTAGACCAATCATCACATGAAGCTCCTCATCAACAAGAAGCTACAACATGAATGATCCCACAACAAGAAGATTCATGGTAGAGATATTCCACTGCAATAAAGCAAGGGAGCCAATTTTTTTGTCTTATTATGACAATGACCTTTTGTTTGTAAAATATTTTTGTCTTAAGGATAATTGTCCTTTTTCTCTAAGGCTTGAATCGTGTTGCATCTCATATCATATAAATGAGATCCCAAGGCTAGAGAAAGGGTATGAATTTTATAGAATTTTAGTGTTATGATAGTTTTGCATTCGGTCAAGTGAGTCTTAGTGTTAACTTTGTGATGTATTCATCTTTGCAAAATACATTGAACATTGAAAGATCATGTTGTCTTGTCTTGAGTTATTATGAGTTTACATCAGTATTGTATGATTTTCAAGGAGAATATTCTACCATATCTATTTTCTATGAATTCTCTCTCCATGATTATATGTTGGTTATCTTGAGATTGTATGAGCAAGGTTTATGCAATTTAATGCAACTAGGATAGGTTGTATATCAATTTTTTTTTCTTTTAAGTCAAGGAATTAAGTAAAAGCTTCATTAAATTGACAAGATTTCTAGTTATACAAAAATTATATTCATAAGAATGGGGTTTATGATTAATTTCTGATATAATTGATTATAAGGCAATTAGTTAGGTCAAAATTGTTGGGTAGAATCTAAATGCCAATGGATAGGGCATTGATCATTTATTTAGTTGCATGTTGAAGAAATCATGGAGCTTCATAAAGAAAAAAATTAAAACCAAATCAATTTCACTTTCATGTATGAAGAATTTTAATTGTTGGCCAGCACTTGTTTATAATTAATCTCTATGTTTTATAGTTAGCTGATGAACCTAGAATCATTTGTAAATCTAAGAAGAATTGTGACCAATATATACTATAGGGGATAAGTGTGATGAAATAATATCAATGAATAAGTGAAGTGTGTAGAAAATATCAAGTATTAATCCTTGTATCCCCAAGGTGCACTTGCCTAAGCTTTGCAGAGCTTAAAGAGTAGAGAATCCTTGTGATTCTGTTAATGTTGGATCTAGATTTAAAGATTTCTTAAATTGAATATAGGAGGTAGCTAACCCTTAGACCAAGACTTATCCTCGGAATCATGAAATTAGGTGCTTTATTTCTTGGTAGTTTTGAAACACCAATTGACTAGACATTTTCTTGACTCCTATAGAGTTCAATATATACATATTTATTTACAAGTATTCATACAACTCAATCTATATTGAGTAGTTTAGTCATAGTAATGACTGACTAACTCTACCTTGTATATGACTAAGTGTTTGACACTAATAGACAACAATAGTTAAAAATACCAACAATACCCCCCTTTGACATTAGTGGAAAAAACACTTTTTCATGATTACATTGTTAAAATAAAAGAATAAGAGTACTCCCCCTAAGCCTATGACTTAGTTCTTATAGAACTTCAAAAAAAATTCTTACTGACCAATCAATCAATAAGATATAAAATATGCATAATACATGAACCTAAATAGTTTGATAGTTCAGGTGTCATACCATGTCTGTCTTCTTAACCCAAAATCTAACTTTGACTCTTCTGTGCTCCTAATCTCAACATTATCCCATTCAATATGTAATCATCATTACATTCCCACTTATTTTTGTCACTTATGGCTAGTGTTAGAGTTTATTGGATGGAATCAAATCATATTTCTCATGGAATGGTTTGAAAAATTAGTTAATCATGGAAAGTGCACGATACGAAGTGGTTCTGGTTGATTCCAAAATATAATTTGACAACTCCAATCTGGATGCCAAATCAATTAAACTGTCAACAATTGAAAGATTGTGATATGTTTATATTAGATATTTGGCTAATTTTAGTTTATGTTGCATAACCATTGGATGAGTTATTGACATGGACTAGATAGAGATAAGTTTTTTCCACATGCTGCAATCAGTTGTCTACAAATCAGCCAAAGTACATTCAAAAAATAATTACTTATTATAATGTCTGGAGCTAGATTCAGTTGACTATAAAATAGATATTTTTTTATTTTGTATTTCCTCTTGAATCCAATGAATGTTTTCATAAAGATCATTTTTGAACCTTGGAACATCACATAAAATATTGTACCTTGTGTACAAGATCCTCAGTATTCTATATACATGCCTACAATTCAACCTTTTTCTCAACAATGGTTGTTGATATTTTCTCTACAACCTTATTCAAAAATTTCTTGGTTAACCATGCCATTAATTTTTTTTTTTTGCTTCAATGTCTCTAGCTTTGATTTGTTCAATAATCAATACAAGCTGGGAAACAATTGGGGCTTTCACATTAATATTCTATACAATGAATGCATCAATAAAAATCTCCTTAATATCACACAACACTTATTTTTGTTGTTATTCCCTTTTTTGGAAGAATTAATGCTGATGATATTCCTATGACGGAGTATTGTAGAAGCATGATTAGATAATTATCATGATGATATGTTACATTCATGACTATGTTTGTCATTGATGTCAACACAGTAGTTTTTGTGGTATTTGACAAAAGAACAATAGAAGGATCAAGTTAGTATGGATAGATCATTGATTATTTTTATAAAGAAAGGTTAAAGGGAGATAATAATAAGTGTATAGTATATGTATCTAACCTTAGAAGTATAAGATATTAAGTCTATAAGAAGTCATGCAAGTTTTGGTGGAGACTATTATGAGATAGAGTTTATAGAGTCATATTCTGATAAACTTGTTATATCTCTTAGCAAAGTTGTTATTCTAAGAAGTCAAAGTTAAAGATGTAAAGATGACATATTGATGATGACATGGCTAAGATTTCTCGTCATAATGTTACATGTAAAAAAAGTTATTTAAGTTGCAAGGCAAAAGATTAATGTTATTGCTAAGTATAATGTGTTCTTAATGTGGTCTTATAATAATTAATTGAGAAGGTGTAACAGCTGAATTAGGGAATTTTTCTATGGATTTGGTATAAAGGAAGGAAATTTTCCTTTATCATAGAGATATGAAGTGAATAATTATAAGAAGCATGAAGAGTAGAATGAAAAGTTGATTAGTGTAGAGTGAAGGTGAAGGAAACTTCATTGCCAAGGTTTTATTGTATGATTCAAAGTTGGATACTTGGATCCAACTCTCATGACCTAGTCTACAAGGTTTGATAGTAATTGGTCCAGTTGATGGGATAGATGAAGGAAGTTTAATTACAATACATACAATTATTCTACAAGGAATACTTGAGAGATTAGTTGCAAAGTGAGTTCAGTGGTCTTTCCCTAGAAGTTGTTTGGACAGTGGGTCCTTTTGTCTTATAAAGCACCTAACAAGGTTGGCACAACTACTAACAGGGTTGGAATCTTATAACAAGGATTCAAAGTCTCCTAATAGGGACTCATATGTACTAAATGTTGTAATAGGCCCCTGACAGGGTCCATCCTCTAACAAGGAATATTTATATTAGTACATTCCCCACCGGGGTCTTCCCTTTGATCAATGGTTTCCTTAGTTAACATATTTGGTGTAATTGTTTATGTGCATCTTGTTTACTTTGGTTGAATGATTAAGATTATTTAAGGTTGATAAATTTTTTAATTATTGGATAACTAACTCACCCACCCACCCCCCTAGTTATCTTGGTGGACTACTATTTCTAACACCCTTCTCATCTCTTCTTGCTTCTTCTTCTTTGCAAAAATTTCTTACAAAATAATTGTTTATTCAAGAGAGAGATTTTTCAGATCCCATTTTGGCATTTCAATTATTTCATATAGACTAACTGTAATATTTGGAGATCTATCCTTTATTTATTTTCCTTTTCTTGGTGAAGGAGTACTTATGCTCGACAAATCTTTAAGAGTTGGTGATGGAGTGTCACCGCTCAGTCTTTCTTGGATATTAGTGCTTGAGACAACAATAGTAGAACTCAAAATTTCTTTATTTGTCTCCTTATTTTCCTCAATTTGAGTTCCTAAAATTTTTGGTTCTTCTTGTCCTTTGGTAGACATGTATACACTTGTTTCTTTATTTGATTTCTCTACCCCATACTTCCCTTTTTCTACATCTGAGGGCTTTTATTGCTTGACAACTAGAGTGTTAGGTATGGTAGTATGAATAGGTGAAATGTTGCTATGTATACTCAACACACCTAAACTCTCTTCATCACCATGATCATCTTGAATGGTCACAATGTCAACTTATTTCTTGGGTACCACTTCTTTAGTGAGGAGACCAAAAATGTTCTTCCATAGCAACTCATTCTATTGAACTACAACTTCAATTTTATTATGAAGAATCATAAAAATTATAAACTTAGGAATAAATTGGTTCTTGTACTTTTCCAAAAATATTGCCTTCTATTCTTTTGATAAATCAAGCATAATCTTGGCTAATGTGCCTTCTCTTATATATTTATCTACTGTGGATACATGTTGCCATCTTTTATCTAGTCTATTGTACAAATCAATTAGAATCCTTTTTCCCAATTTAGTAGCATCCAATTTTTGATTAGCCATCATATCGACCATGGATTCTTCTACTTTAGATTTTTCCTCATTGTTAAATGTATTATGCTTTACAAATCTAAAAATTTATCAGACTAAAAAGCTTTGAATGTTGACACATACCTCATCAATAGTCTTTATTCGTTTAGAAACTATGACTTGGTGATGTCTTGGTTGATCTAATTATGTTCTCTCCATGTCTTCCTCTTCACTTTCTTTCTTCTTAACCAATCTTTTTTTTTGGTTGTCCCTCAAGGGCTTGTGCTTTCTTCTTCTCTATACTTGAGACACTCACTTTAGTAGTCTTTACTACTTTATCCTCTGAAGATGGCTTTAGACTCACTATTACTACCCTAGTCCTTGGTTTAGTTAGTGGTGGAGGAGAGAAGGGTACCACTACTGACTTCTTTGCACATTCATTTGCTTCAGGCTTTACTATTTTAGCCTCCTTTGTAGGTAGAGTAATCAAAACTAGGGCTTTAACTTCATCTCCTTCTCCTTATTCCTCTTCCTTATCGCCACTGTCTTTATCTACATCTTCTCTAAGACCTTGCGTGAGCTGAAAAGGTTCTTTACCTTTTCTTTATGTGCCTAGTTTCTCCTCTAGGGCTTCAATCATTTTCTTTCTTTTCTTCTCCTTAGAAGCTATTTTGATATCAATAGGAATTATTTCCTTAGCTTCTTCATACTTACCAAAAGGTTATGCTTTTGTATCAATTTCCTCTTTAAGTAGTGCAACACTATTTTCACTCACAATATCACTATTTACTTCATAATAAAATATTTTCAGCCATTCTTTCCTAGGCTCTACTACCTATACAAATGTGTTATCTATATCCACTAGAAAAAATACATCATTGTAGTATTTTATTACTAACTCTGTTGGTATCCTCATCCTCTTTTTCATGCTATGTTTGAACTCCTCAAAATACATGTCTATAGAATTCTCGAAATTTTCTCCCAAATTAGTTACATATTCACTTTGTCTCATTATAGGATTTAGTTGCTCCCAAAAAGTATTACCAATACTAGGAAAATAATTTTGAAAATGTAATAAGTGATCCAAACTTACACATAAAATTATTTTCCTTTTTCGTGGATATTATGTTTTTTGCCAATTATAATTTCTACAACTCGGTGAGATCGTATTCATGATCCTTCATAAAAAAATTTTAGGCTTGGTCAACTTTCACACATATCACACTATTCAATCTTCTCAATTGATAGAATTTGTGAGAAATTACTCTCACTATGAATTAAATCACTGAATTTGTGATGGTAGAGATGGACATCCCTCATCCATTTCACTTGGACTTGGTGTTTTCCTCAATTTATTCTCAGCTCAGACATCACATGGTCTTTTCCTTGTCTAAAGTGGGATACCCTATACCCTTTTGAATCATCTTCTTTTTTATCTCAATGGGTCTTTTATGTAGCCATAACTTCATATCATGGATCTTTCTTAGCATAACCTTGTTTTATTCAATCTTGAAGTTCCTTGGAAAACTTAGGGCATAAGCTAACCCTTTCCTCTCAACAATTTTGAATTCATCCTTCAAAATACCTTCATCACTTCATTTATCATATGCTCCATGTATCTCATAATCTCCAATTTTTCACATGTAGCACTTTATACATCATGAATCATTATTAATTTAGGTAGTATCAATGATAAGGTATCTAGTGAGTCACCCTTCATCAAAATCTTAGGAATAAAATAAAATTTGGGTGGAGGACAAGCATCAATCTTCACCAATTGAATGTTACTTGCCTCTACTCCTTGGATATTTCTTGCAAATGATGAAGCATCTATTTTTGTTCATTATAGTTTGAAACTTTGTTTCTCTAGATAATTCGATACTACTTAAATTCTCACTTGATCACTCTTTTGCTTCAAATTTTCTCAAAATCACCTTGAAATATATTTTGCAAATGATGTTGGAAATATGGATAAGATAGTAAGGTCAAGGGTTGTCATTTATGGCAACATATCATTTTGTAATAGAAGGAAATACTTTCAGTTGAAGAATCCATGATTAGAGATAAGTAATTGTCTAAGTGGTAGAGAGTCTTGATATCAGTTCAGAGGAAACTTCACTATTGCAAAGTCTACAGTGGTAATCAACACATGTATAGTCAAGGATGTGTAGAACCAAGTGTCATGATGACGTACCTAAGTGTGCAAATTGCAAATGAGTATAGTCAGTACAGAGGGAGTTACAAATAAAACACCAATAAAGGAAGTAAACTCAATAGAACAAAGCATAATAGAAACATAGGAATAAAGAGTTAGGGAATTATTTTGGTCTCAAAATAATTACTCATAATTTAGGGATGACATCCTAGATTTTTACCCTAAGTTAGCATAACATGTGCAAGCATCTAACCGATTGCATAAGTATTTTTTGAAAGAAAAGAATTTAAGTAAAGATTCACTACTTGTATGATTGATCTACAAATAAAATTTTGATGTAAGATCAGAGACATGTGAAGTGCAATAGTCAATAAATAAGATGTTATTGTATCTATATTATTTTTCTTAAGGCACTCAATTGTATAATTACATGTCTGGGCAGTGGGCTCTTCTTGCATACATACGTAATTGTATTATTGACTCTTAATAGGCTTGAGGCTTTTAATAGGCCCTAGTCCTCTAAAAAGGACAAAGACACTATAAGTAATTAATAGACTCCTAATAGGACCAATATCCTTAACATGATTTTTCTTTTAGTTTATCATCTTGTGGTTACTATTCCCATCGAGGTTTTCCCTTGGCCAAGAATTCTCTAGTTAACAAAATATGTTGTTATGAGTTCTCTTTATGTATGGTTTTATTTACTATTTAACATTATTGGTTTACTTTCATATGCATGTTTCAAAGTACTTAATAATATCTAGTTGTGGGAAAAAGTTTGTAGAATACTAATTCATCGCCCCTCTTAGTATTATCTATTTCTAACAATTGGTATCAAAGAACATTTACTCAAAAGAGGCTTGGCAACTTGAGTAAGATCCCTATAGATATGGAACAGTTAAAGAGGAATCTTGGAGAAGCCCTTGACAAAATTGATCTTCTTACAAAAGAAAGAGACAACCAAAAAGAAATGCATGAAGATGTAAAAGATTATGTTGGAAAACTAAAAGATAAGATTGATTATCTAGAATCAAGAAATAATCAAAAGAGATGACTAGTGATAGTGATGAAGTAGAAACCCTTAAGAAAGAAAATGAGATCTTGAAACATGAGTTGAAAATTGTTGAGCTAAAGTTGAGTCTAAAGAAAGATGATAGTAAGATTGAGCTAGATCTAAAGTCTAAGAATGCGAATCTAAGATCCCATCTAACTCAAGTAACATCTAAATTAGATTCTATCAAAATAGAGCATGTAGAATTATAAAAGTACAAAACCATTGTGAAAGGAGAGTTAGCTCAGGCTAAGCAATAGTTAGAAGAGATTTATTCCAATAGTGAGAAAATTGATGAAGAACTATTAATTCAAAGATATTCTTATGATAAGCTAGGTGTTGGATATCTTATTGGAGAAAAATCAACCAAGAAAATTGAAGTTAGGAAGGAATCAAATCTAGTTATTGAAACCCCTTAACCTAAGGAAATTGATTAGAATAGGATTGAACCAAGAAAATCTACAAAAGTATCTAAAGAAGTTTAGCAAGTAAATCAACCTAAAAAAATGAAGAAACAAAGCAAATAGAGAAAGTTGAACCACATAAGGAGGCTAGACATGAGTTCAGAGGTAGATGTTTTATATGCAATGAAGTTGATCATATGAAGAGAGATTGCACAAGTAAGTATTTTAAACCTATTACTAATTTCTATTATTATAATTGTCATGGTTTTGGACATAAAGTAGTAGATTGTAAGAAACCTAAGTTTGATGGTAATAATGGAAATAGTAGAATGTTTAGGGATACTAACCTTGTAGGAAATGAAAGAAGGAGATTGCAAAGTAAATCTAATGATGGAGGAAGATCTAATGGAGCAAGAAACTAGATTATATGTTACAAATGTAACAACTATAGACACATTGCAAGGAATTGAAGAGAACAAATTAAATTAGAATGGAACTAAATAGGAAGAAAATAGGTACTATCCTCAACCCAAATTCCTAAAGAAATGATCCAAATTGATTAAGCACA
The DNA here is from genome assembly GCA_028749045.1 of Cupressus sempervirens. Lineage (NCBI taxonomy): Eukaryota > Viridiplantae > Streptophyta > Pinopsida > Cupressales > Cupressaceae > Cupressus > Cupressus sempervirens. The sequence continues at coordinate 60,130,129 of CM053785.1, read as the reverse complement.
AGAAAGTGGTCAATGCACAAGTGTATCAAGCAATGGAGAATAGGGAGAAAGGAGGTCCTATGGTCTTGATATTTGAAAACTATGTGCTTAAATATTGAATATATAAAAAACAAATACTTACATTGAATTTGGATAAATCTGGAACGTGCTAATTTCTAATGTCTGTATAGTTTTGGGAATCTCTACAACCTATTCTAGATTGGAAATGTCGAGACAAAGAAACCCAAATTTTTTTTTTTCCTTTCAAAGGGAGGTCAACCTTGACCTAGATAGAGGGGCACAATATTACCTCAAGACATACATGCACTGCTTTGATGAAATTTTCATTCACAGATCTCACAAGTTCAACAAAAAGGGTATCCAAATCTTTTCTTTAATTTGTTGTTCCACACTTAATTGTCAAAAGTAGAAAACCTTAATATGCATTAATCAGGCTACTTATTTAATTCCTAAAGTATTGACTTGAATTTGAAGTATTTATAATTTAATTAAATTATATCCTAAGGCTAATGTACAAAGGAATTAAAAATATTTAATTTAATAATTGTGATCACTTTAATTAATTGAATGAGGTTATTCAATTAAATGAAAAAGGCATTTATGAGGTCATATCTCACTTTATTAAATTAAATAATATCTTCAAAATATTCTCTTTAGTTCAGAAATGGAAACTCTGAGTGTACTATCTCTTGAATTGGAATCAACTTAGTTAACTTGTTCTCACACTCATGAAAAGCTCAGTTAACTACTTATCGTACTTAGGTTTGAAACAATTAACTTCACTTGCACAAGGAAGTTTCCATTTCAACTGAATCTTCTCTTTGATATTAACTCTCAATCCAAATTGATCTTGACCATTGATCAATTCTTGGATTCTATTTAAGGGACTCCCAATCCCTCATTACAAAAAGTTAGAATTTGAATTGTATTGAATTATTGTCGAACTAAGTATTCACTTGCTTTCTAGCTTTCATATTGCTTAGCATCTTGAATTATCAATTAGATTAAAGAATGCATACATTTAGCTTAATATCTTTTGTTTTCTAGATTGATTCTTGCACTTCATATAGATTAATTGCATAATCGTACTTTGCATAAAATCCTTCATTCTAGAATGGTCTAGTTGCCTTCTCCTCGTTATAAGAGCATATAAGCATAATCCTTCTAGTTAGGAGGCAACAAGTTTCATTGTTAGGCCTCTTGGATAAACAACTCAATATTTATTTGAGGATAATTCTACATCTAATGACCATGTTGAAGTGTAGGTGAAATATCCAAGGTCATATTTTTACGTATACATTTATGGCATCCATGGTGGGGCTAAGAAAAACAATTTTTTTGGCCTCATCTATCTTATTTTTGGACATTTTCATCATTCAATCATACTTACACATACAATTTTCCAGATTTTCACATGAAGATTTGAGTGTTTCACTAGTTTTTGTCCACTTTCTTGCATGAAAAAGTGCCCCATTGCATGGTTTCTCACATGGCACCTCATTTTCTCATGTGTGTAAGTGCAAGAGCTTGCACAGAATTGCACAAAATCTTGAAACAACATAGTTAAGATGTAGTTTTTCAATATGTTGTTTATCATTTTTCGCTAACATATTTTCTCTGAAGCATCTTTATTTCAATTTTTGTAATTTTCTACAGCCTAATAGTTTTCTGTAGGATGTTTGATGAAGACTCCTTCACACAAACTTTCCCAAACATGAATTGGTTGTGTGTTTGCAGGACACTATCAAAGATATGATTGTTGAAGACCAATCTTAAAATCCACTAAAACAATGTGTCTTTTTTTCTTGCTTTCCAACCATAGTCTAATTAGGGCTTGTGAACTTTGTAGGGTGCAAGAGAGAGGAAAAGGGGACTATGCTCTTCATCACTTGGAGGTCATGACCAAGGGTGAATCAAAAACCTAAAAGCCTCTAAAATATGACATTTGAGGGAGGCAAGCAACTTAGTGGTTCTCTAGTGTGAATCCTCTTCTATGATGAGATGATGATTTCCTTTTAGGGGATCAAAATCTTTAGAAAAGATGAGTCTAGATTCATTAAGGTAAGTTAGTGATTAATATGTTTTGTGTGTTTGGGTGAGGAAATAAGGTAGAGGAGTATGCTCTTCCCCTTGAGGGAAATCAAAAACTTTGACCCTTATGTTCAAACCACTAGTCCAAGTCAATCCTTTATAGGGCCTATCAGAGTGATCCAACCTCTGGGAATGACCCAAGTGAGCATACTCCTTTTGTCAGAGATTCCAACTCACTATAATAAAGAAGCTTTGTAGAGAAAAAGACTCCAAATCCATATTAATTCCCTCTCCTTCATTCTTGATGTCACATATCAAGGAGAGGCTCTATCTATTGCACGGGCTAGTAGCGATCCTAGTCTTGCTAAGAAAGTGTGTGCACTTTTAGATGTTGGTGTGGGTTGCTAGTCTCAATTTTTCTTGTGAAGCCACTAGGGATTAATACGAATAGAAGCCAAGTAAAAACCTTTAGTTAGGGGCTATGTGGTTCAACTCTGAAAGGAGGCATAATCTTTGTGCAAGGAGGGGGAAGAATCTCTCCTATAGAACTCACCACAGGCATGCTACTGGGTGTTGGAAGGTGGTATATATGCTTGACCCCTGCCACAAGGGTGTTCATTCAATGTATATGTTATTGAGCCCTTCAAATACACGAAAAATATGGGTGCCCTCTATGGGGTGACATGGCTATTTGAGGTGCATGCATGTGCATAAGTTGTGGGACAAAGGTTTTGCCTTCCCTACCATTTTTTGGTTTTAGGGATAAAGCATGTTTGTTATCAAGTCTTAAACATGTCCAAATCTATCTAAATAAATTGAAAGTCAAGACTCCCTCATCCCTCTAAGTTGCTTTGTCCTCAGTGGGATTGTATTCGACTACTGTTTGCTTCCCGTATCTTGTTGAAAACACTTTGTATTACTTGAAACCTAATGCTATTTCACAATCTGAAAATCAACCTTGCAATTTTTTTGTTATTTGACAAACTTACCAACAATCTATCTAGAATAATCTAAAATTTTCAAAATCTCTTCAAAATCTAGTTCAGTTGTTAGTCTAGTCCTAATTTACATGCATAGTTTGCAATATTTTGTGCAAGTACTTTTTGTCCTATCACTTCTTTGCATGGTTCTATCTAGATCCTCATGCGATTACTTGCACATCCTCATGCAAGATCTTGCTAACATAATTTTGGTTTGTCTGCCAAATCCTAGCACTTCTTCATACAACCTGTACCACATCTTCACACGATTTTAGATTGTTGTTTTGAGACTTTGCTTGTACTTGTGTACTTTCTTCTGCACCTCCTAGAAAATCTTCGTGCTAGATCTTGAGTCAAAACTATCCAATCAATTTGTTCAAGCTATCTACACTCTATGTCTAGTCTATTTCTTGCATCCATTTACCTCTTCTCTATCTATGAATAGTCCCAAATAGTGGCATCTTGCTTGGCTGATGACTTGTGATCTATACTTTAACTAGTTTCATCTCTCAATTGTCTTATTCTCATCCATTAGTGTTCATTATACTCTATGTCATGATAGTCATAATCTTTGGCTATTCTACCCTTTACTCAGACTACTCATACCTTAATGTACATCACTCTTCCATTAATTTTTGAGACTACATTTTAGTGTGATCCTTGTCTTGGTCTTTTCTTCTTGTCCTTATCTATTACTATCACAACAAGGAGTGAAAATGTGTTTTATCCCCTTAGACTTAGGTGAGGTCGAGCTAGGGGTCATAATCATGACAGAGGTTGCCTTCCATTTTATATATGATTTGTGTCCAATTCCAATGAGGAATCTGCACAATTTCCTTCACCTATTAGATCACCTCAAGTCTAGTGAACATTCTCCATACACTTACAATAAACCAAGAATCCCTTGTATCAAGAGGATCCTAAGGCTAGCAAAGGTCCCACATCTCTAAAAAAAACTTTTGAATTCTTTTTCAAAGGACCTTTCCAAGCACAACATATTGAAACTGAACGTGTTCCTACAATGGCTGATTACAAACTTGAACATGGTAATCACAACAAAAATCACAAACAACCTAGGAATGACAAAGAAAAAGACCATGATACTGATGGAGAATAGGAAGAGGTGGAAATACTTCCTAAAAACATAGCAAAGTTTCATAAAGGAATTTTTTTTCAAAAGGTCATGGAAATCCTACTTAACAAGGAGAAAGAAAAATACTTTACCAAACTTTCCCAAGAGGGAGCTAAGCTACCCCATCATTTCAACGTGGAAACCATCATCACACTTGAAGAGGAAACTAAGACTTCCAAACTCCAAAAACAACTAAAAATCATGTAAGACCAACTAGCTTAGATGATGAGTGATAAAGACAAATCCTCAAAAACATACACCTTAGATGTTTTTTGTCCATTTCCATTTGACAAGAGCATAGACATGCCTCCTTTTGCAAGAGGAGTATAGCTAACTAAGTATGATAAATACTTCGTAACTATTGATCCCCAAGATTATTTGTGGGAATTTGGTGCCTTTTCTATGGAATTTATGTATAATCAAACATATCTCATTCATTTATTTGCAAGAAGTCTAGGTGGTTAGGCTATGGAGTGGTTTTTACACTTACCTCCTAGTATCAAGATGTTTGATGAAATTCCCAACTTGTTTGTTCAACAGTATTCTCATAACATTCAACACCTTGTTAATATTCAATATTTATGTAACCTTAAGTAAAAGCTCAAGGAACCTTTCCTCACATTCCTTTAGAGGTGGAGACAAGTTTACACTAAGTATTCACGCAAGATTCCTGAAATAGAAAAGCTTGATGTTTTCACTGATAATATCTTGCCCGATTTTGGGTATAGAGTTCAACTTTAAGGTCCACACACCTCTGAAGAAATGGTCACACAAGTTATCCACAAAGAGGAATTCATGGTCAAGAAGGACGAACTTACCCTTCAAAAGGACACAAAAAAAGGATCCACCTTTAACAAGGACAAACCCAAGTATGTCAATAAGAACTGAGAAATTATACATGATGGGGTTGTTGAAAATGTCACTCCTAAACCTACTAAGGTAGCCTTTAATCTCAAAAATGGTTTCAATACAGCCAAGAATGTTGAGAAATCTCCTCTTGACAATAAGACATGTGGGAATAGATTGAGAAACTCATGGGCCACATGCCCTAAACAAGATTATATGCCTCTAGGTGAACCTTTGGATGTAGTTTACAAGACCTTGCTACAAAACAAGCTCATTTCACCATTGGACAAATCTCACCCCTATGATCTACAACCATGCTCACCATGGTGGAATGAAACCACATTCTACAAGTATCACCAAAATAAGGGTCACAAAACTAGAAACCACATAAACCTACATCACAAATTTTAGGACATGATTGATGATGGTGACATTGTGGTAGACAGACATAACAAGAACCTAGATCACAAGGATTTTGAGGAGCCCTTCCCATCTTATGAAAAAGGAGAGAGCTCAAAACCAAAGCCTAACAACAAGATAAACTATACATATCCTAACAATGATGATGAGATAGTCCATATGGTTGAAATTATGGATTTTGAGTACTATGATGTTGTTACCATCAAGGGCAAGAAAAATAACAATAAACCCAAGACACCATTTTTCTTGAGGGGCACTACTTCCCACACAACTGATAATACATCTTTAGAACATTGTACCAACACTATTACATGTTCTCACACCAAGTTGGTGCTCAAAGGCCCTATGCCTTCTACTCTTGATCTTGAGTAGCACAAAGATAAAACCCTTGCTGGTCCATCTGGAAAAGGTTCAAAACTCTCAACAAATTTAGTAGCCACTAGTTGCAGTGTTCTTGATCAATTGAAACAAACTAATGCTCAAATCACAATCTTTGAGTTGCTTAAAATCTTGCCTGCTCATAGGTAGATTTTGGACAAAGCCCTCACTAAGGAAAATGTTCCTCAAGATCTTGATCTTGATTGATTTCAATCTATGGTAGCTTATGTGACCCCACCTTACTTTATGTCCTTCTTTGAGGAGTGTGATAATTCACTAAGTCAGCCACACAATCAACCTCTAAAATTAAGGTCATGATACATTAGACATGTGTCTGTCAGGTACTCATCGATAATGGTGCTAGGTTGAACATTGTCTCTACTGCCCTACTTAGACAATTAAATTATTCTGTGGACTCTGTTGATCCTCATCACAAGATCACCATCAAAGCATATGACAAAGTTGAGCAAAAGTCTCTAGGTCTTGTAGTATTGCCCTTTACGTCGATCCTATAGAAAGGGATGTCACTTGTTAGGTCCTTGAAATTCCCTTGGCTTATAACATTCTGCTAGGAAGGCCATGGATATATGAGATGTGCACTATGCCATCCACATACCATCAATGCATAAAATTCCTATTTCATGGCTGTGAAGTCACTATTCCTACCAATACTAGCTATAACTACAATATGTTGAAAGATGCTGAGAACTTTGTCCCCACTAATAGGGAATCTATTGATTATCATGACAACAAGCTGAAGCAAATTGAGCAATTAGTCAAGTTGAAAGAAACTAGCATGGGTGAATACCACATTGAACTAGTGCTATCATTAACATCTCTTCCTAAGTCTCCTCATCATTATGGGAAATCATCTGAGGCAAAGAAGCCATTTGTGTTGATGCCTCAAACCAAGTATAATGGCACTTTTGTCAAGGCTACAGTTCCCTTAGAGGATGAAAGAAAAAATAGAGCCATTACTATGTGACTTTACAAAGAGGAGATTCCAATTGACCTAATAGATCAAGCTCATGAGATCACTCCTGAGAAATATGGCCCTAGTCTTAGAGTCATGAAGTTCTTTGGCTATAAGGGAACTGGTCCTATTGGATGCAATAACAATGGTCTAGTTGATCATATCAAAGCAATAGCTTGAATAAAAAAAGATACATCAAGTCTAGGTTTTAAGAAGGTTCCCTTCCATTTAGGGGTTAACAAATTCATACTAGAGCCTGAGAGTTCATCTAGAAATGAGTCACAAGCTGAGTTAGATAATCAAGAAGATAATTCAGATGATGATGATCCTTATCCTTATCCTATTCCTCATGATCTTGACAAATTCCTTGTTGAGCTAGATGAATTTGTGCCATATGTCAACACTATGGATGGTACTAGTGATTCTTCTAAGGATAATATTGATCCACACTGTGCCCATTCAAAATAGGGAGAGTCTAGTCAGGTGTTGCATGTTGAGTATCTATGTAAAAATCTAGATGATGAAGGAGAGTATGTCCCTATCACTGTTGGGGAATTCTATAGCTTGTCACCATGCAACACTAATTCTAAGGAATATGAATTTGACTCCCTTTCAAAAGTGACTATAGATAAAGACATTGACCAAGTTCATATCTATGAAAACCAACTCAAAGTGGGTGAAGCATCTAGGGTTAGGTTAGACAAGTTTGATCCAACTAGTGTGCTCGAGCCTTTGATTGATGATGTTAATACTCAAAGGCCTTCAAACATAGTTGTGGATGAAGCCACTCTAGGTCTCGAATTTCCAGTCTAAGGATTTAATGACTATGATGTGAATGTAATCAAACTCGCCACTACCCTTTCACTCACATATCCAAAGCTTATAGACTAGAATCCTAATACATCTAGTAAAGTCCCCACATTCTAGAACAACTATGCTCTTGCTTGCTACTTGAATGACATCGAACTAGTAATGTCTTCCACCAATGAACAAAGTGTCAACATGATTAAAGCTGACATCAAATATCTCAATAATACAATTAAAAAGAAAAAAAATAAAAGGTCTGATGGTGAAAACCACATTGTGACAATGTCTAAACACAAAAAGTAAAAATAAAAGATGCATCCAAGGGTGAAAACCTCTCTAAGGCACCTACAGATGAGATATTTTATGCACTTCCAAGTCACTTTCAAGAGAGATTATCTGTGTTGATAGAGATGACACAACCAATAAACTTGGGCATAAAAGAACATCCTCACATGATACATCTGGCACAGTTACTATCTCCTGAAGAAAAAGAGAAATTCATTGCCTTCTTGTGAGAGAAGAAGATAAATTTTTCTTGGACATATTTGTAAGAATCTACCTTAAGGCAAAATTTACCCAAGACCAAGAAACTTAAAATACAACAAATTAGACCAGCGTATGATCAAAATAACTGTATAGTATTCAATTCTATGTGCAAGTACACTAGGATTGCCTCAATATGCCTCTAGAATGCCTTGGAATCAACATCATGATAAGTCCAACAACTAGGCACATGTCCACTAGATATGGTTTATCCTCCATTATGCATGAAAGTAAGTGTGATGATGAGAGGATAAGCCTACAAAGGTGAAACATGCACATCAATGTTGTAGACAACATGTGCTAAATTAGGAGTGTGAAAATTTGTGTTGTCTACATGACAACTCAGTGAATGATGCAAACTCCTATGGTGTAGACACCATGTGCATAATTAGAGTTGCATACTTCTATGTTGTCTACATAACAACTCTAGAAGATGTGCAAACTCATAAGTGTCTCATAAAGAGAAATAATAAAATAATGCACTAACCTAAGTAAACTTAAGTAAAGTGTAAATAGTAAATACCTATTTACACCAACACCCCCCCCCTTAAGTGCAACTTAGGGGAGTGCACTTAAGCTCACTAATGCATAATGGGTCCTGGCTATTAGGCCATATTAGGTACCCATGTACAAAAGTAATGGTAAGAATGATGCAATGCAATCTCTCATAAAGCGGAGAAAGAGGGAAAACCTCATGGGAAAAACCCTCCTCCAAAAAGAGAGATAAGTAAAATAGAGAAAAAGAGAGAGAAGAAGAAGACCCCTTAAGAGGAAAAAATCCCTCCCAAAAGAAGAAGAAGAGAGAAGTCAAGGGACTCCCCTATCTACAACATCCTACACCCCCAAGAGATCTCACAAATGAATGTACTTGACCTTGGTGAAGGGTTTGGTTAAGATATTAGTGACCTCCTCTACTGTAGGACAGTACTATAGTGCAATGATCTACTCATGTATAAGCTCTCTGATATAGTGCATATGAACCTCAATGTGCTTTGTTTGCTGATGCTGAACTAGATGCTTAGAAATTTCAATGGCACTTTGATTATCACAATGAATAACTGTCAGCTTAGGTAGATCAAATCCAAACTCCTCCAGGATGTGCTATAACCAAAGAGCCTTTTTAGCTGCATTGATAGCTCCTCGATACTCAGCCTCTATGGAAGAAAGAGCAACATTTTTTGCACGTTACTTTGCCAACAAATAGGGCTAGAACCAAGGTAAAATATATACCCTGAAGTAGATTCTGAGAATCTAATTCTCCTACATATTCTGAATCTGTGTATCCAATCAACTGAAGCCTTATACCTACTACATAATGAATCCCATGTGTATGTGTTCCCTTGATATAGTGCAAAATGTGCTTGGCAGCCTTCCAATGAAGCTCATGAGGTTCTTGCATAAAGCATGAAACCATACCAACTGTAAAAGCAATATCAGGGCATGTGTGTGTCAAGTAGATAAGGCTCTCAATTAACTATCTGTATAATGTCACATCAACAAGTGAAGATGTGCACCTAGCCTCTAGTTTGACACCTGATAGGAAGGGAGTAGGATCAGTCTTGCAATCACTCATGTGAAACCGAGAAAGAAAGTCAAGAGCATACTTGGGTTGTGAAAGTCTAATCCCTGTTGAAGACTATACGATCTCAATGCCAAGGAAGTAATGTAGCAAACCCAAGTCTATCATGGAAAATTTGTCCTAAAGAGAGGTCTTGATAGTGGCAAAGATGGATGTAGTGATCCCTGTAATGATTAAGTCATCAACATAAAGCACTAATATCAAGTGAGAGTCATCCTTATGAAGAATTTAGACATTCAAATCAGAATGACATCTTGTGAAACCTGCTGAGAGGAGGAATGAATCCATTTTGGCATACCAAGCCTAAGGAGCCTACTTTAAACCATAAATAGACTTCTTTAATCTATAAACCATAGTAGAATCATGTATGAACCCCTGTGGTTGCTCCATATAAATTTCCTCATGAAGGTCACCATTCAAAAATGTGCTCTTAACATCCATCTGGTCTACAACCCATCCTTGAGTTGCAACAATTGCTAGTTTCAGGCGAATGGAGTTCATTTTGGCAACTGGTGCAAAAGTCTCTATATAGTCAATACCCAAAACCTATGAGAAACCTTTGGCAACTAGGTGAGCCTTATGTTTATCAACACTTCCATCTGTTGTAAATTTGGTTTGATAGATCAACTTGCATCAAACCACTTTTCTTCCCTTAGGAAGGGGAACTAAGTCCCATGTGTTATTTTTCATCAATGAATTGTATTCTTCTTCCATAGCTTTATCCCATTATGGAATCCCTAATGCTTCCTTTAAAGTCTATGGATTTGGAGTAATGGCTATGTATGCATGTGGAAATGACTTGTGTTGTGACCTAGTTCTCTGAACATCTAAAGGATTTCCCACCAATGAACCTACTACATTAAGAGTTTGCTATGCCCAATGAGGTTTAGTGGAAGAAGATGAAGGAATATCCTCAACTATTTGTTGACCCTGCAAAGGTTGTTTCCTACGAGTCAAGGTTGGACAAATTTCATCTTTTGAGTCACTTTCATCATTAAGATCACTATCCACATAGGAGGAAGAAGGAGGAGTTGAAGAAACCAAACTTGGATAGGTCTCTTCAAAATGAACACTCCTCTCATAGAAGATTTCATGAGTCTCTGGATCCATCAGTTTATATGCCTTGAGATGATTAGGATATCCAACAAATATGCATTGTTTTCTTTGTGGTTCTAATGCCTTTCACTTTTGTGGAGGTATCCTAGCCCATGCTGGACAACCAAAAACTTTGAAGTGCTTAACACTTGGTTTCCTACCACACCATGCCTCAAAAGGTGTTATCCCATCTAAAGCCTTATGCAAACTTTGGTTTTGAATGTAGTTGGCACAACACATGGCTTCAGCCCAAAACACTTGATCAAGAGACTTGTGTTGAAGCATGCAAGTAGTCATTTTCTTAAGGGTTCTATTCTTTCTTTTAGCTACACCATTCTACTATAGTGTGTATGCAACTAAATGTTGAAGATCTATCCCCACATGTGTGCAATAGTCTATAAGTCTAGAGTTGACATATTTTTTTCCATTGTCTATCCTTAGGATCTTAATGGCTTTTCCAGATTTCTTCTCAACTTGAGCTTTGAATGTGATAAAGTTGTCAAAGAATTCACTCTTATGACCAAGGAAAAAGACCCAAGTGTACCTTGAAAAGTCATCAATAAATGTGAGAACATAGCAGGCCTTACCAAAAGAAGGTATTGGAAAAGGGTTAGCTACATCACTATGAACCAATTCTAGAACAACAATTGCCTTCCAAGACTTCCCCTTATCATATTTCTCTTCAAGATATTTACCTGCTTCACAACCTAGACATACTCCCTCTGAAAACTTGACTTGAGGTAAACCAATGACCATTTCCTTGCTACTTAATTGCTAAAGGTGGTGATAATTAAGGTGTCCAAATCTTTCATGCCATAGTTTACTTTGAGTGTTTGAATGAGTTAACAAGGCAAGAGATGTGGACTTAGGCACAACATGTGAGAAAGAATAAAGTCTAGTCTCATGAATTGCCTTTCCAATCACCACCATTTAATCATCTTTTAAATTTTTTACCACTACTGTGTCGGGGAGGAACTCTACTTTTTTGCCACATCCATAGTGAGTGATTTGATAGACAGAGAGAAGGTTGGTACTAAGGTTAGGAACATGAAGTACATCCTTGAAGATGCCATTCTCTAACTCAACATTCTATTTACCTTCTACTTCAATTTGAATATCATTGCCCACATAGATGTAAGGTACATTTGAAGGTTTTAAAGAGGAAAATTGCTCCCTTGAAGCACCCATATGATGAGTTGCTCCTGAATCTAGAACCCATTCCTTAGTATTGTTTGTATTTTCAACTAAAGCTTGGCCCTTTCCCTTTGAAGAAGATGAAGAACCCTTGTCCTTGTATGTATTTGGAACATCAATTTTTTGTTTCCTCATAATGTTGACCAATTCATCAATCTACTTATCTTTGCACTCATGTTCATCATGTCCATTCCTCTTACAATAGGAACATGTTTTCTTCTCCTTCTTGTTGGAATTGTTCCCCTTTTGATTGTTCTTGGAAGAAGACTTTCCTTGTTGTGAAGAAGAATGTTGAGTGGAAGAAAATTGATTGGAGGATGATTGTTTTTTTGAGGAGAACTATTGTGTGTCATCTTGTGGCTTAGCCTTCCATTGCTTCTGTTTCTTGTTTGAGTTTTTGCCACTTGAATTACCTTCATTTTCTACCAAGGCTTTGGTTTTGGAAGACTTGAGAATTCCCATTCCCACTAGATTGTCATGTTCAAAGATCAACATTTTTGAGAATTTCTCGAATGAAGGCTTAACATAGGCACTACCCATTATCACTTTGTGTGTATTAAAGCTAGAAACAAAAGGAGCATATTCAGGTGGAAGATGAGTCATTATGTGTCTGATCATCTTTCCATCTTTAATGGGTTTACCACAATCCTTTAGCTGTGCCCTATACATTTCTACTTGGGTAAGATAGTCTTTAATTGTGTCAAAATTTCTAGGATCCAACTTGAGAAGTTTATCCTCTATGGTGTAAGCCATCTCTTCATCTACTGTCCTGTACAAAGCTTCTAGTTTAGCCCAAACCTCTATTGGATCTGTAAGCTTCCTAATGTGAAATTTGATAGGATCAGAGATATTTTTCAACAAGGTTTCTAAGGCCATCTCTTGTTTGGATTCCTAGTCTTCTTTATGAGCTTTATCAACATCAGTAGGAGGTTTCTTGGTTGCACTAGTGACATAACGCCATAAACCTTTTTCTACCAATGGTTCTTTAATGTTTTCTTTCCAAGTAGCATAATTATGTGGAGTTAACTTTGAAAAAGAACCCATGATTCAATAACACAAGATAAAGGAGACACAGTATATAGTACACACTCCCCCCTTTTCACTCAATAAAAAAATCCCCCCCCCCAAAAAAATGATTTTGGCACTCTATGTATAGTGCATTTACAATGGGCCACTTGCCAGAATGGACAAAGTGGGCTTTCTAATTTTTTTGATTACAACCTTTGTATAGAGTACAAATCTAGACTATTACAATGTAGCTCAAAATTACATCAATTGTGAAGCATTACAATGCAAAACAAGACCTATCTCTGAAGGTGATACTTTTGTCCAAATAAGACTATAATCTGACTACAGATCTGAAAACTAGACAAAAAAAATACACTTTAAAAAAAAATGGGACCTAAAAAGGAGTACAAATGAGCCCGTATGATGCCTTTGAAGTTGAAAAAAGTAAGACAAGTATAGTCACCAAAAAATCCTTATACTGACCAATCCAAGCACCAAAACCAGAAACTAGTTGCACCACTAAAAAATTCAAGAAATATTACCCAAAATATTAAAAAATCGCACCTGATTTGGAGTATGTATGATCAAGGTATGGCCATTTGAAGTCAAGTTACCAAACCAAAACTACATATGAAGAGGGGTCGATAGAGGAAAAAATTGTGTTAAATTTGATGGTCAAGTAGCAATCTCAATAGTTAAAAAATGCCTTGAAATGATGGTCAAATGGCCATCAAATTTAGGCCCGTATATTGCTAACATCAGCGTCTTCGCAATCCTATGATGATGTCACCCTGTACGGTTGATGATGTGGAAGAGTATAGAATTTTATGGAAAATATGATTTGTCACCTGGCGTGGCATACAGTCAGTTGATGGGGCACCTTGTGGCACTGACTGAGTAGATGATGACTTAGCTTACATGGGCTAACTCGTGGTAGGCATGTCCAAATGAGATCACTCCACATGTTAGAATGGGTTCGCTGCTGTGTCCATCTAGCCAAATCTTTATAAGCCACATGGCTATTTGATGTTAATCACAGGTGGTGCTAATGATGCAGGAGGTGGGGCTAGGTGGTCCACGTGTTTGACACAGAACTAGTCACGTGTCTTGAGCTAAAATTGCCATGGTCGTAGGTTTGATATCGCCACCCATTACTATGAAATAGTAGAGGTCGCCGAAGTTTCTTTTGCGATTGTCGAGATTTAAAAAAGTGGCAGGGGTACTATTAAATTTAGTCCCACATGCATAAGGGAAAAGGCTTATGCACTTTGTAAAAGGTGAAGCTCACAGCCTTTGTTGTGAAGGATATTGCCCAACTTGAGTTACTGCATGTTAGCAAAATATTCAACATAATTCAATTTGGGCGCTCATGGATTCAAACTACCAAATTTTAGTTGTGGGAAATATTAATGCCACTCGTCAATTAGAAATAAGGCACCAGATTTTTGAGCTAATAATGCTATCCAAAATCTTGCAAAAATAATCTGTATTGCGCAGGGCCAGGGTTGTCATTGCTTGGTGCTTGTGTTATAAAGTTTTCTCTGCCTGGCCGCCCAAAAATATTTAGAAAATAGTTCAAAAATATAGAAAAATTGTAGGAAAAACTAATGAATAAATAGATTCAAAAATAATTAATCAGATAAAAAAAAGATGATACCCAGATTTGCAAATTGGGTCTTCAGGTTTCGATTTGCAAAAAAAATTTCCCTCCCAGTTGACTATGGCCTAAAATAGGCAAATTTATAGTCAATCTTCACTGAATCATCACTTTAGATGCAATATCAAGGTCTTCTTTGGCTCTAAATGCTCCCAACTGTAGCTAATGCTCCGAATCTAAATCAGGTCCCTTAGAGAGATGAAACAATGAGGTCACCAATGGCTATGTGATGAGTATCTCCCTCAGCTCTAATACCATGTAAGAATCTACCTTAAGGTAGAATTTACCCAAGACCAAGGAACTCAAAACACAAGCACAAATTAGACCAGAGTATGATCATAATAACTATATAGTATTCAATTATATGTACAAGTACACTAGGAGTGCCTCAATATAAAGGCCTCTAAGATGCATCTAGAATTCCTCAAAATCAACATCATGATAAGTCCAACAACCATGCACATGTCCACCAAATATGGGTTATCCTCCATTATGCATGAAAGTAAGTGCGATGATGAGAGGATAAGCCTAGAAAGGTGAAACACACACATTAGTGTTGTAGACAACATGTGCTAAATTAGGAGTGTAAAAAATTGTGTTGTCTACATGACAACTCAATTAATGATGCAAACTCCTATGGTGTAGACACCATGTGTATAATTAGAGTTGCATACTTCTATGTTGTCTACATGATAACTCTAGAAGATGTGCAAACTCCTAAGTGTCTCATAAAGAGAAATAATAAAATAATGCACTAACCTAAGCAAAATTAAGTAAAGTGTAAATAGTAAATACCTATTTACACCAACAATATTTTGACATGCCAGGACTAGATCTTGATTTCATTATGCATCATTTTTCTATCGCACCAAGCATTAAACTAGTTAAACAAAAACTTCAAAAAATGCATCCTCATGTTGCATTTCTCATCAAAGCTAAAATGTAGAAACTTCTGAAAGCTAGTTTCATCGATGCTATCGATTATGCTGAATGGATATCCAACATTGTTTCAGTCTCCAAGCATGATAAATCTATTAGAGTTTGTGCTAGAATCCACAATCTCAACTTAGCATGTCTTAAGGATGATTTTCCACTTCCTAACATCGATATGATAGTGGACATGATAGTTGGATATGAGATGTACTCACTCATGGATGGGTTTTCTAGTTATAATTAGATCAAAATTATGCCAAAAGATTAGGAAAAGACTACTTTTACATGTGCATGGGGAACCTTCAGTTGGAATGTATTGCCATTTGGCTTGAAAAATGCTGGTGCTACCTATCAAAGAGTAGTCACTACAATTTTCCATGATATGATGCATAAGACCATGGAGGACTACATGGATGATAACTTGGTCAAGAGTGTAAAACAAAATACTCCTCTATAAGATTTGGGACCTATCCTAGTTTGCATGGAAAAGTTTAGTCTCAGGCTCAATCCTAAGAAATGCGCATTTGGTGTCACATCTAGGAAACTACTGGGATACATTGTGTCTACGAAAGGAATAAAGGTGGATCTATAGAAAGTTCAAGAAATCATGGATATGCCTCCACCCTACAACATCAACCACATGAGAGGTCTATAAGGAAGACTCCAATCTATTCATAGGTTCAGCTCACAGTTGGCAAATATATCACAACCTTTTACAAAGACTTTACATAAGGGTGTGAAATTTAGCTGGAGTCAGGATTGTGAGCAAAGCTTGACATAGATAAAACAATATCTTGCTAATCCACTAATCTTGATGGCTCCTATGTATGGGAACCTTTGATTTTGTACATCTTAGCAACTAAAAAATCTCTAGGAATCTTATTAGCTCAAGAGGATAACAATAACAAGGAAAGAGCTATTTACTATTTGAGTCGCACATTGATCTCTTATGAGATGAATTACAAAATCATTGAGAAAACTTCCTTGGAAGTTGTCTTCGCTTTCCAAAAGTTCAAAACATACATACTTGCTCACACTACATGGCTAGTGGCTAAAATTGATCCATTGAAGTACTTGCTCAACAAGGTGGCTCTAATAGGAAGATTGGCTAAGTGGGTCATGATACTTAGTGAGTTTTACATTCAGTATGTTGAATGAAAGGCTATCAAGGGACAAGTGATTATAGATCAGCTGGCAGATGCACCTATGCAGAATCTTCTCCCAATGAACATTGATTTCCTTGATGAGTTAATTCTGGCACTCACACACCAAACATGGGTGATGTTCTTTAATGGGTCCTTCACACAACAGGGATATGGTGTCGGGTTACTCTTCATAACACCATAGAGATAGTTATTGCCCAAAGCCTACAAGATTTTGTTTCCTTGTACAAACAAGATTGCTAAATATGAGGCTTTAATTAATGGCATGAAGATTACAGTTGAATGGAGAGTGGATTAGTTAAATATCTTTGGGGACTCTCAACTCATAATCAATCAGGTTAATGATGTGTATCAAACAAAGGATGAAAAATTGATCCCTTACAAACACATGGTTGATGACATGAAGAAATATTTTTCCCTAAGATCACCTTCTAGAAAATTCCTTGAAGAGATAACAAAGCAACTGATGCCATGGCTACTCTAGCCTCTTTCTTGTAAATACTAGAAAATGATCTTCAACATGAGTTCCTGGTGGAAGCATTACTCTACCTTGCTTACAATACCCTTAATTCTAGGATGATCTATTCTATTGTAGGACAAGACTCATCTCACTACCACCACATCTACTCTTATCTCCATGACCAAACCATTTCGAATGGTCTAACCTAGAATGAAAAACATTACCTTATTTGTAATGCTTCATGGTATGTCATTATTGTTGATGACTTATTTAGGAGAGGTCTCGACGAAACACTCCTTAGGTGTCTAGAACCCAAAGAATCCAAACACACATTAATTGATGTTCATGAGGGCATTTGTAGATCTCACTCAAATGGCTTGACACTAGCTTGCAAACTCATTAGAGCTGGTTACTATTGGCCAAAAATAGAGCTAGAGGCAATCAAGTATGCCAAGTCTTGTAAACAATGCTAGCTCCATGGGAATCTAATTCATGCTCCAGCCAAGGAGTTGATTCCATCTACCATATTGTGGCCATTTCAATAATAGACCTTTGATCTTGTGGGTTAGATTCACCCATTTTCTTCTAATGGACAAAAGTTCATTATTATGGCTACATACTACTTCACAAAGTGGGTAGAGGTAGTATCTCACCATAGCAAATGGAAAATTATAGCTATTTTTATCACAAACTACATCATCTATAGGTATGGTGTACCATCCTTCATCATTACTGATGATGGAGGACAATTTAAAAATAAAGACCTCAAGGAGCTGTGCAAAAAATTCAAAATCATGCAACATTGGTCTTCTATCTATTACCCCCAAGGTAATGGCCAAGTAGAGGCATCCAACAAGGTGATACTCAAGATCCTCCATCGTACAGTCAACAAATCTGGGAGGGACTGGCACCTCCAGATTAATCCAACTCTATGGGCATATAGAACAAGTATCAAAACTCCAATGGGTACAACGCCCTTTGCTTTGGTTTATGGAGTGGATGTTGTGCTTCTGATAGAGGTTGAGAAACATACTTTGAGAATCTCTATGAAGGGCCTCATTACTGATGAAGAATATACAATATCTTGACTTCAAGAGCTAGTGTTACTAGATGTACATTGATCAGTGATGTGTGATCATCTATGAGCTTATCAGTAGTGAATGTCTAGAAGCTACAATAAGAAATTCAAGCCACATGACTTCCAACTGGGTGATCTCATCCTAAGAAAAAATCCTAAGAATCAACAACAACAGGTCCAAAAAGGGAAGTTTGAACCAAACTGGCTTGGTCCTTACATAATCACTATAGTGTATGGATCTGGTGCTTACCAACTTTCTACAGCTGAGGGAGAAGTTCTCAAGGAGGCTGTCAACACTCTCCACTTGAAGTAGTTCTATAGCTGATCTGATCTTAGAAGCTATCCTAAAAAAATCATTACCTTGGTGAAAAACTAGCAATAGGCACCTTGGTAATAAAAAAAAATCAAAATGAGAAAAATACAAAAAAAATGAAAAATAGGAAAAGTGCCATTGACGAAAAACTGGAAACAGGCATCATGGTAGAGAAAAAAAAAAAAGCTCTGCCAAGAAGGTGAAAACCTGGCAAATAGGCACCTCTTATTCCCAATGTTTCATCTTGTAGAACATCTTTTGGCTTCCTGTACAATTTCTTTCCTACTTTGGTGTTCTACTCTTTCACTCATGTATCCATGGATTGAATCTTGTCGCAACTTGGGGGTGTAGACACCTAAAAACCTTTAGAAAATAAAGTATTTTTATTTTCTGAAAAAGTCCTGATGACATCATCATTTATTAATTAATTAATTAATTAATTAATTTTTATGCCATTAAATTCCTTTATCTTAATTAAAAATATTTAATTAAGGAATCCCTCCCAAAAATGTTTAAATCTTATTTAAACATTATTTCCTTATTTATTAATTATTTAATTAATAAATTGACCAAAAATCCTAAAATAAATAAAAAATTTATTTTTTGCCCAAAAATTGGCCAATTTCCTTATGACCAATAACCTCTTCCAAAATCTTCTAATCCTTCTTTAATTTCGATTAAAGGCTAATCCCATCATTTCCTACCCCTAACCCCAACTCAAAATATTTAATTAAAATTAAATATTAATCCTCATGTTTATTAAAAAAGTTTTAATAAATATCTCCTCAACCCAAACCCTTGAAATAAATAAAACTTTATTTATTTCCTAAAAATCTAATTTATCCTCACCTTAAGAAGTTCTAGACTCTTCTAGAAAGTCTTCATCCTCATCCTAGGAAATTCTAGACTATTCTAGAAAGTCTTTATCCTCATCCAAAATCTAGACTCTTCTAGAAAATGTCTTTAAACCTAATCCTAATCCCCTCCTAACCTTGTCACATTCCCTAAACAATGGGTTAAGACTTACTAACCCAAGCCAAAGTTAACAAATATCTCCTCCTTCACCCACCCTCATTAAATGCCATCCACTTGCCTATCCCTAAGCTAATCCTAAACCATCCTAATCCATCCTCTAATCATTTGCACAAGCCTAAACAAGCTTAAAACATTTCTAATCAAGTCCAAGTCGAATTTTCTCTCATCACCCTCAAAATATCTCAACCATAAAACTTTATGAAGTCCACTAGGTCATAAATGACTCTTACAAGCCCTTTTATTGCTCTTACAAGTCATTATGAGGGTCTTTATGAAGATTTTATCTCTTGAGCCTCCTTTGTTGACTCATCCTTGCCCTTTCCTCCATCCTCTCACCATGTGACATGTGTCACTCCTTGATTGGCTATAAGGAAGCACAATCCATGTGCTCTCCTCTCATGCAATCTGAGCCCTCCATGAGCTTTTTCCCATCCTTGCATCTTAGCCCTCAATCCCTCAAGCCTCTTGCCTATAAATTGGATCCTTCCCCTTTGCAAAATAACACAATCCATGAAGTAAAGTTATAATGCTATTTTGAGAGCCAAATTCATACTAAATCCATCTATCCACACCAAAAATCCACAATCATCCATTGAAGCCTTTGGAAGCATATTGAGCATACATCCTATCTTTTTAGATAAAGCTACTCAACAAGAGAGCTTCTCATTGAGAGAGCCCATTAATGGCTCATATTCTCAATTGAGAGCTCATCTTAGTCTATCTTGAAGTTTATGAATTTTGTTTAGTTTGTAGAAGCTTTATTTAAATTTGGTTTCTATTAGCATACTAACATTGCTCATATACATTTTGGCACGCCCGGTGGGACCCCGCATGGGTCATCTTCATTAGCTTTTTTAGTCAAGTTTTGTATGTCGTTTGCTGATTTTGGCTAATTTTGCTTGTTTTTGTGATTGGTAGGATTGTATAAATTGGTTTTGTAGGTCCACATGAGCATGAAGAAGACAAAGGAACTCATAGTCTATCTCCTAGTATTTGCAGATTTTTCAAGCTTATAGGTGGACAAAGCACTTGGAATTCTTCTTCCTCTTCTTGTCTATATTCTTCTTATTCCATCTACTTCTTCTTCTTCTTCTTGTGGGAGATCTTGGCCATTTTTTTTTTAAGGAAGCAAAATCATACACACTTCTTTTTAGTGCTTAAAATGAACCCCCAAATCATACTTAAATCCATTAAAAAATTAAAAATTTGCAAAAAAGAAAAAATCTTTTAACAAGTGAAACTAAACCAATCTAATCATTTGCATCCTTGCAACATCAAGGTTTTAGATGCATTCATGCAAAGTTAGGAACACTTCATTTTTGGAAATTTAAAAAGAACTTCAAGTTTCCATTTCAAAAGATTCAAAATCAACACTAAGTGCACACTAAAGTTCTTTTAAAAAATCTAATGAAAACTAAGAGTCCTAAATGGTTGCCAAAAAATTGTCCTAAAATCTTTGTTATTTGTTCCAAACAAATGTCTTGTTGCAAAATCTTGAATGTTTCTTAGGTTTTTCATGCATCAAAACAATCTAGGAATATCATTTTTGGGCTTAAAACATGCAAACTAGCACACAAAATCTTGAATGAAAACCAAAGTCCAAAGAGTCATTTTCACTTTTGAGTACAAAAATAATCTTGAATGATCTAAGGTTAAAACAAAGCACTTCAAAGTTCTTAAAACAACACACAAAATCTCAATCTTGAATGCTCAAAGGAAAAAAACTTGAATGTTTAATCACTTGTCTTTGAATGCATGTTGCTAAACACACTCTTGAATGCCATGGATTAAAATCAAATTTTTCTTGAATGCATGATTAAAACAACAAATCCAATCTTGAATGCCAAGGATCAATTAACCATTGCAATATCAAACACTTCATTTGGAGCTTTTAAAATTGAACAACTATTGACGTGGAGGGCCTCCGGGCGCGCGCTTGACAAAATCGAGTCTCACACATCTTTGCTTTGGGCTTAAAACAAAATCACACCAACTCTTGAATGCTTTAAAGGAAATTAATCGATACTTGACGTGGAGGGCCTCCGGGCACGCGAGTTTTCTTTTGTTGACCCTAACTCTTCTTTTGTTTGCATTCTTCGATCGATTTACTTTTGTTGGCGCTTCAAGTTGGAATTGAACATTGTCTCTTAAACATGAGTGCTTGCAAAGTCTAGATTAGCACACATAAGAGTCAGTTGGTAAAAGAACAAGCATGCTTTTTAGCCCAAGATCATCCAAGTCTTCTCTCCCCTTGTCGTCTTTCGAGGCCATCTTGGGTGCATAAGATTAGGATCCAAAATCTTGTCTTAGCTTTTTAGGAGGCCTGCTTGGGGATTTCATCACCCCTTGGGACGACCTCAACTCCAGCGTTCTGGCGGAGTATAAAGATCGGGAGGTGAATCCAAAGACAACTCTCTTGGGATCAAAATTTTGTCACTCGGGCTAAGCCTCAAGGAACTTTATACCCTTGAGAAGTGAAAGAGGAGAAGTGGGTTACCGCTCCTCTCGGCTGTGTGACATCTTTTTGGTTTCATCTACGGATTTGGGCCTCACGTACCTTGCGTATATCGAGGACTCCCTAGCTAAACCAAATTTCATCATTGTAGAAAGCTTCCTAGGCTGTTGGTGTGTTTGACGTGCTTGCTCCAAACTTTT
Organism: Cupressus sempervirens; assembly: GCA_028749045.1. Taxonomy (NCBI): domain Eukaryota; kingdom Viridiplantae; phylum Streptophyta; class Pinopsida; order Cupressales; family Cupressaceae; genus Cupressus; species Cupressus sempervirens. Next base: position 60,107,849 of record CM053785.1, on the reverse strand, counting down.
GTCTGCTTGTTTGTTCATAGCTTTTGAATGAATGCTTGCCAACTTTGGTCAAAATCTCGAAAAAGCAGAAATCTCCCAGCTCAAGGCATACTTAGCGTAGTCACTGCCTCATCAAAAAATCATCCAAGCTCCCCCGCTGCAACCAAATCTATCTAGTTCCTTGCTTTAGAACAATCCCAAATCCAAAGTCCATCCAAATCATCCCCCTAGCCAGCTAGCAACCTAATCCAAAATCACCCAAGCCTTTAAAGAGTTGTTGTCACTTTGTCAAAATTTGCTATCCAATCAATCTATCCTACCAATCAACCAATCTCACCAAGGTTATCCCTTTGACAGAGCATTGTCTAGGGTAATCCAGCTTTGTCACTTGTATCCCTCATCACCTTGAGCTAAAGGTTGGGATCCACAAGTGGTCAATCTCGTGTCATGCCCATAGGATCATTAGTCTATCCTTAAGTTGACACAATCTTCACCAATCCAGTGCATAGGAAAGCAAAACTCTCACTTTTTGATAGCATGCCCTTGAAGTCTTCCATCCACAGGAAAGCCAAAAATCTCCATCCAATCCTCCTTAGGTCTGTCATACAGCTTTGACTCTCCCTAGGAAATCTTTCATCAGCCAATCCAAAATTTGTACTTAACCCAAATCCAACCATGAGCTTCCGTGTTCATCCATACGCAAGACCCCATCCCCATCAAACTCATCATCAAAGCATGAAGTACCAATCCTATCATGATGTGTTTGGTCGCATTGTCCTTGCTCCCGCCACCTCCTATTCCAATGATGATGAAAATCTTGTTGACTATGACAGGTATATTGAAAGCCTTAGAAACATTCCCCCAAGCATCCCCCAAAATCCAAGAGTTATTCCAAACTATCTAGTCATGCCATCCGATATTCCAGCTTCCCCTCCATCACCCCATCAACCAAGCTTCCAATCTTCCACCCCCATCACACTAGCTATTCCTGTCAATCCACCTCCACCTTCGACAGACGAGTCTTCAAGGAATCTCCTAGAGGAAATACAAGAAAATTCGCCTCCAACAGTCAATAAGCCATGTCATCTAATCCAACCATGTGAAGTAGTCAGTGATGAAGCTTCCCCATCTATAATATCACCTCCATCTCCCATAGCTATCATCCCCATAACATCCATCAAATTGCTTAAAATCCTTCCACTTCCCGAAAGCATCAAAATCCCACCACCTATCAAATCCCTCCAAATCCTATCCACATCGCCTCCAAGCATTTCCCAAATCTCTCATAATGACCCTTATGCATCCATCTTCTACTCACCCATCTCCACTACTGAATCTCCCATCTATCCATCCGCTGCCTTTGAAGAATCCATCCCTTCACCTCCTATCGCATCATCCACTCCCAACCAATCCTATCAAGATCCTGCCCAAAAGCATGTTGACATCCCCCAAAGAATAAATGAAGATATCATCGTACCATGTCTTCCATCCATAGTGCAGTCACCATCTCCTCCATCTCCAAAACCTCAAGCCATATCTCCTCCACTACAAGATATCTTGTCATCCTACCAGCTACATCAAGATCCTATCCTTCCATCTCCCCCGCTCCATGCTTCCATCTTACCACCTATCCAAGCTATTCCACCATCTATAATCTACCCTCTTGGTTCACTTACATTCATCCACGGTAGCCCTCTCTCAGCAGAAGAATTAAGAATAGAATCTCCCCATTGCAATACAGCTAATAAATCACTTCTACCATTTTCTACAAGCAAAAAGTTTCCTCAGCTTGCTCAAATGCTCAATCAATGGCATTATAAAGGTCAAGGTTTAGGACCACAAGAGCAAGGAATTAGAGAGCCTATTATTGCACAAAAAAATCTAGGATTTCATGGTCTTGGATATGTATCCAAAGGCTCACCATCTAAAGGTGTTGGTACACCACACCCCCAAACCAAGCCTATCTCCAAGTCCACCATGCCAGCCTCCCATCACTCCTTCAAGAAATCTTATGTCATCCCCCCTCCACCATCTTTGCAACCCAAAACAACCTACCATATCCCCCCTTCATCCGCTAAATCCATTTTGGGTCCCTATGTCCCAAAATCTACCATCCTCCATCCTCCTATTAGCCATTATAAAAATCCTATTCCATCTATTCCTATGCAAGATCAACAAAGGCACATATCAGGGCACATCATCCATCATTATCCCCCTACATTCTCTTTCATATCCTCTCCATCTCACAAAGCTTCTCCTAACCATCTTCCCAAAGCTTACCACAACAATGTAAATGCCAACTTCAAAATGCATAAAGCTAAAAATCCACATCCTAGGCAATCATATGTCTATTCTAAAAGACATACTCCAAAAATGAAAAATCCAATCAAAGAATGCAAAACAATGCAAAAGCCTATGAAAAGAGAATCCAAAACCATGTGGATCCCCAAGAAAAAAGTTGAAACCCAATGCATAATGGCATCCACCATTGCTAATCCCCCATCTAGTGACTCATGTCCCCCATCTCCTAACTCCATCTTGGGTGCCTATATCCCCAAGCATGCTTCCACAAATCCTCCATCACGCCCGCATCTACCATCTATCCCCCATATGCTCTTTTCACACCCGTTCCAACATGTGCCAATGTTGCTCTTGCAAGCATCCCCATCTCATGCTCCTTTTCAGCATTTTCATCCCTCCATCTCCTACCATCAATCCCATCTAATCCGATCTATTGCATAAATCACACATCCAGTGTACCAATAGCTAGCAACAAAATTGAACATTCCAACAGCCAGTGAAAAATCCCAAAAAAGCCAAAATAGCTGAAGAAAGCCAAAATCATTCCAGCTAAGTCCAAAGTCAAAAATTCGAAAAAGAAATGAAAAATAAAGCGTCCACTGGTGAAAACTTGGCAATTCGAGCGCCTTGGACAAGTACCATGATGAAAACTTGGCAAACAAGCGTCATGCGTAATCCTGCCATCCCCAGCTTAGCCTATCACCGTCATGCTTTTGGTCATCTCTTGACATCCACCTCCATCTTCCAATCTATCCACCTATCTTCCATCCTCGAGCTTCCATCTCACACCATCCACTAATCTTATGTAGCTTCAGCCAATCATCTCAGCTATCATCCATCTCCCTAGCCCCTTCAGCTTTTTTCATCCTAGCTTCAATCCTATCACATCCATCATAAGACCTCCTTCTGCATGTTATCTTCTGATTGGGGGCACTATATTCCTTGGAGATCTTGTCTTGTCCATCCTCCCTTGTCATTGGTATCTAGCTCTAGGCTATCCTCATGCAAACCCAATGTCATCTCTTTATATCCATCATAATCCTAGCTATCTACCATCCCATCCAGCCATCTCATCCTGCTTCTCTAGCTATCCTTGGTCACAAAATCTCTCATCATCATTGGATGCATCTTGCCAAATCCATATCTTTTGCTATCACCCCACCCTTAGCTTCTGCCTCTTGCACCAAATTGAGCCATCCCGCTATCCTCTCATCCTGAGCTTTTTTATCCATCTGTATCATACCTATCATTGGTCTGTTAGCTTGTACCATATCTTGATTAGCTCGCTTGTAAATATCTTGGTCTGTCAGCTTGTACATCCTCTTTAGCTTAGTACCATTGTATCTATCCAGCGTTCGTGTTAGTTCGTCCTTGGTCAGCATCTTGCACACATCGCACAACTCTTGGTTAGCTATTCCAATGCATCCTTTAGCTAGATCTCTTGTCACCAAAGTGTTCTCCTTCTTAGTTTAGCTTGCCAGACACATCACTCATCTAGATCCACCAGCTTAGGTGCTCTCCGATAGGTCCTTGCAGGATATAGCTTTCCTCATGTCTGATCTTGGTCCGTTAGTACCTCGTCCTACCCATCTTGTTGGCAAACGATTCTCTTTTGGATTTTCACTTTCTTTTGATTTGGGATCTTCCCTTTTGGGTCTTGAAGTATCTTTTCCAAGAAATCTCCTTGTTCCCTCCTCAAGGTTGCCACGATCTTCCATATCATGGTATGCTACGAATGGGGCAATTAGAGCGTAAGGTCTTGATCAGGTCTTTCGTTTGTTTTTCTTTTCTGCTTGTGGGTTCTCCAATGTCGTTTCCACGTTGCTTCCTCTAGGATTCATGTGTGATGTTGGGGCAATCCTTGCATGTTTGTTTTGAGTTAGTTTGTCAATCCTCTGGACAGTTGGTGAACAGGCCTTGATGTTCTTGGTAACCTTGGCAATTAACCAATAGTCCTATAGCAAATCTAGTGCTCAACTACATGGTGGTACTTCTCTTTGAAGTATCCCCCCGCTCAAAAAGCTTCAATGGTTTTCCTTCATCTCCATTATCCCCCATCCATATTCAGCATCTGTCTCTCCTACCCCAGCTTATGCATCAGTATCTCTTTGAATCACTCCTCACCTTTAGCTTTAGGGATCCACAATCCTAGTCTTAGGGATCCACCAATCCAAATCAACCCACCAAGCCTCATCTTTCAAGATCCACAATCCTAGTCCTAGGGATCTCCGAAACCCATCTTCCACCAATCTAACTCTTTGAAATCCTGTTCCATCAGCTTTATAATCCCCTCATCCATCTCCCTATCCTGGATTCCTTTTTATAGCGCTCTGCTCCTTCATCCTCCACCTTCCCTAAGGTCTTAAGCTTGCTTCCTCTTGTGCATCTGATTCTCCTTTATCATTCTCCCATAGTGAGAGTTTGAGCTAATTCAGCCCCTTCTCTTTGCCAATCTAAGTCTCCTTGCTCATCCCATATTCTTGTACTTTTCAAGACGCCATCGAGCCCCACTTTCTCTCCCCGCTGCCTTCTTGAGGGGGCATCTCACAATCCATTCTCTCCTCTTCTGCTCTAGCCTTGGGCATCTTATTTTCTTATCTTTGATGTCATGCCACTTGCGGCATCACATCAAAGAGGGGCAAAATGTAGACACCTAAAAACCTTTAGAAAATAAAGTATTTTTATTTTCTGAAAAAGTCCTGATGACATCATCATTTATTAATTAATTAATTAATTAATTAATTAATTAATTTTTATGCCATTAAATTCCTTTATCTTAATTAAAAATATTTAATTAAGGAATCCCTCCCAAAAATGTTTAAATCTTATTTAAACATTATTTCCTTATTTATTAATTATTTAATTAATAAATTGACCAAAAATCCTAAAATAAATAAAAAATTTATTTTTTGCCCAAAAATTGGCCAATTTCCTTATGACCAATAACCTCTTCCAAAATCTTCTAATCCTTCTTTAATTTCGATTAAAGGCTAATCCCATCATTTCCTACCCCTAACCCCAACTCAAAATATTTAATTAAAATTAAATATTAATCCTCATGTTTATTAAAAAAGTTTTAATAAATATCTCCTCAACCCAAACCCTTGAAATAAATAAAACTTTATTTATTTCCTAAAAATCTAATTTATCCTCACCTTAAGAAGTTCTAGACTCTTCTAGAAAGTCTTCATCCTCATCCTAGGAAATTCTAGACTATTCTAGAAAGTCTTTATCCTCATCCAAAATCTAGACTCTTCTAGAAGATGTCTTTAAACCTAATCCTAATCCCCTCCTAACCTTGTCACATTCCCTAAACAATGGGTTAAGACTTACTAACCCAAGCCAAAGTTAACAAATATCTCCTCCTTCACCCACCCTCATTAAATGCCATCCACTTGCCTATCCCTAAGCTAATCCTAAACCATCCTAATCCATCCTCTAATCATTTGCACAAGCCTAAACAAGCTTAAAACATTTCTAATCAAGTCCAAGTCGAATTTTCTCTCATCACCCTCAAAATATCTCAACCATAAAACTTTATGAAGTCCACTAGGTCATAAATGACTCTTACAAGCCCTTTTATTGCTCTTACAAGTCATTATGAGGGTCTTTATGAAGATTTTATCTCTTGAGCCTCCTTTGTTGACTCATCCTTTCCCTTTCCTCCATCCTCTCACCATGTGACATGTGTCACTCCTTGATTGGCTATAAGGAAGCACAATCCATGTGCTCTCCTCTCATGCAATCTGAGCCCTCCATGAGCTTTTTCCCATCCTTGCATCTTAGCCCTCAATCCCTCAAGCCTCTTGCCTATAAATTGGATCCTTCCCCTTTGCAAAATAACACAATCCATGAAGTAAAGTTATAATGCTATTTTGAGAGCCAAATTCATACTAAATCCATCTATCCACACCAAAAATCCACAATCATCCATTGAAGCCTTTGGAAGCATATTGAGCATACATCCTATCTTTTTAGATAAAGCTACTCAACAAGAGAGCTTCTCATTGAGAGAGCCCATTAATGGCTCATATTCTCAATTGAGAGCTCATCTTAGTCTATCTTGAAGTTTATGAATTTTGTTTAGTTTGTAGAAGCTTTATTTAAATTTGGTTTCTATTAGCATACTAACATTGCTCATATACAGGGGGCACCACCCTTTAGTGTCCTGGAATCTCTTTCATGACAATCACCAGTTGTTTTAGTTGTGTCTACCTACTATTGCTAGCATCAATCTTTATCGAGATTCTCCTCATAGAATCTCTTTCATGATAGTCACTAGTTGTTTCAGCTGTGTTTGTCTACTGTTGCTATTTTTACTCTTTGTTGAGATTCTCCTCAATGAATCTCTTTCATGATAGTCACCAATTTTTTCAGCTGCATTTGCTTACTATTGCTCATGTCACTCTTTGTTGAGATTCTCCTCATAGAATCTCTTTCATGACAGTCTTCAGCTGTCTCAACTGCATCTACCCACTATTGCTCATGTCACTTTTCGAGATTCATTTCATAAAAAAATATCTCTTGCATCAGTCACTAGTTGTTCTAGCTATGTCTATCTACTGTTGCACAGTTCTACTTAGATTCTTCACATTGAAGATTCTTCTTTGACTTCACTCCCCAGTCATTTTGACTACATCTATCTACTTTCATTACCCTACTAAAGAGATTTCTTTCACCCATGTTCTAGACATTAACACATGACATCAATCCTATAACACAAAAAATTAGAATGATATACTTTGGATATGCTAAGCATTTTATTTATTTGTTTTGCTTTCACTTCATCATGTCTCCTTGAGCAGCTCAATGATGTCATTCTAACTAGAGAAGTAATGACTGGGGCCATGATCTCTTCTTTGCTTTCTATTTGTGGTTTAGTTCCAACAATTTGAAGCATTCATATAAGAGGGGTGTCTACTATAAGAGCATCCATCTCATATTGGATGGTTGGGTGTACCTTGACTCCTTTTATATGGATACATCAATAAAATTAGTTTTTCTCCTTGGTTGTTGGAGTGAACTCTTCATGCTACAATAAATACTGATACTCATCCTACTAAGTGAACATATGGGTAACTGTGAGTATATCTAGCACACTTCTATCTTGGGTTATGAATGTAAGGGTCATTGCAGATAGAATACTTACTAATTACTTAGCATAAGAAGGATCTCTGATGTGTTTGGTGTGTCTACAAGAAAGCAACATTTTGGTCATCCTAGCATTTATGATTTGATGCTTATGTTAACTTGCTAGATCAAAAGGGATAAATATTTTGGTCATTATGGCTTCTAGTGCCTTGAATTCTTATATTTCATCCTGAAAAAACTAGAACATATGTCATATTCATATTCTCATGATTGTAACATTAGTGAGAATTATATTACATCTAGGGTTATGCTATATGCTCAATGATGATAATAGTCGAAGCTTGGTAACTAGACCTAGGGGTACATCTAGTTTTAGGTTGCATCTACTATACGATGGCATTACATACATTACTTGGTTCAGCATATGATTTGATTTCCAATCTACTTCCATCTGCTATGATGAGGGATTTCTAGTCTCTTCAAAGTATCATAATTCTTCATGACTGCACAAGCATATGGTTCTTTGGTTTACCTATTACTATCAAGCAAAAATATGAAACACTACATGAGATGTCAGTCAATTCATGTTTGCATTTCATTCATAAATTCATTTCACTACATTTACAACTGAAATCAAACATGAATCCATACATCACATCATGTTTTACATCTCATAATCACATCAAAAAATATCTCATGTACATCAAATTAAAAGGTAGACAATGACATGTCGGTATCAAAAGAATACATCAATACAAAAAATGGGTGCTACTCAAGCACTGTCGGTCAAAAATGATCCATAATGATGCTATCACACAAATCGATACATAGCCTGGACAAAACTCAGAGGAAAAATATATCATGTCTAACTCTATCTAGTACCCTCACCTCCTAGAGGAGGAGGAGGCAATGACATGTCTGGCCTAACTGGTGGTCTTGCACCCCCTAACTCTCAAGCATACTAGGAAAATTTGGGCACCTACTGAGTCTCATTGGGCACCACTATAGAGTAAGCTACAAAAAATAGGCCACTTGGGTCACCTATAGTTGGACCTCATCTTGCAGCATCTCTTCTCTTCGCTCAACTTCCTAGACCTACTCTCGTAATCTCAGGATCTCATGATCTCGCTTTGCTATCTAGGTGTCCTGTATAGCCACTTGTATCTAGAGCTCTCCTAGTCATTGAGAGGCCTATCATATCCACTCTCTCACTCTCCTTGGAGCATCCTTAGGTCCACTGATAGGATGATCCTACATCTCCTTATCCAACATCTCTGCCTACTACTCTGCAGATGCCTACTCCTTTGTACATGATCTCTACCATAGACTCTGCTCTGCCGTACTGCCACTAGCACCTAAATCTAACCCCATCTATCAGGGGGGATCTATACCTATCGAACCTGGTGTCTAACCTGCTTGGCTATTCCCTGTGGTGGCTATTGTTTGGCTACTAAACTGGACCTTGTAATAGTGCTTGTTGAGGTCATTGAGGCATGGGAGTTCCCATCCCTAATGGATCTATGAACTGTGGGAAGGGATGGTTGATAAAATATTCCTAGTAGGCAGGTGTCATCTTGACATTTTCTATCTCTAGGAGATAGTTCCACTATGTTGTAACTAGGTTGCACACATCTATCATAGACTTCCCAAGGTCTAACCTTGTTGACCACCCTTGATTAAGATCCCTAGCCACCCAGGAATATGAGCAATACTCCTGCAAGATATCTTGGGGCTGCTCATACTATTTCCATTCCTGACTGATTGGGAATCTCTCTATAATATGTGTGGCTTGGCCTAATAGTGTATGTGAGGCAAACATTCAGCTCAACTCTCAAGGAGCATCATCCCAATCCTTAGTCTCTCTCCATGACTGCCATACGATGAATACTAGGTCATCAAGATGTGTCCTCCAATGCTCAATATTACCTAGACCTGCCTAGATAAGTTGGCCCCTATACATGCATACGAATGGCTCCATCGACTCCTGTGCATCCTCAAAAATGGGTCGCATCACTGGCAGATGCTCCCATGCCTAGATCTGCAAAATGTAAACTCCAGTGGCCATGCTCCTTCACTTATTATAGACTATCTCATACATCTCATGATACATATGAGCAAGCATGCATTGTCCCCACCCAAATCTCTCTGAGGCATCTAACATCCGCTACAGCATCACACCCTAGCTGCACTTTAGTTCGTGTTGTCCTCTGCCTAGTACTAGGAAACAACTGATGAAAATGGCCAAAATTGAGGCCAACATATGCGTAGGACCATATGTATGGACGAGCTCATCCCATGTGATGGCTCACCCTATCACTCAACCCCTCTGGAAAATGGCTCTCACTACCTTTGTCCTAACTCTAGGCAATGTGTTGTAAACCATTCACATCCTATGGAAAAGTATGTGCAAAATCCTATGTATGTCCTCTAGGGTGATGGTCATCTCTCCTTAGAGTAGGTGGAAAGTGTTCATCTCTGAATGGAAATGCTCCACCATTGCTGTCAACAGGCTATGATTCACCAGCACTGCTGAGATCCAACATAGATATGCTAAACCCAATCTATCAATATGTGCCATGCCAACATCATTCAAGCTCCACAACAAAGCTTTGTAGGGAAAATAATAGGACTTGAATGCAATGCCATCAAAGACAACTTGCACACATGAGCAAAAATAACATGCAAATAGTTAGTACTCACTCAAAAAGTCAAAATGGCAACAAAACAAATGAAAATTTCTAACAAAACATAAAAAATGAAACTTTTAACTTTTCCAAACATGTTAGATTTTTGCACAAGAATGTATTTTCTTGCATGAAATTTTGCATCTTCCTGCAAGAAGGAAAGTCTTAGTGTGAGGAAAGACAAGACTATGAGTGAGATGCAACCAAAATCCTATGCATCTTGCATGAGAGGTGGGTATCTCCTGGGTGAGATTCCCCACTGGCACGCTTGAAGAAACACCACGCTGGTGGATCTTCATATGAAGAAAGATTGGGTTTGCGTGAGGAAAGAAACCCCCATGTGAGAACTGATAGACCTAACTTGAAAACATGCTAAAATGTGCTAAAAATACCTCATAATGCTTGAAAAAAATCAAATGGAAAGAAATTTTTTTGATCACTCACTAGAGGTCTGTAGTTTGCCAGCTAACTGTGTCATTGGGAGTGATCAAAATGATGTGTATGCATAGGAGTTGCCATCTTCCTCTCAGAGCTCTCTTCTTTACTAAAGACAAAAGGCACAAATGATTTGAAAATGACCTTTTGGACCCTTATATAGGTTTTGACCTAATTATTCAAAGTGTTTTGATTTGCATGAAAATCACCTCCTAGCTAATTTGAACATTCTGAATCCATTTTCGTGATCAAATTCAAAATCTAACACACCTAAGTAGCTCAAAAATGCATTTTAAAATTTTGGGACTGATGTGATCAAATGCTTGTACAATCCAAATTTTTTCTAAGACTTTGTGAATCTTGGAACCTTTTCAACTCAAAATTTCTTCAAATTTCATCAAAAATCTAGAAAAAGTCAACTATGGTCAAGTTTGGTCAACTTTTGGTCAAACTTGGTCTTCTGGACCTCCAACTCAACTTGAATTGATTTCAAATTTTCTTCTAATCATTCTGATCTCTCCACTTCTCTTTTGCCTCTTGCATTTCTTCTGTATCTCTCAATATATTGCTTTACATCATATTTCTGGTGTGTCACCTTTCAATTTTTCTCCCGAGGAGGCAGGATGATTACATCATTGAACTTGAATCTCAAATCATTTTGAATCTTCATTGCTTGGGGTATCTTGTTCCCATCTTATGTCCTCATTGCTAGGGGCATCTCATCACTTGGGGCATCTTCTTCCCTCCTATCTAGCATCTTTGTCATCTATCTCACCTTTTCATTAGTTGATCACATCTTATAGTAGTCTTTATCAGTGTTCGATGGATAGGTATTGGGACATGCTAAACCCTAGCTCTTGAGGATCAAGCCTTGTTCTGAGGATAATTCTATGGCTCATGATTGGATCTTGTTACCTTTTATGCTTAGGTATCTAGGTGTTCTATCTGGATCCCTTAAGGTTAAGCTCTGCTTTGAAGATAATCTTTAAAATGCTTATCAATTTAGGTATCTAGGTGTTCTATCTGGATCCCTTAAGATCAAGCTCCATTCTGGAGATAATCTTTAAAAGCTTGTTCAATCTAGGTATCTAGGTCTTCTATCTGGATCCCTTAAGGTTAAGCTCTACTCTGGAGATGATCTTTAAAATCTTATCAATTGGTCTTTGTGTCATTAATTTTGAAACCAATCTTGTCAATCTAGGTATTTACATGTTCTATCTAGATTCCCTAAGGTTAAGCTCCATTTTGGAGATAATCTTTAAAAGCTTATCAATTGGTTTCTACATCATCAAATTGCAGAATCAATCTTATTTCTTGATTTCTGCATCATGCTTTCTAATTTTCTTTTAATTGAACATGTTGCTTTCACATTCATTCAAAGAGGTGCAAAATGTAATACCACAAAATTGGCTCATTGCCATGTTAACCAATTCTGGTCTATTTTGATAAACTCCTAAGTCCTATTTTAATAGGCAATTCTTATTATGACTTTTGCTACTTGACTTAATTGTCAAATGCAGAAAACCCTAATCTACATTAATTAGGCTACTTATTTAATTCCTAAAATATTGAATCAAATTAGTCACATTAAACCTATTGATTAATATTTAATTTAAATTTGAAGTATTTATACTTTAATTAAATTATATCCTAAGGCTAATGTTCTAAGGAATTAAAAATATTTAATTTAATAATTATGCTCACTTTAATTACTTGAATGAGGTTATTCAATTAAATGAAAAAGGCATTTACGAGGTCATATCTCACTTTATTAAATTAAATAATATCTTCAATATCTTCTCTTCAGTTTAGAAATGGAAACTCTGAGTGAACTATCTCTTGAAGAATAAACTTAGTTAACTTGTTCTCACACTCATGAAAAGCTCAATTAACTACTTAACACAATTAGATTTGAAACAGTTAACTTCACTTGCACAAGGAAGTTTCCATTTCAACTGAAATTTCTCTGTGATCTTAACCATCCATCCAAATTGATCTTGACCTTTGATCAATTCTTGGATTCTATTTAAGGGACTCTTAATCCCTCATCACAAAAAGATAGAATTTGAATTGTTATCAAACTCAGTATTCACTTTCTTTCTAGCTTTCATGTTGATTAGCATCTTAAATTATCAATTAGATTAAAGAATGCATACATTTAGCTTAATATCTCTTGTTTTCTAGATTAATGCTTGCACTTCATATAGATTAATTGCATAATCATACTTCGCATAAAATCCTTCATTCTAGAATGGTTTGGTTGCTTCCTCCTCATTCTAAGAGCATGTAGGCATACTCCTTCTAATTAGGAGGTAATAGGTTGCATTGTCAGGCCTCTTGGATAAACAACTCAATGTTTATTCTAGAATAACTCCACATCTAATGACCATGTTGAAGTTTAGGTGAAAGATTCGAGGTCACATTTTCATGTATATAGAATTCTTGAAAGATAGAATGCTTGATAATATCTCCTTATGAAAAGTAGGTAATTTCTCATAGTAAGTAGATAGTTGTTCATGTGTGATAGATCCTTCATGTCAAAATGAGGGAGGAAGGCTTCCTTATATAGAGATCTAGGGCACAAAATCCTAGAGAAGGCCAAGATGGGAGAATTAAATCCCAATTAACTTTAACCCCTAGAAAAAGACCTAAAATAATGTAATTTAAGAGTGTATGATTTTGAAACCCAAAATAACTGATTTGGAAGTAAGAAAATGAAACTTTCTAAAGCATGATATCTGAAAACTCCCAGAAATTGAAAATTGGACATAGGGTCAAGGATGAGGTCAACCTTGCCCTAGGTTACGATCAAGATTTTCCTTGACCTAGGTTAGGTTCAAGGTCGACCTTGACCTAAAAGGTCATCCTTGACCTATAAAGTCAAAGTCCCAAGTTTCATAGAGAATGTTGTCAGAAATATGCTAGAAATAGAGAGAGAGAGAGAAGAAGAACAAGGGAGAAACTACTAAATCCATGCAAAAATCTATTCAAGATGGTTGGCATTACCCTAGACCACTTACTTGGAGGGCTAAACACTCTTAACATGGAAGTGCTTCCATTTTAAGATGATGCAAGAACTAATTAAGGAAGGAATACACATGTATGTTAGTATGCAATAACTTTGGACACATAGAAAGGTTTTGTAAAATGGATAGAAGGAATTTTAGCATGATTCCAAACTATAGATAAAGAAAACAATCTAGAAAGTTCACATACAGTTTTAGAAGAATTTTTTTTTGATGCACCTGAAGAAAGAATGAAATCAGCCATAGTGTGTGATTCATCTTATTTGAATTAAACATTTTTTACCAAAGATAGAGCATTAGAAAGATAGAACACAAGTTATAAGTCAACTTGAGAGTTATGAAGTTCAATTCAAAATATTTATGTTAGTCTCAAAATGGTTTTGACATTTGAGTGCCAACACACTTAACCACTTTCTACATTGAAGCCGAGTACACTATGTATGCCGAGCCATACCATGTGCTGAGTCAGAATTCCAATAGGTGCCAAGTGATCTTTAGGTGCTAAGAAATCTTTAGGTGCTGAATGAAGATCAAGTGCTGAGTGACTTTAGGTGCTGAGCATGATACAAGTTCCAAGTAATATAAAGGTGCCAAGTCACAGATGATGCCGAGCAGGATAGAATCACTATAGGAGCTGAGTGAGCTAGTTTCCTTATATGTGCTGAGTAACAAAAAATGCACATATGAATTTGAGAAGGCACAAACTCAGATGTAAATCATTTTTATGGCCAACATATGATGAATCTCGAAGGATCTAAGTGATAAGATCAAATCTTTTGTACTTCCTATGCAATCTGCATCCAGCCAATATAAAAATGGAGAAGACATGAAACCAATAATAAAAGTGCAAGAAATGAGTGGGAAATAAAGATTCAATATGGATCGTAGATCCATAACTAACCTTAAGTCTTTGAAAGTCTTTATAAGGAAGATAAAATCTCATTGTGCATATGAGAAAAGGAGTGTATGAGGAAAATATAGTAAAATTCAGAGTGAAGAGTGAAAGGACTTAGAGGAAGAGCAACAATTAGATATTTAGTTGATCAGAATAAAGAAAGCGATACAAATAGATATTAGATTTTAGAGAATCAAGATTAGAGAGAGTAGATCAAGTGCCTGAATTCAACAATCAAGGATTGTAAGCTATCAGGTTTATTATATCTAATACTCTCTAGCAATTGTATTAGAGAGGAAATCCTATGTTGATAGGTTAGCTTAATAGCTAGGTTTTTGATCCTTTGAAGAGGTGATTAAATCCTTTAACAGGGTGACACTTAATGAAAAGTGTTTGTAAATCCTTTAACTAGGTCACTATTGATATAGTGTAAAGCCTTTAACAAGGTATACCATCAGAAGTGGTCAAAACAATTATTGCTGTAGTGATTTTGTGGGTATCATCCCCACCCCAGTTTTATCTTCTTATTCCTGGAGGGTTTCTAGGTTACCAAAATCTAGTGTTATGTGTTGTTGATGCATGTGTTTACTTCATGTTTATTTCATATGTTTACATGCATGCAATCTACTTTCAGTTAAAAGTTTTAATGGATAAAGCGTAATACTTCCGATTCACCCCCCCTCTTAGAAGCATTCTTCCCATTTGAATATTCCAACAATTGGTATCAGAGCATAGGTTCTCACAAGGAGGAGCCTAACAACTTGGAGAAAAAGGTTAGAAGATGGAGGTCTTCAAACTTGGGAAGATAATAGAAAATCAAGTGATTGATGTTCAACTCACTCTACACAAATTAGAGGAAGCTAGAGAAGAATTAAAAAATCTTTGAAAAGAAGGAAGGATATAGCCATAGCTGAAAATGATATAAACTACAAGGAGATTGATACCATAGAAGTGATTTCCAATGGTGATAATAAGAGTTTGATGCAGCAATATAAAAACTAATGGAAAAGAATAGATCTCAAGCAAAAGAAATCAAAACCTTGAAGATTGAACAAGAATCACAAGCCATATTGCTTTGTGAAGTGACTGAACAAAAGAAAATAGCCATTGAAGAAAAAGCCATGATAGAAGATGACAAGAGAAATCTTACAAATAGATTGGAGGAAAAGACAATTGAGTTTGAAATATTCTCAAACTAGAAACCTTAAGCCAGATGATGAATGCACATCATGAGCTGAATATGAAAGATATTGAGATCTCTACACTCAAGATGCAAAATGAAAAATTGTAGAATGACTTGAGAAGAGAAAAGGAAATTTCAGAGAGTTTCAACAAACCCAATGAAGCCATCAAGTACTTTGAGCAGTTACTAAAATGCTCAAGGTCCAGCAATGACACTTAAGGATTAGGATATACTAGCACTGAAGAAGGAGAGCCATCCAAGATTGTAGAAGAAAGGAACAAAAAAGGTAAGAACACCAAACCTACCTATCATTTTTGTGGTAAGAAAGGACACACTTCTAATGTGTGTAGGAGAAATAATGCCCATCAGCATGATAAGCCTAAGAGTGCAAGCTATTTTCATAAGTGCAAGAAGCAAGGACATGAAGCACATGAATGTAGAACTACGACTATCAAGACACCAAGATTTGAAGGTCACTGCTACAATTGCAAGAAGTATGGACATAGAGTCTTTGAATGCAGATCAAAGCCCATGTGGACATCAAATCAATTAGCAAATACAAAAGGCAATGGAAATCACTACTATTGGGATTACAACACTAGGTATAGATGTCATTACTGTTAAGAATATGGAAATGTTCTTGAAAATTGCATAAGGACACATTTAAGAGGAAACTATAGTAGATGGTTGTGTCAAACCACATGTTTTAGTTTCTTGAAGACTGGTCATATTAGTAGGAATTTCCCAACAAGGTCCAAGGCACCAAGTTCTGATTTCAACAAAGGGAAGGAAAAGGCAGGCATTGAACACATCAGAGGAGAGATGACTAGGACATGGAAGAAGATCATGAGGTTTAGTTGGTTAGTAATGAGGTTAAACAACCCAAATTTAGGCCAATTCCAGAAGTCACCTACAAAAATGACCCTACTGGCACATTATCCACTATCCCATCCAAATTAGTTATGGTGCAAGATGTAAGGAAGTGTTATTAATGCAAAATTGGCACCATAGGTGATCTTGAAATATTCCAAGCCTATGACAAACTATGCGAGAACAAGATTGTGAAGGACAAATTTTAGATAGTCGAGAGAAAGGGTTCAACCAATGCCCTAGTTTACCCTATAGGATTCAAAACTAAATGGATACATATTGTTTTAAGAAGAATTCATGATGGATTTTTTTGGCTAGAGAAAGGTCCAATAAAGATTAAAAAAAGGATAGTGCATAGGGTTATGGGTTTTCCAACCCTAGATTGGCCTAAGACCCTATGCAGTGATTCCAAGGAGACCATTGAATAGAATACATGTGAAAAATGGAA
Organism: Cupressus sempervirens; assembly: GCA_028749045.1. NCBI lineage: Eukaryota > Viridiplantae > Streptophyta > Pinopsida > Cupressales > Cupressaceae > Cupressus > Cupressus sempervirens. Next base: position 60,090,937 of record CM053785.1, on the reverse strand, counting down.
TAAGAGGGGTATGACTATTGATACTATCATTGATCCTCTTCTAGATTTTGTTGTGAGAATAATATCCCACAAATTTTATCAATCCAGTAGATTGAACAGTGTGCCATGCATAGTTGTTGATGTAGCCTACAAACTGGTAAAGAGAGATCACACATGTGTTCTGTCAGAACTTTTGTTGCAGCAGATAAATGAAAACCTAGGAGCAATAAGGAGATCAAAAGGTGCTCAATGCAAATTTGGTTCAGTTCTTATGTGTATATTATTTTATGTTATGGAAGAGTTTCCTTCTATAGGAAAGGTGAATTGGAATCCTAACAAAACTATAATTATACAAATCAATGAGTTAATTGATCAGATGTGTGACAACTTTGAAGCCCATATGACAAGCTATTTTGAGGATTTCAAGAAATCCATGATGCAAAGGGTAAGAATATAAGTTTCTTTGGTGGAAAAACATATCAATGACATATGCTTCTTAGTTGATATTGATTTCACCTATATCCAAGCAAAAATTCCAGGGGTGAGATGGCTAAGGCCATTGGGTTATGAACTAGATGTGGATGAAGCATCTACAGTAATCACTGCATTTCTTGCAGAAGAAATAGACAAGTCTGCCAAGCCTTTTGGTACATATGATATTGTTAAATCCAAAGTTGAAATAGAGTTAAAGACTACCTCTATAATTAAGAAGAAAGATAAATTGGTGAAGAAAATAAAGAACAAATTCAGTGAAGGAATTGAGGTGGCAGTAGAAGAAGAAGAAGAAGAAGAAGAAGAAGAAGAAGATGATGATGATGATGATGATGAGGATGAACAAGGGAAAGGCCCAAAGGAATTGACTCTAGGCCTAGGTGAAGATAAGGAGGAAGGTTTCGAGGAAGAAGAAGCCAAGGAAGCACCAACCCAAGCTGAGCCAAAGAAAAGAAAGGCAATAGTATAGCCTCCAACCTAGCCTAAAGAAAAGAAGGTTGCTAAGCCAACCCAAACCAAGCCATAGATACTAGTCACAAGGGCTACCACAAAGGCATCTTCACAAAAGGCCAAGGAACAAATTAAAGAGAAGAAGAAGGCCATTGAATAGATAGGTGAAGTGATGTAGAAAAGAAGAAAATATGTAGCACAACCAGATTCTGATGAGGAGGAGAGAATAGAGTCAGAAGATAACAACCAATTTAGAGTGGCAAGTCATCCTCCCAAACCAGCCATAGATAAAATTTGTGAAAATATTAAGAATGTAGATTTTACTGATTTGAAAAGTATTGATTTTAACAAGCTAAGTAGAGAAGAGCAAGACAAAATAGAGGAATCAGTATATTCCATGATGGCTGAATTTAAGTATACACCTCTAGAGCTACACAATACCATGCCTAGGGAATTATATGAGATAATTGAAAACAAAGGGCATTATTATCTGAAAATGGAAAAGGAGATAAGAGAATCCACCTTAGCACAAGTGATGCCTGACCTAACAAGAGGTCAAATAAATAAGGCTAATAAGAAACATAGTGGCAAGTTCACACCAAAGTATAGAGCATTTAGCATCCTACAAAACAAGATTGAAGATGTTGTCAATAAGTCCACAAAAATATGGAAGTTGATATATGGTTTGACTATTGTCAAGGATGGAGAAGAAGATTCCCTTGAGGGACAAAACACTGAACAAGAAGATAAGGCAGAACCTAGTGAAAGAGAGAAAGTAGAAGAAAAGGTTACAGAAAAAGAAGAAGAAGAGAAGAAGGAAGAAGAAAAGAAGGATGAAGAGGAGAAAGAAAAAGGTTAGGAGGAGGAGACACAAAAACAAAATGAAATGGCAACAACTGAATAGGAGCAACAACAAGACCATAGTGTGCAAGACACACAATTGCCACCTCCTAGCCATCCTCATGTAACCGTCACACTTACAGACACTATGAATATAAAGGATGTTCCTGACACTTCTTCCCATAACATCAATCCTTTAAATACAAAGGATCTCAAAAAGATCCTTGACCAATCCACACAACAAGAAAAATTATGTATAGATCTACTATTGGTCAGTGTGGATGAATTGCAAAAGGTAGTAGCTAAAAAAATTAAAGATAAGGTGAATCCACAAGAACCACCTTCCATCATCTCTATAGCTACCAATGATCAACTTCAAGTGCAAATAGTTGTTACATCAGGAATAGTTGACACCATAGTGCAGAAGCTGAGTATAGAAGGAGACAAAGATATAGAAAAAATAGGACAGACTGTTGTATCTGATCCTATAGAAAAAACATAAGGTGCACCTCCTCACATTTTTATAATTGACCAAGGTAGCATACATGAGGAGAAGGAAGCAGAGAAAATCCCTAAAGAGCAAGAGGCAATACAAACATTGATAAATTTCCCTACTTCGGGGACTCCTCCAAAATAGCCAAGCAATGATGCAATGCCACTACAAATGTCAGCACCAGGATCAAGTACTACAAAAGTTGCAAGGGTACTTCACTATGGAGACACTGGATTAGATGAGGAGATAATCATACCTAGTTATGACTCAAAAAAAATAAGCATTGAATAGAAGAAAGAGTCAAGAGATATTCAAGAAGGAGTATAAACAAAAGAAAGTATTACATGAGATTAAGGACATCTTTATGGATGCCTTCAGTTTGTAGTCACCAGATGAGACAAAGCATATAATGGAACAATTTCAGCTATTGTTGACTAGGTGAAAAATGAAGACAAAGAAACTAATGTAAAAATTATGGAATGGTTTGAAAGGAAATTCCAAGGGAAAGTAAATGAGAAAATATCTAGTGAAGTTGCATTTTCCCAGGTTGAATTGGAAAAGATGATTGACAAAGTGAAAAAGGTATATTCTCATTATACAAAAAGCTATGTGACTTTTCATACTTCACATAGGAGACAAGCCAAAGAATAATGAGCTTGGAGAGGAATCTGAAGATTTCAAGCATGCAGCTATCAAAAGATCAGCTCAAAGTGAGAAGAACTTAAATCAAATGCTTCACACCCAGAAGGAAGTAGCTATGTTGAAGTACTCCATAAAGAACAAGCCCATGCTGAAATTGTTCTCAAGAAAGATCCTAATATTTCTAATTTAGATGGACTTTTTCACCTTGCTGTAGTGACAACCATCCAACACAAGACATTGGAAATTGTTTTTCATAATTGGGATGCAACTCTCAAGATGATTATGGAGGTAAATAGTGCATTTTTGGCGAAATATGGTCTTAACCCTTAGTACCCTTTGAAATTTGTGTCAAAAAGGGGGAGATTAAAAATAAAGGGGGGAGATATAATAAGAAGAAATATAATAAGGGAGATATAAGAAAGGGGGAGATACATTGTATAACATAGGTATAGAGTACATAAATAGGGCACAGCTAAAGAGTATCAAATATATCAGAATTTTGGTTACAGGAATGGATAGCACAATCAGCTCAAGGGGAATTATAAAATTTTTAAGGTATTTTAAGGTATATTTTTCCTTGCAAAAATTTTGAACAAGTTTTGAGATTTTGAGATTTTGTGCATACGTTGAACATAATGAATGATGTACTTGTAATGCCCCGCCCAGAGATCCTTGGAAACAAGGATTCAAATCAAGCCAAGATTTTTATTTACAAGTATGAATGCACATGACAACATCATACAAGGATCACAAAGATCACAACAGAAGACTTCACCACAATCCCAGCAACCAACGAATCTCCAAATGCCACTACCAAAAGACAAATGTGAACAAAAGCCAGCAACCACCACAACAAGATGAGGGTTCAAGAACAACCACTCATCAACAAAACACTGAGCTGGGGTAAAATGCAGAATCTTGAAGTTTGGCTAAGCCTGAAATCCTCAAGCCCTAAAAATTGGCTAAGTCTGGATTTCTGAAGCCCTAAAATTTCCTAGAATCCTTAACTTATCTCTAAGAGGTCTGAAACCTATCTCAAATGATTTCTTGCATATATTAAAATATATATTAAGTATAAGAAATTAAATATACATCAACTTATACTTAAATGATATACTTTAAACCCCAAGAGACTAAAATAGAAACATGAAAACTTGATTTCAAGAGAAATCGACAGAATTCAAAATGCAACAGCACAAAATTGAAGAACGCCCAAAAGGGTATCCAAAACCACTCTCAAAAAGTTTGAATCATGAAGAAAAGTGCCCGCTACCAGCATGGGTAGGTTTTTCACAAAAATGGTGCAACACTTCTCCTTAAGGCATGTGACACTCTTCCAGTGTTGTACGACATTTCTCAAGAAGGCATGTGACACTTTTTAGCATCGTACGACATTTCTCAAGAAGGTGTGTGACACTCTTCCAGTGTCGTACGACATAGTTTGCATGGGCGTGCGATACTTTTCAAAGTGTTGCACCATGCTGAACAAATGTCGGCCATAGAAAACAAAGGCACTTCCAGAATTCAGAAAGGCAAAGAATAGACCAAAGAACCTCCACACCAGGGAGTACTGGATCCACATAGATTGAGGAGTGAACACTCGAGAGCAAGAACAACATAGAAAGAAGAACATCTTACCATCTAAACTACAATAGCAAGGAACACACTGAAATAAACAATGTAGTAAATAGAAATACCAGAAGAAACTAAATAACCAATTTAAGTACACGGTTCCTTCCAACTATTAATAGCATCATAATACCATCATGGGTCCTAGCCATCCCCCGCGCGTAACATCCCAAGCCACCGACCAGATCGTTAGTACTGTCATAATAGGGACATCACTACTAAAACATGCAACAATATAAGCATAAGGAAATCTAACATGCTAGTGATAACGCATAAGATAATCCTACCATAGATAACATCACCTATCACATGCTAAACAACAGTAAGCAATAGATATACTACTAAATCAAATAACATCATCTAATCATATGCTAAACATCATGATAAGGGAATGTGTCAAGTAAACTAACATCATCTAAACATGATATAAAAGCATCCCAATGAAAGCATAAATCACAAGAAAGCATACTCTGAAACCTGAAGTACCAAGTGAAAACATCCAGCAATGGTCGCACTAGGACAAAGATTGTCTCTGCACACCAATCCCTAGCAGTGGTGAAGGTAGCTACGCCTCCCAACCACATGGAACCCATAGGTCCACACCCACCATGTTGATGGAGATAATGTTCCAACCACAAACACACATAAAACACAACATCCATGGCTAACACTCACGCCAGACAGTATGATGGCTGCAACCAAGAACCTAAGACAATGCAAGGAGTACAGGTCCTAGTTAGACATTGAAAAGGCTGCTAAGTAGGGGCTGACATCATGGAGAGTTGCTTGGCATGAAAAAGCCCAAGCTCAGATCTATGTAGCTCAACTCCCTCAACGGAAGGCCAATACACTAAAGTACCATTTTATTATCTTAAGTTTTATTACCAATCACACATTTTGTTTAGTTATCACTTATTTAAAAGGTCACTAGGTTGCAAGATAGAAGCCCCCTCCATATGCTACCCTACCCTACCCATGCTCATCCTATGACAAGTGCCCCTGGGCATGCATACTCCCATCCCAACCCCCAATGATCATAACTTCCAAAAGTACCATGAAAGATCGAGCCTCGCAAGTCACTCAACAAATGTATGCAGATGTACTCATGTGTGGCGTACCACCATCATGAAGATCATAACACAAGGATAGGAATGAGAACACAATGCAAAGAAAACACCCAACTGAAAGCAACACGGGAAGGACAGATTCTACATGAATCCCAAAGCCAATAAAACCATACATCATAAAGTCACTCAACTGGCCTCAATCCAAGAGAATGGATTCTACATGAATCCCAATGATGTAACAAGACCAAAATTCATGAACTCACTCAATTGGCCTCAATCCGAGAGTATGGATTCTACACGAATCCTAGCATTCATGAAACAAAAGCAAAGGTCTAAAAGAAACCATAACAGGTATAAAATCACTCAACCGAACACAATGTCAGGAGTACGGATGCAACATGCATCCCAATGTAACATAAAAGTGCAAAAGTGGTCTGACTAATATCCAAATGGATCATCTAGTTCCACGACCCACATTGTGCTAAGAAAACCTGAGAAAACAGGGCAGCATGCAAAATGAGGTAAAAATCTCAAATTTTGGTAAATTCTAAAATTAAAACCCATTTGGCCTTTGGGTTTAAAAACCCCAAAAATCCAAAAATAAATGGAATCGAACATCATATGCAAAAATAGCCAGCACAATGGCGTAAAATCCCAAACCCTAATCCCAAAAAATAGGGAAATGTTCATACCCACCCAACCGTGTAGAACTAGCATACAAAAATGGAGGGGAACACTAGTTCTCAGCCTCCAAACAAACGGCTACCAAAAACAGAAGCAGAAATAGAGCAGAAGCAATAAAACAAGAAAACAAGAAAACCCTACCTCACAACCAAAAGGGAAAAACAGGAATCTAAACCATAAAATAAATATCTCACAAAAGTAGCTAAAAATCATGGGAATCCAAAGTTTCCCCAAGTTGGATCCAACGAGTCCAACCTCGCAAAGATCCCATGCCTGTAGCTCCCACAACGAACAAAACAGTAAATCCTCATGAAGAGGATTTTGGGTTTTACTCTCCAACTTTCCAATTTGAAAGTGAGAAGTGAGGAATTCAATTCCTCTTTGGATACTTATTCACTTTTCGGGTGAATAATCAATTAGGGCATTTAACCAGCCAATCTAGTTAAACCCCGAATCGACCCAAATGAAAATAGGCTATTCCTATAAATAGGAATTCATCTATGAAAAAACTGCCAAAAATTAAAATAAATCAAATAAAAAGCCCGAAAACCCAAAAACACAAAAATCACCTAAACAACTTTCGCAACAATGCAAACCTCTAAATGCACAAACATGCTTACCAGTCTAATCACATAATGCAAATGAGTTTCGATTTAATAATCATCGAAAGGTTTAAATTAAACATTTTAATAAAGGATAGATCGACATATAAGGACAACATTGGTAAAATATGAATGGTTGAATCACTAACTCCATGTGTGACTGCCAAGGATATAAATCTTGTACACTAAACAACACGATCAAGTGCAATTGCATATAATAACATAATTGAAGCAATAAATGCATTAAATAACCTAATTTAACCATTTATTTAATTATATTAAAATAATCTATTTACATCACTCACATTCGCATAAAGCATAACAATGCAGGAATGAAGTAAATAACCATAGCATTAAATCCATCACATAACAAAATTAGAGGTATGTCCAAATACTAGATAACCAGATATCATCAAAAAACACACTGTCATCTCAAAATGACATCATCATGCAATATGATTAACTGAACAACTTAGTAATCTAAAATCCATGATACTGGAATCAAAGTGTAACATCTGACCCTCAGGTCCTCTCAAATATAAACATAACATGAGTAACAAATATCTCTAATCAAAAATGTAACAAGGTAAATGACCGCAGCACATAACCAAATAATCTCACATGAACAATCCATTTAATTACTTACACATTTAATAATGATTGATTACTCTGCATTAAAAAGGCATTTAAAACACATAAGAAAACACAATCATAAACATGACTAACCACTGCAATAGGAACCTAGTCTAGTGTAGCATGGTAATAGAACATAGTGCAATCTCTGTACACATCTCAAGGTAATCATGAAACAACATCATGATACCACATCGATCATGGTAACCATTGGCACAAACATCAGTGAACCATAAATCAAATCATAATCTCAAAGATCAGTCAAAAGCATAATCAAAGCAACTGATACAGAAACATAAATCCAAACACCTCAATGGTGTAGACCACTCAGGGTCACAATCATGATCCATCACAACAAAAGATCAGCAAGGTTGCATCCATCAGGATGACTAACAAAATTCAAATGGGAGAGGCACTACAGTACTCATGTCAAAGGGGGAGATTTTTAGTCTCAGAATGATTTTGACATTTGAGTGCCAACACACTTAACCACTTTTTACATTAAAGCCGAGTACACTATGTATGCTAGGCCACAACATGTGCTGAGTCAGAATTCCAATAGGTGTTGAGTGATCTTTAGGTGCTGAGTAATCTTTAAGTGTTGAGTGAAGATCAAGTGTCGAGTGACTTTAGGTGCTGAGCATGATACAAGTGCCGAGTAATATATAGGTGCCAAGTCACAGATGATGCCAAGTAGGATAGAATCACTATAGGAGCTGAGTGAGTTAGTTTCCTTATATGTGTTAAGCATCAGGAATTAGAAAGTGCCAAGTAACATAGAATGCACATATGAATTTGAGAAGGCACAAACTCAGATGTAAACCATTTTTATGGCTGACATATGATGAATCTTGAAGAATCTAAGTGTTAAGATTGAATCTTTTGTACTTCCTATGCAATCTACATGTAGCCAATAAGAAAAATGGAGAAGGCATGCAACCAATAATAAAATTGCAAGAAATAAGCAAGAAATAAAGATTTAATATGGATCATAGATCCATACCTAACCTTAAGTCTTCAAAAGTCTTTATAAGGAAGCCAAAATCTCATTGTGCATATGAGAAAAGGAGTGTATGAGGAAAATATAGTAAAATTCAAAGTGAAGAGTGAAAGGACTTAGAGGAAGAGAGCAACAATTATATATTTAGTTGATAGAAACAAAGCAAGGGATACAAACAAATATCAGATTTCAGAGAATCAAGATCAGAGAGAGTAGATCAAGTGCCTGAATTCAGCAATCAAGGATTGTAAGCTATCAAGTTTATTATACCTAATAATCTCTAGCAATTGTATTAGAAAGGAAATCCTATGTTGATAGGTTAGCTTAACAGCTAGGTTGTTGATCCTTTGAAGAGGTGATTAAATCCTATAATAGGGTGACACTTAAGAAAAGTGTTTGTAAATCCTTTAACTAGGTCACTATTGATATAGTGTAAAGCCTTTAACAGGGTAGACCTTTCACAAGGAAAACCATCAAAAGTGGTCAAAAAAATTATTGCTACAATGATTTTGTGGGTATCATCCCCACCCTAGTTTTATCTTCTTATTCCTGGAGGGTTTCTGGGTTACTAAAATCTAGTGTTATGTGTTGTTGATGCATGCGTTTACTTCATGTTTATTTCATATGATTACATGCATGCAATCTACTTTTAGTTAAAAGTTTTAATGGATAAAGGATAATACTTTTGGTTCACCCCCCCCCCCCCCCCCCCCCCCCCCCCGCCCCCCTCTCAGAAGCATTCTTCCCATTTGAATATTGCAACAATTTAAAGGATGCAAACAAGATTTTGAGTACCATTTGATCATGTGAAGATTTAAGAAGCAATTCAAAGAAATTTGAAAATAAGTAAAGGTGAATTTGAGAAGCAATTCAAGTATTTTATAAAGCTTTCAAAGTATTTGAATCTATTGAAATGGAGAATCCTAGTATCAGTGATGTTAATGAGAGACCAAGGTATGTATTTAAAAGGTGCCCTTTCATATCTAAGGTAGATGATCCCTTAGGAGCATTTTTGCAAGTTCTAGAAAATTTTCTATATGTAGAAGATATTAGATCATAAATTCATTGAAAATTTGAGAGTATTGGAGATAGTAACATTCATAAGGATTTAGACCTAGTGTGTCAAGGAGACTTGTCATTGAAACAAGAGTTCGCACACTTGAAGGAATTGTACAGAGTAAATAATATGTCCTATATAGATTTTAATAACCATGAATGGATAAAAATCATTCTAAGTCATATTCATGAAGGAATGTTTTGGGTTGGAGATGTGCCTATCATGATTGACAATGACATGATTCATAGGTTAACTAGCTTAAGAAATGAAGGAAAAAACCAAGTCAATGAGAATAGTGTAAAGAAGATGGGGGAAACCAATCTAAAGACCAAACTAGATGGTAGGAATACGAGGATTCACCTGTTGGAAATATAAGAGGAATAATTAAGAGGGGAGAGGTGACTCAGTTACTACTAAAATAAATCCCAAATCCCTTAGATGTTAGTACAAAAATACAAACTAAAAAACTAAATGCTGTTAAAGCTCGGTAAATACACAGAATGTTGTAACTCGGTAATAACTGAATTAGCTCGATAAATGCTTAACATATAAACCTTTATATGTTGTTTGTGATTAAAAATACTTTAACTAAGTTGCAAAAAATTTTTAAAAAAATAGCATGAACACATTTGACACTAGATATTAACATGGAAACTCAATTTGGGAAAAGCCACCAATTACAACTAGTTACTATTTTTCACTCTTTTGAAGTGAGCCCTGCTAGGAGCCTACCTTGTTAAAGGTTACAAAACACACTGTTAGGTGTGACCCTATTGAAGATTTAATCACCCTATTAGGAGTGGCCTAGTTAGAGGTCTTGAGACAATTCACTAGAACTACCACCTTGTTAGAGGATTTGCAAATAGCTGTTAAGCCAACTCTATTAAGAGATTTAGATCATTGCTACAATGGTTAGAGAGTAACAATGAGATGACCTAATTTTAATGCAACTGAATTGCTGATTACAAATCTCTTTTCTTGCTTGTACTTGATCCTTTTTGATCAAATATATATTTTCTACTCTATAAGGATATTCTACTTTATCATTCAAATTCACTTCCTCTTCTCATCATTAAATCTTTAATAACATCTTCATTTCATGCACACTTTGAAATCACAACTTGACCTTATACTTATATCTTTTACTCTGTCAAGTTAGCACAAATACAACTTAGAATAATCAATATTCATCACCTTAGTTAGCTAGAATCAATAGACAAATCAATTAAGTTTAATACAAAAAAATAAGAAAATCCTTTGATAGCTGACCCAACTCGATAGAAACTAACTCAAAAATGATTTCCTTTCTTAACCAACAGAAGCTTGGTTAACACTACAAATTTGTGAAAATATTTTAGCAATTGAGTGAGCTTGGTTAGCACTGGTTCCATCCAACTTTCCTTCATTACCCAAGTGAGCTCAATTAACACTCACTTTCTACAATTTTTCCTTTGACACTCAAGTGAACTCGATAGACACTTCCTTCTAAACTAGGAAAACATAGGAATGCTCGGTAGACACTAAGAATTGTCTTTACTACCTGAGTGAGCTTGGCATGTATTGACTGATAATGATTATGACTTTTGTGTAACATCAAAGGAAACACACAATTAATTAATTTTATCCAAAAATCTCCCTCTTTTGCATTGATGGCAACACAAAATTTCATAGCATAATGAAATTTTGGATTTAGACTTGAGAACTTCCTCTATTAGTATGAGCTCTTCCTTTCACTGGATTGTGTCTACAAAAAATGCTACCAAGTTCATTCAAAACATTCTCCCTCTTTTAGAAAACTTCTTCTTTGGAAAAATTCTCCCTCTCTAGTTCCTTACTTTATTTAGGTTCCAAAAATTTCTCAAAGATATGATAGTAAACTTCTCCCTCTTTGAAAACACATGCCAAAGACAATAATTCTATAAATTCCAATGTACCTTAAGTATTAATTCATCTATAAGATGCCCTTGCTAATTATGCATCAACTTATTGATCTTCAACAGGTTCTGGTTGATGCATTTGCTAAACTTCATTTAGTGAATTTTAGATGGGGGAATCACCCCTAGTTTACCTCGTAGACACAGAAATGCATTCTTAGGTAATGGCTTGTTGAATATGTCTACAATCTGTTCTTTTGTAGTCACATATTCCAATCTGACTTCTTTATTCTGCACTAATTCTCTTAAGAAATGATATTTTATAGCAATATTCTTTTTTTTGGAATGCATAATTGGATTCTTTGATATGTTGATTGCACTGGTGTTATCAAAATATATGACTACTAGATCTTTGATCTCTACCTTTATTCCTTTCAATAGTTGTTTGAACCAAACAATGTTAGAATAATTGACTACTACTGCTATATATTCTGCCTCTACTATGGATTGAGATGTACAATTTTTCTGCTTGCTTGCCCAAGATAATAGTCTTTTACCAAGAAAGAATGCTCCACCACTAGTGTTTTTTCTATCATCAAGACTTCTTGTCCAATTAGCATTAGTAGATACTTTCAAGTCCAAATTGCCTCCAAGTTTGTACCATAAACCATAGTCTTTAGTACCTTTTAGATACCTCATGACTCTCTTGATTGCCATTATGTTATTTTACTTGGGATTTGCTGAGAATATTGCCACTATTCCAACTGCTAGAGTAATATCAAGCCTTGTGTGTACTACATCCTGCAATTTTCTAGTCATTGATTTGTATGTAGTCTTATCTAATTCTATAGAATCATTATTTTTAGAGATCTTATGTCCAGTAGAAATAGGGGTTTCAATTGGTCTTAAATCTTCCATTCCAAATTTCTTTAGTATCTCCTTGATATACTTAGATTGAGTGATGTAGATACCATTCTTATTATGTTGTATATGCAATCCAACAAAGAATTTTATCTCACTAAACATGGACATCTCAAATTCTTTACTTATTTCTTCTAAACATGCTTTGTACAAATCCTCATTTCCTATAAATATAGTATCATCAACAAATATTTCTACCAACACAATCTTCTTGTCTGGTCCTTCCTTGATATACAAACTACTACTATCATTTGTTCTTTTAAAACCAATCTCTACCAAGTAATTATAGAGTCTTTCATACCAAGCTCTAGGAGCATTCTTGAGACCATATAATGCTTTGTATAACTTGCAAACCATGTCTCTTTTTCTAGGATGTACAAAACTTTTTGGTTGTTCAATGTAGACTTCCTCATTAAGAATTCCATTCAAGAATGCAAATTTGACATCCATTTGATATACTTTAAATCCTCTATGTGCTGCATATGCAAGTAAAGTTATAACACCTTCTAGTCTTTCCACAAGAGCAAAAGTTTCACCATAGTCAATACCTTCTTCTTGAGAATAACCTTTGCACACCAATCTTTCTTTGTTTCTTGAAACTTTTCCATCTTGATTTAGCTTATTTCTAAATACCCACTTTGTATCAATTACATTTTTATCTTTGGGTCTAGGAACAAGAGTCCAAGTTTTGTTCTTTTCTATCTATTCTATCTCTTCATTCATTTGTTCAATCCCACTTCATTCATTATTTTCTAGAGCAATTTTACCACTTCTAGGTTCAAATTTAGCAAGTAAACATGTACCTTGTAAATTTTTCTCTTGTCATTGTTCCATCTAATTTATCTCCAATGATCTGATTAGGTGCATGATGTCTTTTGACATAACTTTCTAACATAGGCTCCTTGGTCTTTGAATGAGTTCCACCATCTTCTTGAATTTTAGTTTCAAGCTTAGGTCCTTCTATCTATGACTTGGGTCCATCAAGCTCAGTTTGAACTAGCTCGGTAGCCTCTAACTCAGGTCCTTCAGACTATAGCTTAGTTTGCACTGTTTGCAACTTGGTAGCTATAGGAGTTTCTAGGGACTTAGGAGATGAAGCTTCTTTTTTCTTAGATAGATTTGGTATGGTATCAGGTTCATAGTAAACAAATCTTATGTAATCTTCAGGTTCCTTCTTACTTTCTTCTTCACTCGTTTTTGCAAATTCATCAATTCTAACATGTGCACTTTCTATGATTTTGTGAGTAGAAAAATTCAAACCTCTGTATGCTTTACTTTGTAAGAGTATCCTAGAAATATGCCATCATAACCTTTTACATTAAATTTTCCTTTTCTAGATTCTTTCAATATATAATATTTGCTGCCAAATAATTTCAAGTAACCTACATTAGGTTTATAGCCATACCATATCTAATAAGGTGTTTTGTTTGAATCTTTCTTCAACTAAACTCTGTTCAAGGTGTGAGCTATAGTTTTGATAGCTTCCTTCTAGCATTTGAGAGCAACATTCTTTTCAATCATCAGGGTTCTTGCACAATCCATGATAGATCTGTTTCTTATTTTAGCTATCCCATTCTACTGTAGTGTACCAGGGGCTGATACTTGTCTTTTGATTCCTCTTTCAATGTAGAAATTATTGAATTCATAAGGGATGAATTCACCACCTCTATCTGATCTTAAGAATTTCAACCTTTTCCTAGTTTCCTTTTCTACTCTTGCTAGATACCACTTGAATTTTTGAAAGGCTTCTGATTTATCTTTTGAATACATTATTATCATCATTCTAGAATAGTCATCAACAGAAAGAATGAAAAACTTTTCTCCACTATAGCTTTCTATTCCAATAGGTCAACATAAATATGTGTGAACAATTTCCAAGACTTCTTTTGATTGATAGTCTTTTCTTTTGAAGCTAGTTTTTTCTATCTTACTAATTTGACAATTCTTGCATAGACCCATCTTAGGATTCTTCAAACTACACATACCTCTTACTCTTCTATGATTGCTTATCTTGACCAGATTATCAAAGTTCATATGATGTAGCCTTTTGTGCTATAACCATCTTTCCTCTACATGAGTAATAAAATAGGAACACTCATTGAGATCAAGATAAAAATATATTACCTTTTGTTTGCTTGCCAAATCCAACCAAATTTCCTTTTCCATCTAGTAGTTTGGCCACTCCATTCATGGATTCTACCTTGAATCCAATGTTGTTCAACTATGCCACACTCATTAGATTATGCTTTAGTCCTTCAACCCAATAAGCATTTTCACATACAAGTTCTTTAGTCAATAAAATACATCCTTTTCCTTTTATGTTACAAGGTCCATTGTTTCCAAATCTTACACTACCTCCATCATAATATTCCATATGCTCAAAATTTATTTTGTCACCAATCATATGATGTGAGAAGCCACTATCAATAATCCATTTATCATTTTTGTTAACATGAGAGATAAGTTCCATTTTGTCTCCTTCATCATCAAACTCATCTTTCACAACAATATATACCATTTCATCTTCACTATTATTAGAATCTTTAGCTATAAAACAAGATTTCTTACTTTTGTCCTTGAAGTTTTTGTAGCTCTTGGAGTCCTTCTTGCCTTTATTCTTATTACTTTTCTTCTCATCCTTGATTTCCTTATTTGGAAACCTAGCAGAAATGTGACCAACTTCTTCACAAGAAAAGAAAATTAGATGAACTTTACCTTTCTACTTTCCTCTTCCTTTGGAATAATTCCTTGCAAGCAGGGCTTCAACAAATTCAAGATCACTATCAGAACTATCTTTTGACGATCCGTCTTCTTCACTTCTTGATTGACTGGACTTTAATTTATTACCCTTTTCTTTGAGTAAGAGGTTTTCTTTGAGTGTGGATTCAATATTCTTTGAAGCAAGAACATAATTATCGTATTTGTCTAATTCAAAATTTGTCAATCTTCCAACTAGAGTATCCAAACCTAATTTATTATTTGGATCACATCTCATTTCTTCAATAGTAGTAGATACTCTAATTGCATAAATAGGAAGAAGATTTTTGAGCACTTTTATTACAATAATTTCCTCCTTAATATCTCCTCCAGTTGCTTTGATTTCACTTACACTAGCCTTGATCCTTTCCACATATTTCAATGTTTTCATCTTCTCTCATTCTCATTTGATCAAACTATCCTCTAAGGATTTTTGCTTTGGCTTTTCTTACATTGTCATCTCCTCCATAGATATATTTCAATTTGTTCCACATTTTATAAGAAATTTTACAATCCTTTACCTCATCAAATTCAACATAACTAAGAGCAAATGCAATATCTATCATCATGATATTATGATTCTTTTTTTCAACAATATCTTTAATTGATAGAGTTCTAGTGGGAGTCTTGTATTCAGCATCAAGATAATTTTAACCTCATATGTCCTTACCATGTTGCAAAATTGTTTCTCTTAGACATCCTAATCTTTAGCTTAGGTCCTTGAAACATTCTCTGCAAGCACCAAAAGCTTCGATACCAATTGTTGAAAATATAAGAGGATTAACTAAGAGGAGAGGGGTGAATTAGTTACTACCAAAATAAATTTTAGATCCCTTAAATGTCAGTACAAAAATAAAAACTGAAAAACTAAATATAGCTAAAGCTTGGTAAACACACAAAATGCTATAACTTGGTAATAACTAAATTAGCTCGGTAAATGCTTAACATATAAACTTTTAGATGTTGTCTATGATTAAAAATACTTTAAATAAGTTGCAAACACATAAAATAAAATAGCATGAACACATTTGACACTAGGATTTAACATGGAAACCCAATTTGAGAAAAACCACCAATTGCAACTAGTTACTATTTTTTAATCTTCTAAAGTGAGCCATGTTAGGAGCCAACCCTATTAGAGGTTACAAAACACATTGTTAGGTGTGACCCTATTAAAGGATTTAATCACCCTATTAGGAGTGGCTTGGTTAAAGGTCTTGAGATAATTCAATAGAACTGTTGCCTTGTTAGAGGGTTTGCAAATAGTTGTTAAGCCAACTTTGTTAGGAGATTTAGGTTATTGCTACAATGGTTAGAAAGTAATAATGACATGACCTGATTTGAATGCAACTAAATTGTTGATTATAGATCTCTATTTTGGATTGTACTTGATCCTTCTTGATCAAATATATCTTTGCTACCCCACAAGGATATTCTACTTTATCCTTCAAATTCACTTCCTCTTCTCATAATTAACATCTTCATTTCATGCACACTTTGAAATCACAACTTGACCTTAAACTTATATCTTTCACTCTATCAAGTCAGCTCAAATACAACTTAGAATAATCAATATTAATCATCTTAGTTGGCTGGAATCAATAGACAAATCAATTAAGTTTAATACAGCAAATTAAGAAAATCCTTTGATAGTTGACCCAACTCAGCAGAAACTGACTCAGAAATGATTTCCTTTGTCAACCAACAGAAGCTCAGTTAATAGTGCAACCTTTCAAAAATCCTTTGGCAACTAAGTTAGATCAGTTAGCACTAGTTCCATCCAACTTTCCTTCGTTACCTGAGTGATCTCAGTTAACACTCACTTTCTACAACTTTTCCTTGAATACCTAAGTGAACTCGATAGACACTACCTTCTAAACTAGGTAAACACAAGAACACTTGATAAACATTGAGAACTATCTTTACTGCCCTAGTGAGCTCAATATATATTAACTGATAATGATTATGACATTTGTGTAACATCAAAGATAGCACACAATTAATCAATTATATCAAACATGACCTCATAAAGAAAAAAAATGTGACAATGATCAGTAAGATCATTTGTTATAAAATGAATCATAGTTCAAGATTAAACTCATTACCCACTATATTCTTACATGGAGGATACTTGATGATTTCTAACAAGGAAAAGGTTAATATGTGTGACATTCTAAGGCATCAACTATGGACAACATAGAGAAACTAAAGAAGACAAGAAGTGTGGTGTTTAGGTTTGAGTCACTGCTGATACACTTATTCTTCTAATTTATTAAGTAATCTCTTGATATGCCTAATGGGAAATGGGATAACAATAACTAGTGCACCATGAACTTGGTCACATACCACTATAGGAAATAGTCTAAGGAGAGGATTGTTGAAGAAATAAACAACATGATGAAAAGATTTCAAACTATGATGAAGCAGAGATTTGGAATACGATCCTCACTAGTAGAAAAGTACAAAGAAGACATATTTCATGGTTAAAATAGATGTAACTTGTATGGAGGAAATTATGCTCAAGGTAAAGTTTATAAACCCTATGGGCTATGAGTTGAGTGAAGATGTAATAGAAGGGTATGCAAAGATCATACTTGAGTTTGAGAAGGACAAAGGAACTCCTAGATGTGGATCCTCAAAGAAGTAGAGAGAAAGATCTACAATAAGGAGATTAAGAATAATATTAAGAAGAAAATTCAATCAATTCTCAAGGAATCTAGAATGACCAAACAAGAATATGAAGAAGTAAAAGGTATATCCTTGGAAATGAAGTCTAGTAAATAGACTAAGGTGTTTGTGGCCACACCTCTAGTAGTAGCAAGACTTTTTGAAGGAATCACCATGGCAGAAACATCTTTACAAATATCTATTGTGTCCTATACTATAGTTGGACAAGTGTAACCTACTCAAGCCAAAAGTTAGAAGATTGAAGTAATGTAGATAGATGAGGAGAAATCCACTACTCCTCCAAGCACCAAAAAGTTAGAAAGAAAGGTTAAGGTTGAACCTAAAAATCCTTTAAGAAGGAAAAGAGTCAAGAAATAGGCCAAAGGACTTGACAAGAGAAGAAAGTCTCTTAAGATTGTTGAATCTGAATAAGAAGAAGTAGAGGAAGATGAAGAGACTGATGACAAGGCTATAGAGATGGTATTAGGTGAAGCCAAAAATTCAATAGGGAAGAAGGCACGAAAACTAGAGGTAGAAAAGATAAATGTACAAATTATAGATAATGATAATTAAATTTAGTTGAATAATTTCTATAGTATGTATAGCAATATGGATAGAACACAATTAGAGAGTGCAGTGGTAAGAAATATTATTTTGAAGAATAAAATATTTGAAGATGTATAAAGACATATACTAGAGGACTTGTATAATAGATTAATAAATAGAAGAAGATGAGTTATATATGAGGATAAGAAAATATGGGAGAACATGATCAAAAAAAATTTGTGAAGTCAACACAAATGATAACTTAGTCAGTATGATGAAAGGTATTGAACCATGGTTAAGAAACAAAAGAAGAGAAATTATTTTGATGCGAGGAAACTATGAAGAGATCAAAAAAGAAACTAAGGAAACAATCATTAAGTATATTACATCTATTCCTAAGATCTTGGAATAGAGTGCAAAGATAGGGGGAGAAATCCCTATGACTATTGAATAGACTACTTCAATAGTAGTAAAAGCATAAATTAATGATACCAAGATGGAAGATCTATCTTCAGAGATCTCAATTGGGCTAGATACCATGTAGATTGGTCAAAAAAAAGTAATAGTTAATGTCCTATAGGATCCTTTCAAGGATCTTGGTCAAACCATTATTGACAATATAGTTGGTTATACTAGCTTTGATGAAGAAAATGAGAAAAGAAAAAGTGAAGCAGAAGAAAAGAATAGAAAAGAAGAAGAAATAAGGAAGAAGGAAAAAGAAAAAATTGAAAAGAAATAAAGAGAAGAGGAAAGAAAGAAAAAAGAAGAAGAGGAAAAGAGAAAACAAGAGGAAGAAAAGAAAAGAAGAGGCAAAAAGAAAGCAAAAAGAGGAGGAAGAAAATAAGAGGAGAGAAGAGGAAAAGAAGAGGAAGGAAGAGGAAAAGTGAATAGAAGATAAAAGGAAAGAAGAGGTAGAAAAAAAAGAAAAGAGAAGAAGAAGAAAATAAGAAGAGAGAAGAAAGTGCACCTAGCACTACTCTTAGTCTTGTAGCACTCATAGGTTTAGAGGATGATGATCAATCAAAATTGATATCATCACTTAGAAAAATTATCAGCAAGAAGAAAAAGGTAAAAAGTTTGTAGAAAACTCTCATGGAAGTAACTGAGAAGATACAAGGATATTTGACTATGAAGTCACTTGATTCAAACCTTGAAGATAGGGAAAAAGTTATTATTCAAGAATTTGATGTTGAATTCACAAGATTGTTAGAGATTGCAATAGCACAAGATTAAGCCAAGCATGATGCATAGATATTTGACACTAATAGTTAGAACATCGGAAATGATTTATTGAATCTTGATACTTGTATCAAGACATTAAGGAAATCCAAGCTTGAAGGTAAAAACCTATATGTGAAGTGTGCAATGTATTTCTTTTTCACAAAAGACATTGATAATAAACTCAAGAAGAAGAATTCAAAAGTAAAAGCATTGTTAGATTAGGTATGTCAACCTGTTGTAATGATTGAATCAATTGAAGCATAGGTTGGCATGGAATATGATGAAATAAGTTTGTTGGAAGATAGAAAGAAAATGATGAAAAAGAGGTTCTTGCTTCTAAGATAACACCTATCTATGAAATTAAACACAATTAAGTGTTAGTTGGAGAAATGTTTGTCAGTCAAGACATCATTTGATAGTTTTGTTTACTTAGATTTCAATGTGGTGGAGATTACATCCTATGGATTATTTTCTCTCCTTAGCATCTAAGAAGGAGTAAATGATTCATGGGAGAAGAACATGAATAATATGACAATCAACTTTGGAGACTGTATTTTGTGCTTATTAGCCTAGTAGGGAGGTAATGAACTAAATTTTCACATGTAAATAATTTTTCACACCTTTTTAATTGATGTCAAAGGGAAGAAGTATATAAGAAAAAATTATAAAGTATTATGAGGTATAAGGTAAGGATGGTAATATGTTATGATCCACAATTTAGTAATTTTGAAAAATTTGTAAAGGCTAAGTTTTGAGAATGTTTTTGTAAGTATAGTTTGGGAACTTAGTCAATTTTCCCATATATTTCCATCAATGCCAAAGGAGGAGATTTTTAGAAATATGGATAAGATAGTAAGGTCAAGGGTTTTCATTTATGGAAACATATCATTCTAGAATAGAAGGCAGTACCTGCAACTGAAGAATCCATGATTAGAGACAAAAAATTGTCTAAGTGGTGTAGGAGCACCTAGGAACTAGGTGAGGGTCCTGGCTATTTTGGCTTATAGATGGTTCTAGCCAACCATCAAGAAATAAGGGCTATGTATGAAACCTGAATGTTTGTGATTTTTTAGTAATGGTTAGATTTGTGGGTGTGAAGGAGCTAAGGGTCTACATAGTCTCCTAGTTGCTTGCTTTGCTTAAATAGGCTTGCATAGTGTATAGGTCAACCAAGGGTTGATCAAAATTCCTAGATTGGGAAAATAAAGTTAGCAGCCAATTTTAAGTCATATGGGACTTCTATGCAGAGTATTGGTTTCATGAGTGACCAAAATTAAAAAAAAGTTGCAAAAGTTGCTCAAGCAACTTTTCATTTTTGCAAAAAGTTGCATTTTGACAACTTTGCAACTTTATCTTAAAATTGAACAAACTAATTATTTTTAGTTATGGGGTAGATATAGGAGGTGCACATACATAAAAGATATATATGGCCATCACACACCCAGGAAAAGGGTTGGTGTGCTTAAAGTATGAATTTCAAGTTTTGAAGGAGAAAGCTATTAGCACTCTTATACATAGGATTGTTGAAAATTGGATAATGAAGATATGTGATTATTTTCATTTATAGAAAAAAATGATTTACATTCTTGTAGTAAACCTTAAAAATATAGATACTTGTCTTTTGGTACTAAAAAAATTGTCTAAGTATGAAATTATTTTATAGTAGTGTATTCTTTTGTATGTAACTTATTACTGACATCATATTATGATTAGCCAAGTTAGATGGAGATAGAATACATGTTGATGATGACATTTAAATCCTCAAAAATCAATATAGTCTCTACAAAAAAGAGATATTCATGTTTTACAATTGAAATAGGACAACAAAATTAAAGGCAAAGTAATTATTTTATTTACAAAATAATTTGTTGACTAATTAGGGCTAACATCCTAGATATTTACTCTAAGTTAGAAAAGTGTATTATGGTGTTAGCTGACCTAGCAAAAATTTGTGAAAAGGCATGGTATTTATGCAAAGGATACCTTGAAAATTAAAAGTGTTGTGTGTTTGTGCATTTGTATTGTGACAAATGATATGCAAACTTTTTGTAAAGCAATATATGCAAAGTAGTTGAGAACTTGATTTGGTGATTGGAGATCAAGCTAAGGTCAGAGATTAGTCAAGAAAGAAGTTACATCACCTATACACTAGAGGAATAATTACTTGTTTAGGTAGTGAGCTCTTCTTGTAATTACAATTGTATATTTTGGTAGTGGGCTCATCTTGTATCTACTATACTACAACTCCTAACAGGGATTCAAAGTCTCCTTAAAGGGACTATTTATACTAAATTTTCTCATTGACTCCTAATAGGGTTCATCCTCTAACAAGGAACATATATATAAAAATAATATCTAGTGGGTATCATCCCCCCAGAGGTTTTCCTTAGCTAGGGTTTCCCTAGTTAACAAAATATGGTGTTATGAGTTATCTTTGTGCATGGTTACTATTACTATTTAGCATTACTTGTTTACTTTCTTATGTATGGCTCAAAGTAATAAATAATATTCAGTTGGCAACTAAATTTTGTAAATTTTGTAAATGGATTGGAGACCTAAAACCTAAAAAATATAAAGGATCTTAGAAAAGGGCATCTAGATAATAAATTATGTTTAGGGGTTATTTGTAATTTTTCTTGGTTATTGGAGCAAAACCTGGATAGGGGGCCTAATTGGGGCTCCAGGGCTACTAGGTCTAGAAGGAGAATTGGTCTACTTGGTGAAGTAGGTTTGTGGGATAGGGCCCAAAACCACTCCAAAATATTAAAACCAATATTTAGAATAAAAATTGAAGGTGTGGGAATGTCTACTTGGTGAATACTCATATTCTTGCAAAGATAGAAAGAAGTGCCTAGTAGGAAGACTAGGTAAGAAAGGGAGAGTGGAAGTGACACAATAAGTTGATGAGTTAGGTCTTGTAGAAGAGGATAGGAGTGAGGATCCTCTTGGGAATAGGGAGATTAGGTAGCCATGTAAGCTTATGAAAATCCTTGGAAGGTTAAGTAGGAATTCTCAACCTAGTTTGTGGGTCCAATTACACCACTAAGTGTTAGATAGTTTTGATATTAGTTCACAGGAAACTTTAGTATTGTGAATTCTACAGTAGTAATTAACATGTGTGCAGTCAATGATAGGTAAAACAAAGTGTCATGATGATGTACCTAAGTGCACAAATTAGTATAGTCAATATGGATAGAATTATAGATAAAACACTAGTAAAGATAGTAAACTCAGTGGAACAAAGCACAATAGAAATGAAGGAATAAAGAGTTAAGAAATTATTTTGGTCTCAAATAATCAATTATAATGTAAGGATGAAATCCTAGATATTTACCCTAAGTTAGCATAATGTGTGTAAGCATCAAGCTGACTACACAAGTATTTTGTGAAATAAAAGGGTATAATTAAAGAGTCACTACTTGTGAAGTAAAGATATGTGAGGCAATGTGAATGCGAAGTATATTACATATCTATGAACCAAGTATGTGATATGACTACTTATATGAGAGATCTATGATTTGAGTTCTAACGTAAGATTAGAGATTATGTGAAGTACAACATTAAACAAATAAGAGGTTATTGTATCTATCCTATTTTATTTAAGGAACTAAATTATATAATTGCATGTTTGGATAGTGGCCTCTTCTTGCATACATATATAATTGTATTACCAACTCCTAATAGGGTTGAGGCTTTTAACATGGCCTAGTCCTCTAACAAGGACCGAGACATGATATGTAATTTATAGACTCCTAATAGGGTCAATATCCTTAATATTACTCTTTTTTTAGTGGATCATCTTGTGGGTACCATCCCCACTTGGGTTTTCCCTTGGCTAGGGTTTCCCTAGTTAACAAAATATGGTGTTATGAGCTCTCTTTGTGAATGGTTTTATTTATTCTTCAACATTATTGGTTTACATTTATATTTATGTTGTAAAGTAATTAATAATATCTAGTTATATGCAAATTTTTCTATAATACTAATTCACCCCCTCTCAAAATTATCTATTTCTAATAAACCACTCAAATTTCTCTATGCTCTCAAAATCTATATGCAAGGTGAAAAAATATCTTCAAATTTTCAATAGATAATCCCTTTCACTTCAATTAGGGTCCCCATTAATGTTTTATTCACTGGAAGGTGGAATCCAGCTATCCCAGTCGATATTATGCCTTTGAACTTAGTCTTCACTATATGACTTGGTTATTCCATCTTACTCAACCTATACACTAGTTTGACATTTAAAGTACTTGGTCCATATTGCAATGCTTAGTCAATATAGAAAATTTTACTAATGTTTGACACCTATTATATAAAGATTCTTTTGTACCTATACTTTCATGGATCTTCTCTATTGCATCTTTCCTTATCTAGATATGAACTTTAGCACATTTTATGTTAGGAACTAGTGTAAGATATATCATTAATTATAACGTTCCTTACATACCTTTCTTGATTAGTTTGAGATTATATGATCACCTCCTCCATTGGATTGGGTGATCTCAACTCCATTTATTCTATTGTTTCCATATTCTACCTTTTTCTTCTAGTTTTGGTTCATCTCCTTCCTTGTTTGTTCAATGCCCCCTTTTACTTTACCCTTAATGTGATCATGATTCGAAGCTGATACTTGGGTCCTACAATTTTTTCTTAAATTTCCAAACTTGTGACATTTTAAATATATATTCTTAGGTGGATCATTTTGTCTTTTATTAGTCCAATAGGGCCTTGTTTGTGATTTGCATTCATATGCTCTATGTCCATACTTTTCACAATTTTATAATTAAACTTTAAATCTAGGTTTAGTAGGAATGTTTTTGATTCTTGATCTACATTCATGCATTTAATGTCCTTTCTTCTTGTAGTAAAAATAATAACTAGTAAACTTAGGTTTAGGATTTTGCATACCATTTTTGCTTCTATAGATGTTTGCAATATGACCAATTTTTTGATAATGATAGCATGTAGGATTTCCTTTTGATTTTGCATTTCTTGGTTCTCCACTCTTGGATGACTCTCCTTTCTTGGTAGATGAGTGTTTCTTTGTATGTGCTTATCCAGAAGTATTGCCAATTGACTTAGGTGATCTCATAAGTTCTTCAAAATATTTCATTTCTTTATTAGACTTGTTCAAATTCTCCACAAGTTATTTCTCAGTATTCAATTCATTCCTCAGCAAGTCATCTTGTGATCCTAGATTTTATATTTCCATATCCTTCCTATTTAACTCCTAATTTTCTAGTATTAATTGATTCATCATGTCTAGTTGAGTCTGTATCACCTACTTTAGTAATTGAAAATAGAATACTATGATTAATAAAGAACTCACAATATCAAATAGACTAACACTTATGAAAGAACAAAGGGAACACTATGGAGGGAAGTAGACCAAGAATGATAAGATCCTTGAGTGCAACCTTGATGACATTGGTGTGTCTGACTGTAGATGGATGTATGTTGAAGAGTGCTTTGAGCTTCAAATTTTGATCATGGGATTCAAGTGTGGAAATGGATGAAGGATTCAACAATGGAGCTGTGTATGGATTTTGACATGGTGATGATGTAAAATGGTTGTGTTGTAGTGGTTAATGGGGCATTATAATTTTTCATGAAATTTGATATGAATTGTGAAGGGACAGGGTTTTATTTATAGGCTAAGGGGTGATGAGATGAAGGGTTAGGATGTGAGGATGGAAAAACGGTGAGGGAGGGCTAGGATGCAAGGAGAAAAAAGCACATTGACTATGCTTCTTAAAAGCTCTATCCTTGTAAAAAGTATCATAAGGGGATTGAGTGGTCAATGTAGAGGGTCAAAAGGAGTTACAAGGGTGGAGGAGTGTGGAAGAGTGTGGAAGAGGGTTGGGGGGGTTAGAGGAATTTAAGGGCCATTAAGGCATGTATGGGCCTTAAAGTCTTTGGATAGGAATTTAGGAACATGGGGAGGAATTTTTACTTTAGCATGGGTTAGAAAGTCTTAACCCTTGCTTAGGGTTGTGCACATGTTTAGGAGGGGGGTTGGGAGGTAAGTGACTTAGCTTTGATGGGATGGGTTAGTTAGCTAGCTAAGTGAGGTTAGTGTCGATGAATGGGTTGGCTTAGGGGTAATGATAGGGTTTAGAGGTGGTTTAGGAATTTGGGATGATTTATTTAATAAAAGGGAGATGTGGGATTAAATTAAATAGATTTTTGCATTTATTTAATTTAATAGATGAAAGGGGATTTATTTGATAAGTTTATTTTAGGTTATCATTTAATTTTATCAACTGGTCTATAGTTAATTAAATAAATAAATAAACTAGGGGATGGCAATTAAATAATTAAATATAAAATATTTATTAATATGTTTTAGAAGATGACTAAATAATATTACCTAGTGGTTATGTAGGGACAACACTATTTCAAAGAAGTTTGAAACAAATGATGTGAAGATGATTTTTAAGGCACTAGAGTTGTCCTAGTCTGGAGTAGAAGAAGAGAGAATGGACTATGTGATGCCCCCTCAAGAAGGTAGTGGGGAGAGAAAATAAAGCTCAATGACTTCTTGAAAAATTTATAACAAGCTAGGATGAGTAGGACACTAAATTACTAAAAGAGTGTTAATAATGGTAGTTAATTTGCAAAAAATAATAGGGCAAGAGGAAAAGGGGGTTGTTGGAGGGGTCACAGAGGAGGATAGGGAATTATAAGGGGTCTAGGATGGCTAGAAAGGGTTATTGTCTCTCATATTGATGTTGAGATATTGTTATTTGAAGCTCTGATTTGCACGACAGGGTGGTTGCATAGGGATGACTAGAGCATCATGCAGAAGTGGTATGACAATTATGTGTATGATAGACACTAGACCAATCGGTAGGCTCAAAAAACTTTTCTTTGTGATTTTTGTATTTTATTGTTAGTAAATAGATTTGTCCTTTCTTATTTCTTGTGAAAATATGACTCTCAATGCCCAAGTGATGAACAATATCTATTTACAACAGTTGAAAAGCCATTCTTTGATTACTGGCTTCTCTCTAAATTGGTAGGTATAGCTCCCTATGTGAATGATGTTCAAGAAACTATGTTTCATTCCTAAAACTAATGTGGAGTATGCTCTTAACCTAAGAGAAGAAGAGGCAAACCAAATTAAGCCTAACTAGAACTTAATTCGGGCAAGAAAAACTTCTCAATACTAAAACAGATTCATGTACCCACACATCTTATGAATCCATAAATCTATTCGCATAAGGCTAGAATAAACCTAAATTCAAATCTAAACTATAACTAATAAATTAGGAATGTTAACAAAATATTTTAGCTGAATGAATCATAACAATACTTATCACACCCATTCATGATCTTGAAAATAAGGGAAAGAAGATCTGTTCC
This sequence comes from Cupressus sempervirens, assembly GCA_028749045.1. Lineage (NCBI taxonomy): Eukaryota > Viridiplantae > Streptophyta > Pinopsida > Cupressales > Cupressaceae > Cupressus > Cupressus sempervirens. Next base: position 60,064,015 of record CM053785.1, on the reverse strand, counting down.
TCCTTAATTATTTGTAAAGCGAAAAGGAAACATGGACTAAATGCAATATTTACTGGAACAGAAAAATGATTGACATAAAATACCATTTAATTGAATCTACAACAAAAAGTACTTCACACCAAAAATTTTCTGACCTTTCATTAATCATTCAACTTCATACATATAGAGTTGAGAGATGACCGTTATAATAGGAATTTTAATTGGTTCATCTTCTGAGGATGACAAATGGAAAGATGCCAATTTGTTGTATTACAAAATTTACAAAATTTGCAAAATTTAAATCAAAGAATGAAAAGGGAGTGTCAAATAATTATTTAGACCTCTTTCCCTCTTCAGTTTTCACCCTATATGCCTTGGCAACTACTATAATTGGGATCATTTCTTCATGACTAGGCACATCTGCATTACTGAATCTTAAGAGCCACTTCAAATGCTCCTGAGACAACTCCTTTACTACATTTAGCTAACTTGTCAATCCTCCAATAGCCACATGTATGTATCGACCAAGTGTCTACAACTCTACCAATCTATTTTGACTGCTTGAAGTCATTCTAGATAGATTACTCAAGTATGTGGAGAAGTTATTTTTCATTACTTCTACCCTAATGAGAGCTTTCCCTTGCCCACTATTTTGTGGGTCAGTGTGTAATCCTCACATGAGTTCAAATGCTCTGTCTTGGATCTTCTTCACCTTTTCCCTTGTTTCTTTGAGTCCTTCTTCAGCCTCTTGAATCATCTCCTACTTAAATTGCATGTTTTGAAGCCATTCGAATAGAGGTTCAGTCCCCTTCTTCAAAATATTCACTTCAACTACCTCTTTTGCCTTCATTTGGATGACCATATTCAAGAGAGAAATACATTCGTCACACCTTGCCTTTTCTGTGGCCAAAGTGTTGTGATTAGAAATGATATTATCCTTCTCAATTTCTAATCAAAAGATAACATTTCCAATTTGATCAATCAGAACAGCTCCATCTGCATTGAGTTTCTCAATCCATTCTTTTCCAATCTGGCCAAAATGCCTATCCTTTTGAAGCTGTGAGATGAAGGCTTGCACTTCTTTTGCAATAGGGTTCTCAGTAGTAGCCACACCAGTAATGGTTGCCAATGGAACAACCAATTTCCTGATAAATTTTTTCAATTCTTTAATCTCAGCCTTCATTCTAATTTTTGACAATTTGAGGTCTCCAATTGTTCTTCTATCACTTCATTGCTTGATCTCCATAGGCCCACCTTTGTATCATGCCTATCCTCTCCAAGATCAATTGAATGTAGAGTGAAATCATCGGGTGTCATGTCCTCAATTCTCCCTACTTTGTTTGGGTTTGCTACCTCCATTATTAAGTGTCATGTTTCTGGATCTTGCCCAAGTATTGATAAATTCTTTTGCTTCTTAGCTTTTACTACTGTAGATCTAGAGTGAACTTCTTGAGATACAATATCCTTTGTAGGGATACTCTCTTCTTTCCTCTTTCTTTTCCTTTCTAAGGTATATTCTAGCCAAGAATCTATGCTGATCACTTTAGAAGCAACCCCAGGTGACTCTATACTGAACATCTTCTTCCTCACCGGAGTCACTGGCACTGAAGTTGCAAAAAAAGGATTCTAAGGATCCTAAAATAGAAGACTAGTAGAACTCGAGACTTTCCCTTGCTCTTGAGTTTTCCTTGTGGCTTCATTAGATTCAGTGGATTCACTGCTACTACTTTGTTCATCCCTAATCTCTACTATCTAAATGGGGGAACTAGTTGGCTTCAAAAAAGGAGCGCTTGTGATGCAGAGCCACACCTTGGGAAACTTAGGAGGAAAAAATCAGCTTGTAGATGGACCAAGGCTATGATGAGGAAATGGAGTAGCAGTCACATGAGGAGGTGAAACTAGAGTAGCAACATGAGGAGGTGAAACTAGAGCAACAACACCATCTTTAAGCTCTTTGATCCTCTTTTCTTCGATGTTGGCTTGGGCTCCAATAGCTGGTAGAGGACCACTTTGGCAAGTTGGAGCTATTGAGATGTTCTTCTCCAAGGGTTGATCACCTCCTCCTATAGATTAGGTAGGTCTTTGAGCAGTCAAAGTTGTAACACTAGGTGTGGTACTTTGAGAAGAAGTGGGAGTAGCAGTGGTTGGAGAAGCTTGAATAGTCTTGTTCCTACTCTAGCCCTTTTTTGCTGTCCACTCGACCCATTTTCTGGTTCTTTTGACAATCCAACCCATCATAACATCAAGGTCTTCCTCCACATCAACATATGGCTCAAAACTGATAGGAGTATTTCTGAATTTGGTCAAATATGTATTACTATACATATTTTTCCCATCATCCTCTAGCCCTTCCACCTCTAAGTTAATGCCCTATGTCTTTATTTTTTCTATTGTCAATCTTGCAAAAGCCCGATCTCGACTTTCAAACTCATTTTTACAAATCACCCAATAATCTTCCACAGTAGTAACATGCTTAATCACACTTCCAATTTGAAGCACATCTCTAGCATACCCATTTGGGTCAAACATAGCCCTCAACACTTCATATTCTTCTAATTTGAACTTGTTCTTGAATGCCTTGAGCATGTTTTTGGCATCTGATCGGGAATCACAACTGTATGCCCCAACTTTTATGGGAAATTCATATCCCTTTTCCTTCAAACTAGCACTCAACACATTCACTTGGATTACTTGTCTCATGATCTCAATGTACATGATCATACCATCTGGATATCTGGGTAGCTTCATGGAAAATCCATCGAAAGTTGCAAGATGCAAATATGAAAAAGATGAGAATTGGATGAAATAACTACCCAACTGACTGATGGCTGCCATTTCTTCTAGGCTAAATCTCCTCTCTGGACACCCTTGGAGTTCCCTACAAAGCCTCATTGTAACTGCATCATTAACTCTAATATAATATGCATAACTATTCTATAACTGTAAGCATGGGTAAAACTGATAACTCTTTACATCATTTGGAAAATTCTCTATTCTGGGAAGGCTTGATCATAATTGTAGGGAAGCCAACATATATATGAAGAAAGAAGACATATAAAATGAATTGTAGAACTTGGCTGCACTAAGAGCCCTAGACAGATGCTTACTTACCTCATATGCTCAGTCAACATATTGTGTATCCGAGTAGATAATTTGCACTAAAAAGAAGTATTGTTCCACAAAGTTAAGGGCTTCAACCTCACCTTTCAATTGATGCAAAAGAACTAGAATTTCCATGATCTCAGGCTTGAGATCAGTACCAAAAAGGGTTTTAGGAACTTTACTTTTAGCTCCTCTTGGCTTTTGTAACCAAGATCTCATGATCTCCTTTCGCCACACCATCTTCTTCAGAGAGAATTCGGACATAGCTCCTCCAATTGTTAATTCAAAGAACTCCTCTCTTTTTAGAATTCATAAGCAATTGACTACTATTTGTCTATCAATTGAGATTAACACTGTTTGATCAGGCAATAAGATCTGCTTCGTATCTGGGTTATAGTGATTAATACATTCAATAATTAGCTCCAGGGCTTGCACTAATACAAGAAATCTTGCTACTTCTACCAACCCACTTCTTTAGAGTTTCTTCATTATGGGATGGACTGGTTCTACCCTCAACCTTCTATGGAAATCTTGCATGTCAAAGAAACGGAGTGAAGTGTTTGTGATATTCTACCATGTAGACTTGATTCCTCCCAATCCATCAACTCTAGCAAATCTTGTTTCCATTTCGATTGAGGTAGAGATAATTTGGAAATTTTAAAACTCAAAATAAGATAGAGAGTAGAACTTTATAACTATGGGGATTTTGGAATCAATAATCAACTTAATAGGATAATAGTTCAAATGAGTAAGCAGTAGTTTGAAAATCTGTTATGTTCATCTCTATATAGAAACTCCAATCCACCCGTTAATCTTTAAAATCCATGCTACACAAATGACTTAAATGATAAATCTATTAGATTAGTAAATGTGGAGGTTACAATAGATTCTTTCTTGTCTTTTCACTATTTTTGTTGGCCCAATGGTTATTTTTCTTTATTACGGCTTACTTTCCCGTTTTCCACCAAGCTGCGAAGAATTAAGAATGGAGTACTCCGTGAGTAAAATTTTGATCAGCCATAATTTGAATAGAATACCTCCCTCAAAGTGATCAAAATGCTTCCCTTACCTTTTTTTAGCCTCCTATAATTGATTCGTCAAATAACCATGCTTGCAAGAGTGATCTTCCACTAGATGTGGGAAACTGCCTTCCTAGTTCAAAACCTACCGAGGAGAAGCTATTTTTGAGTTTTTTGCTGATGCCCTTTGTTTTACCTTCTCTACCCTAATCACTTTGATTTAAGCCTTTAGAAAATATAAAACTAACTTCGCAAGTGAAAGGTGGGACCCACTGGCTCACTTTATTCTTTTACAAAAACCTTTTTGGAAAACTGACTTCTTGGTTCAAAACCTGTCGAGGAGAAGTTGTTTCTAAGTTTTATACCATTTCCCTGTTTAATCATCTTAGTGAGTTTTGAAAGGTTCTCATAGTGAAAACATGGCAACACTTGAATGATCTATCCATAACATAATTTTCTTCTCTTCATTTAAGCTCGAGAATCGCATTTGGGAATCTTGATGGGGTTTCACCTTTAGGGTGCGAAACCCACCAAGGAGAAGATGAAACTGGATTTTCTGCCAGTCCAACTTTCTATAATTTCAGAACAAAATGAATTATGAGTAAGTTCATCTGAAGTAAAATAATTTAATAATCTCCATTGAGAAAGGTCCTAAACTACCCCAAAGACTCATGATGATAAACAAAACCCTCCCGGCCATATAATGCGAGAGAAGGGAAAGATGAAAACCCAATGGAGATACTTATTACTTGAGGAAGGAAAAGGGGCAACCTACTTGACTAAACTAAAAACAATACAAGCTAATCTCCACTTTGCAAAATTGGTACATGGTGAAAAGTGAGGCAACAGCTAGCTCTGATTGGGGACTTGGGTAGAGTATACCCAAGCAAAGAACTTAGAATCTCTAGTTTCACAAAGGAAATAAGGTGGAAGCACAACAAAAATAAGGCAGGACAAATAAGGAGATGAAAGGGAAGGAAAACCTAACTAGGAAAACATAGACAAGAACTAAACGTAACTATAATACAATATAGGGGTTACTTGTTTTTAGTTTGCAATTTGATAGAGCTTGAGACCCTGACCATTATAAGTCAGGGGTAATACTTCACCATCTTCATATGCCAACTTGAAAGAATTGTTTTTGAATGCCTGTTGAATTCTGAATGGACCCTTCAATAGAGCATCAAACTTTCTATGCATTCCTTTTAGGGCCTTTTTTTTGTCCCAAAGCAACACCATATCTCCTACCATAAACTTTTTGGTTCTTGTTCTTTTATCATAAAGCTCTTTCACTCGCATCTGATGCTGTGTAATGTGGTCCACAATCTCTCTCCTTTCTTCTTCAAGTTTGCTCAAATATAAGATCCTCTTCTCCAGACCATCCTTAAAGACATCATCCTCAATTACTTCTCTGAGTTTGTTTGTGGCTAATTCCAAAGGTAGGGGTAGGTTGGCTTCAGTTTCATAAACTAGTTCAAAAGAGGATATACCAATTGCCCTCTTGGATGTCACTCTATCTACCCAGAGTGCCTCATGAATCTTTTTGTGCCAAGTTTTTTGATTATCTAAGACTTGCTTCTTAACAATATTAATTAAATTCTTATTGCTAGACTCTTCCTGTCCATTCCCTTGAGGGAAATAATTAGATGAATGACCAATGGTGATCCCATACTCAAAAAACAAAAATCAGTAATCTCGATTGAAGAAAAATAGGATGCATTATCCATCACTAACTTAATAGGAACACCAAACCTAACCAAAATGTTTTCTTTTATGAATTTGCACACCACCTCAGAAGTAGTCTTCTTTGTAGCCTTAGCTTCTACCCATTTAGTGAAGTATTCAGTTGTGGTTATTATTTACTAATGACCAGCACTAGATGTAGGGCTAATAGGACCAACAAAGTAGAGGCCCCACTATTGAAAAGACCCTTCAATGATAATAGGTCTCAAAGGTAAAGTAGCTAATTGAGGACGTCCAAAGAACATCTTGCACTTTTCAACTTTGCTACCCATGTATATGCATTTTTAAACATCCCAAGCCAATAATAACATTGCCCTAATATTTTAAATGCTATGACTGAAGAAGAGAAATGTCCCCCACAAGCTTCATCATGGAATATCTTCAACAACCTTTCTTGTTGTTGTTTATCTACACATCTAAGGAAAGTACCATCAATAGCCCTTTTGTAAAGTTTATCATCCCAAATGACATACTTAGCTTCTTTTAGTTTTAGATCTCTTCTTTGCCTTGCATTTAGGCCCTCTCGACATTCACCATACATTAACAGGTAAGAGATGTTCTCAAACCATGGATCATAGAGACCTATAGCTAACACCAATTGTTTTTCACCCGATTCTTTTGACCTTCCAGTAATTTTGTTTTTTGAAATTGCCTTGCATAGAGCATTCCCTCTTATCAACTTGGTAGGTTTAATCTCTATATCATATTCTTGTATTTTTTCTACCCACACTCCTCTGACATTGCAACCTATATCCTATTGTGTTGATACACTCTTTACTGCTACATCTAGGGAAAAACTATTGAATGTGAATGCAAGACATAGAACCAAAAATGTTTAAGAGCCTTGACCACTAAGAAAGCATGTTTTTCAATTTGTGCATATTTGAGTTCATGGTTCTTTAAAGGTATGCTCATAAAAGAAATAAGAGCTTGTACTCCTTCATCGTTCTCCTACATAAGAATAGCTAACAATGTGTGTTCAAAAGCATAGCAATAAATGATAAAGTCCCGCTTATAAATTGGATGACATATTACTAGAGCATTAGCAATAACAATTTTTATATTATGAAAAGCTTGCTTCCCCACCTCATTCCATTTGAAATTTTAATTCCCTTTCATCATATCCACTATATGTTTAGTAGTTTTCGCAAAATCAAGCAAAAATCTTCTGAGAAAATTCACCTGCCCAAAGAAAGATTTAAACCCTATTTTTTTTGAGGGTAGGGTTAGTCTTTGAATAGCTTCCACTCTTTCAAGGTCAACTCTAATGCCTCCCTGGGACACTATATGGCCAAGGAGCTTTCCTTCTATCACATAGAATACTGACTTCTTTGGGTTGAGAGATATTCCATGTTCTCGACACCTTTGTAACACCTTCCTCAAATCTCCTATATGATTTTTTCTTTTTCTTGAGAACACAGTGAGGTCATCCAGGTATATGACTATGATTCAGTCTTTTAAATCAACAAATATGTTACTCATGCATCTTTGGAATGTAGCACCAACATTGATAAGTCCAAAAGGAATTCTACAATACAAAAATGTACCCCAAGGGGTAGTGAACACCATCTTATGTTGGTCCTTCTCCTCTACTTCAATATAATTATAACTTGAGAAGTCATCAAGCATGGACATCATTTCAGATCCCACCACTATTTTCAATAAATGGTCCATATTAGGAAGAGCAAAGTTGTCTTTCAAGGATGCCTGATTTAAGTTGCAGAAATTAGCATAGATTCTTATTTCTCCATTCTTTATTCTAATGGGTACTATGTTGGCTATCTAGGTGGAATGATGAATGGGATAAATAATTCTTGCTTTTAGCATCTTATAAACTTCTCAGAAGATGGCATTAGCGAATTTAAGATTATAGTTCCTTTGTTTCTATCAGAAAGGGGTTGAATCAAGCTTCAGTGGGATCTCATGTTTTAGCTTCCCATTTTTATAACTTTTCAAATCTTCATACCTCCAAGGAAAAACATCTCTCTATTCCATAAAGAGATTCTTTGTGGCCTCTTTCTCTTCAGGTGAACAAAACTTCCCAATGTTAACTAGTTTGTGATTATGAATGTCTCCAATGTTAACTACTTCATATTCACCTATTGTTAGCCCCTCTTCTGCTCTCTTCTACTTTATGTAAGCATCGTGTCTATTAAACAATTTTTCTAAAGCCACAAAATATGGAGGAATGGTATTACCTTTCAGTGAAACTTCTCCATTTTAACCCCATTTCTCAATTACATCAGAGCTTTCATGATCACCTCCACTAGACTCATGTTGAAAACTAGACTTGTCATTCTCTAAAAACATCTGCAAACTCTTGCCATCACTAAAGACTTGCCAAGATTCTATGTTATTTGGGATGGCAGATCGATATACAATTTTGATCTGGTACTTCTTATCTTTGAAATCTGGATGAGTGATGTAACACCCCAACCTTGCTTCCAAACCCCAAGCTCTCTCTCAGGGCTACCTTAGGTCATTCACTAGACCCACTAGGGCTTCTTCACACCCTATAATTACTAGGACCTTGCTCAAGAGATCCTAATCCTTCAGTTGGGGGTACACCAACAAAGTAACATCAAATTTCTTACTAGCCAGCTCCAGTCCGCTATTAACCCTCAAGTCCATCTATAGCTCCAAGGGTACCAGTTCTTCATCTAGGTTTTTTTTTTAGACTCCTTCTAACATCCATGACCCTAAACATTTCTGATTTCATAGGCACATTCAATCTACTAGGGAAGATACACCAAATTGCTCCAAAAAGGCTACTAGGAATTAGCCCTCCTAAATAGCTGGAAACAAGATTTCTTGAAAAACTTCTTAAAAACCCTACAAAAAAATTATATTTTTGGATACCCTTTTTAGAGTACTTCAAGATTCTGTAATTTTCTAGCCTCCAAACTTTCCGTACAATGAAAGTACAGTTTTAGGCCAAAAATGAGGATTTCAAGTGCTTTATCGCTGTTGTGATGGAAAACCACCTTAGACACCTTTCCAAGACCTCTCCTTTGGACTGGAGCAAGGTTAGACCTTTTCATTACTCGCTGTGTAGCCGGATTAAGGTATTTGTACACTCAATCCTCTCCATAACTCATTTTCCAACTGTGATTCCTAGCCAAGTTGCATTTGGCTTGCCTAGGGCATCACCTTAAAAATGCTTGCTGATGTTTTCAAGGGCCCTCCTTCTTGATAAATAATGTACATGGATCCTAGTTCCAAATCCCAAAATACCAGAGGTTTCCAATGGTGGGAAGTGGCCCTCAGATCCCATTTTCTAAGTGGAGCCCTGTTCAGATCAGCAACTTGCCAAGAACAAAAAGATTTTTCTACACTAATGCAAACAAATTAAAATGATCAAACCAACACTACAAAAAGATTAAAAAAAATATTTTAGAACTTTTCCAACATAAAAATCAGGCCATTCAATCCTCCTCTATTAAAAATGCCTTCAAATGCATAAAACCGGCAACAAAATACTTGCTCAATTCGTACAAAAATGCAAAACCAACTTGTCCAACCCCCTAAAAATGGCTGTCCTCACATTTTTAAAGGCTCCTCCATCAGTTCCATAACTGTTCTAAACAGTTAGGACGTTCTAAACACACAAATGCCAAAAAGTTGCTTTTTGCAAGAAAATGTTGTCATGACAACATGACAACATTTCAGCAACTTTTGTTCTACATGGAGTTAGACCTCCAAATTTGGCACAAAAACAAAGTAGACATATAATATGTATAAAATGACTTCAAATAAACAATTCAAAGCCATTGGAACCTTTCTAGACCATTTTAGCCTTTTTCGGACCTAAGTCACCTAGTTGACAATAGTCGGCAACTTCTAGCAACTTGGTCACTTTGGGTCTTGCCAAGTCTCCTAAACACACCTAAGGACCACATAGGACCTATTATTAGAATAGTGATGTGGCTAGAATCACTACAAGCCAAAAATAAAGAAATACCTAGGTTTCACACTTAGCCTACCTAGGTGCTCCTGCACCATACTCCCCCCTCCAACAAAGAACTCAAGGTGGATCAGTTTGCAACAAATCTAGAGGTATGCCAACCTTCTTGAACTCTGTCTCAGAAACCCATGTAGCCTCTGAAATTGGTTTCTCCTTCCATTTGATGAGGTGTTCCATGTAAACCTTGTGCCTTGTAGTCTTCTTTACCCTTGAATCTAACACCTTCTCTACCTCCAACTTGTTGTTTGTAGGTGTTGAAGCAAGTTCAAGATCTTCATGAACATCGGGACTGAGCTGAGATGGGTCACCTTTGTATGCCACCAAGTCTTGCACATTAAAAATAGGGGATATGCCCAAATCGGAAGGTAAATCTACCTTATAGGCATTTGCTCCATATTTAGCCAATATTTTGCAAGGCCCTACCCTCTTCATCTGTAACTTAGTAGGAATGCCTTTTTGAAGCCTTGCTTTGTTCAAATGGACCATCACATAGTCCCCAACAGCAAACTGAACATCCTTCTTCTTTTCATCCACCTTGGCTTTGAGTTTTAGAGTGTTGTCTTGAATAGTCTTCTTGACTTGCTCCTGAATCTCCTTCATGGTTTGTACAAAGTCTTCAGCTTGACCACTAATCTGATCCATGTTTCCAAGAAACCTTAGTTCACACACACCTCTTGGGTGCATGCCATAAACAATTTCAAAAGGACTCTTTCCGGTAGTCCTATTCTTGCTATCATTGTAGGCATATTCTGCTTGTGAGATGATAACATCCCAAGTCTGACCATACTCCTTAGTTAGGCACCTAAGAAGGTTACCTAAAGTTCTATTAACCACCTCAGTTTGACCATCAGTTTGAGGATGGTAAGCTGAACCAAAAGACATTTTAGTGCCAAGCTTCTTCCATAAAGTCTTCCAAAAGTGACTCATGAATTTCACATCTCGATCCGACACAATGCTTAATGGAAGTCCATGAATCCTTACAACCTCTTTGAAAAACAAATGAGCTATATGACTTGCATCATTAGTTGTCTTACATGGAATGAAATGTCCCATTCTACTGAATCTATCAACAACAACATAAATTCTATCATACCCTTGCTTAGTTTTAGGCAAACCAACAATGAAATCCATACTTACACAATCCCATGGTCTGCTAGGAATTGGTAAGGGCTGGTAAAGACCTGCATTGTTCATTCCTCCTTTTGCCTTCATACACACCATACATTGCTCCACATACTTGGTTACATCTTTGACCAATTTAGGCCAATAATAGAACCTTTGCACTAGTTCTATTGTCTTGCTGATACCAAAATGCCCACTCAAGCTGCCATTATGCTTCTCTTGTATTAGGTTCTCTCTCAGGGAACCTCTTGGTACACACAACTGGGTACCCTTAAATAGCAACCCATTTTGCAAAGTGTATTCTGAAAATCTGCTATGAAAGTGGTTTCCAAAATCCATGCATACCTTAAAGGCTTCAGCAAAGTCCTCATCATTCTTGTAAAGATTCTGAAAAATCTCCACTCCAATGCTATGGAGCTGAATCTCTTGGACTGTTAAAACCCTTCTACTTAATGCATCAGCAACCTTGTTCATTTGTCCTTTCTTATGCTTGATTGTAAAGGTGAAGGCCTACAAATATTCCATCCACTTCAAGTGCCTGTTGCTCAACTTCTCCTATGTGTTGATGTAGCTAAGAGCTTGATTATCTGTAAACACAACAAATTCTTTTGGCAACAAATAGTGTCTCCACTTCCTAAGACACTGGACTAAGGCATACAATTCTAGATCATAGGATGAGTATTTCTTCTTGGCCTCATTTAGATTTTCACTATAGAAGGCTACTGGTCTACCTTCTTGACTCAACACCCCACCCACCGCTAGGCCACTTGCATCACATTCTAAGGTGAACAAATTTTCAAAGCTAGGCAATTTTAGGATGGGTTGAGTAGCTACTTGTTTTTTTAACATATCAAATGACTTTTCAGCCTCTAAAGTCCACCTAAACTTGGACTTGACTCCCCCTTTTATGGTATCAAGAAATGGTGCACAAATACCACTAAAGTTCCTAATGAACTTCCTATAAAATTGAGACAAACCGTGGAAACTTCTTACCTCACTAGATGTGGTAGGTGTAGGCCAACTTAGGATAGCAGCAACTTTCTCCTTGTCCATCTTCAAAGTTCCTTTAGACACCACAAAGCCTAGATACACCAACTCTTGCTTGAAGAAGTCACACTTCTCAAGGTTGATAGATAGCTTCTCCTCATGAAGCCTCTTCAAAACCGCTTCTACATGCTTGACATGTTCCTCTTTGGTCTTGCTGTAGATGAGGATATCATCCAAATACACCACCACAAATTTGCCTGTGAAGTCTTTGAGCACTTCATTCATGAGCCTCATGAAGGTGCTAAGGGCATTGGAAAGACCAAATGGGATCACAAGCCATTCATAAAGACCATCAGTAGTCTTAAATGCTGTCTTCCATTCATCTCCCTCCTTTATTCTAATTTGGTGATACCCACTTTTCAAGTCCAGCTTAGTGAAATACATAGCACCTCCTAGAAAATCCATAAGGTCTTCAATTCTTGGAATAGGAAACCTATACCTGATTGTAATGCGGTTAATGGCCCTTGAGTCAGTACACAACCTCCATTTTCCTCCCTTCTTGGATGCCAAAACCACCGGGACTGCACAAGGGCTTATGCTCTTTTGGATCAAACCTTGGTCCATCAACTCTTGGACTTGTCTTGCCACTTCAAGGTTCTGATCTGGGGTTAACTTGTAGGCTGCCTTATTAGGTAGTGAGGCACCTGGAACAAAGTCAATTTGATGGCTGATAACTCTTCTTGGTGGTAGGGTAGCTGGTGTACCATCACTAACAATCTCCTTATACTTTACAAGCAACTCTTGTACCTCTGCTGGTAAAGGTTCTTGGACTGGCTTTTCTTCACTTGAAGCCTTTAGTATGACTGCAAATCCTTGGCTCTCCTCATGCTTGAGGTCTCTAATAAACTCTTTCTCTCCACATAGCAACACATTAGGCACCTTGGACTGTGGTTCATCCCCTTCTAATAATGACTGAATTTTGAAGGTCTTGCTTCCTTTCTTAAATGTTATGGTATTTTCCTTGCCATCATAGACCACTTCCCTATCAAATTGCCAAGGTCTCCCTAGCAAAAGATGACAAGCATCCATTGGCAAAATATCACATAATAAGCGGTCTTTATATCCTGCAATTGAGAAGTCCACCCATGCTTGTTCATTCACTAGGATACTTTGCCCTTTGTTAAGCCATGTGACCTTGTAAGGGTTTTCATGAGGTATCTTCTTCAATTTGAGCTTTGTAACAGCCTCCTCTGATATTACATTATCAGTTGATCCAGAATCAACCACCACCTTGCATACTTTTCCTAGGATCTTGCACTTAATCCTAAACAATGCCCTTCTATGTCCAGGCTCATTAGAAGCTGGTTCCTTGATTAGCACCCTCCTAAACATAAGATTCTCACCTTTTTCAGACTCAATATGGTCTATTTCAACATCCTTGCAACTTCTATTATCTTCTTGTGCATATGCTAGCCTTTTATCTTGGCTTGAGGAAGAGGGTTTGTCCGGGCACCTATAGGCAGGATGGCCTAGTTGACCACAATTGTAACACTTCATTGTTGCAAAGTAAGAGCTACTCCTACCTCCTCTACCCCTACTTGATCCTCCTTGATTGCCTCTCCCTCTATTATAACCACCTCTTGAAGAGTGGTCAATAGTTTGCTCCATGGGTTTGCTTTCACTTTGGCTCTTTTGATCACTACCTTTGCCTTGGTAGCCTCCTCTTTGATTTTTCTGATTTCTGCCTTTGCCTCTATCTTTGAAGTTAGAATCTCCTTTCCTCTTGTTCTTTTCTTCTACCTTCAAAGCTAGCTGATGACATCTTTGGATAGTGGTAGGGGCCCATAAGCTAAGCTCCTCTTGAATGTTCCACTTCAAGCCACCAAGATACCTTGCCACCTTGAGTGACTCCTCTTCTTGCTTCTTGGATCTCAAACACAACCTCTGAAATTCTTCAGTGTAGGAGGTCACATCAAGATCTTTTTGCTTCAGTCCTTGCCTCTTTTTATGGATTTGGATCTCAAAGTCTTCAGGTAGGAAGTTCTCCTTGATTTTGTTTGCCATAGCACTCCAATTTGCAATTGGATTCTTGCCCATGCTGACTCTTTCATCTTGTACATACTTCCACCATGTTAAGGCTGAGCCTCTAAGCCTTGACTTAGCAACCTTAACCTTCTGTGCCTCTGAGATACCCTCACACTCAAAGTGGTTCTCCATACCCTCTAACCAATCCATAACTGCATCAATATCCATCTTACCACTGAAAAGTGGCACTCCTTCCAAAGCTTTACCTCCTAAGGCTTTGATTGCCTTCAAGAAGGGCTCTTCTTGCAAGATAGGATCAGGTTTAGGTACAATATCTTCCTCTGCTACCTTTTTACCATTCCCATCTTCTTCTTCATCTCTTTTCTTGGCTGCCTCTACAACTGCATCTAGTTTTTGCTTCACCTCTTCTAGTGCTTCTTCAAGAAGCTGATTTCTTTGCCTTTGCTCATCAACTTCTTTAGCTAACTCCACATTTGTCACCATCATGGATTCTCCTACTGATTCTTCAGCGGCTTCCAACATTAACTACCTTTCCCAAATCTTTAACTAGGCTCTGATACCACTCTGATGTAACACCCCAACCTTGCTTCCAAACCCCAAGCTCTCTCTCAGGGCTACCTTAGGTCATTCACTAGACCCACTAGGGCTTCTTCACACCCTATAATTACTAGGACCTTGCTCAAGAGATCCTAATCCTTCAGTTGGGGGTACACCAACAAAGTAACATCAAATTTCTTACTAGCCGGCTCCAGTCCGCTATTAACCCTCAAGTCCATCTATAGCTCCAAGGGTACCAGTTCTTCATCTAGGTTTTTTTTTTAGACTCCTTCTAACATCCATGACCCTAAACATTGCTGATTTCATAGGCACATTCAATCTACTAGGGAAGATACACCAAATTGCTCCAAAAAGGCTACTAGGAATTAGCCCTCCTAAATAGCTGGAAACAAGATTTCTTGAAAAAAATCTTAACAACCCTACAAAAAAATTATATTTTTGGATACCCTTTTTAGAGTACTTCAAGATTCTGTAATTTTCTAGCCTCCAAACTTTCCGTACAATGAAAGTACAATTTTAGGCCAAAAATGAGGATTTCAAGTGCTTTATCGCTGTTGTGATGGAAAACCACCTTAGACACCTTTCCAAGACCTCTCCTTTGGACTGGAGCAAGGCTAGACCTTCTCATTACTCGCTGTGCAGCCGGATTAAGGTATTTGTACACTCAATCCTCTCCATAACTCATTTTCCAACTGTGATTCCTAGCCAAGTTGCATTTGGCTTGCCTAGGGCATCACCTTAAAAATGCTTGCTGATGCTTTCAAGGGCCCTCCTTCTTGATACATAATGTACATGGATCCTAGTTCCAAATCCCAAAATACCAGAGGTTTCCAATGGTGGGAAGTGGCCCTAAGATCCCATTTTCTAAGTGCAGCCCTGTTCAGATCAGCAACTTGCCAAGAACAAAAAGATTTTTCTACACTAATGAAAATGAATTAAAATGATCAAACCAACACTAAAAAAAGATTAAAAACAATATTTCAGAACTTTTACAACACAAAAATCAGGCCATTCAATCCTCCTCTATTAAAAATGCCTTCAAATGCATAAAACCGGCAACAAAATACTTGCTCAATTCGTACAAAAATGCAAAACCAACTTGTCCAACCCCCTAAAAATGGCTGTCCTCACATTTTTAAAGGCTCCTCCATCAGTTCCATAACTATTCTAAACAGTTAGGATGTTCTAAACACACAAATGCCAAAAAGTTGCTTTTTGCAAGAAAATGTTGTCATGACAACATGACAACATTTCAGCAACTTTTGTTCTACATGGAGTTAGACCTCCAAATTTGGCACAAAAAAAAAGTAGACATATAATATACATAAAATGACTTCAAATAAACAATTCAAAGCCATTGGAACCTTTCTAGACCATTTTAGCCTTTTCCGGACCTAAGTCACCTAGTTGACAATAGTCGGCAACTTCTAGCAACTTGGTCACTTTGGGTCTTGCCAAGTCTCCTAAACACACCTAAGGACCACATAGGACCTATTATTAGAATAGTGATGTGGCTAGCATCACTACAAGCCAAAAATAAAGAAATACCTAGGTTTCACACTTAGCCTACCTAGGTGATCCTGCACCAATGAGGGAGCAATAAAGAGGCAAAAACTACTAAGGAGTCAACTTTGGTATTCATCTCCCTTGGAACTGCTTCAATAGAAAAAGCATCCAGACCTTCAATCTCATCCCATACTCTATTCCTATAATTTTTAAGGTTGTGGTTTTAAATAGAATACTACCCTTTTATTTGCTTTACTATTAACTCGGCATCACCTTGAGCTTTTAAAATCTTTATCCATCTCTCTTTTGCTGACATTATCCCTAGTAATAAGGCTTCATGTTCTATAGAATTATTTGTATTCCTAAATTCTAGTTTAAAAGCCATAGGTTCTGGTTCTCCTTTTGGGGATATCAATACCACACCTACTCCAGATCTTGAAGAAGCATAATTTCCATCGAATTCAAGTGTCCAAATATCTGATATATTGGAAATTTTATCACCTTAATTTTCATCTATTTGTCCATTTATGCCTTCTTTAGTAAACAACATATAGTTACCAAATTCTAGTTCTTGATATAGAATTTGAGCTTTAGGATCATCTAACTTCAAAATTGTGAACTTTTCTTTTTCTTCAGGCTCTAGTTTCACTTTATTATTCCCAATAGGTATTACTACTTGGGACCAATCTAGTTTTATTTCTCCTCCTAAGTCATGATAGAAACTTCTACTTAACAAAAGTCCATAACTTGTTGGGATATTAGCTACTAGGATAGTCAATAGGAGCTTCTTTTCTAGATGTGAAGCTAAAGCTACCTGAACATCTTTAATCTATATGAATAAGGGAACTTATTTGGCATCCATTGAATAGCATCTTCCATTCACTTTAGTAAGATTGAGACCCAAATCTTTAGCTATAGAATAAGGCATAACATTATCTGATGCACCTGAATCTATTATACAATTACTGAGTCTACACCCATTGATGTACAATGAGATATAAAAAGGTTCAGGCTTTCGCCTAGAAGAGGTTGCTAAGACTGTGGAATCTTCTTGATTAAACAAACCATATGTTAAGGTTTCATCTTCTTTTTCAGCCATCATGTTACAATCAGCATCTGATGAGCTTCCTTTACATCGGTCTACCAGTATTTTTAACTTGGAAGGGTGTGATTTTAAATAATCAATAGTGAAAATTTGAATTTTTGACTCCTCACAAAACTAAATGAAATCAAAGGATGTCTTGTCCTTACCTATTTGTGAAGTAGATGCTCCTTGATTAGTATGTACATTTCTTGTTGAAGGACCAAAGTCATTCTGGTGAGTGTGGGTAGAGGTTTGATTCTTTAACCTTTGTCCATGGGTAAGCACTATGTATGAAGTTCCATCAGTAGTTGCATAACACTCACCTTTTGATTCAAAGTCTGATTTGTATTCTAAAAATAAATTTCCAGAGTCAACATTTGAACAAGAATTAGGTTTTGAACACAGAGCTACAATATTTAATTCATTAGTAGATAAAAACTACATCATACAAATAGTCTCCAAACAATTCTCACTATCATGATCTATGGTCAAATGGAAGACACACATATTTCCTTTTTTCAGTGCTGCTTCAATTTGCAACCTAGGTTGTGAACCTATCAACTACGGAAATCTACTTTCATTGCTTCTTCCTAGTGAGTTTTGGTAATTTTATTGATAAGAGTTATCGAATCTAGGTAATTACTTTTTCATCGCTACTAGTTCATTAGACAACTTCTAAATCATCTATTTTGATGATGTGGTATTACTAGAACTCCCTTTAGTTTGAAGTTCTTGTTTCCATTTCTTGTGGAAATTAAGTCATCCTCACATTCAATAGCTTTCTTCTATGCATCAACCAGATCAATGGGGCATGCTCTTCTTAGATCATAATTGATATCTAGAGGCATAGCACTAATAAAGAAAGTTTTTAGATTGCCAGGTGTGGGTCTATTAGTAGTAGGAACTCTGCTATAAATCTTATTGAAATTGGCAATGAAATCCCTCATGCTTATAGTTGGTAGCTTCTTAATTGAAGTCAATTGTGTTAGCAAGGCGTGTTCATCTTCTGCAATTTTGAATCTAGCCTCAAATTCAGTTCTCATCATGTCCCAATTAGTTATTAAGCCATTAGATAGATGATAAAACCAATCTACTGCACTATCTGTGAGGGTTTCTACGAACAATCTTACAACAACATCTTCATGTCCCACTCCTAAGATATGAGTAGCTGCAAAGAAAGCCTTAATGTGTTCATCTATAGTGACTTTTTCATCACCTAAGAATTTAGGAAAATTCTTCCTTGAGCTAGCCAGAAGTGGGTGGTAAGCATTTAGCACTAACGGTCCTATTGCCACGACCCATGGAGTAGCCATGATTGTTCTAGCAGCATATGGAAAAAAATTAACAACTAGAGGGGTAGTAACTCCATGAAGTACTAACACCTGACAAGTGGAATGTGAAGTGTTGGTGTCTTGATTTCTAACAAGGGAAGTGGATCTACTCTGACTTTTACCTTCACCTTTCTGCTTTGGAATGTCTAAAATAGGAAAGCTGAGCTTTGCTAGTTTATCAAAGGTGGAATCTTGCCCACCCTGTTCCTTGGTACTTCTAAGGAACCTAAGTTGTTCTAGGATGTTGGGTCTAGTTTATCTCTAAGCTTACTATCTTAATTGTCTTTCTACTCTCCAAATGTCTCTCCTTTGAACAGCTCTTTCAAAGGCTTTAGCTCTTCTTTCTTCTTCTTCTAATACCTGGCTAGCATTTCGATAATGTTCAGTGTTTCTTTTGTGCCTCCAAATGAATGTGTTAAGGGATGAAATTATATCCTCTTGGTCATCTTGAAAACCAAGGTTGAGTTGGAGCACTGGGATTATGTTTTCATGAGGAAGTAACATTTTCCCTCATGACATAGGCTTTTTGGTCAAGTGACTGTTCATTTCCTCAGTAGAGTCGCCAAAAGTTTGTTAGTAAACAGATTTTTCCTTTCTTGTTTCTTGTGAAAATATGACTCTTAATGCCCAAATGATGAACAATATCTATTTACAATAGTTGAAAAACCATTCTCTAATTACTAGCTTCTCTTTGAAATGGTAGGTATAGCTCCCTATGTGAATGATGTTCAAGAAATTATGTTTTTTTCCTAAAACTAATGCAGGGTATGCCCTTAGCCCGAGAGCATCTTTCATCTCTTCAGTCCTCTTTTCTTTGGTGTTGGCTTGGGCTCAAATAACTAGTAGAGGATCACCTTGGCAAGTTGGAGCTATTGATATGTTCTTCTCTGAGGGTTGATCACCTCCTCCTATAGATTGAGCAGGTCGTTGAGCAGCCAAAGTTGTAACACTAGGTGTGGCACTTTGAGAAGAAGTGGGAGTAGCAGCGATTGGAGAAGCTTGAGTAGTCTTGCTCCTACTCTAGCCCTTTTTAGCTATCCACTCGACCCATTTTCTAGTTATTTTGACAATCTGGGCCATCATAACATCAAGGTCTTCCTCCACATCAACATATGGCTCAAAACTGATTAGAGTATTTCTAAATTTGGTCAAATATGTATTACTATACATAATTTTCCCATCATCCTCTAGCCCGTCCACCTCTAAGTTAATGCCATATGTCTTTATTTTTTTTATTGTCAATCTTGCAAAAGCCCTATCTCGGCTTTCCAACTCATTTTTACAATCTGCCCAATAATCTTCCTAGTAGTAACATGTTTAATCACACTTCCAATTTGAAGCCCATCTCTAGCATACCCATTTGTGTCAAACATAGGCCTCAACACTTCATATTTTTCTATTTTGAACTTGTTCTCGAATGCCTTGAGCATGTTTTTGGCATCTGATCGGGACTCACAACTATATGCCCCAACTTTTATGGGAAATTTGTATCCCTTTTTCTTCAAACTAGCACTTAGCACATTCACTTGGATTACTTGTCTCATGATCTCAATGAACACGATCATGTCATCCGGATATCTGGGTAGCTTCAGGGGAAATCCATCAAAATCCGCAAGACACAAATATGAAAAAGATGAGAACTGGATGAAATAACTATCCAACTGACTGATGGCCACCATTGCTTTTGAGCTAAATCTCCTCTCTGGACACCCTTGGAGTTCCTTGCAAAGCCTTATTGTAAATGCATCATTAACTCTTATATACTTTGTATAACTATTATGTAACTACAAGCATGGGTAAAACTCATAACTCTTTACATCATCTAGAAAATTCTCTATTCTGGGAAGGCTCGACCATAATTTTAGGGAAGCCAACATATATATGAAGAAAGAAGACATATAAAATGAATTGTAGAACTTGGCTACACTGAGAGCCCTAGATAGATGCTCACTTACCTCATACGCCAAGTCAACATATTGTGTATCCGAGCAGATAATTTGCACTAAAAAGAAGTATTATTTTACAAAGTTAAGGGCTTTGACCTCACCTTTCAATCGATGCAAAAGAACTAGAATGTTGATGATCTCAGGCTTGAGATCAGTGCCAAAAAGGGTTTTAGGAACTTTACTTTTACCTCCTCTTGACTTTTGGAACCAAGAACTCATGATCTCCTTTCGCCACACCATCTTCTTCAGAGAGAATTCATACATAGCTCCTCCAATTGTTAATTCAGAGAACTCCTCTCTTTCTGGAATTCATAGGCAATTGACTACTGCTTGCCTATCAATTGAGATTAACACCGTCTGATCGGGCAATAAGATTTGCTTCATATCTGGGTTATAGTGATTGATACATTCAATAATTAGCTCTAGGGCTTGTACTGCTACAAGAAATCCTGCTGCTTCTACCAGCCCACTTCTTTGAAGTTTCTCCATTATGGGATGGACTAGTTCTACCCTCAACCTTCTTTGGAAATCTTGCATGTCAAGGAAACGGAGTGAAGTGTCTATGATATTCTGCCATGTAGACTTGATTCCACCCAATCCATCAAATCCAACAAATTTTGTTTCCATTTCGATTGAGGTAGAGATAATTTGGAAATCTTAAAACTAAAAATAAGATAGAGAGTAGAACTTTGTAACTATGAGGATTTTAGAATCAATAATCAACTTAATAGCGTAACAGTTCAAATGAGTAAGCAGTAGTTTGAAAATTTGTTATGGTCATCTCAATATAGAAACTCCAATCCACCCATTAATCTTTAGAATCTATGCCACACAAATGACTTAAATGATAAATCTGTTAGATTAGTAAATGTGGAGGTTACAATGGATTCTTTCTTGTTTTTTCACTATTTTTGTTCGCCCAACGGTTATTTTCCTTTATTATGGCTTACTTTCCCGTTTTCCACCAAGCTATGGAGAATTAAGAACGGAGTACTCTGTGAGTGAAATTTTGCTCGACCAAAATTTGAACAGAATACCTCCCTCAAAGTGATCAACATGCTTCCCTTACCTTTTTTTAACCTCTTATAATTGATTTTTCAAATAACGATGCTTGCAAGAGTGATCTTTCGCTAGATGCGGGAAATTGCCTTCCTAGTTCGAAACCTGTCGAGGAGAAGCTATTTTTGAGTTTTCTGCTGATGCCCTTTGTTTTACCTTCTTTTCCCTAATCACTTTACTTTAAGCCTTCAAAAAATATAAAACTAACTTCACAAGTGAAAGGTGGGACCCACTAGCTCACTTTATTCTTTTACAAACACCTTTTCAGAAAATTGACTTCTTGGTTCGAAACTCGCCGAGGAGAAGCATTTTTTGAGTTTTTCGCCGTTGCCCTTTTTAATCATCTTAGTGAGTTTTGAAAAGTTCCCGTAGCAAAAACATGGCAACAATTGAATGATCTATCCATAACATAATTTGCTTCTCTTCATTTAAGCTCGAGAATCACATTTGGGAATCTCGGTGGGGTTTCACCTTCAGGGTGCGAAACCGCCGAGGAGAAGATGAAATTGGATTTTCCACTAGTCCAACTTTCTATAAGTTTGGAAAAAAATGACTTGTGAGTAATTTCATCTAAAGAAAAATAATTTAAGAATCTCCATCGAGCAAGGTCCTAAACTACCCCAAAGACTCATGATGATAAAAAAAACCCACCCAGCCATACAATGCGAGAGAAGGGAAAGATGAAAACCCAATGGAGATACTTATTACTTGAGGAAGGAAAAGGGGCAACTGACTCAACTAAACTAAAAACAATACAAGCTAATCTCCACTTTGCAAAATTGGTACATGGTGAAAAGTGAGGCAATATTTATGTTATAGTGTTCCCACAAGTTTGAAAGCATGTTCCTATAGGCACAGGTCTGACATGATCACATAAGGGATCAACAGGACAAAGATCTTGCTAAAGTGTCAAAAATGGAGAGGAAAAATAGAAGTCATAAGCCATTTTTATGAGAACACAAATTTGGCTCGTAATTATTACAAAAATTGAAATTTGTTTAGAATTTCCCATAGGTTAGCGATCTCAATAGTGGGAACACATTCCATGTAATGAGAATGTAGTCTTGCAAGGAAGGGTGGTTTTAGGAGAAAGTCAACATGAGAAAGGGAAAAGATTGATAGGGAGGGGTAAAGGATTGGGCATGGTCCTGCAATGATTTGGAGTTGTGAGAACATAGGGGTGTAGGTTAGGTAGTGGGAACATAAGTTAGGGTTTGGTGGGACTAGAAAATGTTAAGGAGTGATCCTGCTAAAAAATGCAGCTGTAGGAATGTGGGGGAAAAAGATGGCTTGTGGGATTGCAATTGTGAGAACATGGGAAAGAAGTAAAGGACTAAGGGGGTGGGAAAAGGTGGGGTAATGAAACATGGGTAGACTATTTTTGGAAGAGGAATAGAAAATTAATGTCAATTTTGTTTGGCTCAAATGACATGGTCATTAGATGCCTTGGTGTCACAAGAGCAATGCATTGTTGTGTTACATGCCTAGAAGTAGTTTACATCAATAGACTAGGCAAGGATTGATACCATCAGACTTGGGTACCTAGCTAGGCTACCACATACACAGATGTACAGGGTGATGGTGACAACGTTATGTGAGTGATGCCATAGTGAGATTGCCACATTCCATCTACTAATAGGAAGATGATGGTTACCCTAGAGGACATATATAAGATTTTCTTGGTACCCATGTTGGGTATGCCAATGATTATTAGCAAGGAGTTTTCAAGAGAGGTGGCTTTATAGTGATTGGTGGGGCTTAGAGTCTAGTTCCATATTTGGAGGGCCTAGTTTCCATTAGATGAGCATTTGGATTGGGTGGCAATGGAGTAGAGGATATACTTTTATGTGTGCAAGTTGGTCTTAGGGTACATTGTCCTATATACTATGGTACAAGAGTGACATTGGCACTGATACCAATGATCATTCATATCATGGATGATAGAGTCCCTACTACGTGGGGTTTGTGAATGCTGGTTGAGCTATACCAAGATTTGTATCAAATTGTATACTAAGTGGTAGGGCACTAGGGGAGGAGTGTGAGTTTGCTAACATTACTAAAGGTGTGTACCTAGAAGCATATTTTAGTGCTTAGGCAAATTGGTCAAAGACAAAGGTAGGCAAAGGAGCCAATCATGTACAACTAGGGTGATCCTCTCACCTATCACCACATAAAGGAGGTTGAATACTAACAAGTCTAGTTAGATGAGGTTCTGTTTATCATATGGAGGTTGTCTATGGGTCATGGGCCATGGGTGGAGGAGAGGAAACATCTTCTTTATACCATTTTTCCATGTTTCATTTTTGGGTGCTTGGAGTATATTGCAAAGCAGTATTAGCTAGGTAGCACCCTGTGTCAGTTTGGATGGCCACAGAGTTCCCTAGGGGAGCCAAACTAGTATCAACATGTGATGAGGGAGTCAATGACCAGTTTTGGGCTAGCTTTATAGAGGGATGGGTTACTATAGGCATGGCAAGATTGAACACCACAAGATTGGGATTTTTTTGGTAGGGTGGCAGATTTTGGCTTGACGCAAGAGTATAGACATTATTTTGAGCACCCTAAGATAGTAGGTGAGCCTTAGGTTACTAGAGCATTGGTAGTGGTAGGAAAATCACTCAAGTGATGAGGCATGGAAGATATGTGGCTAGGGGCTTGAGCCAACAAGTAAAGGTGATGGTAAAGGAGGAGGTGCCACCGAGGTAGAGATGGAGGGTTGTAGGAAAGGAGAAATAAGAGGATGTTAGGTAGAAACTAGATAGAGGAGATGGTAGATAGGAGGGGGAGAGGCCACATGAGGAGGGTGGATAATGGTCATAGGGGATAGTGGGTGGAGGAGGGGATGATGGACTGGCAGGTAGGTATGTGTCCTTACAGTAGGAAGATGAGGCTACTAGCCAGCTACTATGGGACCTGCAATAGGAGAGAGACTAGCTCTGAGTAGATTGAGATGAGTTATGACATGAATTTAATGTGTTGTAGGGATAGGAAGATAGAGTGGAGGTAGATCTAGGGAAATTGTGGATGGAGTTAGGTTGGTTAGAGGGGAGATTTGATGTGATGGAGCGGGAGAGGCTATAGGCTACATTAGGTACAATCTAGGAGGAGAGAGACCGATTGGTGGTGGAGATGATGACTATGTAGGCATAGATGGTGGTGGGGGGAGGGGTAGAGGAACTAGGATGGCTAAGGGTGGAGGTAGTAAATTTGAGAGCACAAATGGTGGTGAGTGGTGGTTTGGAGGCACAAAGATGAATGAGGGGGGAGGTGGAGGATCTTTGGGAGAGAGAAATTTTTTACCATGGGAGATATGATGTAATGGTACCAGTGGATCTAATAGAACATTATAGATTATTGACATGGTGAGGTACAATTCACACACATATAGGCATGCAAGGAGGAGGAGAGAGTGGATGGAGCACTAGAGCTTTTAGAGGACTAGTGAGTCTCAGTACACAGGGAAAAGCCATAGGATAGGGAAAAGCCATAGATGAGATAGGGGGAGTGGTGGGAGGATTGATGAGGTAGAGAGTTTAGGTACCAGAGGAGGGAAAATGAGGTGTACACCACCATCACCAGCACCAGGTGTGTTGGCCTAGTTTTTCATCTTTACCATATGCTAAAATTCATAGTGAAAAGCCCTAGGTAATTTTTAATTTTTTTTTTCTTAGTAAAAACCAAGTTCAAAATTCTCAAAAGATAAAATAAAACCCTATTTGTATGCCCTATTTTTCAAAGAGGTATTCATTTTCAAAATAACACAAGATATAGTTTTCTCTAAGTTTTCTTTTATAAAGATTACTTCATTTTTATTTTTCATGAATAGACCTCTTAATTTTGAAGCTTACCTTAACCATGGTCATGTCTCCTAAGCATCAATGTGAAAATTTTTAAGCTATAGATGAGCAATTATGGTCAATCATTGATCTTAGTAAGATTGATGAATGACACTTACCCACTTTGAGAAGTTGAAAGGTTTTTAGATAAAGTGGGGAAGTGCCCTTGAGCCACATAGATTTGCTGATGATAGATCTTGTTTGCATTGTAATACTCTGACAAGATCCATTTTCCTATAATCTCATTGGTGAGCTCGTTCCTAGTGGGTTGTTCTAATTTTAGTCGTGATGCACCATTGATCTTTCCAAGATCAGTGGTGGATGCTTTACTGCAAGATGGAGTTGCTCAAGCTTTAAGTAATATGGGGAAGCATTGTGTTTACACCTATCTAGAATGATGATAGGTGAGATTTCACATATAGCTCTCATGTATGTTTCTTTTCCACTGCTGATTTTTTCATGATCAACGGCTAGTGCTTACCTGCAAGATGAAGATGAAAGGTTTTTAAACAAAGCAGACAAGCACCTTGTTGACATCTGGCACATGATTATATCATCACCACATTCTCTAAAATGAACTACTACTACTGAAAGATGTCATATACTAGTAAATAGGTGTAATGCATTCATTGGCCAAAATATTTGACTTAGTATTACCCAATGTAACTCTGTTCCACCATTGATCTTTGGCAGATCAATGAATAGTGCTTTCCTGCTATCTCGAGTTGCAAGATCTTTAAATAATGTGGGCAAGAACCTCAATGAAACATGTCTAGGATGACATAATCACTAGTATCTCATTCTATTTGAAAGATAAATATTGTTCCACCATTGATCTTTTCAAGATCAAAGGCTAGTGCTTTACTGCTTTGAGAAAGTGATCGATACTTAAACAAAGTGGGGAAGTACCAATATGACACATAATAGATAATGAAGTCATGGGTCCATCCTTTTCAAAGGTAATAATGGAGTCTCTATTGTGGTAATTGTCATAACACATTGGCTAGTAAGAAGATATGCTATTGGTCAATTTAGTTGACTTGGTGAAAGAAAGGTGTAAGTTGTTGTGATCATCGATCTACACAAGATTGATGATTGGCACTTACCTACAATTTAAAGTTGCATGATATTTATGTAATGTAGGGAAGCACTAATCTTCCATGTGATGAGGTTGGACTAGTTATGACGGACATTTTTTGACTTATGCCAAGTTAGAAAAAGGTGCTGAAATGGAATGCTAGTTGGGTCACAATATTAAATGTCTTATTTGCAAGATACTATGAATTTTCATAACTGTCAATCTTTAGGGGATCAATGACTAGAACTTACTCACATTATCAAAATGCTCAAACTTTAAACAAAGTGGGGAAGCACCTACTTGACATGTGTCTAGGATATTCTAAGCTTTAAAACAATTTTTATTTTTAAACAAAGTCATCTGATGTTGTGAAATCGATAGATGAAATTCAAACTAGAAGCATGACATAAAGTTAACAGCTAAAGGAAATTAATATTTCTCAGAACTCCTTCATGTGATCTTAATGCACTGGTGTAATTTGTAAATTCACCATTATTGAACCACACAATTGCAAAGAATTCTCAAAGTGCAATGGTTTTCAGAGTTAGGGAATTTTATTTTTTGCAAAGTCTTCAGTGAATTACAACATAATTTACAAAGAAAAGGACACATAATTCAACAAGTAAGTGGTCTATAATTGTTGAAAATAAATGAATTAGAATTGTGTGAATTTGATTTTTTCAAAAATGCCTCCATGAAAGGAATTCTTTGGTCACACTGATTATCTTAAAAGATCTGTCCATGATGATTTCCTTAAACAATTTCTTTTATCTATACATGAGATAGCAATAGGTAGAGAGCTTATCCCAAAAAGCCCTAGGTTGGTTGTGGGTGAGGGTTTTTATAATAGAGCCAATTGGGTGAGAGATGCTTAGGTTTCTATAGGAGGCTTAGAATTATTTTTAAAATGGTTTGTTGAATGCAACCTAGACACTCCTTTGAGTAATGTTTGGGAGTTTGATATGGGTAAATTAGTTGTTCCTGGGGTTTTCTTTGATAGTGATGTATTGTCTGATATGGCCAAGAAATATGACCATATCACTAGAATTTTTAAAGAATCATGTTGGAGAAAATCTTTTTAGGGTTTCACCTACACTAATTAGTGAGGTTTTTAAGCTCAACCCTAACCATGTAGTTCATGAGCCTATTGATATGGATGATCTTCAAGCAAGATAGGATACATAGAAGGTATATTTGAGAGCAGGGCTATCACACCAACATATATCTAAGATTCGGTCACTACCCTTGGTTACACCAAGCACCCTAGAGCCATTGATGAGGAAATAATTTGATCCTAGAGCCCAAGCCTTATAATTTACTCTTTGTAAGATATTTGGGATGGATGAGGAGGAGTGCATCTAGGGTTTTATTGTTCTTATTATGGCTCAAACATTGTAGTTTGGAATGAGCACCATTCTTGATTTTTCTACTTTCTTATTAGAAGAAATTCACAATGGTTTAATTGGAATATCTCAAGGTAAGGTGAACAAACCCTTTTTCTGGTATTCCTTATTGATGCATATATGTCTTTATCAGGGGTCACCTTTTTCTCCAAATAAATAAAGCTAGAACTATAAAGGGATGGAGAGAAGTTTCCAGTTCAATTATGTAGTGCTGAGATGACTTAGGGAGCTAGGGTTGCTATCTATGTTAGATTTGATAAATACTTTACATCAAGGATCAGATTGCTCTTAAGAGGGGATAGTCCAAGGATCCCATAGCCTCTACTAGAACTAATCAGACTTAAGGACCATGTCAAGAACTTGTTGGTCAGTCATAATTAGGGAGACATAATTCCACATAATGTTTCCACTATGATTAGGATTTATGGTTTCTTGGGGAAACCTCATGTTCTATCTTTTTATGTGCCCTTGAAGATAGGAATTGTAGAATTTCTATGGCAAATTGAAACAATTGAGGAAAGGGATATGTAAGGCAAAAGTAAAGGAACTTTTTTCCTTGTTGTTATTGTAGCTCATGATTTTGTTTTTGTTAAGAAAGGGTGGAGGAATCTCATTTTATTTTTGAGTAGATACATGGCAGAATCTCATACAAGATGCATTGGTCTAGAAGGATTCTTTGACCTCCTAAGGGAGAGGAAAAAAGATAAGGCTATTACACAACATGTATACTTCTCTGAAGATGTTAATAGAAATATTTTTTCATTAAAAGAATAGGAAGTTAGAAAAGAAAAATGGATAGTCTTCAATAAAGTCTTAGAATTCATTAATACTTTTGACCTTGATTATAATCCCTTGAAAGATAAGAAGTATTGGGGGGCTAGAATGAATGTATTAATGAATAATTTTGCTATAGTAATGCAAGCTATGAATGAAAAGAAGGATACTTTTGTTAAAGCATATCTTGATAAAGTAGAAGAGGTGGAGAGAAGAATAAATATCAAAATGGTAGTTACTCCAGGCCAATATACATTACAGAGAAGGGCAAGATGTATTGTGGCTCAGAATATACAACATGCTTCCCCTTACAGAAGGACAAGACTAGAGAGACCAACTGCCACTGGTGCACCCAAGAGATAGAAACTAGAACAAGGATCCTCTTCTCATGTGGAAGAGTATTGACCAACTCAAACCCCACTTCGAATAGAAGATGAAGCATCTTTAAGAGAAGAATTAAGAAAAATGGGTGGGGAAGGAGATATAGTGCTTACCATTGCTGATATAGAAAGAGGAGTACCTGAGGAGCCTCCCATGCCCTCCTTTAACCTCATCATTTTTTATTACAAAGGTAAGGTGATAGATCCTATTATTGATCAATCCTCTCAAAAATTCATCGATGATGAAAATTTTGTTAGATCTAGGACCTTTGCACAATTTCGGTGGAGGATAAATATAGGAAAATTTGAGGGAAAATGTAAAAAAATAAATGCAGAGCAACCAAATAAATTAGATTTTGACATTCATGAAGAGGTGAAGGCCAAATTTTTGGAGGATTTTGCCTAGCTAACACCTAGGCTAGAAGATAGTTGGTTAGGGAGTCAGGAGTCTTAGTTTTTCTTGAGTGGGACATAGGTAATGCTATGATTTTTGATTCCATCATAAAAGAAAAAGATGTGTAGTATATAACAGAAGAAGAGATATTACAATCACATAGGGGGATAAAATGTAATAATGATCATCAAGCCCTAGTCATATGGTCAATTCAAAAAAAAAAAAAAAAAAACTAGAATGCAAGAAATTTCAAGTGTAGAACATACTGGTGCTCTTACAGTATACAAGGCTGATGAAGTGGATAGTAAAAAAATTACAATAATGGTTCAGGAAATGTTAAATTTTGAGGATTTGGTAGCTAGGAAGGAGAAAAGTAAATTTTAGAACTCAATGCCAAGTTTGAAGAAATACTTAAGGCATACGAGGAGAGACTTGAAAGCCAAATATCCCAAATGGATAAAAAATTAGGAAAGAGGAAGATAGGAGAACCTAGCAGACCAAGGATTGCATATCCTCACCTCCCAGTTGAGCCATTTAAATCCACCCCCATTGTTGAGTTACTGGATACCCCATAGAGACCTGAGTTCTACACTACTGAAGATTTTGAAGAAGAAAAAACCAAGTTATATGAATTGTAGATTGAATTGAATAACCAATATGAGGAAAAATTCATGAAAAAAATCTTATACCTGATGGATAAGATTGATCGGCCAGCATTCTATGATTAGTTGGCAAGAATTCTAGACATGTGGGATGAGATGAAGCTCAAAGATGAAGACACATTAAAACCCATTGTCTAGAAGTGGAGTGAGAGAGATAGTGATGTCACTTCTATGTGTATCTCTATCATCCAGTTATCTTATGATCAAATTGAGAGAACTATTGATATGGTTAATAATCTGACAAAGTTTAGAGAAAAAATAATTTCTATTCAAAAGAGGATAGAAATTTTTTTTTCTAAATATATGGCAGAGAAGTTTGATTATTTCCCTAGTGCATTGAAAAAAGTTGACAATTAAAAGAAAGGGATGAATGGGGAAAAGAATTAGATGAATTATTATGCCAAAGAATGAATAGTTTTGTAAATGAAAAAGGGAATGTACTATGGGAAATAACCAATGAAGAACTTGTCAAAGTACAATTATTCTACAATGCCATTAGAAAAGAGATTGCTGAAATTGAAAAGGTTCAAAATTTTGTTATAAAAAAGTAGAGGGAAATCCTGAATTTTGATTGGCCTAATGACACTATTTTCAACAAATGGAAAGAAGAAATTTTTCCTTTAGAATAGGTGGTAGAATATGATGGGGTAGATGAGGATGCATAAGTAACTGTTACCTTAAAAATTCATGATGGAGACAATGAAGATTCCCGAGTTGAGGTTAACTTGTAGGTACCAAAACAAGACACATCATTAACAAGCTTGATAGCCACATACTTCGAGGAGTTAGAATAAAAAAAGAATTAATCATGGAATTCATAATTTTGGAAGTGTAATAGAAAAGAGGCCCACCTAAAGAATATCCTAATGTAAAGTTTTTTTTGTTACACACAATTTTGTGCTTTTGTGATAGTTACAAAATGTAAATGTCTTTTGTCAAAAGGACATTTGTCAATTTTCTATTCTTGAAGCTTGTTGCATCTCACAATATATAAGTGAGATTCCAAGGCTAGAGAGGGGGTTTGAATTTTTGTCTTTCTAAGTCTTTACTAAGTATGTTCACTCTAGCCTTTTTGATGAATACTTTGTGATATATTTTCTCTGCAGGTTTATGAGAATACATCAATTTGCCAAGATTTAGATGTTTGGTCTTGAGTGATTTTAAGTCTTTTTCAATTGTGTACAATTATTTTTAAAATGAAATTAATAAAAAGATGAACCGTGACCACATATTTTCTGGTTGAATTTTGTCTCCATTTCTTTTACTTGGTTATCTTGAAGTTGTATAAGCAAAGCTTGTTTAGTTGGATGCAATTGAATTGAATTGTATATCAATTCACCATAGCTATTAGTTCAATGAATTAAATAAATTCTTTAGTGGTAATGATAGGGTTTCCATGGTAATAGGAACGATGTATGTAAGTACAATTTTTAGTAAGAATTGTCAATAATGTTGATTATAAAGCAATTAATTAGATCTAGGAATTGAATGGACTCTGAATCCCAATGGATGAGGCATTGATCTATTAAATTCAATTTGTATGTGAAGAAATCATAGGCAATAATCAAGATCAAATTAAAAATCAATTTTTCTTTACTGTTCAAAGGAATTATCAATATTGGTCAGCATTGTTAGGATTAAACTATGAATAGAAATAACAATTACATGCATATATAACCAATAATAGAAAATAATAGATTACATAGAAAAGAACACAAGGCACCAAGATTTAACATGGTTCACCCAATCCCTAGGCTACATCCACCAAACAACAAGTCTGATATTATTACAATCCAATTATTACAACCTAATTACAATCCATAATCCCTTAAAGCTCAATATCGCTATAGGAACCAATTTCACATCACCACAATCAAACAATCCCTAACCCTAAGACCTTTTATACAAGTGTTTTTATGCCACTTTAGGCTTACAACATGTTGGCCATATGTCGGCCATATGTCAACCACAATGTCATCCATGGCCCAAAAGAATTTATGAAGTATGTAAAGTACTTTCCTTATCAGTCACCACAAACTAACAATCTTCCACTTGGGTACTGATTAGACTCCACACAAGACAACAATCTCCCCCTTGGAGACTAATCATGTAGTAATACTACTACCACATGGGGCTCCCACTAGGTCAAAACACCGTAGACTCTGTTGTTCTTTTTTTCATGTTTAGTCTAGGAGACCAACCAAAGCTAAAGATAAGTTTAGCTTCTCCCTTGTTAGTACCTTTGTAAACATATCTATTGGATTGTCATTTTTATGTATCTTTTCCAGCATTAACTTTCCATCCTCCAAAACTAATCTAATGAAATGGTACCACAACTAAATATATTTTGTCTTTGAATGTAGAGCTGAATTCTTTGCAAGATGAATGACACTTTGACTATTTGTAAACAAATAATTATCCCTTTGAGGGTGTCCCAATTCTTCCAAGATGAACTAAAGCCATATCATCTCCTTGGAGGCCTCTATAGTGGCAACATACTCTTCCTCTGTAGTGGATAAATCATTAACCTTCTATAACCTAGAAACCTAGCTCATGACTGTCTCATAACCAGTAAAGACATAACCTATAGTACTCCACTTGGTATCAATATCCCCTACCAAATCTAAGTCAACATAGCCTTGTAAATTAGTAGTAGAGCCCCCAAAGTGTAAACACTTATTTGATGTTCCTCTTAAATATTTGAGAATCCACTTGATTGCATTCCAATGCTCAATTCCAAGATGACTCATATATCTACTAATGACTCCCACTGCATGTGCAATATTTGGCCTTGTACATACCATAGCATACATCAAGCTTCCTAAAAATGAAGCATAGGGTACCTTGGACATCTTATCCTCCTCTTCTTGTGTCTTGGGACACATCTCCTTGGTCAACTTGAAATGACTAGGTAAAGGTGTGTTGACAACTTTAGCATTCTCTATAGAGAAATGTTGCAACACCTTCTCAACATAATCAACTTGAGATAGTTTCAATTTTTTGTTCTTCCTATCTCTACAAATCTTCATACAAAGGATTTTTTTTGTTGCCCCCAAATCTTTCATATAAAATGCATGTGTTAACTAGGATTTTAACCCCTTAATGTGATACATATAAGATCCAACTACAAGCATATCATCAACATATAAACATAAAATAATGTAGCTATCACCATCCAACCTCTTAAAGTAAACATAGTGATTTGAATGACACCTATTGTATCCATGCTCATGCATAAAACTGTCAAATTTTAGATACCATTTTTGAGGTGCTTGCTTCAAGCCATATAAGTTTTTCTTCAATTTGCACACTATGTTCTCCTTACCTTTGACCTCAAATCCCCATGGCTAAGACACATATATCTCTTCATCTAAATCACCATGAAGAAAGGCCATTTGAACATCAAGTTGCTCATAATGCAAATCTTTAGTAGCCATAGTACTTAAAATAGTATGGATAGAAGCCATTTTAACAACAAGAGAAAATATCTCATCAAAATTGATTAATCTTTTCTATGCAAATCCTTTTACAACTAACCTAGCTTTAAATATTTTCTTACCTCCTTTCTCTTCTTTCAACCTATAAAACCACTTATTCTATAAAGCCTTTTTACTTGCAGGCAACTTGCATAAATCCCATGTCTTATTCTTCAACAAAGGGTCCATTTCGTCTGTCATTGTAGATTCCCACTGAATCTAAGTATCCACCTACATAGTTTCATCATAAAATTTATGTTCACTAGCATTTGTTAATAAAATAGAATACAAAGAGGGAGAAAATCATTCTAGAGGTCTAATTTGCCTTGTTGACTATCTAACATTTACTGGTGTATGTGGTATTTGTTTTTGTGATTGTTGCACATCATGAGGAATGGTTGGAACATTATCTTGTGAAGTATCATCCAACACTATATAATCATCTTGCTTCTCATGTTGCTGCAAAAAATCTATATACAACACTTTTTCATTGAATATGACATCCTTGCTTCTTACAATTTTATGATTTTCAAAATCCCAAAGCCTATAACCAAATTCATTAATGCCATATCCAAAAAATAAATATTTCTTTGACTTAGCTTTCAGCTTGGTTCTATTTTAGAATCTATGTGAGCAAATGTTTCACAACTGAAAGTTTTGAGAAAAGAATATATCACCTTCTAACTAGTCCATGATTCCTCTAGAACAACCCAAAGGAGTAGAGGGGCCTCTATTAATCAAATATATAATAGTATTGACAACCTCTACCCACATGTGTAAGGGAAACCTAGCATGCAACCTCATGCTCCTTGCACGATCCATTATAGTCTTGTTCATGTGTTCAACCACTCCATTTTCCTATGGAGTCCATGGAACAATTTTTTGTCTATGAATACCATTAGTGGAGCAATAATATTTAAATTCATGACTACAATACTCACCAACATTATCAGATCTAAGACATTTGAATTTCTTACCAATCTCATTTTCGACTAACCATTTCCATTTCTTAAAAGTTTAAAATACATTAGATTTTTGTCTAAGGAAATAAATCCATACCCTTTTAGTTGCATCATCAATAAATGCAATATAATAATTAGAGCCGCCAAGGGAAGATATGTGAGCCAGTCCCCATACATTGGTATGCACAAGCTCTAATTTCTCCTTTTTGTTTTCCTTCCTAGTCTTTACAAAAATCACTCTCTTTTGTTTTCCATACACACAACTTTTACAGAAATCCATATTAACACATTTCAAACCTGGTAGAAATTTCTTTGAATGAGGTACTTTCATACCTTTCTCACTCATATGCCCAAGTTTATTGTGCCACAACCCTATATCCAATTTTACAGTAGCTATTTGTTCTCCTTGCTCAACTATAGCAACTATTCTTAAACATTCATTTTTTTTTGAAATAATTAAAGTAGAAGGAACAATATGACCTGTAAAAAGATATAAGGTTCTTACTTTCACACCATTTGCTACTACAAGGGAACCTTTTGTAACCTTCCAATTTTTATCATTAAAAGTAATTACACAACCCTCATCACCAAGTTGCCCTACTAAAATTAAATTCTTACTTAGCCTTGGAACATGTCTTACCTCATGTAGTAGCCCATGATTCCCATTCTACAACTTAATCTTAACTTTTCCCTTTCCAACAATCTGATAGAGTTCATAATCCCCCAAATAAACAAGCCCAAAATCCCCTTGGACATAATCAATGAATTAACCTCTATGAGGTGTAGCATGAAATGAAGCACCAAAATCTAAAACCCATGAATCATCAACACTTTCTAAAGATAGAAGAAAAGCATCCTCTTTGGATTTGTTACTAACCACATTTACCTCCTTGTCTCTATCTAGCTTATCTCCTTCATTTTTATTTCAATTCAAACAATCTTTCTTTTTATGCCTTGGTTTCCTATAGTACCAGTAGTCATTTTGTCCTCTCAATTGAGACCTCCTCCCCTTTGACTTTCTTCTTGATTTCCTACAATTTCTAGAATTGCTTCCTCTCTCAGTCATTCTACCTCGACTTTGTGCATTCAAAACACTTCCAAATGTAGATCCACCTAAGGATTTCCTAGAAGTTTCCTCACTCAAAATAACACCAATCACATCATCATATTTTAGGGTACTAGATCTAGGAACAAAATTACTCACAACCATTACCAAACCATTATAGCTTTCAAGAAAAGAACACAAAATCAAGAGAGCCCTAATTTCTTCATCAAAATTGATACCCACAAAAGATAACTAATTAGTAATAGTATTAAACTCATTTAAATGATCTGCAACAGATTCACCTTCTACCATTTTCATATTAAATAAACACTTCATGAGAAATACCTTGTTTGAAGTAGAGGGCTTTTCATACAGTGTCACTAGGGTTTTTATCAACTCTTTTGTTGTCTTCACTTTTGTAATATTAAATTCCATCGATGGTGCTAAGCATAATTGAATGCTTCCAAGTTCCTTTCTATCTAAAAGATCCCAGTTGTCATTTGATATAGATCCCTAATTCTTGGTTTTGCCTTCCAATGACTTCCATAAATTCTTTTGATAAAGATAGTCTTCCATTTGTGTCTTCCTTAACTAAAATTTTTACCCATTAAAACTATCAACCCTTAGCTTACCCTCATCTGCCATTGCTCCCACTTGACCATGAGACTCCCACTCGATTGTGAGACTTTCCTGCAAAGAATAACTAAAACAACACAAACTCACTCTGATACCACTTGCTAGGATTAAACCATAGAAAAAAAAAAATTACATGTGAATATAAACAATAATATAAAATAATAGATCACACAAAAAAGAACATAAGGCACCAAGATTTAACGTGGTTCACCCAATCCCTGGGCTATGTCCATCAAACAAGTCCCATATTTTTATGATCCAATGATTACAACTTGATTACAATCCATAATCCCTTACAACTCAATACCACTACAAGAATAAATTTCACATCACCACAATGAAAAAATCCCTAACCTAAGCCCTTTTATACAAGTATTTTTATGCTGCTTTAGGGTTATAACATGTTGGCCATATGTTGGCCATATGTTAGCTACAAAGAATTTATGAAATATGTATTGTACTTTCTTGATTAGTCACCACAAACTAACAAGCACTTATTTGCATTTGATCTCTAAGCCTTAGTTAGCTACTATTGCTAGAAACACTTGTAAATCTAAGAAGAATTTTGACCAAATCTACTCATAAGACATGTGTATTATCTTAAATTGTCATGAAACGCATAAACTATGTTTATGTTAGAGATAGGAGATGAGAATCAAAATGAAACTAAGAGATTCTTTCTCATTTGTATTCATTTCTTTGAACCATCCCTTAGGTATACCCACTGATGTAGGAGCATCCAGAGGTATAAGGGCAATCCTGTGTCACCCAAAAAAAAATGTACTTAGACTTAGTTTCTGTTTCATGTCTTTACATTTTTGGATACCCATTTGGGTCAAATAAAGGTTCCAACTCTCACAGTTCCACTATCAGTGCATTTGAAAATCTTGAAAAAATAGGAACATGCAATTTGGCCATCATTTTGGTGACCTAGAAGGTGTGAATTGACTAGATGAACGTAATTGTGATTTAGAGCATTCCAAAAAAACAATCAGGTCAAAAGGCCCCACGGTTTGAAAGTTATTGCAGTTTTTTGGGTTTTGGAGACCCCCTAAGAATGCTTCGAAGTTAGGTTAGGGGCATTAAATGACCTCAAAAAGGGCCAAAAAATGGGGGATGAGAAAATCTTTCCATAGGGCTATAGAGCACTTTGAGAGCTTTCCGAAAATGTAAATGGTTCGTCAATTGGAGCTACGGTTCAAAAGTTATGCCTCTCGGAAGTTCGGTTATCATTTTTGGATTCTTCTAGAATTGCACCGACTTTTAACGCAGCTTTCGGAACCTTCTATTTGGTTAGTGGATGCCTACCAGCACTTTCTAGAATGTAATCCTAGTCCTTAACCCTCTGGGGTCTATTTAAGGAGATTTCTGGCATTGTAAAAGGCAGTTCGGAGTGGAGTTTGAGAGGAGGTGCTAAAAGGAGAAATATTCTCCAGATTTATGCTATTGTAAGCCCTTAGGGCATGTTCTGAAGTTTATTTTCTCTGTACTATTTGTACTAGCTTATTTTCTTAGTTAATATAATTTCCCTTTTCTGTTGTGTCCATTCTGTTCTTGGGTTGTGTCCCCATCAAGTGGTATCAAAGTGGGTTTTCTTGAGTGTGTAGATAGAGCGCCGACTATGAGGCAATTTGCACCAGGACTGTGTGGTTGTGGGTTCAAGTTAGAAGATGCCTCCATGAAGAGAGCATGGTAGAAGGGCCAGAGCTATTGATCTTGAGGAGGTTAGAGCCCTCCAGATGCAGGTACAAGCATTGCAAGAGGAGCTTCGTAGAGGAGCAAATGTTGCTGCATGTGACAATAGTGAGGATGACAATGAAGAGGAAGTAATGGGACTAGAAGAGGAAGTTGATGGGGAAGTTCTGAATCCTATAGAGGAAAGGCTTTTCAGGGCCATTACTAAGTTTGGGAAAAGACCTACAATTGAAGTGGGTATATTTTCAGGAAATCTGAAACCAGATGAGTTGATCGATTGGATCAATGAACTGGAAGAATACTTTGAGTATGAGGATATAAGGGACCCAGATAGGGTTAAGTTTGCAAATACCAAACTGAAAGGCCATGCCAAAATCTGGTGGCAAGAGGTTCAACTGGAAAGACTTAGAAGAGGAAAGGAGAAGATCACAAGATGGGATCGCATGGTGGACAAATTGAAGAAGTAGTTCATTCCTGTGGACTACGAGCTTGATCTGTTTAAGAAGATGCATGGGTTAAAGCAAGCAGGAATATCAGTTCAAGAATATACAGAGGAGTTTTACTGACTCTCGATTATAGCAGGGCATGCAGAAGCAAATAAGGAGAAGGTTGCTCGTTATATCAGTGGGTTGCGACCTAGCATCCAGGAGGAATTAAGTCTGGTAAGAATGGCCAGCATTGAAGAAGCATACCAGTTTACCCTACAAGTTGAAGAGAAGCTGAGTAAAAGGTTTGAAGGAAGACAAAGAGGGCGCAGTCAAGGAGGAAGGGGAAGCGGTAGATCATCTGGAGGCCGCAATGAAACCCAAAAGAAAAATGAAGATGTGGGTACTAGCAGAAACCAGAGGAATGAGGGTTTCAACCACTCCCATGATCAAGACTTTGGAAATCAAAGAGGAAGAGGTAGAGGACATGGACAAGGAAGAGGAGGCTTCCGTGGTACTTGTTTCCATTGCAATGAAGAAGGTCATCGTGCCTTTGAAATGCCCTCAACGACAAGGAAGGATAGATAGGAGAGCTGAGGGCAAAGTTAGGGTTTCTCATGTGGATGAGGATGCACAATCATCACATTTAGAGGATGCAGAAAGAGGATAGCTCTTGGTAAATGAAAGAGTCCTACTAAGTGGTGAGAATGAACTAGGACAACGAAGGAGTTTGTTTCGTACCAGATGCAAGTGTGAGGATAAATTTTGTGACGTGATCATTGATGGTGGTAGCACTGATAACCTGGTATCAGAAGAGATGGTCTCTAAGCTAAAGCTCAAGAGGTAGAAACATCCCCAACCGTATCAGATTTCTTGGGTAAAAGATGATCATAAGGTCCTGGTAAGTGAACAATGTTTAGTAAAATTCAAAATTGGGAGTTACCATGATGAAGTTCTCTGTGATGTTATTTCGATGGATGTTTGCCATCTATTGTTGGGTAGACCATGGTAGTTTGATAGACATGCAATACATGATGGACATGCAAACACATACTCTCTGACAAAGGATGGAGTTCACCACAAATTGAAGCCCATGAAAAAGGAAGGTGAAAAGGTATGTAGCAGTGCTAGGATTTGTCTTGTTGATGGAAGGAACTTTTTAGATGGCATGAAACATCAACATATGTGCTATGCTTTGATTCCTAGGAAAGATAAAGAAGGTAGTAGTGAAATACCATTTGAAGTTTCAAATTTATTAGGGGAATTTGGAGATATTATCTCTGATAATGTTCCAGATGGATTGCCACCAGTAAGGTAAATCAGTCATCAGATAGATCTGATTCCAGGAGCTAGTTTACCTAACAAGGCTGCTCACAGGATGACTCCTACTGAAATAGAGGAGCTAAATAGACAGGTTCAGGAGTTGCTAAGGAAGGGCTTGATTCGAGAGAGCCTGAGTCCATGTGCAGTACCTGCAGTACTTGCACCAAAGAAGGATGGAGAGTGGAGGATGTGTACAGATTCTTGAGCTATAAATAGGATAACCATCAGGTACCGATTTCCTTTACCAAGGATGGATGATCTTATGGACTACTTGAGTGGAGCTCAGTACTTCACAAAGATAGATCTGAAGAGTGGCTATCATCAGATACAAATTCAAGAAGGAGATGAGTGGAAAACAACCTTCAAGACCAAGGAGGGTCTTTATGAGTGGTTAGTCATGCCCTTTGGATTGACGAATGCCCCAAGCACCTTCATGCGGCTCATGAATGAGATACTTAAGAAGTTCTTGGGAAAATTTGTTATTGTCTATTTGGATGATATTTTAATTTTCAGCAAGACTTTGGAAGAACATTTACTGCATATTTGTAGTGTCCTTGAAAGGCTAAGGGAAGAGAAACTGTTAATTAATCTAAAGAAGTGTATCTTTGCAAAAAGGGAGTTAGTCTATTTGGGGTTTGTTATATCACCTGAAGGTCTTAAAATGGATCTAGAGAAGGTAAAAGCCATCTTGGAATGGCCTACTCCAAGGTCTGCTACTGAGGTAAGATCATTTCATGGTCTGGTTAGTTTTTACATGAAGTTTATTAAGAATTTCAGTGGCATATGTGCACCCCTAACTGATACAATAAGAGGGGATAGAAAATAGTTCAAATGGACTGCAACAGCTGTGAGAAGTTTTGAATTTTTGAAGAAGAAGGTGACAGAATAGCCTGTGTTGGCACTTCCAGATTTTAGAAAAGTGTTCCAGGTGGATTGTGATGCTAGTGGTAGCGCTATTGGGGCTGTATTAAGCCAAGAAGGTAAGCCTATCGCATATTTTAATGAGAAATTGAATGATGCAAAGAAGAAGTATTTTGTTTATGATCAAGAGTTCGATGCAATAGTTCAGGCCTTAAAGAAATGGAGGCACTATTTATTGCCAAAGGAATTTGTTTTGTATACTGATCATCAGGCATTACAGTACCTAAATAGCCAAGGTAAATTGAATTAGAGGCATATGAAGTGGGTAGAATTCTTGCAGAGTTATACATTTGTGTTGAAGCATAGAAGTGGAAAATCTAACAGGGTTGCAGATGCACTAAGTAGGAGACAGTCACTACTTACAATAATGCAGGTTGAAGTACTTGGGTTTGATGAACTCAAGAATTTGTACCCTGAGGATCCTAATTTTGCTAAAGCATGAAAAACTTGTAAAGAACCTATTGCTATAGATAGAACCAAGTGGTTAGACTATTTGATTCAGGATGGCATGTTGTTCAAAGGTAGTCAATTGTGCATTCCAAGGAGTTCCATGAGGAAAAATTTGATTAAGGAGAAACACAGTGGAGGGATGGTAGGACATTTTGGTTAGGATAAGACCATTTCCATTCTTAGAGAACATTATTTTTGGCCTCAAATTACACAGGATGTGAAGAAGTTTGTACAGAGTTGCCAGGTTTGTCAAGTTGCCAAGGGGTTTAGTCAAAATACTGGCCTATATCAGCCATTGCCTGTTCCATCAAGGCCATGGGAGGACATAAGTATGGATTTTGTTCTTGGATTTCCAAGGACACAAAGGGGTAATGACTCAATATTCATGGTGGTTGATAGGTTCTCCAAAATGGCACATTTCATTCCATGCCACAAAACTCATGATGTTGTCCATATTGCAGACTTGTTTTTCAAAGAGGTGGTAAGACTACATGGTCTTCCAAGGAGTATAGTTTCTGACAGAGATACTAAATTTGTGGGGTATTTCTGGAGGACATTGTGGAAGAAGTTGAGAACAGACCTAAAATTCAGTTCCACGCATCACCCACAGACTGATGGTCAAACAGAAGTGGTAAACAGAAGTCTAGGAAATTTGCTGAGATGTTTAGTTGGGGATAAGCCCAAGGGATGGGATTTCATTCTACCACAGGTAGAGTTTTCTTATAATAACTCTGTAAATAGGAGTACTGGAAAATCACCATTCCAAATTGTATATGGGAATAGCCCAAGGACTGCACCAGAACTGAGGAAGATAAAACAAGGGGAGAGGACAAGTGCTAAAGCTGAGGAATTTGTTGAACATATCAAGCGTCTACATGAGGAGGTTCAGGCACACATAACCAAGATGAATCAAGAGTATAAAGCTAGGGCTGATCAAAGGAGAAGACATAAGGAATTCCAAGTAGGAGATTTAGTCATGGTACACTTACGAAAAGAAATATTTCCAGCCGGTACTTACAACAAGCTGAAAATGAAGAAATTTGGCCCCAACAAAATTTTGAAGAAACATGACTCAGGAAATGCATATGAAGTAGAGCTGCCAGATGGTATTCAGATTTCTCCCATTTTCAACATTGCAGATTTAACAGAGTATCATGATGATGGTGCAGATGAGGAGCTGGTTTTAGAGCCATGTCTAATTCCTGCTTCTAAGAAGGAGGAGATAGAAGACATTCTAGATCATAGTGTCGGTAGGAGTACCAGAAATAGGTAGTATGAAGAGTATTTGGTCAAATGGAAAGGACGACCAATCGAGGACTCAACTTGGATTTCAGTAGCTGAGGTTTCCCATTTGGGATTTCCTCTACCATCCATAAAGTGACAGGGTCACTTTTCAATCTACCTTGGGTGTCTGATGCAGGAGCATCCATAGGTATAAGGGCAATCCTGTGTCACCCCAAAAAAAATGTACTTAGACTTAGTTTATGTTTCATGTCTTTACATTTTTGGATACCCATTTGGATCAAATAAAGGTTCCAACTCTCATAGTTCCACTATTAGTGCATTTGAAAATCCCAAAAAAATAGGAGCATGCAATTTGGCCATCATTTTGGTGACTTAGAAGGTGTGAATTGACCAGATGAATGTAATTGTGATTTAGAGCATTCCAGAAAAAGAATCAGGTCAAAAGGCCCCACGGTTTGAAAGTTATTGCAGTTTTTCGAGTTTTGGAGATCCCTTAAGAATTCTTTGAAGTCAGGTTAGGGGCATTAAATGACCTCGAAAAGGGCCAAAAATGGGGGACAGGAAAAGCTTGTCCATAGGGCTATAGAGCACTTTGAGAGCTTTTCAAAAATGTAAACGGTTCGTCAATCGGAGCTACGGTTCAAAAGTTATGCCTCCCGAAAGTTCAGTTACCGTTTCTGGATTCTTCTAGAATTGCACCGACTTCTAACGCAGCTTCCAGAACCTTCTATTTGGTCAGTGGATGCCTACTAGCACTTTCTATAATGTACTCCTAGTCCTTAACCCTCTGGGGTCTATTTAAGGAGATTTTTGGCATTGTAAAAGGTAGTTCGGAGTGGAGTTTGAGAGGAGGTGCTAAAAGGAGAAATATTCTCTAGATTTATGCTATTGTAAGCCCTTAGGGCATGTTCTGAAGTTTATTTTCTCTATACTATTTGTACTAGCTTATTTTCTTAGTTAATATAATTTCCCTTTTCTGTTGTGTCCATTCTGTTCTTGGGTTGTGTCCCCATCACCCACCTTGGTTTTGCATAGCCTAAAGAGTAGGAAATCTATCTTGATTTCATTGTAGTTGGAGCCAAATAAGAAACACATTTAATTGTTTATAGGATATAGCTAATTCTTAGATTATTTGTGCTTTCATTATTTGGGTATTGAGTATTTTGTCACTTAATAGTTGAGAAACACCAACAGGATGTAGAGAGGTACCCTTCTAAGTCTCATGGAAAGGATGTGATGGATGAGGATGAGGAGCAGTAATATGTTGAATTTTGTACAGATGTATAGTTTTTGTGTTTTTGGGATGTATTTTTGCGGGCACAAACTAGATGTATTTTTATGGATATTAGCACTATATGGATACTAGATTTGGACTATGATGGACTTTAGTTTTTTTTAGGGGTAGGTGATGCATTCATTATTCTTTTGAGGTTGTGACATTAGATATATATATGAGCATTCTTTGGGGTGGGATATGGATGTACTAAGTATTGTTCCATGTGACCTTTTTACTATATTTTTTTGAGTTATCATGGGATGTATGTCGATAGATGTATGAGATGGACTTACATTTTGATGTAGGATGTGATGTTTGTATGATATGAAATGTAGGATGTTACTGATGCTTTGTGATGCAAGATGTGATGTTTTTATATGAGATGTATGATATGCATGATGTGATTTTTTTATAAGATAGACTATGATAGTGACACTCTATGATGTAGGATATGATGTGTTTGATAAGTTGTATGATGAGCTTGAAAAAATTTAGGATAATATT
The DNA here is from genome assembly GCA_028749045.1 of Cupressus sempervirens. Classification (NCBI taxonomy): domain Eukaryota; kingdom Viridiplantae; phylum Streptophyta; class Pinopsida; order Cupressales; family Cupressaceae; genus Cupressus; species Cupressus sempervirens. The sequence goes on along the minus strand of CM053785.1, from coordinate 60,020,084 downwards.
GTTAGAAATGCTTTAGAATAATTGAGAGGGGGGGAGGGGGGGGGGGGTGTGAATTGATTATTCAAGGTCCAAATGTCCTATTCAAAAATTTTCATCAAGTGTGCCCATCAAACTTATTCATTCATCCAAGATTTAACTTTCCTATTTAACAAGTTACTGTAAATCAACATGCAAGCATATTACATAAAAATATTAACACATAACATAGTGATTTACATGGAAACCTAATTTGGGAAAAAACATCAGTACCATGCTACTCAATTCTCACTCTTCTAAAGTGATGCCCCATGAATGGCCTACCCTGTTAAAGGCTACAACATACTATTAAATGCAACCTGGTTAAAGAATTAAACCACCATGTTAGAAGTGGGTGTGGGTAGAGGACTTTAGAACATTCACTTGGAATGACACCTTGTTAAAGGATTCACAAATGGTTGTTAGACCAACCTAAGTCCATAAGATTTTCTTTTACCCTGACTGATACAAATTCTAGAGAGTAACAATAAGGAGTTTTGACCTAATTACAACATACAACTTAGTTTGTAGATTTCAGATTGCTTCTCAACTCATTACATTGCTTGGCTTTCAGTCTCTACAAATCTAATAGCTTTCCCTCCTTTCAAGCATAGTCTCCTTGACTCTCCATACTCAATGAACCAGTGCAATCCTCTATTTTTTACCACTTGTCAAAGCAAAGTCTCTATGCTCTATTCTTCCTTCTCCTAGATGCCTTCTCTTTGACACCTTTCAACCACTTCACAATTTGGCACACCAGCAACTCTTGCTTCTTGTTCTATGACTCCTTAAATAGAAATCTAGAATTTCTTTTCCGACTCAATTCTTCCCTCCTTTAATTTCAACTTGTATGGATTAGGTAGGATTCATTGAATCTAACCCATATTTTGTTTCTTCTAGAAACATCATGAAGAATTCTCTTGAATTCACTCAAAAATAGTTTACATAAAATTTTGTGCCACCATCTCATCATCCTTATCCTCCAACTGGTTTAAAAATTTCAAGGTAACAACTTTGTCAACTTAGATTCACCAAATCTTTGTCGTTTCTAATAATGTAGCAGCTTGACACTATTAAAATTCTGGTGCTTGGCACATACTGTGTTACTTGACATCAACTATGTTTTATTGATGCTCGGCACCTAAAGTTTACTTGACACCTACTAATATTTTTTGACACTTGGCTCCTTCTATATCACTCGACACTTGAACTTCACTCGGCACCTAAAGTTTACTCAACAGACACTAAGTTTTGCATTTGCTCAGCTCCAACTAAAATTTTCTCAACTTAAACTAGCTTGCTTGCCACTTACTGATGAACTTAGTTTAAGCTTTGTAGGAAACCTTGTTGCAACTTATTCCTCCAAAGTTTCTCAATGTGACCAACCTCTATATCTTCAAGTATGTTATCAATACATCATTTAACCAATATCTTAGCTAATCCTTGTACTTCATTACAAAACCATAACTCAATCTTTCCCTTAAGTGCTCTTGTTACATCTTGTTGATTAAATCCTCTTCATCAATCAACTAAGTGATAGTACTTGGATCTAATAAGCAATTGTCATTCCTACAAATAGTAGGTTTGACATCAATGATAAAACAATAATTCAAAAAATTCTTTTAACAACACTCTCCCTCTTTCAATCAATCTTCTTCATCAATGATCTTTTCAATCAGATTTCCACCAATCTCCCTCTTTGACATTGATGGAAAACCAAACTATTCAACCATGTTATCAAAGTTCTAACTAGGTTAGAACAATAAGTCAAATGCCAAAAGGAAATTGTGTTACCATCAATTGTCTCATCTCCTTCTCTTGACCCACTCTCTAAACTGCTTTACTTCTATTTCTCCCTCTTATCTACTGTATCCTTTCTTACATTCTCTCCCTCTGTATGCATTTCTCATCTTCTGCTATTTCTTTCTCCATCCATGTTTTTTGATTAGTTTCTTCTATTTCTCCCTTAGTATTATTGAATATTGTTGATCAGTATCTAATATTCTCCCTCTTTGACAACAATGCCAAAGACATATTAACATCTTAGTATCTTATTATGCAAGTGTAAAATTTCTAGGTTCTTTCAATTTCTCCCTCTATCACCTTGCCTATGATTGATTTGGAACTTCATCACCTTAATTACTTTAGGCATGAATCCTAAAGAAAATATCCTCTACATCAGTGTGTAATATTTCAAGCAGTCAATTCATTTGATGCAGCGTAGTCTTTGCTATTACTTAAGTAGCCTTGGCTAGGGGTATTAACCCTAATTTACCTCTAAGATACTTGAAAGCATCTTTAGGTAGTGCTTTTGTGAAAATGTTAGCAATCTATTCTTTGGAGCTAACATATTCCATTTTGACTTATTTGTCTTCCACCATTTCTCTTACATAGTGATACTTGATTGCAATGTGCTTGGTTTTGGCATGCATTACAAGGTTCTTTGATATGTTGATAGCACTTTTATTATCAAAATAAAGTATCATAGGCTAATTTACCTCTTCCTTCATACCTTGCAAATTTTCTTTGATCCATATAATATTAGTGCAATTGATAGCAACTGCAACATATTCAGCTTCTACAATGGACTGTGAGGTACAAATTTTCTTTTTGCTGGTCCATGTAATCAATCTTCTTCCCAAGAAAAGTGCTCCTCCACCAGTGCTTTTATTTTCATCAATACTACCTCCCCAATCTACACCAATGTAGGTTCTTAGTTCAAACTTTTCACTTGTCTTGTAGTACAAACCAAATTCATTAGTTTCTTTTAGGTACCTCAGTATTCTCTTTACTACCATCAGATGATTTTCTCTTGGATTGGTAAAAAATCTTGCCATTATTCCAATAGTTAATGCAATGTCTAGTGTACTATGTACAACATACTACAGCTTTCCAATCATTGATCTATACATTGTTTGATTCACTTTAGTTGACTCATCATTCTTTGATAATTTATGTCTTGTTGCCATTAGTGTCCTAACTAGTTTTGAGTATCTCCTTGATGTATTTTGATTGGGTCACAAATATATCATGCTTAATTGATGTACTTGTAATCCAACAAAGAATTTGATTTCTCCAAACATTGACATTTCAAACTTATGTTTCATTTGACCAGAACAATCTTTTCATAGAGCATCTTTTTCTCCAAATATTATATCATCAACAAAGATTTCATATATCAAAATGTCTTTACCTTTTTTTTCCTTGATATATAGGTTTTTGTTGTCATCTACTCTCTCAAATCCTATCTTCACAAGATATTTGTGCAGTTCCTCATACCATGCTCTAGGTGCTTGCTTCAAACCATAAAGTGCTTTATGCATTTTGTAAACCATATCCTTGTTGTTGTCATTAACAAATCCCTCCAGTTGTTCTATGTAGACTTCCTCTTCATGTATACCATTCAAAAAGGAAGACTTCACATCCATTTGGTAGAATTTGAAACCTTTGTAAGCAACATATGCAAGTAATGTTCTCACTCCTTCCATTCTTGCAACATAGGAAAATGTTTCATCATAATTCAGTCCTTCTTCTTGTGCATAGCCTTTGTGAACTAGTATGGCTTTGTTTCTAGTTATCTCACCATTCTCATCAAGTTTGTTCCTAAACACCTATTTGGTACCAATTATATTCATATTAGCTGGTCTAGGAACTAGTGTCTAGGTTTTGTTCTTCTCAATTTGGTCTATCTCTTCTTCCATAGCTTTATACCAATCATCATCTTGAAGTGCATCTTTCACTATTTTGGGCTCAACCTTGCTCAACAAGTATGATTCATTTCTTAGTCTATTCCTTGTTATTGTTCTTGCATCCTTCTCACCAATGATTTGATTTGCAGGGTGATGTCTCCTTACATACTTGGCTAATCTTGGTTTTGTCCTTCTTCCCATATCTGATCCTTTAGCTTCAGAGTCATTTTGCTCTTTTCATCTGGTACTTCATCATTTCTTTCATGTATACTATTTTTAGAATTAGAATGTGAATTTTCTTTATTCTACAACTCAACTTCTAAATGTGGCTCAACATTCACTGGTTGTGACTTGGCCAATACTAAGATTTTTTGTTGATTTCCAACTTGATCAGCATTATTATCTTCAATAGTCATTCCTTCATATAAGTATACAAAAGATCTATAATCTTCTGATTACTTGGACACATCAACTTGGACTTCTACATGCTTATCAAAATTTACATTTGCACTCTCCACAATATTGTTCGTGTTAGTATTCAAACACTTATATGCTTTACTTCTAGTGGAGTATCCAAGGAATATGCCTTCATCACTTTTTGCATCAAACTTTCCATTTCTAGTATCTTTAAGAATATAACATTTACAACCAAAGACTTTAAAATGTTTTACATTAGGTGAGTGACCATACCACAATTTAAAATGTGTTGCATTTGCACCTTTCTTGACTTGGACTCTACTCAGGGTGTAAAAAATAGTACTTATAGATGTTGGAATTATAGATGGAGTAACTAGGGGGGGGGGGGGGGGGGGGGGTGAATCAGTTACCACAAAACAAATCCACAAATCCCTTAGATGTCTTAAATACCTATTTACTACTGATACTTGATAAACACTATAAAAATGTTGTAACTTAGTAGATTAACTAGTTATTGATCATCTAGCATTCATAATTATTAATATGCATGCAAAAGTTAAATAAAATGAATACAAGAGACACCAGATTTAACGTGGAAACTTAATATGGGAAAAACCACCAAGTAACTAGCTACCAATTTGTCACTCTTCTGAAGTGAGCCCTGTTAGGAGCTAAGCCTGTTAAAGGTTACAATACACACTATTAGGTGTGACCTTGTTAGAGGATTTAATCATCCTATTAGGAGTGGCCTTGCTAGAGGTTTTTAGAACAATTTAACTGAACTATCACCTTGTTAGAGGATTTACAAAATGGTTGTTAAACCAACTCTGTTAAGAGATTTTAAATCACTGCTACAATGGTTAGAAAGTAACAATGAATTGACCTGAATAAGATGCAACTAAATTTGCTGATAACAGATCTCCATTCTAGACTATTAGATCCTTCTCGATTAAATATAGCTTCACTACTCCTTAATGATCTTTGATCATCCTTCAAAATTCACTCTTAGTCCTTCTTCTCATCCACATCCATCACACACTTAGAATTCACAGCTTGACCTTATATATATACCATTCAGATTATCAAGTCAGCTCATTCACAAGTTACATTTACCAATAACCCATATATTAGTCGGCTACAAATAATAGATTAAACAAATAAACTTTATTTCACAAAATAATGGAATCCTTCACTGGCTGACGTTGCTCGGTAAATACTACTTTTAGAAATAATTTCTTGAGTTAACTATCTTAACTTGGTTAACATTGCAAAAGCTGCAAAAAATCCTTTGGCTGCCGAGTTAACTTGGTAGGAACTAGATTTCTTTCACTATCCATGAAAGCTTGGTTAGAACTGTTTCCTGCACTATTTTCTCTTGATGACCAAGTGAGCTTGGTAACAACTAAATTTCCTTTGCTAAACCTTGAAAGCTCGATAGCAATTGCTTGTGCAAGGTAAAGCCTAGGAATGCTCAGTAGACACTGTAAACCTTCTTTTCTAACCTTCTAAACTCAATAAACTTTGTGTTTTGCCTTGTTGACCATCTGAGCTTGGTAGACTCTGACTGATAACTGATATGACATCTGTGTATCATCAAAGACAACACACAATTGAACAATTGTATCCAACAATTGCCCTCTTTGGCATTGATGACAACACACCATGTCATAGCATAATGAAATTTGAAAATGGGTCTAAATAGATCTTTACTTTACAGAAATCTCCCTCTTTCATAATAATCTCTCCCTCTTATACAAGCTCTCATTTTCTTGCAAATTTTAGAAAGATATGATAGTATACTCTCCCTCTTTGATAACACATGCCAAAGACAACACAAATCAAATGAATAGCATTGTACCTAATGCACTAATTCATATGCAATGTCTTCATTACTTTGCTGCATCAACTGGTAGATTTTCAATTTTGTTCTTGTTGATGCATCATTAAAAACTATATTTTAGTGAGCTTCAGATAGGGGAATGACCCCTAGCTTACCTCTTAGATACAAGAATGCATCCTTAGGTAAAGGCTTTGTGAATATGTCATCAATTTGTTCCTTTGTATGGACATACTCCAATCTAATTTCCTTTTCTTATACCAATTCTCTAACAAAGTGATACTTTATAGCAATATGCTTAGTTTTTTAATGCATTACTAGATTATTGGATATGTTAATTGCACTTGTTTTGTCACAAAATATAACAATAGGTTCTTTGATTTCTTGCTTCATACCTTCCAATAATTGTTTGAATCACACAATGTTTGAGTAGTTTACTACTGCTGCAACATATTTAGCATGTGCTATGGATTGGGATGTATAGTTCTTCTTTTTACTCATTCAAGAAACCAACCTCTTTCCAAGAAAGAAAGCTCCTCCACTTGTAATCTTTCTGTCATCAATATTCTCTGCCCAATCTACATTATTGAACACTTTTAAATCTAGATTTCCTCCAAGTTTATACCATAATCCATAATCTTTAGTTCCTTTTAAATATCTAATGATCCTTTTGATTGCCATCATGTGATTTTCTTCTGGTTTGGCTAAGAATCTTGCCACAATCCCTACTGCAAGGGTAATGTCTGGTCTTGTATGCACTACATACTAAAACTTTCCAATCATAGATCTATACAATTTTTGACCCACTTCCTTCTATTCATCATCTTTGGTAAGTTTCAATCCAATACGCATAGGAGTCCCAACTGGTTTGCATTCTTCCATACCAAACTTTTTTAGTATCTCCTTGATGTATTTATATTGAGTGATGTAGATACCATTCTTACTCTATTGAATTTGAAGACCAATAAAGAATTTGATTTCACCAAACATTGACATTTCAAATTCCTTGTTCATTTGTTCTGAAAATTCTTTGCAAAGATCATCATTTCCTGTGAACAAAGTATCATCTAAAAATATCTCTGCTAAAAAAATCTTATTATCTGGTCCTTCCTTTATGTACAAACTATTTTTATCATTAGTTCTTTGAAAACCAATCTGAATAAAATAGTTATGTAATCTTTCATACCATGCTCTAGGGGCTTGTTTCAGACCATATAATGCTTTATGCAATTTGCAGACCATGTCCTTCTTGTTTGGATCAACAAAACCTTTAGGTTGTTCAATTTAAACCTCTTCATCCAATATGCCATTGAGAAATGTTGACTTGACATCCATTTGATAAACTTTGAATCCTTTGTATGTAGCATATGCAAGTAAGGCTCTGACACCTTCCAATCTTGCAATAGGAGCAAAAGTTTCACCATAGTCTACACCTTCTTCTTGAGAGTATCCTTTGCATACCAGTCTAGCTTTATTGCTTAACACCTTACCATCTTCATTTAACTTGTTTCTGAATACCCACTTAGTTCTAATTAAATTTTTGTCTTTAAGTCTAGGTACAAGAGTCCATGTTTTTTTTTTCTCTATTTGTTCTATCTCTTCATTTATAGCTTCAATCCAACTTTCATTTTCTAATGCATCTTTGACATTTCTAGGTTTAAAATCAATAAGTAAACAAGTGCCTTTCAACTTACTTCTTGTCATTGTTCCTTCTGATTTATCTCCAATGATCTGATCTGGTGCATGATGCTTCCTGGCATACTTGGCTAACACAAGCTCCTTGCCTTTTGAATGACTTGCATTGTTATCCTTCTATGTCTCAACTTCTAGTTCTGGATCTAGTTGCTTAGGCTTGGTAGATGTTGATTCGATAGCTTCTGTTTGCAACTCAAGTTCTTGCAACTCGGTAGGCATTAGCTCAGTTTGAACTTCCTATGACTTGGTTACTAAAAGACTCTGGAGTTGAAGATTCTTGATTAATAGGTATATTTGGCATTGTATTAGGTTCAATATAAACAAATCTCCTATAGTCTTCAAGTTCCCTTTTGCTTTCTTCTTCAGTTCTTTCTGCAAACTCATCAACTTTCACATGTGCACTTTCTATGACTTTGTGAGTAGATAGATTCAAACATCTATATGCTTTACTTTTGCAAGAATATTCCAAAAATATTCCTTCATCACCATTTACATTAAATTTACCTTTTGTATATCCTTTTAAAATGTAACATTTGCTTCCAAATACTTTTAGGTAATTTAGATTGGGTTTGTAGCCATACCCCAACTCATAGGGGGTCTTGAATGAGTCATTTTTCAGCTATACTTAGTTCAAGGTATGAACTGTAGTGCTGATAGCTTCCTTCTAGTATTTGATAGCAATGCTTTTCTCAATCATTAAGGTTCTTTCACAATCCATGATAGCTCTATTCCTTCTTTTAGCTATTCCATTTTGTTCATGAGTTCCTGGTGCTGAAACCTATCTTTTCATTCCCCTTTCAATGCAAAAGTTATTGAACTCATGTGAAATGAATTCACCACCTCTGTCAAACCTTAAACATTTCAGTTTTTTTCCTATTTCCTTTTCTACTCTAGCCAAATACCATTTGAACTTTTCAAATGCTTCTGATTTCTCTCTTAGGTACATGACAGTCATCATTCTTGAATAATCATCAACAAAAAAAATGAAGAATTTTTCACTAGTATAACTTTCAATACCAATAGGTCCACATAAATCAATATGCACAATTTCTAAAAAAAAATTAGACTGATAGTTCTTGCTTTTAAAACTATTTTTTTCTCATTTTGCCAATTTGACAATTCTTGCATAGACCAACCTCAAGTTTATTTATGTTAGGAATGCCTCTTACTTTCTTGAATTTACTTATCTTTATCAAGTTGTCAAAATTTACATGACATAACCTCCTATTCCATAACCAACTTTCTTCAAATTGAGCAATAAAGCATGAACATTCACCAAGTTCAAAATAAAACAAGTTACCTTTTGTTTGAGTGCTTGATCCAATTAGCTTTCCTTTTCCATCTAATAGTCTTGCTTTTCCATGCATAAATTCCACTTTGAATCCATTATTGAGTAGTTGTGCCACACTCAGCAAATTGTTCTTTAGTCCTTCTACCCAATATGCATTATCACATACAAGTTCCTTGGTCAGTGAGATTCTTCCTTTTCTTCTTATACAACAAGGTTCATTTTTACCAAATCTTACACTTCCACCATCATAGTCTTCAAAGCGTTAAAACTTAGTTTTATCACTGGTCATGTGATGAGAACAACCACTATCTATAATCCATGTATCATCTTTTCTCACATTAGAAATGAGTGTCATTTCTTCATCATTATCAGATTCATCCTTTACAACTATGTAAACAATTTCATCTTCTTCTTCATCAGCAAAATTATTAGAATCTTTAGCCATGAAACATGTTTTCTTACCTTTATTCTTAAATGATTTGAAGTCTTTCTTTCCATTACACTTGTGACCTTCTCATCCTTGTTTTTCTTATTTGGGAACCTAGCAGCAATATGTCCAATTTCTTCACAAGAAAAATAGATTAGAGGAACCTTACCTTTGTATTTTCCTTTGCCTCTTGAATATTTCCTTGCTAACAGAGCTTCAACCACCTCGAGATCACTGTCTAAACTCTATTTTGATTCTTCATCATTATCTGATTGAGGATCCTTTAACTTTTTTTCTTTTTCTTTGAGTGAAAGCTTGGCTTCAAATGCTGATTCAATGTTCTTGGTAGCTGGAACATAATTATCATACTTGTCTAGCTCAAATGTAGTCAATCTTCCAACTATGGCCTCTAAATTTATCTTATGATTTGCTTCACATCTTCTTTCTTGAATTGCAAAGACTCTGATTACATAAATGGAAAGTAGAGTTCTAATAACTTTCCTTATAACTGTCTCCTCCTTGATATCTCCTCTAGATGCTTTGATTTCACTAACACATGCTTTAACTCTTTCAACATATTTTGCAATGTTTGCATACTCTCTCATTCTCATTTGATCAAATTGTCCTCTCAATCTTTTTGCTTTGGCTCTTCTAACATTATCATCTCCTCCATAGATATCTTTCAGTGTGTTCCACATTTCAAAGGTGGTTTTGCAATCCTTGATGTCATCAAATTCTTCATAACTCAGAGAAGATGCTATATCTATCATCATGTTGTTGTGAGTCTTCTTTTCAGCAATATCATTGACAAATAATGTACCAAAAGGTTTTGCATATTTTTCATCAAGGTACTTCAGCCCTGTATCACCAATAGAATCCAAATAAAGTCTCATCAACCCTTGCCATGCTGAGAAGTTGTCCCTATTACATCTTGAAATTTCCCTCTTATAAGACATCCTAACCTTTGGCTTAATCCTTGAAATCTTTTCCTACAAGCACCAAAATCTCTAATACCAATTGTTGGAATTATAAATGGAGTAATTGAGAGGGGGGGTGAATCAGTTAACACAAAACAAATCCACATATCCCTTAGATGTCTTAAATACCTATTTATTGCTGATATTTGGTAAATACTATAAGAATGTTGTAACTTAGTAGATTAACTAGTTACTAATCATCTAGCATTCATAATTATTAATATGCATGCAAAAGTTAAATAAAATGAACACAAGAGACACCAGATGTAACGTGGAAACCCAATATGGGAAAAATCACCAAGTAACTAGCTACCAATTTTTCACTCTTCTAAAGTGAGCCCTATTAGGAGCCAACCCTATTAAAGGTTACAATACACACTGTTAGGTGTGACCCTGTTAGAGGATTTAATCACCCTATTAGGAGTGGCCTTGCTAGAGGTCTTTAGAAAAATTCAACTAAACTGTCACCTTTTTAGAGGATTTACAAAATGGTTGTTAAACCAACTCTGTTAAGAGATTTGAAATCATTGCTACAATGGTTAGAAAGTAACAATGAATTGACCTAAATAAGATGCAACTAAATTTGCTGATAATAGATCTCCATTCTGCAATATTAGATCCTTCTCGATCAAATATAGCTTTGCTACTCCTCAATGATCTCTGATCATCCTTCAAAATTTTGGCTTAGTCCCTCTTCTCATTTACATCCATCACACACTTAGAATTCGAAGCTTGAACTTATATATATACCATTCAAATTATCAAGTCAACTCATTCACAAGTTACATTTACTAATAAACCATATATCAATTGGCTACAAATATTACATTAAACAAATAAAATTTATTTCACAAAATAATGGAAGCCTTCATTGGCTGACCCTACTTGGTAAATATTTCAAAAATAATTTCCTGAGTTAACCATCTTAACTCGATTAACACTACAAAAGCTGCAAAAAATCCTTTGGCTATCAAGTTAACTCAGTACGAACTAGATTTCCTTCACTGTCCATGAAAGCTCAGTTAGAACTATTTCCTGCACTATTTTCTCTTGATGACTGAGTGAGCTCAGTAACAACTAAATTTCCTTTGCTAAACCTTGAAATCTTAGTAGCAACTGCCTATGCAAGGTAAATCCTAAGAATGCTCAATAGACACTATAAATCTTTTGTACTAACCTTCTGAACTCGGTAAACTTTGTCTTTTTCCTTGCTGACCATCTAAGCTCGGTAGACTCTAATGGATATCTGATAAAAAATTTGTGTAACATCAAAGGCAACACACAATTGAACAATTGTATCCAACAATAGATTCTCTCCAATACTTTAAAGCAACATTTTTTTCCATCATCAACGTTCTAGCACAATCTATTACTGACCTATTCCTTCTTTCAGCAATAACATTATGAGGTGGGGTTCTTGGTGCTGATGTTGGGCTTTTGATACCTTTCTCATTGTAGAATATCTCAAATTCCTTTGATGTAAACTCTCCTCCTCTATTTGATCTTAGGCATTCCAAACTCTTACCTATTTCTTTCTCAAGTCTAGCCAAATACCACTTGAACATTAGAAATGCATCAGATTTTTTCTTTAGGAACACAACAGTCATAATCTTGTAATAGTCATCTACTAATAGCATTATGTATCTATCTCCTAGGTAGCTTTGCACTTCTATTAGACCACATAAGTCTATATGGACTAACTCTAGTACTTCTTTGGAAGTGTATGTTTTTCTTTTGAAACTAGACTTAGTCATCTTCCCTAGTTAACATTGTTTGCACATTGTATTTTTAGGCTTCTTCAATTTAGGCAAACCTTTAACTTTCATATTTTTGTTGATGCTAATTAGATTGTCAAAGTTACCATGACACAATATTTTATGCCCATAACCACACATCATCAAGTCTAACAACAAGACAAGTTGCATCTTCCATATCTAGGTAAAATAGATTACCTCTTGTTTGTTCACCTTTTCCTATTAGATCTCCATCAGTGTCATAGATTTTGGTAGTTTTGTTTCCAAATTATACTTTACAACCTACATTGCCTAACTATGATACACTCAACAAATTGTAGTTTAGTCCTTCAACATAGTTTGCATTATCACATAAAATTTTCTCTGTAAGTTTAATTGAGCCTTTTCCTTTGATTTGACATGGAGCATCTTTACCAAATCTAAAACTATTTCCATCATATTGAGTGAAGGTAATAAACTTACTTTTATCTCCTATCATGTGATGTGAGCAACCACTGTCTATGATTCACTTGTCATTCTTGTTCACATAGGTTACCAATGCTATTGCTTCATCTTCATCTAATCCATCCTTCATAGCTACTGTAGACACCCACAAATTGGCAAGAATCTTAAATCATGCAATCCTAGTCAACCAAGACTAAATTAAAGAGAAAATTGAAAGAAACACAGCGGACTTTCAAAATCAAAAATCACATAAGGACATTAATCAAATATTAAATCAACAAGACATAAAGCAACTTTAAAAGAGGAAGAAAACAATTCAAATTCATAAAATAAAATTCAAAAAGGGAGGAAAGAAAAAGAAAAAAGTGTTCAAAATAAATCATTTATTAAATCAATAAAATCACTTTATCCTCACAAGATTGAAAATCTCCCTTTTACCATTTAAAAGAATTTGAAAAATCCTCATATTATCCTCAAAACCAAGTCTGTTGGACTCTTCCTCCTGGCCTCTTATGAGATATTTTGAGTTTCACTTTCACCTCCAATCTAAAGTGAAAATCTTGGTTCTTACCCCAACCCCTTCTGAAATCCTATAAACAGGAGGAAAATCTAAGAGGCAAGGGACCCACATTTTTATCCATCTACACTATAGGCATATTAAACTCATTGTTTTAGCATTTTCATTGTAGCAATTTCATAGCATTGTTAGTTTCATTTTGTATTATTTAGCTTCATTTATTGCATATTTGGTTCATAGCATGAACATTTCAAGAGCATTTCTAGGAGTTGTATTTCACATATAATCTACATTTTAGTCATAGATCTGCATTTTTAGCAATATCCCATTTTAGAATTGTTACTAAGAGGCTGGTCTGAGAGCTATTTTAGCAGTTGTAGTTAGGGAGACATGAGACACTTGTAGAGATTACATTCTGATGATGATGTCTTAGGTCTAGTATAGTTTTTCATCAGTCCATTTGCTTTCTATAGTAAGGTTTCATGAATATGCATTCTTGCTGTGTACAAAATGGCGCCCACCATGGGTTTGAACTAAAAGCCTCTCTATTTTCTAGTTTTTAAGTCTAATCTTTCATTTCTAGTATAGATCTATATTTTTATTTCTATTCTCTTGTGCAGATCTAATCAAATACAGGTTCTACTACGTCTGAGAGACCTCATATCAACAAGAACAGCATTCCAAAGTCTTTCTCAAGCATAGAAGGGCTAGATCTAGGTCTTTTGATGCTTCTGTGCTCTATTTCAATGCTTTTGAGAGATATTCTAATGCTGATGAACTCTATTTTTATGCATTTAATCTTATTGTGGTGCTTATACATCATTTTGTAACACATTTGCATTGTTCTGTAACGCATTTGCATATTCTTATAGTTCTTTTAAAGAGTTTTGTGATGCATTTAATCATTATTTTAGAGCATATGAAGCATCTTATAGCTTTTTTGATATTCTTATAGCACATTTGCATGATAAAATAGCGCATTTTCATGATAAAATAATGCTTTTACATAATAAAATAGCACATTTGCATAGTAAAATAATTCATTTGCATGATAAAATCACAAATTTGCATGATAAAATAGCGCATTTGCATGATAAAATAGTGCATTTGCATGATAGAATAGTGCATTTGTGTGATAGAATAGCATATTTTCATGATAAAATAGTGCATATAATGTTTCTTGTGATGCATATGAGCATTTCTATAGCGCATTTGATAAAAAAATGTAGTTTTTTAAATCTAACTTCTAGATCTGAACATCTTTTTCTTACAGGTCCCTTCTATGTCGACAAACAAGCTTTCAAATTGTAGACAGTGTGCAATAGGAATGAAGACCCTCATAAATTCACTTAGCCTTTGCTAGCTTTGAATCAGGTAGGTGGACCATAGCCCTTGTCAATTGAAAGTGTGGCATTTCTAAGTTTTCAAACATAGTTTAATAAGAATGTTCAATCTCACTAATCTGATAAAGAAGTAGGCCTATGCTCTCAACTCCTTAGAGTTGATCAGAATGTTTGACCTTCTATAAAGATCAGTTGTAGTTGAATGAGGCAAAGAACCCACACATAGTCTAATTAGGAGCCCCTGTGTCTTCAGTAGCATAAGGGATAGTAATTAATCCTTTGTGTTTGACATGTTTGGGAAGCCAAAATAGTAGGGATATGCTCTCACTCTCCCAAGTGATCAGATTTCTAGACCTATTTATGACTTCCATTTCTCACTTTTAACTAGGTAGCATAATCTAGCCATAGAAGGGTTACCTCCCAAGTTTCCTTAGCAAGGCCAATAAGAGGGATTACCCCCCAATCTTGCATTCCTAATCGAATGCAAGCCCCTCGTGTTTGGTGCATAGCCTTCCTCTAGTAGTTCCACAAGGGATTGCACCAAACCTCCCTGCCATTAGTGGGAAGCTCTCTATCATAGGAGAGGTAAATCCAAAAATAGTTAGAATACTAAGACCCACTAGTCACTAGCCTTAGATAACCTTGCTAGGAAGCCATTTTTTTTCATTTTCTAGGTGCGTGTGATTTTTTATTTTGTTTTGATTTCACTACTATTGTGCTTGAAAGTGCTTTAAAACTTAATAATGAACACCAATGCAGATCATAAACCTTCGAGAAAGACAAACCTTAAACTAGTATTGAGAAACTAAGTTTAAAATGAAGACATTGTTGAACAATCCTTGAAATAATGCATCTATTGCATAAAATAGTGCTTCTGAACATTCCTATAATGCTTCTGACTACTTTTATGATGCATATACCTATAAAATAGTGCATTTGAGACTTAAAACAATGCATCTGATTCAAGGAATAGTACATATGAAAGTTAAAATACTGCATTTGAGCATTCTTGTGATGCATTTGAGGAAAAGCATGAAATAGAAACTATCTGCAAACAAACAATAAATTTGGATACCCTTTTCTATGCTAGTATTTTACAAAGTCTAAAAATTTTTGTGTCTGATTGAAAAATTCTTTTGAAAACAAGTAAAGCTACATCATCATCAACCCAACAGTTATCATTATCTCACTTTGCACATCAAGCTAGAAACTTTTGAAAACACACATCCGTACCTGACTTTGCAAAAGTGGACCTTATCCTATCAACATTGGAAAACACCTTGTCCAATTTAGCTTGTTGCTACAAAAAAATCATGGTCAATGAAAAACTTTAACTTTTTGAAAAATGCCTAAAAACTAAAAGAATCCAACTCATCTTTCATGCCACCATGCAAAACAAGTGTACCAAAAAAATTGAAATGGTCGCCCATACGAGTAAGTGCTAGGATAGCAAGTAGAACTGTCAAATGCACAGAACCTCTAAACCTCCTAAAATTTACCACAACAAAAAATTGTGCACAGAACAAAGTTACTCCTAAGTCACCCTTATTTGATGAAAATTCAGAATCCCTAGCCACAATGGGCTCATTTCACATGAGGGATGATAGAAGCATTGAATCTAAAATTGAAGATTTTTAGTAAAATCCTAAACTTATCGATATCATGGAGAAGATACTAAAAAAACATAAAGAATGCTACATACTCACATTAGCACAACAAGGTGCAAAATTGCCATCTAATTTTGATGTGACCAATCTAAAATGAGATGAAGAAGAGTCACCTTTAGCAAGACTTACAACTAGAAATGGAAAAGATGAAAAGAGGAAAAACACCACTCATGGAGTTTAGCCTTGAAAAGGTGTGCCCCCTAACATTTGATAAAAACATTACCTTCACACCTTTTTCTCCAAATGTGCAAATACCAAAGTATGATAAATATTTTGGCATGTCAGATCCACAAGATCACTTGAGGCAATTCTATATGCTAAACATGGAGTTTTTCCATGACATGACATACCTAATTCATTTATTTCATAGGAGCCTTGGGGGACAAGCCATGGAGTGGTTCTCCATACTACCCTCCAATATTAAAACCTTCAATCAATTGGCCTCTATTTTTATCACCCAATATTCTTATAACATTGAAAGAGAGGTCACAATGATTGATCTATATAACACAAAAAAACTTCTAGGTGAATCATTCAAGAGCTTCCTACAATGGTGGAGGCACATGTTTGCTAAATATCATAGAGACATACTAGATAAGAAGAAGATAGATATCTTCATCAATAGTCTTTCAAAACTGATGAATTATTAGCTCCAACTCCAAGGGACTAAAGATTTCAAAACCACTCTAGAAAATGTGGCTAAAGTGGAAGAAACTTTGGTAAACGATGACATAATTAAATTATCTAAAGATGGTAAAGGTTTCTCTAGTAATTCCGCACAAATGCACAATTCCCCTAATTGGTCCACTAATAAACAAAAACCATGGTGGAGAAACAATAATAAAAATATCACAAATGATGGGGTAGTTGAAGCCAATCATGTCAAAACTCAAACTCAACCCCCTTTAAATCAACTGGGTCCCAGTGGTGCACTTCAACAAAATAATGCTTGCCCATTTTATCGACGTAACACAAAGACTCCCTCTATGTCTAACCAACAAGTTACTTACAATCAAGCTCCTCCACCACCAAGATATCAATCTTTTGATATACCTAAGGAGTATACACCCATAGGGGTGTCTTATGAGAGTGCTTTATAAACACTCTTAGCCAATGATCTCATCGTGTTACCAAAGGCTAAACCATATGAACCCCAAGTCAAGTTGAAATGGTGGAATGAGAAACACACTTGTGCCTATCATCGCAATAGGGGCCATTTGACAAATAATTGTTTCACTTTTAAGGGGGTCATCCAAAAAATTAATAAATGATGGAACCATTGAAGTAAACAATCTCAGTGATAATAAAGACCATATGGCCTTCAAGAACCCCTTCATGAGTCATGAGAAAGGGGAGTCTTCCAAGGTTAATCAAAATGCACATTTACAAACCAAGATTAATTATGCACACAACTACGATAATACCATTGGCATGATTTTTGGATTTGATGACACCATAAATGTCATCATAATTAAAGATAAAAATAAAAAATAGTCCTCAAATGCTATCACCCAAGGTCAAGCCTCCAAAATTATCCTACCAAGACTAGTGACAAATCCTGACTGAGTAGCTCTAGGTTCCTCCATGCCTAAGTATAACCTAGTTAACCAATTACTAGAGACTACATCCCACATCTCCATTTTCAAACTACTGCAAATCTCCCCAAAGCATAAAGAGATACTGACTAAAGCCTTAGTGCCAAATGATCTAGATGTGAGTAGATTCCAAAACATGGTTAGTAATTTAGTTGCTCCTCACTACGTATATTTTTCAGCTCAAGATGACATATCTATCATACAGCCACAAAATTCTCCTTTGCACATAGAAGTATTCATCCATAGGAACCAAGTTAAGAGGGCATTGGTCAATGGTGGGGCTGGTCTTAATATTTGCATGCTTAGTTTAGTGAAAGCCCTCAAGTATGTAGAGGATGCTATTGACCCAAGAAAAAAGATTACCATCAAGGCCTATGATGATGAAGAAAGGTCCTCCAAAGGGATGGTCATATTACCAATCAGAGGAGGGCCACTTGTGAAAGAAACTATTTGCTAGGTCTTAGGCCTATAATTAATTTATAAAATCCTACTAGGAAGACCATGGATACATGACATGCAAACTATTCCCTCTACCTATCACCAGTGCCTTAAATTTCCATACATGGGTCAAGAAATAACCATACCTGAAGATCAACACTTCACCCAGTATTGTAACTTACTTGTCCCTCATAATAGAGAAGAAGTTGATACACTGACATATGCTTGTAATTATTTTGCAGTTACAGGCACTTCACACTCCACTAACCAAATGAGCAACCACTTGTCAATATCAACAAAGGGTAAAGAGAAAGTGGTTTGTTTAGGTCCTTCTTCTCCTTTACCACCACCATCATCAAAAGATCATAAACAACTACACTATGAAGAAATGGATAAACTAATGAAAGAATTTGATAGAGAGTGTAAGTTGCACCGTAATGGGGTAGGCATGTATCTAGTCTCCCTATTTGATCCCCTTGCTTTCTTTGAGGTATCATAGAAAATTGACTTCCACCAAACCATATCATGTGCATTTCATCAAAGCAAGTGGTACACCTCCAAACCTAGTGGAAGACATTAGTCAACAAAACATTGACATCTCCTCACACCTCCATGGGAAAGGCTTTGACTTAATGAAAAATATGGAATATACAGAGATGGTTCCCTAGGGAAAGGGAAATAAATCATCAAACCTTTGATGGTACAGTTTAGTTCCAATAAATCTAAAATAGGGGTAGGGTATGATGGGTAGGACAAGTCACAAACCTCTTCTACCTCGATGTGGATACCCAAACAAAAGGATAGTTATACCTCAGAAACAACTAATATCATAAATGTGGATATGTACCTCTCAAGTTCACATACTATGGAAGAACTACCCATAAATACCTCCAATAATGAGGATGATGATGATTCTGCTAAGTGGGAATTTGAGTCACTATTTGAGGAATATCTCCACAAAAAAGAATGTGATGTTGTCCACATACCCACCCCCCGATAGTTTTTCTATAAAAAGAAGAAATCATAGTTCAAGATCCACTTCACCAAGAAATAGAGTACATCAAGATGGCTTAGAAGATGATGAACACATTTAAGGGTTTCTCTTTCAAACTTTATTCCCTGAGTTCTTTCTAGTAGAAGTTGAAGATGATTACTATGAGCCTCTCGCAAGCTCTACTTTCCCCAACTCTCTAGAAGAAGTCCATGTCATAGATCTGATGGATATAGTGTATGAGCCATCTAATGAAGTTGTGTCTTTAAACCCCATTGAGCCATTCCCATACTATGAATCACTTTCCCTAGTCCACCCCAAGCTCATAAACTAGGATACAATCGAACCTCATCACCTCCCTCATTTTGACACTGACCATGAAGTTTTCATCTACCTTAATGTGGTAGAACCATCTCGTCAATGAAGAAAAAAAGAAGAGCATAGAGTTAGGTTAGGTATCAATCACCTCAGTCACACTAGAGCAAGGCAAGTTTCCCAAAATGTTATTAACCACCACCAAGTTGTGGCTAATCTTGATAAAAAAATTGGAAACAAATAGAAGTGACATATCCTAAGGTGAAAACCCAATTGTGGCACTCGTGGATGGGGTAATTGATACCTTACCTAAACATTCTGAGGAGTGATCTTCTATTTTGATTGAGTCGACTGAATTGGTCAACATTAGCACAGAATAAGAACCAAAGGTCATTTACTTGGTATAGTCTTTGAATCCAGAAGAAAAGAAGGCATTCATTGAATTCTTCAAAGAAAGATAGATAAAATTCACATGGTCTTATGCAAACATGCCTAGCTAAGACTTGACCTTAATCCTCTACCATCTTAACATCTCTTTGGAGGTCAAGCCAGTGAAACAAAAACTTAGAAAGATGCATCCTCATATAGCCCTATTAGTGAAAGCAGAGTTGGAAAAACTAATCAGTACCAATTTCATTTAGCCTCTAGTGTATGCATCATGCATCTCCAATATTGTCCCAATATCAAAGAAGAATGGTAGCATATGCATCTATATCGACTTCTGAGATTTAAACAAAGCATGCCCTAAAGATGACTTTCCTCTCCCTAATATTGACACCATTGTCAATCTCATAGTAGGCCATTCCATTTTTTCACTTATGGATGGGTTTTTAGGATATAATCAAATCAGAATAGTCCCAGAAGATCAAGAGAAAACAACTTTTACTTGTGCATGGGGCACATTTTTTTGGAATGTAATACCCTTTGGGTTAAAGAACACTGGGGCCACCTATCAATGGGCCATGACCACTATCTTTCATGATGTGATGCATATATTCATGGAAGATTATGTGGATGACATTCTTACCAAATTCTATAGTTAGGAAGAACATCTTCCCATACTAGCCAAAATATTCACCCCTTAGAAGCATTTAAGGTCAGGCTCAATCCCAAGAAATGTTCTTTTGGCATCAAATTAGGCAAGCTCCTAGGATATATTGTCTTAGCTAAAGGGATAGAAGTTGACCCCGAGAAGGTACAAGCCATAGTTAGTATGCAACCTCCAAAGAACTTGAATTAGTTATGATCTCTTCCAGGTAGGCTTCAATTAGTGCACTAGTTCATTTCTTAGTTGGCAGAAAAGTGTATACCTTTCACACACTTGCTACATAAAGACATAAATTTTAAGTGGGATGATCAATGTTAGAAGGCTTTTGAAACACTTAAAACCTATTTGATGAATCTACCTGTATTGGTACCCCTGATATCACACAAACCATTACTATTGTATATCTTTGTAATGGATAAGTCAATTGAAGCCCTCCTGGCACAAGAAAATGACCAAGGAAAAGAACGAGCCATTTACTACATCAATCACACCTTATTCAACTATGAGCTTAATTATTATTTCATTGAAAAGGCTTGGTTGGCTGTAGTTTTTGATTCTCAAAAACTAAGTCATTATCTCCTAATGCACAAAGTCAAGATCATCTCCAAGATTGATCCTCTCAAATACCTTCTCAGCATGACAACATTCATGGGTAGACTAGCTAAATGGGTAATGATCCTAAGCAAGTTTGACATTGAGTATGTGGATAGGAAGGCAATAAAAGGATAGAACATTGATGATCAATTGGCAGATGCACCTCTAGAAAGTTCCAATCCTATCTTAGTTGACTTCCTTGACATGCACATTCTTCAGGCAGAGCCAGTAACATGGAGATTTTATTTTGATGGTTCCTACACACACCATGAGTTGGGCACCAATATTTTGTTCATCATGCCACTTGGTGTTACCATCCCCAAATCTTACAAACTATTCTTCCCTTACACCAACAACATGGCCAAATATGAAGCTTTGGTCTTGGGTCTCAAGCTAGCTTTGGAATGGAAACTGATGGCCTTAGAAGTTTATGGGGACTCCTAGTTAATCATCAATCAAGTTAATGATACTTATCAAACAAAAGATAAAAAATTGTTGCCTTATAAACATATAGCCGATGCACTCAAGGCATGTTTTGTTCATATTACTTTCAAAAAAATTCCCAGAGAAAGGAATAGAGTAGCAGATGTTATGGCCATCTTGGCCTCCTTACTTCAACTTTTGGAATAGCATGAGCGGTATGAGTTCCTAGTGGAAGAGGTGGTTCAACCCACATTTACTCAACCTAATTCCCCTATTGTTTTCCATCTAAATGCCCCCGATTCCCTTTGGTACAGTCCCATTATCACTTACCTCCATGACAACACCATTATGTCTGACCTCTCACATAACCAAAAATGAAATTTCATTTACCAAGCCTTCTGTTACACCTTGGTGGCTAATATGTTGTATAGAAGAGGTCTTGATGGTACTTTGTTTAGGTGTCTCAAAAAGGATGAGTCTAGAGTCACTCTGTAAGAAGTCCATGCAGGGATTTGTTGGTCACACTATAGTGGGTTCACATTAGCCAAAAATATTCTTAGAATGGGCTATTATTGGCCAACCATGAAAACAGATTCTATTGATTTTTTCCAAACCTATAAAAAATGTCAAATCCATAGTAACCTTGTTCATGCACTAGCCCAAGAGTTAAATCCTTTGGCCACACCATGGATTTTTTATCAGTGAGGTTTTGATTTGATCGAAGCCATCCATCCACCCTCCTTTGGTGGGCATAAATGGATTATCACTACCACCGAATACTTCACCAAGTGGATCTAAGTGGCACCACTTGTTGACTCTATGGGAAAATAGATCTCCTCTTTTATTCTCAGCCATATCATTTGTCAGTTTGGCATACCTCGTGCAATTCTCATAGATAATGCCTTGTATTTTAAAAACCAAATAATTAATAAATTATGTGAAAAATTTCACATTATACACCATTCCTCATCAATTTATTATCCCAAAGGCAATGGCCAAGTAGAGGCTACAAACAAAACTATCATCAACATCCTCAAAAGAACCATCAATGATACTTGTAGGGATTGGAATTTACAATTGAACCTTGCCCTTTGGGCCTATAGGAAAAGTGTTAGGACACCTATAGGTGTGACATCCTTCTCTTTGGTTTATGACTATGAAGCCATTCTCCCTTTAGAAGTTGAGATCCCCTCTTTGAGAGTTACACTTCAAGATATCCTATCAGGTGAGGATTACAAAGTGGCCCATCTAGAATAGCTCAAGTTTTTAGAAGAAAATTAGTATATAGTGCATAAGCATCTCAAAGTGTATCAGAATAGATTATTAAGGCATTACAACAAAAGGGTTAAACCTTGTGTCTTTCAGATTGGTGACCTAGTGCTTAGAGAAAACCCCAAGAACCAAGCAACAAAACAAAGAAAGGGAAATGGGAGGCCAACTGGATTGGTCCATACCTTATCACAAAATCCTTTGGGATTGGTACCTCTTGACTTTTAGATTGTGATGGAATAGAATTAGTAGAACCTATCAATAGCATCCATCTCAAACTATTTTATGCCTAAAAGCTTTGAGAAAAACATCAAAAAAATAAAAATAAAATTGGTATAAAAGAAGTGAGAATGCCACTTTTGTTTTAAAAGGGGGTGAGAGATAGCACTTTTGGACTTCCCTAAACAACACAAGGCCTTCAATGTTGAAAAGTGGCTGCAGTTAAATGGTTGATTCTCCATCTTTGAGATAAAATTTGGTTCATTGAGGCTTTCCATTACAATTGATAGAAGATAGGAATAAGAGAAATGGGTAGCATTTACAGTTGAATTATTTGGAGGTATTTAGAAGAACCTTATTTGTTTGTTTTGGGTTGAGAAGCTTATAGCCTAAACTAGAGTAGTCTATTAGGCTGGTATTTGATCTAGAATTAATTTTACATGTACCCAATCGAGAAACGTTTGTGGGTTATAGTTATGAGGTCTTTTGGCATCAAATATAGATT
Organism: Cupressus sempervirens; assembly: GCA_028749045.1. NCBI lineage: Eukaryota > Viridiplantae > Streptophyta > Pinopsida > Cupressales > Cupressaceae > Cupressus > Cupressus sempervirens. The sequence goes on along the minus strand of CM053785.1, from coordinate 59,996,614 downwards.
CATAGTAGCAAAAATAACTAGTATGGCAACAACATTAAAGCAAGGGAAACAGAGCTTATAACGACAATAATAATAACAATAACAAGAGCAAATCAAACCCCTTTTCCTTGACTGAATGTACACAATAGTGGGAACAACTAGTATGATAGCAACAACGGGGAGCACGACAAATTCAGCAACACACATAGTTTGATTATGTATTGAGATACCATAGACATGAATTGCAAGAAAATCAATGTACATCTATGTCATTCATCTTGCCCAATAATCTCCAATATTTATTTTAGCCCTCAGTCAACCCATTTTGTGTCATAAACTCCTTCATTACCTCTTTAGGTACCTCACATGGTCCTAGTTACCCTTGTATTCCACCAAATCCCTCTCACATCCTCTGTTTCACACCCACAAACCCAAAACTCATCCAAAAATACAAAAAAAAAATCCAAATATCATCCAAAAATGTCAAAAAAATTTAAAAATTGTCCAAAATGTCAAAAAAATTCAAAATTTGTCCAAAAATGTCAAAAAAATTCAAATATCATCCAAAAATGTCAAAAAATTTCAAAAATTGTCCAAAAATGTCAAAAAAATTCAAATATCATCCAAAAATGTCAAAAAAAAAAATCCAAATATCATCCAAAAATGTCAAAAAAAAAAAAAAAAAATTGTCCAAACATGTCAAAAAAAATTCAAAAATTGTGCAAAAATGTCAAAAAAATTCAAATGTCATCCAAAAATGTCAAAAAAAATTGAAAAATTGTCCAAAAATGTCAAAAAAATTGAAAAATTGTCCAACATGTCTTAAAAAAATTCAAAAATCATCTAAAAATAGTGAAAAAATTCACAAATAGACAACGCATTGAAAATGGGGGCAATTCTCGTCAATAGCACCCCAAAATTCATGTCAATTTCTCAATTTGGCAATACAACAAGACATCAACTCCCAACATGCCTCGTTAATATTAAGAAGAAGTGTGGTAATTTCTTGAAACATTTCATAGGACTTTGGAAAATTTGGCGTAACACAGATAGTGCAAGAGGTGCCCCATTTCCCTCCTCTTGTCAAGATTAACAATTCCCCACAAATCATTAGTCTTATTTAAGTTGTAGTGGCCATGATTAGTCTATGCTCCTTCAACAAATATGTCAATTCTATCTTGAAAACCCCAATATCTATCAACCTCTTTCACCCTCACTCAACCAAAGGCATAGAATAAGTAGGTGTAAGCAAGTGAGTTTGGTTTCTCCCTTTAGCACCTTTTTCAAGGCCCAAGCATCCTTTTGGACCCCTTTAGCACCTTTTTAGGTCCAAAGCGCCTTTTTTAAGGCCCCTCTAGCACCTTTTTCAAGGCCCACACATCCTTTTGGACCCCTTTAGTGCCTTTTTAGGCCCAAAGCACCTTTTTTAGGCCCCTCTAGCACCTTTTTCAAGGCCCACATGTCCTTTGGGGACCCCTTCAATGCCTTTTCAGGCCCAAAGTGCCTTTTTAGGCCTCTCTAGAGCCTTTTTCAAGGCCCAAAGCACCTTTTTTAGGTCCCTCAGATGCCTTTTTTGGCCCAAACACCTTTCTATAGGCCCTGTTTCACCATTTTTCAAGACCCCTAATGTCTTTTGGGTCCCCAACATGCCTTTTTTGATTCAAAAATACCTTTTCAAGGCCCTATTTTGCATACTTGAGACCCACGTGTCCTCTTTTGGGTCCGAAATGCCTTTTCATAGGCCTCGAGAATGCTTGTCTCATGACACACCTAGAGATACATCATCCTATTGGCATTATTATTATTTGTACTAGTTCTTCATATATGCATAGACATTCCTGCTAACTAGTCACGATTATCCTCACTCTATGGATGGTATTGTTCCCATTTTTACGAAAGTTAAACCATTCCAACTTTTATCAAAAAAACACAAAAACATTCAAATATTTATCAAACATCCCAAAAACATTTAAATATTTGACAAAATTACAAAAACATCCAAATATATTTTGAAAATACCAAAAATACACATGACAATGCATTACAATCAATATTAGTTGCCACAATAGCAAACACAAACTTTCTATTCACCTATGATAGCATTAATTGCATTACATCCCAACAATGTCTAGTGGATCATTTATTCTGGCCTCGCAAGGTAGGTGGCACAATAGGGTGTCCAATTAATGGTGTCTTTTCTGGCCTAGCTCTAGATGAAGAAGCTCCCGATGTCAACCCCTTATGTGTCCATACCACTTCCATAGAAATTGGAAACCTTCCACTATGTAATTGCGTGTTTAACAGATTTGTAAATTCTTTATCTATAAACCACCTCTCTCACTGGTCCTCATGTGGGAAGGCCTGATAATAATGTCCCATCCAATAAGTGGCTTCTTGGTGTACCTTGGTTGTCCTATGCATTTCCACAAACACATTCTCCACCAACTTGCTTACCCCTGGTGCGGTGATCCCTCATTGGGCCACATCCTGCTCTTGTTGCATTTGATCAATCATCATTCACCAACACTCCATGTCCACTTTTTCTTCACCCAAAAGCTATTGTAGTTGGCTCACCTTCCCCTCACTTAATGCTAACCACTCCTACAACTTTAATGCCAAGGAGTTTTCCTTCATGATTGCTTCCCTAAATGACTTTGACTATGACTACAATAACACTAGCTCATTCTATGCACTCTCCAAACCCACCTGTGCCATCTTCATCAATTCTTGCAGCCATTTAGACTTTGATCATTTCGCTCACATTCCAACATTTCTTCCCTCTGCTCATGCATGTTCCATGTGCAACTTTATCTCTAGTGATTGCACCCATGCCCACTCTGCATCTACCACTACCTGTAGTCATTTTGCCTCTGTTTGTGCCCCATCCTCCTAAACCTTCTCCATCAATCTTAGAAAAAATGTGACCTCTTGTTCTATGTTCTCCACTCGCTCTCTCGCTATTGCCAACAATTTCCATAATTCTTCCACATCCTATGATGCTTGATCGTTGTCTCCCACCTCTAGCTATGGCTCCCCCACATTTACAACACCCATTCACCCTTCTGTTGAATCTCATCCTAGTATCCTGAGGCTAATCCACTACTACGTCCCTCTCCTTCCTTCACCACCACTAAGACCCACCATGTTCTTCACAATTTCTCCCACAGACTTCTTAGGAGACTTTATTTCCCCCACTTCCTCCTCTACTCCCGATGTACCTTTGTCTTCTCAAATGGACTATCCTCTACATGCATCCTTGGCCCATCATTTTCCTCCCCTTGCAATGAATGTTGCACTATAGTCCCTAATAACATAATTAGCACTGAAAAAGGCATTTCTTCCATCTCCATCCCCACCCCTTTGAGTTGTGTGGGCCTTTGCACTGGTTGGCTTGTCTCACCTAGACCCAAAATTACCGCTTGGAGTTCTGGTTGTTCCACCCACTCCTCAAAAGCTTTCCTAACATGTTTCACTCTTTTCCCTTGCCTCATCCATCTTCCCTAGTTAGTGTCACCCTCTTGCTACGAGTGATCTGGTGAGCCTGACATACTTACACTTGCACGATACCCACAATTTCTCACTGTCTCCAACAATTGCACATTATCATACTATTCACCTCCTGATAGCCATCATTCACCCAAGCCTCATTTTGCACTAGTCTTCCACATATCCACCCTCTGCACCCTGCCACACTAGTACCTGGTACATTTGACCTTCAAATCTAACATTCCATCACCCAAATTTTCACTGATGCATATTGACCACCGAATTTTGCTGCTAAATCATCACTGACACATCCCACACCTTCCTATTCACCTGATACAACAAGTTACTCCCTGAAAGACCTAAGCAAAACAAACAAAACAATGTGATACTATTTCACACAACTAGAAGCATGCCTGGTTCACACATAATGGTTTTCTATGTTATCATGCACTTTTATTACCTTGATGATGTGTTCAACTAGAGGTACTGGGATAAAGTCATGATCTTTTGTTGGTTTTTTACTGTTTAATTCCTATGGTCCTTTGGTTTCACACATTAATGGTGTCCACTTATAAGAGCCTCCTCTTGGATGGAACGCCATGTGTACCTTGACCAATTTTGTGCACTAGCTTAGGTGAGGTCTTGTCTCTGACATGTGACTGGCTGGCATGCCTATTTTTGTTATTCTATGGCAATAGCTTCTATTTATTAGTGATTGTCATGTTTTTCTGGTATATTGTTCTTCTTTGTTGGTACTTCTTGGCGTGACAAAGTATTCATATTACTATAACCAAGCTAGTGGTGGTTGTACTCAGTCACTTTTATCACATACTCTATGATGACAATTAGTTTGCCTCTCTTTGAAAAAGTGACAGTTAGTTGCACTCATCTAGTTTGCATTTTTTCATCTTGGGTTCCTTGCGAAACAAATGGTTGGCACACAATTAGCATACAATTCACTGACATCACTCAATGATTTCATGACTAGTTATAAACAACATGTACAACAACATCAACATCACCCTCAAAGTGAGCTTATGAGCACTCATGGACTTTGTTTCTTCATCCCATCCATGCCAACGTTACATGTCATAAATTCACCATTAGATTGCACCACCTCATTTGCTACCTTGCATGGCTTTTGAATCTCAAACAATCTCATTTAACCAACTTCCATTTTCATCTAATTCATTGCATTGCCTTTTCTCATTCTCCATCTCTTTCATTTCACCATTTCATCACATTCATTTAGTGGCTTTTGAATCACAAATATTGACATACCAACTCAGCGCCTTTGAATCTCAAACAATCTCATTTCATATTCTATTTCATTTTCATTTCATGACCCATCTTATTGCATTTCATAACATATTCCTTGTCCCTCTCATTACATGTCATATCATTTCTTTTTCATCACCTCTTCCATATCATTTCATTTTCATCTCATTTTTATCTCTTTTCATTTTCATTTCACATTCCATATCCCATTTCATTTTCATTTTCTTACATTTTCAATTATCATTCCATTTCGTTACATTTTCACTTCATTTCACTACATTTGATATCATTTCATTCCATTACATTTTCATTTTCATTTCATTTCATAATCCATTTCATTGTCCATTTCATTTTCATTTCATATTTCATTTCATTTCATTTTATTCCATCTTCCATCTCGTTACCTATTACAACATTTCACTTCATTGCATTGTCATTTCATTTCATTAACTATCATGTCCCTACCTCTTATCTCATCTTATTTCATTTCCATCTAATGACATCTCATATCCCGTTGCATTTTCATTTCATTACTCATTACATTGCATTACTTGATCCATTTCATAATCAATATCCTTTCATTTTATATTCCATCCCATTCCATTTCGTTACCCATCTTATTTAATTTCGTACTCATCTCATTTTATTACATAATTCATTTCATTTTCATTTCTTATTCTATCTCATTTTATTTCTTGACATCTTACATTTCATTTCACCTCACTACTCATTTTAGTTCATTTCATTACATATCGCATTTCAATTCACCTCATTTCATTTCATCTTGTTATATATTATAGTCCATTTCATTACTCATTTCATTGCATTTTAATTACACATTTTGATTTGTTACTCGTTTCATTGCATTTTCATTACACATTTCAGTTCATTACTCATTTTGTTGCATTTTTGTTACTCATTTCATTGCATTATATTGCATTACCAATCATTTTCATTACCTCACATTATATTTCATTACATCACATTCTATTTTTCCATTTTATTCATCACATCTCATGTCACTATTCAATTCATTGCATTACATTACATATCATGTTATCACATCTCATTTCATTTCATGTCATTACATCACCAGTAACCTACCATCTATTCTGAATCATGATCCACCTAAATTAATCATTCACATATATGTACACATCTACATCCACTACCACCATAATCATCAACTCAAACAATCATCTGAAAGCATAAGTCCATGATATAACAAGTCTGAACATCAACAAGCTTGAATATCTCAAAAATCAAATAGATCAAATCATCAACATAAAAAGGTCATCAACATCAACATAAAAGGGTCCTCATCAGAAATGTCATACATGATAAGCCATGACAAAAGCTCCAGAACTCAACCCTATGTTGTACTACATACATCATCTGTCTGTGTCTGATCCAAAGATCCTTGCTCACTGGGGGAAATTATCCCATTTTGAATAATTGAACATCAAACAATGACATCAGTTTCTCATCACAAGTGATCATCCTACATCAATCAAATCTCAACATCTAGCTATTTAGCTAATGGTTCTATCTTGAACTAGTTATTTTTCCTAACATGTTAGTTTTCCCTACTCTATATCCTAAGGGGAGCACTTTTTCTATCTATCAACATTACTTGATTGATCCTACACATCACTTTGTGACTACAGATTCCCTATCAACTATTCTCATCAAATATTTTCATAAATAAAATTGGAACATCCCTATTTCACACATCCATTTTTCCAATTTCATTTCTAAGGGGGTAGTATACTGGGGTATCAATTTTTTTTGAAATATCAAAAATGTCCTACCACAACCAAAAAATTTCAAACATCAAATCAAACTAGGACATCCAAGCTGGGGCAAAAAAAATATCCTAAACTATCCAAAAATTTTCAAACATCAAATCAAACTAGGGCATCAAAATTTTCTAAAACATCAAAAACATCCTACCCTAGCCAAAAAAATTCAAACATCAAGTCTACCAAAACTGGGATATTCGAACAAAACTATTGCAAAACCAAATCAACATTGCAATCTAATCATCAAATCAACAACAATCAAATCATCAATGATCAAGCATCAAGCCATTGACAGATAGAGACCATGACAAAGACAAAAGAACAGAATATCACCAAATAGACATCCAATCATTAGAACTTGACATAAAATCAGAAAATCAAGGTAGTCTTTGAACTAATATGCTTCGCATATTAGCTCAAAGAGGGGCATTTGTAGACACCCAAAAATTGGCAAAAATCTTAAATCATGCCATCCCATTCAATCAAGACCAAATTAAAGAGAAAATCAGAAGAAACATAATGGACTTTCAAAATGAAAAATCATATCAGGACATTAATCACCTATTAAATCAACAAGACATAAATCAACTTTAAAAGAGGAAGAAAAAATTTCAAATTCATAAAATAAAATTCAAAAAGGGAGGAAATAACAAGATAGTGTTGAAAATAAATCATTTATTAAATCAATAAAATCACTTTATCGTCACAAGATTGAAAATCTCCCTTTTATCATTTAAAAGAATTTGAAAAATCCTCATATTATCCTCAAAACCAAGTCTATTGGACTCTTCCTCCTAGCCTCTTATGAGATATTTTGAGTTTCACTTTCACCCCCAGTCAAAAGTAAAAATCCTAGTTCTTACCCCAACCCCTTCCGAAATCCTATAAATAGGAGGGAAATCTAAGAGGCAAGGGACCCAAGTTTTTATGCATCTACACTATAGGCATATTTAGACTCATTGTTTTAGCATTTTCATTGTAGCAATTTCATAGCATTGTTTGTTTCATTTTGTATCATTTAGCTTCATTTATTGCATATTTGGTTCATAGCATGATCATTTCAAGAGCATTTCTAGGAGTTGTATTTCACATATAATCCACATTTTAGTCATAGATCTTGCACTTCTCATTGTAGATCTGCATTTTTAGCAATATCCCATTCTAGAACTATTACTAAAAGGCTGGTCTAAGAGCTATTTTAGTAGTTGTAGTTAGGGAGACATGAGACACTTGTAGAGATTACATTCTAATAATGATTTCTTGGGTCTAGTATAGTTTTTCATTAGTCCATTTGCTTTCCACAGTAAGGTTTCATGAATACGCATTCTTTCCATGTATAGCTACATAGATGACTTCATCATCATTCTCATCAAAATCTTGTTCAACAATGTAGCATCTTTTTCCTTTGACCTTATAATCTCTACTATCATCTTCTCTCTTGTTCTTGTACTTATTTCCTTCCTTATAGTTCTTCTTCTATGTACCCTTGTAGCAATTAAAGCAAATGATAGGCAACTTACCTTTGAATTTACCTTTGCCTCTATAGAATCTTCTAGTCAGTAGTGCTTTTAACTATTGTACATATTCCTCATCTATGCTATTATCACTGGATGCATGTTTTCCTTTTCTACTCTTCTTCCTTGATGTTACCTCCTTATTGTCTTTCAATGTTAGGTTGGCGTTGAAGGCAGATTAAAGGTTCTAAGGTCTGTAGTTGTCAAAGTTGGACAATTCAAATGCAGTAAGTCTTCCTACTATTCCTTCAAAGGTTAGTGTGTTTTCTTGTACACACCTAAGCTCTAGAATGGCTGAAACTCTAATAGCATAGATGGGGAGCAAGATCCTTAAGTATTTGCTATTGACAGTCTCTTCTTCCAATTGACCACCTAGGCTTCTTATTGCACTTACCACTTCTTTCATTCTAGTAGCATATTGAGCAGCATTTTCACCTTCCTCCATTTTCATATCATCAAACATTCCTTTGAGGATTTCTCTCTTTGCTCTTTGGACATTCGCATCTCCTCCATAGATATCTAATAAGGCTTTCCATGTCTTGAATGCAGTATCACAACCTTTGATGTCATCAAATTCAGCACAACTAAGTGTAGAGGCAATCTCCAACATTACTTGGTTGTGCTCCTTCCTTTTGTTCAAATCATCTGCAAAGAGGGGTCTAGTTGGGTCTACATGTTCTATTTTGATTGAGGTTTTTGCATAATCACCTATTGATGTAAGGTGTAATTTCATCAAACTTTTCCATGCAATGAAGTTGTCTTTGTTGAGCTTGGGAACTTATCTCTTGGACATCTTGATCTTCCTGCTTCTAGTACCTTGAAACTAAATCAATAGATGGCTTTGATACCAATTGTTAGAAATTATTTAGAATAACTAAGAGCTAGGTGAATCAATTATTTAAGGTCCAAATGTCCTATTCAAAATTTTTCATCAAGTAAAGTGTGCCCATCAAACTTATTCATTCATCCAAGCTTTAACTTTCCTATTTATAAAGTTACTATAAATCAACATGCAAGCATAACACATAAAAAGATCAACACATAACATAGTGATTTATGTGGAAACTCAATTTGGGTAAAAAAACTAGTAACATGCTACTCAATTCTAACTCTTTTGAAGTGATGCCCTATAAAAGTCCCACACTGTTAAATGTGACTTGGTTAAAGGATTTAACCACCCTGTTTGAAGTGGGCCTAGTTAGAGGACTTTAGAACATTCACTTGGAATGCTACCCTGTTAAAGGATTTACAAATGGATGTTAGACCAACCTAAGTCTATAGGATTTTATTTTACCCTAACTGATACAATTGCTAGAGAGTAACAATAAGGGGTTTTGACCTAATTACAGCATACAACTCATTTGTAGATTTCAGAATAGTTCTCAGCTCATGACATTGCCTAGCTTTCAGTCTCTACAGCTCTAACAACTTGCCCTCCTTTCAATCTTAGTCTCCTTGAGTCTCCATGCTCAATGAACGAATGCAATCCTCTCTTTCTAGCTACTTGTCAAAGTAGAGTCTCTATGCTCTATTCTTCCTTCTCCTAGATGCCTTCTCTTTGACACCCTTCAACCACTTCATAATTTGGCACACTAGCAACTATTGCTTCTTGGTATATGACTCCTTAAATAGAAATCTAGAATCTTGTTTCTAGCATAATTCTTCCCTCCTTTAATTTCAATTCATATGGATTAGGTAGGATTCATTGAATATAACCCATATTTTGTTTCTTCTGGAAACATCATGAAGAATTCTCTTGAATTCACTCAAAAATGGTTTACTTAAAATTTTGTGCCACCATCTCATCATCCTTATCCTCCAACTAGTTCAAAAATTTCAAGGTAACAACTTTGTCAACTCAAATTCAATGAATCTTTATCATTTCCAATAATGCAATAGCTCGACACTATTTAAATTCTGGTGCTTGGCACATACTCTATTACTCAGCATCAACTATGTTATACTGATGCTCGACACCTACTAAGATTTTCTAACACTCAGCTCCTTCTATATCACTCAACACTTGAACTTCACTTGGCACCTAAATTTTACTCAACACACACTAGGTTTTGCATTTGCTTGACTCCAACAAGAAATTTGCTTGGCTTAAACTAGCTTGCTCGACACTTATTGATGAACTTAGTTTAAGCTTTGCAGTCAACCTTATTGCAAGTTATTCCTCCAAATTTTATAAGTGTGACCAACCTCTATATCTTAAAGTATGTTATCAATACATCATTTAGCCAATATCTTAGTTGATGCTTGTACTTCACTACAAAACCATAACTCAACCTTTCCCTTAGGTGCTCTTGTTCCATCTTGTTGATTAAATCCTCTTCATCAATCAACTAAGTGATAGTACTTGGATCTTACAAGAAATTTTCATTCCTACAAACAACAAGTTTGACATCAATGGAAAAACAATAATTGAAAATATTCTTTTAACAACACTCTCCCTCTTTTAATCAATCTTCTTCATCAATGATCTTTTCAATCAAATTTTCATCAAATATAAATGGACAACTATAAAATGATCCTATAACATTATGATGATAAAAAATGGACAACTAAAAGTTTACGATAAAATTAACCTTAATACTATGACAATGAAAATGCACCTAGGGTTATAATAATGGAAAAATGGATCAAAAAGTATAATAATCCAAAATGGAGCTAAAGCTAGGATGATGAAAATGGGTTTTTTTGAAAACTATAATGAAAAATGGATCTTAAATCTTATGATTAAAAAAAAAAATTTATAACTATGATAAAAATGGATTTAAAAACTATGATAATGGATCTAAAACTATGATAATTAAACTAGACCTAAAACTATGATAATGAAACTAGATCGAAAACTATGATAATGAAAGTGGATCTAAAAACTATGATAATGAAAGTGGATCTAAGAAAAATGACAATGAAAGTGGATCTAAAATCTATGATAATGAAAGTGGATCTAAAAACTATGATAATGAAAGTGATGAGTTAAAAGGAACCATAAAAACTTAAAAGAGTTATGATGATGCAAATGATGACTAAAAATGAAAAAAAATTATGGTAATACAGTGAAAGATGAGAGTACATGATATAAAATGTCGGTAGAATGATAGGGAAACATGTGTGGGGATAGTACTTGTAACATTTCATTGATCAACCATAGCCTTTGTTTGGGGGTGGGGGGGGTGGGGGGGGGGGGGGGGTGTGGTGCACAACTTTAGTCATACTATTTGTGGGATATGAGGTTTAGGGAGAGGTGATGTTTTAGGGAGTTGGGAAGAAGGAAAAAGGGAAATAGGCCATTAGATTAGAGCTGAGGTAATGGGATGGAATATGGATGTTATGATAGGAGATATAGGGATGCTTTTTTAAGAATAGAAAGTGTGGGAGTAGGTAGGATAGATTTTGTTAGTAATAACATGTAGGATGTGATAAGACAAATGTGATAGAGGGAAGATGAATGAGATTATTATTTTCTTTTTATGGAACAAAGTGATGGGATAATGGAAGGATGCTTGAAGCTTGAAGGTGGGGAACTTCATAAAGTGAGCACTTAATTTGATTTAGGAATATTAGGTATATGCCAAGGTTACCAAGAACAACAAGTATTTTACCCCAATATTACATAGGACTGACATGAACAAGCATGCAATGATTTCCCTAACATCACAAAAGAATCCTAAAGGAATTAGAGTGGAACAATACTAGGAGATCCACAAGCAAATGATATTTCCCAATTACATCATGTGATCATGAATGAACACATGTTTGGAACATGCAAGGGTCATATTTGATTGACTCACAAGAAGAAAAAGACTTGATCAAAGCCTTTCTCTTGAATCACTCCATTTGTTGTGCACCATGATATAAAATATCACGGAGACCTTAAGGAGGGAACAACCAATTTCTTGGAAAAGATACATTTTAAGAACCAAAAAGTGAAATCCAATATCAAAAGAAATAATAAATCCATTAAAAGGTAACCTTCTTCCAAAGAGATTGGTAGGATTGGATACTGACAGACCAAGATTAGGCATGAGGAAGAATACATCCTATGAGGACCTTTTGGTAGTATTTAGAACTATGAAAAAGTTGGTAATCATAACTCCCTTTTATTTTTATTTTTATGAAAACTCTTTGATGACAAGGGATTTTTATTATAGGCTTTGAAGAATAACCTAGAATAGGAAGGACTTGAAAAGAGGATATATAAAAAGTGGACCAAGATATGTTCATGGGTTCTAGTGAAGTGATATGATATAGTATAGTGGGAAAAAAATTAGGAAGAGGAGATAGTGGAAAGGATCAGATATAACACACTATTATTGTAGGTACAAGTGCTATAATACATAGATATAGCATAGTGGATAAGTTACAAATATATGATACAGGGGATGTGATGTGTTTATTTAAACATGGAAATTTTATATTGGTTGGATGATGGGAATGATTGTTCTTGGGAAGCATTTATTGTAAGAAACTATGTTGTGGAACAACTATCAAAAGCCATTGTATGTGATGTGTTGGGTAGGATGGAGGTAGTTGTTGACTTGACCATGATGATGGTGGGTATTGGAGCTTGTTTTTGAAGATATTTATAGCATGTAGTGGAAGCTATGGAGAATTTTTTTGGTTGTATAAAAGGTAAGTGAACCTGATGAACGTTCAGTGCACTTGAGTGTATTTAGAAGCATGAGAGAAGTGTAAGTAAAGATTTGAACTATGTGTGAAGTATCAACATTAGAGTCCCAAGAGCAAACAAAAAAAATGCTAGAGGTGATAGAAGGAGGAATAGGGGGATGGAGTGAAGAGGAAAATGAAAGACAAGTAGAAAGAATGTGGCTGAGGAGATAGAAGTGGGGCATAAAGTGGAGCCAACAAGAAGGGAGAGAAACATAACCTTGTCAAAGTATGTGGAATGTGATCAAGTAGTGATAGATGCTAGTAAAATCAATCTAGCTTAGGATTAGGTAGAAGAGGGAGAAGGGGATTCAAACTTGTTGTAACTATTAGTAGAAGGTGTGATGCAATAAATAGAGTTGGGGGAAAAGATGAAGGAGATGAAATTTCCAGTGTGGGAGTGTTGTTAGAGGGAGTAGATATAAAAAATCAACCACCTATAGAAGAGACTCTACCGAAAGTTGAACAAAGAGTTGTGACACAACCAACAGGAGCCTTATGGAGGAAGGGAAAGAGTATTCTAGGGGACATGATGTCGAGCTCTAAGGAACAAAAGGGTGACCCAATGTTGTCTACATTTCAAGCATTCCAAGTGATGCAGTCTAACACTGTGGTATAAGTTGCACATGATGTAGTAGTGGTGAGGGAAGAGGAGCTTAAGAAAGCTCATGTGGTAGAAAAAGAATGGATGATGAGGCAGAGAAAGATGTGGAGTTGTTTTAAGGCCAGATCAAATGTCTCAAGAAGATGGCACTTGGATGGAAGCCAAATGCTTGGAAACAATGGTATTTATTGAATGAGCATAAGTGTAGACTATAGAGGCAATGTTAGCTACGAAGAGGGCTATTATGGAAAGATTCCAAAATGAACTAGTTCTACTATGTTCTCAATTTGAAGCATTTAGGGAGACATTAATGTAGAATAATAGTTTAGCATAGAGGGCACAATAATAGCTGAATGGAAGTAATGCATGTATTACTTGGTATCAAAATCAAATGAATATGGTGAAACATGAGAGGGAGTCAAAATGATAGCAAATAGATATGAAAGGGAATGTGATATTCTGCAAAGGGCAATGACTCTGCCAGAGGTAGAAACAATGCGTGCAAAGATGAAAGATGTTATGGAGCAATCTATAAAAGTTGTAAGAGAGACAACATGTTATATGGATTATATCATCATGTGATTTTTGTTAGGGTTAAACCATAGACATAAATAACAATTACATGCAAATATAACCAATATCAGAAAATAATAGATCACATAGAAAAGAACACAAGACACCAAGATTTAATGTGGTTCACCCAATCACTGGGCTATGTCCACTAAACAGAAAGTCTAATATTATTACAATCCAGTGATTACAACCTGATTACAATCCATAATCCCTTATAGCTCAATACCACCACAAGAACCAATTTTTGCATCATAACAATGAAACAATTACTAACCCTGAGCCTTTTTATACAAGTATTTTTCACTTTAGGGTTAAAATTAGTTACAACATGTTGGCCATGCATTGGCAAATATAAACAATAACTAATTGGTGAATAGTAGCCCAAAATTTTGTGCCATTATGAAGTTTGTAAAATACTTTCTTGATAAATCATCACAAACTAATAGTTTTTTTGGACCAAAGAAGAAGAGTTGGATATTTGGAGAAATAGTTTATGGAGTAGATAAACACTCTCTTCAGGCATGGTAGCATCTCAATTTCGATGGATATAGTCTAGTTTGGTTTGAGGATGACTCTAGGGGTGTCATCATATGGGAGTGCACAAGAGGGGAATGCCTATTGCAAGAAACCCAAATGTCCCACCTCCATGAGGGGGTGCTCAAAGAGCATGTTTTTTTTTATTTTGCAGTGTTTTTTGCTTTGTTTACAATGTTTGTGTGATTTTTTTTTGTAAACAAGTGTTCATGTGTTCTTGTTTGGATGGTTTGTAAGTAGTGCATGTTCAATAAATAAAATTTGTAGTGGATTTGGATTGGCTTATCCATTGTCTTAAATGGCTATCTTAGATTTTAAAAATGATTTATTGATATTTTAAAAGGAACCCTGGAAAATGTTATCTTGGGGCTTCATTAATGTTTTCATATAAACATGGTTGAGGTATGCAAAACCTATCCTGAAGGAGCAGTAATTATATGTAAACACTAGATAAATATGAAAACATTGGATCATTAGGAAGATAAATGTTTGTAAACACATTATACAAAAAAAAAAGATAACACAAAATTATTTCCTTGTTGGAAGGAACTAGTTTTGGGTTTTAAAATTTTATAAATGTTTGTGGGATTTGTTTTTGCATTTGTTTTCTGATGTTTTTGGCATTTTGTAGATTTTTGGAATAGTTGTACTTTTGGGAATTATAACTAGATAGATAGTATAACCAAATTGTTGGGGAACTCATTGAACTAGAGCCAACATAAGCTAAGACTCCTTGAAAAAGGAATACAAAAACTTATCTAGATGTATTTTGAAGGAAAAAAAATTCCAATTGTCCAATTGACAATTCCTTGTAAAGACTAGAAGGTATGGGGATCAGGATAGTGACAGTGATAGTATGGTAATATGATTTTGAAACACCTTGGAAAAAAATGGGGAGATGGGTGACTAAGGTAGGGAGAGATGTGATGGGAGATGGGTTGTTGGTTCCCTAATAGGTAATGAAAAGGCCAAATACACATGGTACATATCAGGAGTCTCCCACCAAGGTACCTATCCAAGGCACTTGAATTGCCAAGCTTTCACCATTGGATGTTTACTTTTCTTTTCTATTTTCTTTGGATTTTTTTAATATTTCTTTTTCTTTTTTTTTTTGGTTTTTTCCATAGGATTATCAAGATACATTGAGGGGATTAGTCATAAAATTTCTTGAGGTCAATGATGTTGGTGGGATCATTTAGTGCTTCACCCTCAAGTGTTGATAGCTTATATGCTTCTAAGCTAAAAGATGTAGTGATCACATACAGACCAAGCAATGTGGGCTCATACTTTCCCTTATTTTCTTGATATGCTTGGACTTTCATGTTTTCCGTGAGGACCATGCAACCTACTTGAAATTGTTAGGGATGAACCTTCCTGTTGAAGTGGCATTTGAGGTGATATTGATAGATCATGAGATGGTCATAAGCCTATTGCCTTTTTCCATCAAGAAAATCAAATTGTGTGAGTCTACCTACTCCATAATACTCATTTGATATCTACCCTCATAAAGAAATGCACAAGGATGGAGTTCAATCTCAATGGGTAATATTGTTTTGGCAGCATGGGGTTGTGCCTATGGATGTATAGAATGAAGTGTGGCAATCTCATAGGGTGAGGTTGATCTGTAAATGCCAATCATGACCAAAATCATTGACAATGTTCTTTAGGATCTTGAGTAGGGATTTTTTAGTTGGCTTAGCCTAACTGTTACCTTGTGGGAAATGGTGGTGAATGTGGAGGGAGGTGCACAACTCCTCTATATTAAGGTTCTCAAAGTTACGTCCATGTTAAGTGAAAATGGTATCTAGGACACTGAAATGAAATATGATATGATAGAGGATAAAATTGGAAAATTAAACTCCTATGGTGGTGATAAGTGGGATTTCTTCTACCCACTTAGTCAAATAATCAGTCATAGTGATTATCCACTTGTTTCTTTCTAAAGAGAGAGGTGTTATAACACCAATAAGGTCAAACCCCCAGCATGCAAATGGCCATGATGGTGCAATAGGTTGAAGATTTTGAGTTGGAGCTTGGATCAAATTTTCATATTGCTGATAGGGTAGACACCTTTTGACAAAGTCATAGGCATCATACTCTAGAGTAGGCTAATAATATCCAGCTCTAATTATTATCTTAGCTAGAAATATACCACTTGTGTGAGCACCAAAAATTATGGTATGTAACTATTTGAGAGTCATTGTAGCCTCATTCTAGTCCAAACATTAAGAGAGAGAGAGAGAGAGAGAGAGAGAGAGAGAGAGAGAGTCATGATAACCACAATGGTATAGGGTGTTAGCTATGATAGTGTAGCAGGATGCTTTGCAAATGAGGTTCTAGCTTTGGGTTCTTGTGAGATGGGGAGATATGATACCATTTAGTAGGTAAGTGTAAATTTCATGGTATTGTGGGGATTAGAGATCAATCAAGATGCATACTTATGTTAATTCATCATTCTCATATGTGGGCACATTTAGTTGCTCGACTAAGAATTCATATTGTGTAGCTTCTTGAGGAATCTCCAAGAGTGAACCAATAGTAGCCATGGTATCTACTACCTTGTTTTTCAATCTAGGAACTTGTGTAAATTAGATCTGAGTAAAGTGTTGCTTTAGTTGATCTACCAATTCTTTGTAAGGCTAGATTTTATTATCCTTAGTCTAATATTCATCCAGGACTTGTTTGATAATAAGTTGTGAATCTCCAAAGACTTGTAGCTCTATGATGTTTCACTCAAACTCTATTTTGAGCCCTACAATAAGAGGTTCATATTCTGAGATAATGTTGGTGCACTAGAACTAGAGTTTAAAAGACTTAGCAATGTAGTCACCTTGAGGGGTGACCAAGACTATGACAACTTTGGAACAATGGGATGTGTAAGATCCATCAAAGTATAACTTCCAAGATGGTTGTTCCTCTATCAAGTAGAGATGTTCATCTGGGAACTCCATAATGAGAGGGTGATCAAAAAACAAGGGATTTGTGATAGCTTGACCTTTGATGAATTCTTTGTTGTTGGAGTTGAGAAAAGCCAACTCCAAAGACGCCCAAGATCACCTGCATGCAAGAACCTATCAAAGAGAAGCCGAGGAGAGGAAGAGCATGGAGCAAGGGTAAAACCCTAAATGGGCATGAGAGACCACATATGAAAACACAATGAAAATGTATTTTCAATATACAAAAAGTGATGTGATGATGTGGTATGAAAATACAATGAGAGAGCCTGCTTATAAAGAGCTCATGGAAGCTTCTAGAACAAGCTAGAAGGTGGTAGAAGATAAGGATGAAAACTCAACATATATCCATAAAAGGTGGAACATGCTAGAAGGGAACAAACTCCCATGTTCTCAACAACTAACCACTACAACTATTAAATACTAAATATTAAATAAATGCATTTACCTTAGTAAGCTTAAGTAAATAGAATAAATAGTTAACAATTAACTATTTATTTACTCTGACACCCCCCCTTAAGTGCAACTTAGGGAAATTCCTTAAGCTCACAAAACTAAGATGAATGCAGAATGGGTCCCAGCAATGAGGCCATGTTAGGTACCCATGAACAATGCAAAAAAATGCAACCTCTGAAAGCAGGTAAAGAGAGAAAACCATGTGGGAAAAACCCTCCTCCAAAAAAAGGTAACCTAGTGAAGAACTAAAGAAGCATCCAATTAGGGAAATGTCCCCTAAAATAGGAACAAGGAGTGATCATGAAGAAGCATCACTGAAGCATGAAGAAGCTGCAAATCTACCAAACTGCTGATCTGAGGAACCTCCATGGAAGAAGAAGGCATGAACCAAGCATCTCTATATGGTAGATGATCCATCTCACCAAAATGCATAGGTAGCCAGCCAATGCAATCGCCTTGTATATAGGATCAACCACTAAATACATAGTTCACACTATCGAACCATCAAACCATGGATGCATTAGAACAATAGTATAAACCCCCCCTTAATGCAGATGGAGTGTGATTATAGGCAACTAAGAAGGTGGGCCAAAGTCTTTTGCAAAAGAACCAAGAACAACGAGAGAGGGAAAGAGATACAGACACCTATAAAGACACAGTCAAATTGACTCTACATGGGGCTAATGTCATGGAAGGGACATTCACTTGACAAAGGGAGAAGGCCTTAAAAAAAAAACAACTATCCCCCCCATGGTGCTTTATGAAAATAGTGCATGTACAACTGACTCAAAACAACGTTCATGATCCTCGAAATGCAAAAGTGGCACTTTATCTTAGTGTGATACAAAAAAGTGCTTCAAAATGATAGCTACAATGATCAAAACTGAAAAAAATCTAATACAAAAGAAAGTACAACCTAAAACAAAAGAAACCATACCAAGAAAATGATCCTCGAGCCTAAAACACTCAAGATATCCACCATATAGAAAAAATTCCAAAACTATGATAGAAAGAGCATGGGCCAAAAATTAAAGCAAAGAACTACATTTATAAAAAGGTGACAGAACCAGCTTTCCAAAAATATAAAGTTTTCAAAAAATGGGCATGGGACGCAAAAGATATGCTTGCCAGAGTCAAAAAAAGAACTTCAAAATTTGACTAAAAAAAGGGTAATAAAAAAGCATCAAAACCTAAAAATACTTGCACTAAAATCTTCATCTCAGAACCAGCTTTCTAGTGCTTCTTTCAGATTAGAAAAATACCTCCGTATGCAAAAGTTATGGCCAAAAAACCACAAGTAGGTCCAAAACAAAATCAGGAGAGGTGCATGCAAGGTTTGATGACATCATGCTAACATCATGCTGATGGAAAATCAAAAAGTTTTATATGAATCCTAATTGCAAACGGCCTTCTGGATCCAATGGTGATGTCTGTTTTGTCCCAATGTGCTCCAAAAAATTTTTGATCCCCTAATTTGAAGAAAAATGCACAAACAAACTAGGGTTTGTGACTTCAAATCACGGCTTCAAAAATCTTCAACCAAGCAGCAACAGGAAGGCTCTGATACCATGTTGGAGTTGAGAAAAGCCAACTCCAAAGATGCCCAAGATCACCTGCATGTGAGAACCTATCAAAGAGAAGCCAAGGAGAGGAAGAGCATGGAGCAAGGGTAAACCCCTAAACAGACATGAGAGACCACATATGCAAACACAATGAAAATGTATTTTCAATATACAAAAAGTGATGTGATGATGTGATATGAAAATACAATGAGAGAGCCCACTTATAAAGAGCTCATGGAAGCTTGTAGAACAAGCTAGAAGGTGGTAGAAGATAAGTATGACAACTCAGCACATATCCACAAAAGGTGGAACATGCTAGAAGGGAACAAACTCCCGTGTTGTCAAAAACTAACCACTACAACTATTAAATACTAAATATTAAATAAATGCATTTACCTAAGTAAGCTTAAGTAAATAGAATAAATAATTAAAAATTAATTAATTATTTACTCTAACACTTGTCAACATACTAGATGTCAAATTCACTAAGAAGCATGACCCATTTGGTTAGGTGCCCAGTGAGTCTGTGCATGAAAAATATATTTCAATGGATCAATCTTGGATATTAGTTACATAGTGTGACTCAACATGTAATGATAATGCTTCTGAGTGGAAAATACCATAGCTAGGTAAGCCTTTTGCATGGGCATATAATTAAGCTCATATTTGACTAGATTACAACTGATGTAGTAAATAGCTCTCTCTTTTCCTTCATCATCAAGATGTGCTAGAAGAGCACTTAGTGTTTTTGGTGTAGTTGTGATGTATAATATGAGTGGTCTTCCTACAACTAGAAGAACCAAGATATGTGGATTAGCCAAGTATTTCTTGATCAGTTAAAATCTATGCTAGAAAATAGAATCCCACCTAAAGTTTTGGTCCTTTTTGAGTATGTGTATAAATGGTTGACACTTATCTACTAGCTATGAGATATATTGTCTGAATGATTGCAACTACCCTTGGAGAGAGAAATGTTGTCTGAGTGTCTTGGGAGGAGACATATCCATGATTTCCTTGACAATTTGAGGGTCAATCTCAATACCATACCTTGATACAATGAACCCTAGGAGCTTTGCAGAGGTGACACCAAAGACATATTTCTTGCGGTTGAGCATGAGATAGTACTTAGCTAGTTGATCAAATACTTCCTCAATGATGGTGTAAATAAATATTTACTTATCACACTTTACTTAAGTTTACTTAGGTCAATGCATTATTTTATTATTTATTAGTTTGACACCTAGGAGTTTTCATACTCTTATGAGTTTTCTTGTTGACAACACTAGAGTAAGCAACTCTAATTCAGCGCATGGTGTCTACAACACTAGAGTAAGCAACTTTAATTTAGCACATGGTGTCTACAACACTGGAGTTTGCATAATTAATTGATTTTCCATGTAGACAACACAATTATTTGCACTCTTAATTTAGCACATGGTATCTACAACATAATTTTGCATGCTACACCTTTGTAGGCTTATCCTCTCATCATCACACTTACTCCTCTACTTAATGGAGGATAATCCACTTCTGGTGGACATGTGCTTGGTTGTAAGACTTATTAGTGTGCTGACTCCTAGACATTCTAGAAGCATTCTAGAGGCCTTTATATTTAGGCACTCCTAGTGTACTAGTACATGACATTACATCAATTCAATTGATATTATTATTTTGATCATACTCTTTTGGTCTATTCTCGTGCTTGTGCTTGAGTTCCTTGATCTTGGGTGATTTTACCCTAAGGAAAATTCTTACATGGTATTAGAGCTGAGGGAATTTCTCTTCACATAGCCACTGGAGACCAATCTTGCTTCACCTCTATAAGGACACCTTGACCTAGATCTGAAGTATCATAGTCATTGGGAGCATCTAGAGCCAAAGCAAACCTCACCATTATGTTCGAAACTTGGATCTGGTGAAATTTGACTATAAATTCACCTATCCTAGGCCATAGTAAAATTAGAGGCAATTTTTTTATGCAAACCAACACACAAAGGATCAATTTGCAAGTTTGGTATGATTGTTTTCTAGATCTAAAAATTAATTGTTCAAATTTGATTTAATTTCTTTGAAATTTTTGTTAGAGTTTTTCAACCATTTTTGTGCAAATTTTTGGAAATATTTTTTAGAGAATTTTTTTTGTAGGAACTGGGCAATGAAACCCTAGCCCTCGTAGGGAATATTCCCTATAATTATAGAATATTCTAACTTATACCAGTAGCCAGTGGTCAGGTTTAAATTTCCACTGGTGCACTACAAATTTTAGCACCAACCATGAGTCACATTCTGGTGAGTGGCTTCACATAACACGCACAGCAACCTTTGTTTCATAAATTGTGGGTTCTTTATTTTATACACTTCATAATTGTGTTGTGCACCGAATGTGGGACTAAAAACATCCCCACCAGCAAAGCTTTACCCTACCTTGCATTCATCTTGGTGAAAATGATCTCACATTTTTGGCATTCTAAACTTTCACTAGTGGTAGCTAACCCTCGCTGGCAGTCAATAATCCTTCTTCAGTAGATGATCAAAGACTCCAGAACCCATGATAGTTGAGAAAGTTTTTTGGCATGATAGTAGCATACAACCAACAGCCAAAAAATCCCCTACTACCACTGATTTTTTTGTATGGTAGAGATACCACCACATGGAATGACTCCATGACTACATAGTGTAGGCCATTTAGCTTTCATCCTACCCATTCATCAATGTCTATATGGAGCACCAGTAGTACTAGCTCACCACATCTACTCCTTACATGTTAGCAATGACACATTGTGTAGTCATACTACCACATGTTATTTCGTACAATGACCATATTGATTTGTACACATAGTCAGTCTACCACGTTAGCAAGGGGGATTTTTTGCTGATGTCAGCATTTTCCTATGCTAAATTTGATAGCTGTTTGACCATTATTTATAGGAAAAATTGAACTATTGCAATAGGCATTTGACCATCAAATTTAACCTCACAGTTTACTACCTAGACCCCTCTCCAAATGAAGTTTTGATTTTGCAGTCTGACTTTGAGAGGCCATAACTTAGTCATTCAAATTCCAAATTAGTTACAATTTTTTTTTGATTTTGGGTAGAATTTTGTAAAAAATTTAGTGGTGCTATTCTTTTCTAGTTTTGGTGCACGAATTTGTTAGAAATTTCATTTTTGGTAACATTCTGTATGGGCTCATTTGGACTCCATTTTAGGTTCCATTTTTTTTTAAAGCACTTAATTTTTTTTCTACTTTCTAAATCTACAATCAGATTATAGGGTTGTGTGGACAACAATATCACTTTTAGAATTAGGTCCTTTTCTACACTGTATTGCTTTGGTTACTCTTCAAAATTGTTTTACATCTGAGCTATAGTCCTTAGTGACAAATTTGAGCCTCAAAAGGTAATTGTAAATTGCAAATCAAAAGTCCACTTTGTACATTTTGACAAGTGGCCTATTGTACATGCACTACATATAAAGTGCCAAAAGCATCATTTTGGGGTGGTCTTTTGATTGAGTGAATAGGGGGGTGTCTCTTGTGTTCTTGTGTCTCTCTTTTGTGCTCTTTTTTCATTTTCTATATCATAGGTTCACCTAAAACTCCACTTCTAACTCCACATAATTATACTACATGGAAAGATATTATATGGACTAGATTAATAGAAAAATGTTTAAATCTATATGTTGATGGTACAATCACAAAACCCACTGATGCTATAGCACAAGTTGATTTGAAAATTAAAGACAATAAGGCTTTAGGAATTATCAGGAGTTGTATTCAAAGAGATCTCTTCTTCCACATTTCCAGCTTTAAGGAAGCCAAGCCTACTTGGAATAAACTTAAAGGGTTGTATGGTAAGGTGGATGAGGAAAAGGGATACCAAATTGAGGATGACCTACTTCTCTTGGATCCTAAGAATTTTGACACAATTCAAGATTATATCAACAAAGCCAATGAATTGAGAGCACTACTTAAGGATTATGGTAATCCCATGAAGGATGATCATTTGATTCATCACATCTTGAAGAGGCTACCTTCAGAGTATGCATCCTTTTTTTTGAGTTACAACACTCATAGGTTGACCATGGGAAGTGCCTTCACTAAGCCTACATTTGATGCATTTGCAAAAATGTTGATGTTGGAACAATCCAAGTTGATAGATATGGGAATTCTCAAGTCATCAAAGACCAAAGCATTGGTGGCTAGCAATGAGAAGTAATCAACTCAACAAGGAAAAATTTCTACCAACAAGAAGAAGTAGTAGAAGCAAAAATGATAATCAGAGACACAATAATCTACCTTATCACAACAAGGCAATTCTTCTTTCAACAAGAAGGGAAATAATGACAAGACGGGCAGACTATTTCGTGCATATTGCAAGAAACTAAATCATGATGAGTATCATTGCAAGACTAGGAGAATCAATAAGTTGGAAAACTTACTAAGGAAGAACAAAATCAATGTGCCAAATGCTTCCAAGGATTCAACTCCACTCACTTCAAAGGAAAAAGGGAAACCACTTATGGATGGTTCTAATTCTTTAGGGGAATGGATTCTTGACTCAAGTGCCTTGTATTATATGGGTTCTTCAAAAGGATACTTTTTTTCATTGAAGCAATCTAAGGTACCACACATCTTTGTAGGAGATGATACAAAAATGGAAGTTGAAAGGAAAGGAAAAGTGGAGATGGAAAATGGAGAGTTCAAAGAAGCTCTCTATGTTTCCAACCTTAGCACCAATCTCCTCTCAATCTACCAAATCACTCACTATGGAGATGGAAATAAAGTTGAGTTCCTTCCTGATTTAGTAATGGTGTGAAATCTTAAAGACGATTCATTGGTTGTAGTGGGTAAAGTCAATCATGAAAAAAGGCTTATTTCTTCTCCCACTTTGTGCCTAAGTCTTCTTCACATGCCTTGTTGACACAATCTCATTCACAAAGAAAATTATGGCATGTGCATTATGGAAATCTTTCCTTCCGCTATCATCATCAACTTTTCCCAAACAACATGGTCAAAGGTCTACCTACAATCAACTTTTCTAAGGGTGAATGTTCAAATTGTTCCATGGATATACATCTAGAGGAGAAGATTGATAAAGGGAAGTCTCAGAGTGCATCGGTTGCTCTTGAGTTGGTTCACATGGTCCTTGTAGATCCTTTTATAATAACATCAGTTAGCAAGAGTCACTACATCCTCACTTTCATTGATGACTTTTCATGCTACACATGGGTCTATTTTCTTGATCACAAGAATGAAGTGTTTGATAAGTTTCTAGCCTTCAAGAGTCATTTTGAAAAGCAATCAAGGAAAGAAATCAAGGTTCTATGTATGGACAATGAAAGTAGATATGTGAACTCAAGACTTAGAGACTTTTGTAAACTTGAGAGCATTGATCTTTAGAATCTAGTAGCATTCAGTCTGTAAAAGAAAAGTGTTGCAGAAATGAGGATTTGAACTCTTAAGTCTATGGAAATTTGCATGATTCAAGTCAAATCTCTTGATCCATCACTTGAAGTGAAAGCTATCAGCAATTCCAATCACATATTTAATAGGTCTCCTCATAATGCCTTAGATGGAAAGACTCCTTTTGAGGCATGGTGTGGTAGAAAACCAGTTGTGAAGCACTTCAGAGTCTTTGGTTGTCCAGCATGGGCAAACATATCTTCCAAGGAATGTAAGACACCACCACCCAGGCCTTGTACTTTCATCAGATATGAAGAATGTGTTAAGGCATATAGACTTATGGATCTTAAGACTAATGATATCTTCATAGAGAGGAATGTTCAATTTGAGGAAAGTTCACCTAGCTTATCCTCTAATTCTCTCCACACTTCATACATAGTAGAAATTGATAGTGACAGTAGTGATATTGATTCAATAGATTTAGATATGTGGGATCCTATTGACAAATGCAACATAATGTCACAACATTAGCACATTCCACATGCATACATTGCTACAGTGATAGGTTCATGTATTTCAACACAGTAGGGTACACCTAGTCCTCTAGTTCTAGCATTAGGGGATGCCTTCTTGACAAATATTTCAAGATTTTTTGTGAAGTCATACATATCAAATTTGGGAGACATCATTGATGATATACATCTACTCTTTGATGAAGAATATCCTTCTTTAGTTGTTATGAGGGCTCACTCTAACCCTCCTATCCATTCTCTACATGATCAGTCTTCACAGGTTGATATGATTGTGGATCCATTTATCATTCAAGTAGATAGTTTGTTCTTTTGGACATGTTATACATCCATCCTTTTTAGATTTGAAATTGTTATTTTTAGTAGCATTGGAAGGCACGGTAGTTAGTATTGAAAAAAGGATAGTTGAGTAGGTTTTAGAGACACCATTCATTATTGAGATTTTTTCTACATATTGGGGAAGCATCTCAATTTTACTTTAGATATTGTTTCTTCTAAAGGGGAGGAAAATTATTCAATAGTCTTGGATCAGCTTCTACATTGGAGTGACTATCACTAATCAACATTCTTCATTATGGGGGAAAGGGACTACCTTGTCTCCTTTCTTCTACTTCTTCTCTCTTAGGGGGGACCTTTTCCTCTTCTTTGATTGTGTTCTTCTCATACTTCTATTTTGTATATACTTGATGTGTGTCAAAATGGGGGGGGGGGTCTTGATTACTCCATCCATCCTTGCATATCATTTTTTCATCTCTCTTTTTGGGGGAGGGATTTTCCCATGAGGTTTTCTCTCTTTCTCTACTTTATGAGATATTTCATTGCACTCTGTACATGGGTACCTAACATAGCCTAGTAGTCAGGACCCATCATGCATTTTTCATCCTAGCTTTTGTAAGCTTAAGTGCATTCCCCTAAGTTGCAATTAAGGGTGGGTATTGGTGTAAATAAGTATTTACTTATTAAACTTTGCTTAAGTTTACTTAGGTCAATGCATTATTTTATTATTTATTAGTTTGACACCTAGGAGTTTGCATACTCTTATGAATTGTCTTGTTGACAACACTAGAGTAAGAAACTCTTATTTAGCACATGGTGTCTACAACATAATTTTGTGTGCTACACCTTTGTAGGCTTATCCTCTCATCATCACACTTACTCTTGTGCTTAATGGAGGATAATCCACTTTTGGTGGACATGTGCTTAGTTGTAAGACTTATTAGTGTGCTAACTCCTAGACATTCTGGAAGCATTCCAGAGGCCTTTATATTTAGGCAATCCTAGTGTACTAGTACATGATATTACATCAATTTAGTTGATATTGTTATTCTGATCATACTCTTTTGGTCTATTCTTATGCTTGTGCTTGAGTTCCTTGATCTTGGGTGATTTTTCCCTAAGGAAAATTCTTACACTCAAGGTGAGATAAGTAATCAAGGGCATTAAGAAATTTTTGATTAAAATATCATCCACATAATCCTTAAGGGTTTTATGGATGAGGTCATGGAAAATGACCATAATGGCTCATTGATAGATTGCCCCAGCTTTCTTCAACCTGAAAGGCATCATGTTATAAAAAAATTTTTGCCAAGGAGTAGTAAATGTTATCTTCTGTTAATCTTCCTCTACTATTTGAATATGATTGTGCCAGGAGAAGCCATCCATAAGAGATAAAAGCTCATGTCCTATAGTGAGATCGACAATCATGTCTATATTGAGGTCTCTAAAGTATGTGCAAATCCTGATATCACCAAAAGGCTTTATGATAGGTACCATGTTGGAGATCTAATCTAAGTAGTCAATTGGGAAAATGATCTTTGCATCTAGTATTTTTTCTAACTCTAGTTTGACCAATAAAGCAACTTTGGGATGCAGTTTATAAAGTTTTTGCTTGATTGGTTTTGCCTTTGGAGATCTACAACCAAGTGGTGTACCACTAACTTGGGGTTTAACCCAAACATGTATTCATAGGACCATGCAAAGCTACCACTATTTTCTTGAAAGACCTCGATGAAAATATTTTATTGTTCAAGTGGTAGAGATGTAATAATGTATGTGATCTTTGGTATCTCTATTAAACTAATATTGACCGGTTGGGTTTCCTCTTTCAGGACTGATGATATTATAGGCATGTGATCTTGCAGGAGAAGGATGAAATATGCATCCTCAGGTGCCTCAAAAAGGTTTCACTATTTGATACATCCTTTATTTTCTTTTCATTTATTAAGTGATTAGATGGTGCTCCAAAATAATTTTCACTAGGGAATACTTTTGCTTTTCTTTTTTGCATTTTATTTTCTTTTATCTATTCATTTTTGTGACTGGAGATTTCCTCCTCTCCAAAGTAATCCTTTGGATCCCACTTGTAGACATAAGATGGTTGTGGAGGTTTTTTCTTGTGTGGTCTTTCAACTCCCATGAATCTAAGTGCATGCTTTGTGGAGAATTCATTGACACAGATCATGCTTTGTTGGTCCCAATAAATGAGTTTAGGATGAGAGAGTTGCAATTCTATGAGGTTAATAGAAATTTCATGGAGCAGAAAGCCTCGTAAGATAAGTTCATCAAGGAAAATATTTTCATAGGCTTTCTTTTTTACTTCCTCAAGATTTTCTTCAACCTCAATGTGATTATTTTGGATGTTTAAAAAGGCATGACCATCTTTTGTGGTGCCTCCAGTTGTAGGGAGTTAGTAACCTAGGCCTTTTTTTTTTTTCTTCTTTGTAGGCTTCTACATGGTATCTAATGCTTGACTCTTCATGGGCTAGACCACCTCCTTCATAATCCCATTGTTTGGTAGCAAGGCAATGTGATTGTGGATATTTATTTTTGAAATAGTCAAGGATTTCTTCACTTTTTGGAGGTGGACCCTTGTATAACCATGTTCTAATATCTAGAGTTGTTTCCTCTCCATCGAGGATCCTATTAGTAACAAATGTGGTGTTCCCAAGTTTGTTCAGTTAAGAGACTATGTCTAGCTTTGGCTCCTGATAGATTAGACACCTTCTAGTACGTGGATCAAGTGGTAAAGCACTAAGAACAAAGGCATCTAAAAGATTAAATTCTCCACAACCTTGGTAGTTGATCTTAACCATGGAAAGAGTGGAGGCTAAAATGGTGTTCAAATCATGTAAAGTACCAAAGGAGCTAGACATGGTGTTTCTGATCTTGATTCTAGGACAATGGTTGGTATATGAAGCTTCTACCACATTGTAATGAGGAAAGGGTTCAAGATTAGTGTGGATGATTATCTTAATGCCATTATGCATAAATTTGACACACTGATGATATGCTGACGGAATGACCTTCATGGCATGAATCCATGGTCAATCAAGGAGAATTTTGTATGGAAGCTTAAGATCAACTACATGAAAAAATTATTTATTGAGTGGTTAGGCCAATTCAAACAAGTAGCAAGATAGTTCCTTTAGTGGTCTCTTCTGGGTTGTCACATGCTTTGATAGTGATGACTCATTTAGGATATATGTCTTAGTGTATCTTGCTTGTTTGATGAATTTCAAAGTACATGGATTCAAGGTCAATCCATTATCTATCATGACCCTTTTGATAGAAAAGTTAGAAACCATGATGGCTATGAAAAGTGGAAGTATATGATTGGGCTCAACAATTAGGATGACTAATGTTTTGAAAAATAATGCACATGCTACAAAAAGATGGCCTACTAGGTTAAGAAATTTGGCAGTGTTGATGTTAGTAGGGATGAATGAATCATGAATAGTACTATCAAGGATCTCTTCATAAAGTGGACTTGTGCATAAGAGATCTAAAATGGAGATTTGAGCTGGCATATTTCCAAGGTGTTCCAAGAGGTTATACTATGGTCCTATTGGGGTGGTCTTGATGGAGGTGGTCTTAATGGGGTAGATACAAATGGTCTAGCTATGTTGAGTCAATCTCTTCTAGTGGTGACCATGCATTGGGCATCTGGGCCTTTGATATTTATAAAATTTACAAAAAGTTTGACCTTAGATATGCATCCGATCAAGTTTCCATAGTCCAAGTAAGCTAATGTATAGTTCTAAGACTTGTCTCAGTTATCACCCTTTTTTTTTTAGCATTGTTTGGTTTGTTGGTGATAGGATTGTTTGTAGGGGCTTTACCTTTATTTTTGTTGTGTGGTGGAAAAGAGTTTTGATACATCTATAATCCTATATTTGGTAAGGCTTGTGCCCCCACTGTGATCTCCTTTTGGTCAATGAGATCTTGGACATAGTCCTTGAGCTGCATGTATTTACGGGTGGTATGTACCCTAACATGATGAAATTTGTAGAACTCATTTTCTTTATATTAGGATGCCCTAGACTAATTGTGTTTTAATAGTTGTATCAATAGGTGTAAAATAAGGTTATCCTCTACTAATTCATCAAACATATTATCAAGGGATTCACCCAATAGGGTGTATACTTGAGATTTCCTTTGAATGTGTGGTCTTGGTCCAGTTGAGAGTGTGATATTGTTGGTCTAATTTTGAGAAATTTGATTGTTTTGTATAGGTTTTTGTTGATAAAATATACTGGGTGTGTTGGATGCTGACCCAACTACATGAACATGTCGAGTGTCTATGGCTCCATTGATAACTATGTTTTTTTTTTTGTTCCAATACCATGGTTTGTCATTGTATTAACCTTGGTCTTGGCTATTTTCCTTATAGATCTTAATGAAACTATCTTTAATAAGTCCCTGTTCGAGGACCATACCCTTTTCCTTGATGTCTTTATATGTTTGGAGACAATTCATGACCATGTGATGTGTAAGAGATGAGGTAACATTCTGTGATAGTGCAAGAAATCCATGTTGTGAGAGTTTTCCATCTTTGTAAGTAGCCTACAAGGCTTTATCCTCCATTTTTTTGGAATGAACTAAGTCAACTATGGATAATTCAATTTTAACTAGGTGAGCATACTAGGATACAAAGGTCTATGATAGTTTAGGGAAAGTTTTGATGGTGCTATAAGGGATCCAACAAAACCACTCAAGAGTAGGCCCTCCTAAGCTCTTAGGAAATAGATGCATGAGAAACACACCATCATAAGCCACTTCTAAGAAATGCATATGAAATTCCTTGACATGTCTAATTGGATCTTGTTTACCCCTAAATTTATCAAACTTAGTGGTGTAGGAGCACCTAGGTAGGCTAAGTGTGAAACCTAGGTATTTATTTATTTTTGGCTTGTAGTGATGCTAGCCACATCACTATTCTAATAATAGGTCCTATGTGGTCCTTAGGTGTGTTTAGGAGACTTGGCAAGACCCAAAGTGACCAAGTTGCTAGAAGTTGCCGACTATTGTCAACTAGGTGACTTAGGTCCGGAAAAGGCTAAAATGGTCTAGAAAGGTTCCAATGGCTTTGAATTGTTTATTTGAAGTCATTTTATGCATATTATATGTCTACTTTGTTTTTGTGCCAAATTTGGAGGTCTAACTCCATGTAGAACAAAAGTTGCTGAAATGTTGTCATGTTGTCATGACAACATTTTCTTGCAAAAAGCAACTTTTTGGCATTTGTGTGTTTAGAATGTCCTAACTATTTAGAAAAGCTATGGAACTGATGGACGAGCCTTTAAAAATTTGAGGACATCCATTTTCAGGGGGTTGGACAAGTTGGTTTTGCATTTTGTACGAATTGAGCAAGTATTTTGTTGCCGGTTTTATGCATTTGAAGGCATTTTTAATAGAGGAGGATTGAATGGCCCGATTTTTGTGTTGGAAAAGTTCTGAAATATTGTTTTTAATCTTTTTGTAGTGTTGATTTGATCATTTTAATTCGTTTGCATTAGTGTAGAAAAATCTTTTTGTTCTTGGCAAGTTGCTGATCTGAACAGGGCTGCACTTAGAAAATGGGATCTTAGGGCCACTTCCCACCATTGGAAACCTCTGGTATTTTGGAATTTTGAACTAGGATCCATGTACATTATGTATCAAGAAGGAGGGACCTTGAAAGCATCAGCAAGCATTTTTAAGGTGATGCCCTAGGCAAGCCAAATGCAACTTGGCTAGGAATCACAGTTGGAAAATGAGTTATGGAGAGGATTGAGTGTACAAATACCTTAATCCGGCTACACAGTGAGTAATAAGAAGGTCTAACCTTGCTCCAGTCCAAAGGAGAGGTCTTGGAAAGGTGTCTAAGGTGGTTTTCCATCACAACAGCGATAAAGCACTTGAAATCCTCATTTTTGGCCTAAAATTGTACTTTCATTGTACGGAAAGTTTGGAGGCTAGAAAATTACAGAATCTTGAAGTACTCTAAAAAGGGTATCCAGAAATATAATTTGTTTGTAGGTTTGTTAAGAAGTTTTTCAAGAAATCTTGTTTCCAGCTATTTAGGAGGGTTAATTCCTAGTAGCCTTTTTGGAGCAATTTGGTGTATCTTCCCTAGTAGATTGAATGCGCCTATGAAATCAGCATTATTTAGGGTCATGGATGTTAGAAGGAGTCTAAAAAAACCCTAGATGAAGAACTGGTACCCTTGGAGCTATAGATGGACTTGAGGGTTAATAGCGGACTGGAGCCGGCTAGTAAGAAATTTGATGTTACTTTGTTGGTGTACCCCCAACTGAAGGATTAGGATCTCTTGAGCAAGGTCCTAGTAATTATAGGGTGTGAAGAAGCCCTAGTGGGTCTAGTGAATGACCTAAGGTAGCCCTAAGAGAGAGCTTGGGGTTTGGAAGCAAGGTTGGGGTGTTACATCAGAGTGGTATCAGAGCCAGTTAAAGATTTGGGAAAGGTAGTTAATGTTGGAAGCCGCTGAAGAATCAGTAGGAGAATCCATGATGGTGACAAATGTGGAGTTAGCTAAAGAAGTTGATGAGCAAAGGCAAAGAAATCAGCATCTTGAAGAAGCACTAGAAGAGGTGAAGCAAAAACTAGATGCAGTTGTAGAGGCAGCCAAGAAAAGAGATGAAGAAGAAGATGGGAATGGTAAAAAGGTAGCAGAGGAAGATATTGTACCTGAACCTGATCCTA
This sequence comes from Cupressus sempervirens, assembly GCA_028749045.1. Classification (NCBI taxonomy): domain Eukaryota; kingdom Viridiplantae; phylum Streptophyta; class Pinopsida; order Cupressales; family Cupressaceae; genus Cupressus; species Cupressus sempervirens. The sequence goes on along the minus strand of CM053785.1, from coordinate 59,964,277 downwards.
TCTTGCAAGAAGAGCCCTTCTTGAAGGCAATCAAAGCCTTAGGAGGTAAAGCTTTGGAAGGAGTGCCACTTTTCAGTGGTAAGATGGATATTGATGCAGTTATGGATTGGTTAGAGGGTATGGAGAACCACTTTGAGTGTGACGGTATCTCAGAGGCACAGAAGGTTAAGGTTGCTAAGTCAAGGCTTAGAGGCTCAGCCTTAACATGGTGGAAGTATGTACAAGATGAAAGAGTCAGCATGGGCAAGAATCCAATTGCAAATTGGAGTGCTATGGCAAACAAAATCAAGGAGAACTTCCTACCTGAAGACTTTGAGATCCAACTCCATAAAAAGAGGCAAGGACTGAAGCAAAAAGATCTTGATGTGACCTCCTACACTGAAGAATTTCAGAGGTTGTGTTTGAGATCCAAGAAGCAAGAAGAGGAGTCACTCAAGGTGGCAAGGTATCTTGGTGGCTTGAAGTGGAACATTCAAGAGGAGCTTAGCTTATGGACCCCTACCACTATCCAAAGATGTCATCAGCTAGCTTTGAAGGTAGAAGAAAAGAACAAGAGGAAAGGAGATTCTAACTTCAAAGATAGAGGCAAAGGCAGAAATCAGAAAAATCAAAGAGGAGGCTACCAAGGCAAAGGTAGTGATCAAAAGAGCCAAAGTGAAAGCAAACCCATGGAGCAAACTATTGACCACTCTTCAAGAGGTGGTTATAATAGAGGGAGAGGCAATCAAGGAGGATCAAGTAGGGGTAGAGGAGGTAGGAGCAGCTCTTACTTTGCAACAATGAAGTGTTACAATTGTGGTCAACTAGGCCATCCTGCCTATAGGTGCCCGGACAAACCCTCTTCCTCAAGCCAAGATAAAAGGCTAGCATATGCACAAGAAGATAATAGAAGTTGCAAGGATGTTGACATAGACCATATTGAGTCTGAAAAAGGTGAGAACCTCATGTTTAGGAGGGTGTTGATCAAGCAACCAGCTTCTAATGAGCCTAGACATAGAAGGGCATTGTTTAGGATCAAGTGAAAGATCCTAGGAAAAGTATGCAAGGTGGTGGTTGATTCTGGATCAACTGATAATGTAATATCAGAGGAGGCTGTTACAAAGCTCAAACTAAAGAAGATACCTCATGACAACCCTTACAAAGTCACATGGCTTAACAAAGGGCAAAGCATCCTAGTGAATGAACAAGCATGGGTGGACTTCTCAATTGCAGGATATAAAGACCGCTTATTATGTGATATTTTGCCAATGGATGCTTGTCATCTTTTGCTAGGGAGACCTTGGCAATTTGATAGGGAAGTGGTCTATGATGGCAAGGAAAATACCATAACATTTAAGAAAGGAAGCAAGACCTTCAAAATTCAGTCATTGTTAGAAGGGGATGAACCACAGTCCAAGGTGCCTAATGTGCTACTATGTGGAGAGAAAGAGTTTATTAGAGACCTCAAGCATGAGGAGAGCCAAGGATTTGCAGTCATACTAAAGGCTGCAAGTGAAGAAAAGCCAGTCCAAGAACCTTTACCAGCAGAGGTACAAGAGTTGCTTGTAAAGTATAAGGAGATTGTTAGTGATGGTACACCAGCTACCCTACCACCAAGAAGAGTTATCAGCCATCAAATTGACTTTGTTCCAGGTGCCTCACTACCTAATAAGGCAGCTTACAAGTTAACCCCAGATCAGAACCTTGAAGTGGCAAGACAAGTCCAAGAGTTGATGGACCAAGGTTTGATCCAAAAGAGCATAAGCCCTTGTGCAGTCCCGGTGGTTTTGGCATCCAAGAAGGGAGGAAAATGGAGGTTGTGTACTGACTCAAGGGCCATTAACCGCATTACAATCAGGTATAGGTTTCCTATTCCAAGAATTGAAGACCTTATGGATTGTCTAGGAGGTGCTATGTATTTCACTAAGCTGGACTTGAAAAGTGGGTATCACCAAATTAGAATAAAGGAGGGAGATGAATGGAAGACAGCATTTAAGACTACTGATGGTCTTTATGAATGGCTTGTGATGCCATTTGGTCTTTCCAATGCCCCTAGCACCTTCATGAGGCTCATGAATGAAGTGCTCAAAGACTTCACAGGCAGATTTGTGGTGGTGTATTTGGATGATATCCTCATCTACAGCAAGACCAAAGAGGAACATGTCAAGCATGTAGAAGTGGTTTTGAAGAGGCTTCATGAGGAGAAGCTATCTATCAACCTTGAGAAGTGTGACTTCTTCAAGCAAGAGTTGGTGTATCTAGGCTTTGTGGTGTCTAAAGGAACTTTGAAGATGGACAAGGAGAAAGTTGCTGCTATCCTAAGTTGGCCTACACCTACCACATCTAATGAGGTAAGAAGTTTCCACGGTTTGTCTCAATTTTATAGGAAGTTCATTAGGAACTTTAGTGGTATTTGTGCACCATTTCTTGATACCATAAAGGGGGGAGTCAAGTCCAAGTTTTAGTGGACTTTAGAGGCTGAAAAGTCATTTGATATGTTAAAAAAACAAGTAGCTACTCAACCCAGCCTAAAATTGCCTAGCTTTGAAAAGTTGTTCACCTTAGAATGTGATGCAAGTGGCCTAGCAGTGGGTGGGGTGTTGAGTCAAGAAGGTAGACCAGTAGCCTTCTATAGTGAAAAGCTAAATGACGCCAAGAAGAAATACTCATCCTATGATCTAGAATTGTATGCCTTAGTCTAGTGTCTTAGGAAGTGGAGACACTATTTTTTGCCAAAAGAATTTGTTGTGTTTACAGATAATCAAGCTCTTAGCTACATCAACACACAGGAGAAGTTGAGCAACAGGCACTTGAAGTGGATGGAATATTTGCAGGCCTTCACCTTTACAATCAAGCATAAGAAAGGACAAATGAACAAGGTTGTTGATGCATTAAGTAGAAGGGTTTTAACAGTCCAAGAGATTCAGCTCCATAGCATTGGAGTGGAGAGTTTTCAGAATCTTTACAAGAATGATGAGGACTTTGCTGAAGCCTATAAGGTATGCATGGATTTTGGAAACCACTTTCATAGCAGATTTTCAGAATACACTTTTCAAAATGGGTTCCTATTTAAGGGTAACCAGTTGTCTGTACCAAGAGGTTCCATGAGAGAGAACCTAATACAAGAGAATCATAATGGCAGCTTGAGTGGGCATTTTGGTATCAGTAAGACAATAGAACTAGTGCAAAGGTTCTATTATTGGCCTAAATTGGTCAAAGATGTAACCAAGTATGTGGAGCAATGTATGGTGTGTATGAAGGAAAAAGGAGGAATGAGCAATGCAGGTCTTTACCAGCCCTTACCAATTCCTAGCAGACCATGGGATTGTGTAAGTATGGATTTCATTGTTGGTTTGCCTAAAACTAAGCAAGGGTATGATAGCATTTATGTTGTTGTTGATAGATTCAGTAGAATGGGACATTTCATTCCATGTAAGACAACTAATGATGCAAGTCATATAGCTCATTTTTTTTTCAAAGAGGTTGTAAGGATTCATGGACTTCCATTAAGCATTGTGTCGGATCGAGATGTGAAATTCATGAGTCACTTTTGGAAGACTTTATGGAAGAAGCTTGGCACTAACATGTCTTTTGGTTCAGCTTACCATCCTCAAACTGATGGTCAAACTGAGGTGGTTAATAGAACTTTAGGTAACCTTCTTAGGTGCCTAACTAAGGAGTATGGTCAGACTTGGGATGTTATCATCTCACAAGCAGAATATGCCTACAATGATAGCAAGAATAGGACTACTGGAAAGAGTCCTTTTGAAATTGTTTATGGCATGCACCCAAGAGGTGTGTGTGAACTAAGGTGTCTTGGAAACATGGATCAGATTAGTGGTCAAGCTGAAGACTTTGTACAAACCATGAAGGAGATTCAGGAGCAAGTCAAGAAGACTATTCAAGACAACACTCTGAAACTCAAAGCCAAGGTGGATGAAAAGAAGAAGGATGTTCAGTTTGCTGTTGGGGACTATGTGATGGTCCATTTGAACAAAGCAAGGCTTCAAAAAGGCATTCCTACTAAGTTACAGATGAAGAGGGTAGGGCCTTGCAAAATATTGGCTAAATATGGAGCAAATGCCTATAAGGTAGATTTACCTTCCGATTTGGGCATATCCCCTATTTTTAATGTGCAAGACTTAGTGGCATACAAAGGTGACCCATCTCAACCCAGTCCCGATATTCATGAAGATCTTGAACTTGCTTCAACACCTACAAACAACAAGTTGGAGGTAGAAAAGGTGTTAGATTCAAGGGTAAAGAAGACTACAAGGCACAAGGCTTACATGGAACACCTCATCAAATGGAAGGAGAAACCAATTTCAGAGGCTACATGGGTTGCTGAGACAGAGTTCAAGAAGGTTGGCATACCTCTAGATTTGTTGCAAACTGATCCACCTTGAGTTCTTTGTTGGAGGGGGGAGTATGGTGCAGGAGCACCTAGGTAGGCTAAGTGTGAAACCTAGGTATTTCTTTATTTTTGGCTTGTAGTGATGCTAGCCACATCACTATTCTAATAATAGGTCCTATGTGGTCCTTAGGTGTGTTTAGGAGACTTGGCAAGACCCAAAGTGACCAAGTTGCTAGAAGTTGCCGACTATTGTCAACTAGGTGACTTAGGTCCGGAAAAGGCTAAAATGGTCTAGAAAGGTTCCAATGGCTTTGAATTGTTTATTTGAAGTCATTTTATGCATATTATATGTCTACTTTGCTTTTGTGCCAAATTTGGAGGTCTAACTCCATGTAGAACAAAAGTTGCTGAAATGTTGTCATGTTGTCATGACAACATTTTCTTGCAAAAAGCAACTTTTTGGCATTTGTGTGTTTAGAACGTCCTAAATTTTTAGAACAGTTATGGAACTGATGGAGGAGCCTTTAAAAACGTGAGGAAATCCATTTTTAGGGGGTTGGACAAGTTGGTTTTGCATTTTGTACGAATTGAGCAAGTATTTTGTTGTCGGTTTTATGCATTTGAAGGCATTTTTAATAGAGGAGGATTGAATGGCCTGATTTTTGTGTTGGAAAAGTTCTGAAATATTGTTTTTAATCTTGTTGTAGTTTTGATTTGATCATTTTAATTCGTTTGCATTAGTGTAGAAAAATCTTTTTGTTCTTGGCAAGTTGCTGATCTGAACTGGGCTGCACTTAGAAAATGGGATCTTAGGGCCACTTCCCACCATTGGAAACCTCTGGTATTTTGGGATTTGGAACTAGGATCCATGTAAATATTGTATCAAGAAGGAGGGCCCTTGAAAGCATCATCAAGCATTTTTAAGGTGATGCCCTAGGCAAGCCAAATGCAACTTGGCTAGGAATCACAGTTGGAAAATGAGTTATGGAGAGGATTGAGTGTACAAATACCTTAATCTGGCTGCACAGCGAGTAATGAGAAGGTCTAACCTTGCTCCAGTCCAAAGGAGAGGTCTTGGAAAGGTGTCTAAGGTGGTTTTCCATCACAACAGCGATAAAGCACTTGAAATCCTCATTTTTGGCCTAAAATTGTACTTTTATTGTACGAAAAGTTTGGAGGCTAGAAAATTACAGAATCTTAAAGTACTCTAAAAAGGGTATCCAAAAATATAATTTTTTTGTAGGGTTGTTAAGAAGTTTTTCAAGAAATCTTGTTTCCAGCTATTTAGGAGGGTTAATTCCTAGTAGCCTTTTTGGAGCAATTTGGTGTATCTTCCCTAGTAGATTGAATGCGCCTATGAAATCAGCATTGTTTAGGGTCATGGATGTTATAAGGAGTCTAAAAAAACCTAGATGAAGAACTGGTACCCTTGGAGCTATAGATGGACTTGAGGGTTAATAGCGGACTGGAGCCGGCTAGTAAGAAATTTGATGTTACTTTGTTGGTGTACCCCCAACTGAAGGATTAGGATCTCTTGAGCAAGGTCCTAGTAATTATAGGATGTGAAGAAGCCCTAGTGGGTCTAGTGAATGACCTAAGGTAGCCCTGAGAGAGAGCTTGGGGTTTGGAAGCAAGTTTGGGGTGTTACATCACTTAGGAACCTTGAAATGTTTGGGAAATGGTGTCATTATATCACCTATTTCAGTAATTACAAATAGAATAATAAGAATGAAAAAGCACACAAAATACCAAATAGACTAACACTTATGAGATGACAAAGGGAACAATATGGAGGAAAGTAGACCAAGAATAGTAAGCTCTTTGAGTGCAACCTTGACGACTTTGGTGTGTCTAGATGTATGCTCAAGAGTGCTTTAAGCTTCAAATGGTGAGTGTGGGATTTGAGCATGGAGGTGGATGAAGGATACAAAAATCAAGTTGTGTATGGATTTTGACATGGTGATGATGTAAAATAGATGTGTTATAGTGGTTAATGGGGCATTATAAGTTTGCATGAAAGTTGATATGAATTATGAAGGGAGAGGGTTTTATTTATAGGCTAAGGGGTGATGAGATGGAGGGTCAAGATCTATGAGGATGGAGAAAGGCTAAGGGAGAGCTAGGATGCCAAGAGAATAGAGCACATGGATTGTGTTTCTTTAAATATCCAGCCTTGTGACCAGTGTCACAAAGGAGATTGAGTGGTCAAAGTGGAGGGTCAAAGGGAGTTTTAAAGGAGGAGGAGTGTGGAAGAGTGTGGAAAAGGGAGGGTTAGAGGTATTTAAGGGTCATTAAGGAATTTAAGAGCCTTAAAGTCTTTGGATAAGAGTGTAGGAACATGGGGAGGACTTTTGAATCTATCTTGTGTTAGAAAGTCTTAAACCTTGCTTAGGGTTGTGCACATATTTAGGAGGGGGTTTAGGAGGTAAGTGGCTTAGCTTTCATGGGATGGGTTAGTTAGCTAACTAAGTAAGGTTAGTATGGGTGAATGGGTTGGCTTAGGGGTAATGATAGGGTTTAGAGGTGGCTTAGGGATTTGGGATGATTTATTAAATGATTTATTTAATAAAAGGGGGATGTGTGATTAAATTAAATAGATTTTTGCATTTATTTAATTTAATAGAGGAATGAGGATTTAATTGATAAATTGATTTTAGGTTATCATTTGATATTATGAATTGGACTATAGTTAATTAAATTAATTAATTAACTAGGGGATACCAATTAATTAACTAAATATAAAATATTTAATCAATAATATCCTAGAAGATGACTAAATAAGATTACCTAGTGATGTAATAATATTTAGGTGTCTACAGAGTGTTTGTAAGATTTTGCATATCAAATGACCTTTCTTCAAATCTAATTTCCATTTGTCTTTTTTCTTACTTAGCAACAACCTTGTCTTCTTCAACTTTCTTCTTTTGTTTGGTTACTTCACATAACCTTACTAACTAGATCTCATGTTTTGTTTTTAGTCCTATGACTTCTTCATTTAGGATACTGTAATTTTATAGTAGATTTGTAATGACTGCATCAATCTCACTTGAATTTCTAGTGTCAAATAGTCCTTGGGCACATCTTCTTTGTAAGTCAACCCATTTAACTGAATATCCATCTCCTTTCTCCTTTTTCAGGGATTTCCTCAGTTCTTGTCTAGCTAATTCAAGTTGTTGTAGTATGAGTTGGATGTCAATCCCTTGATTGTCAATAACTATCCCTAGTTTATAAGCCTCCATCTCCAAGATTTGAACTCCCAAGCTATTAGAATTTTTCACAAGAACTCATACTCTAATACCAAGATGCTAATTGAGAAGTCTTAATTGGGAAACCATAAGATACTTAGGGAGGGAGCATGAATTAGGATCTATAAAACTTTTACCTTTTAACACAACTTTACTGCATTCAACACATTTTCCATCTCACATCTAATGCATGCATAACATAACTTGTAAAATTAAATGCTATAAAATGTAGATCTAATATGTCAATCACATGCATGAAATGAAACTTATAACATAAGATTTAGTTACCTAGAAACCCTCCATGGTGAAGGTAAAATTGGGGTGGGGTTGACACACACAAATCTTCACTACTACAGTAACAAAGTTAACTTGTTAGGGTTACAATTTTGATCACTTTTGATGATCTACTCTGTGACGTCTCTACCATATTAAAGGTTTTTAAGACTACTAGGTCTTACCTTGTGAGAGGATTTTACAATTATAATAAAGTAATGACTTAGTTAAGACATTTACAAAGGTTTTTTTTTTATTAAGGAAAACAAGTTTTGAAGGGTACCTGAAACACTCTACAAATCAAAAAATATTCAGTGAAGCCCATACCAAATAGGACTACATCTCAAGTTGAAATAGGTCACTAACCAAGACAGGGTGACCATGGTGGCATCATAGATAACACAGTACACTACAGCTACAAAAATAGGTTTTGACTGGACACCTGAAACCCCATGGTGAAAAGGGAAAAGACAATCCCCAATCATGTCACACTAGAATGAACTAAAAGCCTATTAAAACCACTCTTTTATGAGATTATCCCTAATTCAATCTATTAAAACTAATTCAATATTGAATCCTTTATTTTCTTTGAAAAACTATCTTCGGATCTCCTCTCTTCAATATGATTGATCTCCGATCGAATATATCTTTACTATCCTTCACTACTTCATAAGGTCAATCCCTTTGATCTTCAAAACTTAACTCATTTTCCTTCTCTACAATGTTCACACTTTCACACTAGATTTACTCTATGATTGCATGAATAACTTGATTATTCACATTATATCTTTTAATGATAATGAAAATAGGATTTTGGATCTATATATTTAAAGATTTCTAAAGAGTTTTCTAGACTCTTCTCGTTTTCCTCTAATTTGTTGTTCACTAGTCATAGGAATCTATGATCTACATCATAAAATGTGTATTAGCCTCTATAACCACTTCTATAAATATTAAGTGTCCTATCTATGTCATCCTAAAATGGTTTACCTCAAAGTTTTTATCATTCCTAACTTGGATGTCAATTCTGAATTTCTCAACACGAACTATTTTTGATACTCGACATTCACTATTCTTGTTGTCCTCACTCAATCTCTACTATACTCAAAACCTTCTATCTAGCTCAACATCAATATCTCTAACTTCCTAGTAATGGCTGTACTTAATGACCAAATACTTGCTTGGATCCTATAAAACTCAACATATACATGTTTATTTACATGTCTTCATATGTCTCAACCTATATAGAGTAGTTCAGTTGCATTGATGATTGACTAACTCTACCTTATATATGACTAAGTGTTTGAAACTAATAGACAACAATAGTTAGAGATACCAACAAAAAGTTAGAATTCTAATTCTATAATTTCTTTGTATATGGCCACAACCTAGAAGGCATGACAATCAGTTTCCTTCAAGTAAGCACATATTATCTTCAACATGGGTCAAATCAACAGAAAAATAGAGGAAACATTGTGAATAACATCTTCTTTATGAGGAACAAATGGAGGGAAAATCTATATAAATATCAACCTTTAAAAGTAGAACAAATAGATCAAAATGGATGGAAACTCCATATAAATATCATCTTTCAAAGTGGAACAAATATAACCAAATGTAGGGAAACTCTGTATAAAGTAAGTGCACACCATTATAGGATGGAGGCATAATCCACAATCTAGATAAGACAACTATGTATTAGTTATACTGAGGGGTCCTCTATAGGTAACCTTTAAAAATTGTCTTTCGATGCAACTTACACAAAATACAATAAAATTCATATAAATCAATGGTATAAAACCATAAAATGCAAATGTGTGCATACAAAATGCTATAAAGCATAAAACTGCAACTATGTACAACTCAATAGATCATAGTAAACTTGAAGCAATTGTGTATGGTTACTCACAATCCCAAGGAATTTGAGGTAAATGTAGTGATACTTGGAAGAGTAATGAGCAATACAAAAGTATGAATATCGGGGAGAAACTTTATTGAGGGTGAACATTGGTACTTAACACATTTATTTGGCACAATAATATACTTATATAATTTACTGGTCATCTAGTCACAAATGCTTATATATTTATTTGAGCATATATGTATGCACCCATATATACTTGAATAAATATACCCTTAAAAAAATAAAAAATAAACTCAAATATATCAAAATGTTTATAAAAATCTAGACAAGATTTGCAATAAATAGGCTCTTAAAGGTGTTAATAATAAATTGTTTAAATATTGTTAATAAAAAACAATGACATGAGAAATCTATAGATGAGACTTGTAAACATAAATTGATTAGAAGAATCAATGATGTAAGAAATCTCACGATTTTAATAAGCATAAGGTTAGTCTAGACATTAAAACAAAGCTTAACTTTAGAAATATTATCTCAACTAACCATCCAATAAGCTAGATAAATCATATTGTAACAAGTGCCACATAGTGGCTAAGTACTTGCCTTGAATAGAAGTAGATTTAATAATAATTATATAAAAAATAAATATATTAATATTTGATTACTATTTTAGTTTAATTATTATAGTATAAATGATAAGTTTTTTATAATTTAAAATTGTAATGTAGAATGAGATTAGTAGTGACAATTAATTTTATATACTTTAAATTATAAATCATATTGTTGACATTCTATTCATGTTTGTTATTAGTGACATACACTTATTCAAATTTATGGGTGATCAAATCTTGTGTTATCTATTTTCATGCATGTCTTTACTTTCATGTTAATTAGAGATGTTAGATGCATGTATTGATTTCAGTTAAAAGGTTTTATGGCTTAAAGTTTGGTACTTCTAATTCACACCCCCTCTAAGAAGTATCCTTCCCACTTGTGAATTCCAACATTATCTCTACTTCTATTTTTCTTCTTCTTTGGAAATCTAGTAGCAACATGGCCAACCTCATTGCAATTAAAACACATGGATATGAATTTTCCTTTTCCTCTATGAAATCTCCTTACTAATAGTGCTTCAAGTTGTTCTACATCCTCCTCATTTGTATTACTATCACTACAAACATATTTGACCTTTTTCTTCTTCTGTTTAAGTTTCTTAAATGATAGTTTAGCTTTGAAAGTGGATTCAACATTGTCAGATTTGAAGTTATCAAAATTAGAGAGCTCAAAGGTAGCGAGCCTACCTACCATACCTTCAAGAGTCACATTAGAACCTAGTATACATCTTAATTCTTGTATGAAAGAAACTTTAATAGCATAGATGGGTAGTAGTGTTCTCAATACTTTACTCAAAATACTATCATAATCAATAATACCATTAGATCCTCTTATAGCATTAACAACATCTTTTATTCTAGAGCAATATTGAGTAATGTTCTCATCTTCTAGCATCCTCATGCCATTGAACTTACCTCTAAGACTTTTAGATTTGGCTCTAAAAACATTTTTGTCTCCTCCATAAATAGTGTGTAGAGTATCCTACATCTTCTTTGTAGAATCACAACCCTTGATTTCATCAAACTCAACATAACTTAGGGTAGAGGAAATCTTCAACATTGTTTGATTGTGTTCTTTCTTCTCTTTTAGATCATCAGCAGTTAAGGCTCCAACAGGATTGGCATGTTCAGTGGTGATGGTAGATTGTGCATGGTCTCCAAGACCTCCTAGGTGTAGCTTCATCAGACTTTTCCATTCAAGAAATTTCTTCTTATTAAGCTTGGGTACCTCTCTTTTTGACATCTTGAACTATTTCTTCTAATACCTTCAAAATAGTCCTCTTAAGCACTATGGCTTTGATAGAAATTATTGAAATTTCTTTAGAATAACTGGGGGGTGAATTAGTTATCTAAGGTTGAGATGTACAAATAAAACTTTTCAATGCCTAGTAGACCCATATGCATAAAACTTTATTATGCATGCATCTATTAGATCATACAACTCTTAAACTTTGTAGGTTATTGTCCTAGGTCAAAAAAACTTTGCAAAAATGTTGACATGAAACATAATAGATTTTATAACACATTTGACCCAAGGATTTTATGTGGAAACCAAATTTGAGAAAAACTACCACTAACATGCTACTTATGCTCATCTTTTGAAATGATGCCTTGTGAAAGGCCAACCCTGTTAAAGGTTACAATACACATTTTTAAATGTGGCCTGGTTAGAAATTTTCAACCACCCTATTAGGAGTGAGCCTTGTTAGAGGACTTTAGACCATGTTCACTTGGAATTTCAACTGGTTAAAGGATTTACAAATGGCTATTAGGTCAATCTTAATCCAAAGGATTTACCCTTGACTGATACAATGGCTAGAAAGTAACAGTAAGGCTTGATCTAATAACAAATTAAAACTCACTTGCAAATTATAGATCTTTCTTTAAGTCCTCTATTCTGCGTAGCTTTCACAAACTTCACCTCTAATATCTTTTTCACCCTTTAAGATTTCATACACTTAAGCCTTCTTGCTTTGCTTGCCAATAGTAGTCTCTTTTGTTCAGCCATTAAATGAAGCAATACCCTAGACTCCTTGTCTTCCTTTGGTTCTCACACATGACAACCTTTACTTTTGAGCATCTCTCTCTATAAATAGATATTTAAGATCTTTTTTTCCTTAACCAAATTATCCATTTTTTGGTTAGGCTAGATTAGGTAGGATACAATGAATATAACCACTTTTCCATTTGATTTCTCTAGAAACTTCTTCCTCAATCTTCCTTGAATTCACCAAAAAATGATTTGTCTTGAATTCTATGCCACTAGCTCATCATAGTTACCTTCCATATGCTTCACAAAATTCAATAAATCAAAATAGTCAGCTTGGATTCATAAAATCTATGATTTAACATGAACATTTTCACTCATTATCAATATATTGTCACTCAACTTCTATATTGATCTTCCACTCGATCAACACTAGTTAACTTAGCAAACACTAAAGTTGATTGATGCTTGGCACCAACTCAACTTTACTTGGCTTACACTATGTTTACTTGACATACACTAAATCTTCACTTTTCTTGGCTTCAACTAATTTTCTTCTTGGCTTGCACTAACTTTTCTTGGCACCTACTATGCACTCAGTCAAGCTTGGCAGACACAATTCTTCTTACCTATTCTTCTACACTTGATTAGTGTATCCAACCTTTGCATCCTTAAGATGATAAACAATACACTATACATCAATGTCTTAACTAATCTTTGTACTCCTTTTTCATACCATAACTCAACCTTTTCTCTAGGTTCTCATGTATGTCATTTGATAAAATCCTCTTCATCAATCAAATAAATGATAGTACTCAAATTAACTAAGCAGTTTTCTTACCAGCAAGTAGTAGGTTCTACATTAGTGAAAACAAAATGATTGAAATACATCCTCATACTTTTATCAATCTTTTCTCAAAAAGTACATGACAAGGCTATGCTATAAGAAAGATTTTAGTATGTAGAGATCCTTTTGGCCAACTTCAATACCTTCTCTGAAAGAACTTTACTTTCTTTTAGAAGCACCACAACTCTATAGAATATAAATCTTGCTTAAGGATTTCCTTCTCATCATGACTTAGTTAGGTGAGCTTGCATTAAATGGTAGTTAAAATCCAACATTTTGTGTTTGGGAGTCTTGGAGCTCAAGACCTTCTGATATGAAGGTGAATGTGCTAGGATTCCTTCAAAGTTGAGTCTTCCACCACTATTGTTGGCCAGCATACATATTTATGACATGATGGATAGTTAATGATAATAGGTAATTTTATTGTCAAACTATAATTTTTTTCATCTACTTGATGCATTTCAAGATTTTCAATGAAGTGGAGTGCTCTTATCAATTAGTGGCACCTCAAGAAGATAATTGATAGAGATTAGATATAAAAGCATATAAATATAAATACTTAAAAATCATATTTTCCTTGGGAAATCCCCTCCATCATTCCCTTCTTTCTATCCCATTTTCATGGTTTTTTAATTGTAATTTCCTCTTCTATAAGCTATTTCTATGTGAAGATATGATGCACGAAGGAACATTGAATGGATAACAACAAGTGGAATAAACTCAAATTAGACCATTGCATACTTCCTGCTCAAAGATGCACAAGGATGATATACACAACTTAATGAAACTATAGAGACTACAAGGCTAGATGTAGCATATTTGTAGGTATAATGATTTCACTTCACATATAAAGAAACCACAACATGCTCAATTATGAGGCCTTCTAGGTTGTAGCCTTATTACAAAATAAGAAATTTTATAATCTCACAGCCTTAGCTTGTATCCTCTATCTTCTATCTTTTAATAATCATCCTAAATCATCAAATCCTCATATCCCATTTCCTACATCTAACCAAGCTTGTTTTGTAGCTAGCTAAGCCACAAGTCAACTAGTAAAGTATTTAATTAAAATATAGGTCCATACTTGGAAGAGTAAACAAAAATCTCTACAAAGGACAATATGATATCATGTGAACTTGAAGTTAAGTCTACACATGTGCTAGGATTCATCTTCTAACTGTGCAAAATGCCATGTAATCAAAGGAAATCATGTTGATCATAACAAAATGTTTTGCTAGATGAAAAAGACAAATAATATGGAACAATAATAGCACTACACAACTCAAAGTAGATGATGTTGGAATAAGTATATGGGAAACGAGATATTGAGAGGATAGGGGGTGAATTAGGATCATAAACATTTATCATAAAAAATTTCCTTTACTTGATATCCAAATAATTTCATAGATCTATCAATAAAACTATAATACTGAAATATAAATGTAATAGATCACATCCATAACAATTCAATGCATAACAAAATGATTTGGTTATCTAGAAGCACTTCAAGATGAAGGTAAAACTAGGGTGGGGATGAAACCCACAAATCTTCATTGTTGCAACATTAAAGTTAACTAGTTAAGGTTACAATATTTGACCATACAATATGATCTACCCTATGAGGGGTCTACCTGATTAAAATCTTAAGAGACTATTAGGTCTCACCTTGTTAAAGGATTTTAAACTTAGAATAAAGTAAGGACTCTATTAAGATATTTTACCTATCTCAATTATAAAATAACTAATTCAATACATGACCCTTGATTTTCTCTACAAGTTGATCTTAGGTCTCCTCTTTCCTTTATCTCTGATTGAAATCTCCTAATTTGATAAGTCTATTCAGTCCTTCACTACTCTAATTTCCCTCTACTAGATCTACCTTAGAAAAATTTGCTTCACTGCTTCACTTGTGCATATCCCTTACACATTGTCATTATATTTTCTTGTATATAATTCTAGGGTTAGAATCCTCCTTAAATAAATGCCATGTCAAGTTTCTAGATCTTGATCGATGGCTTAAACATTGTCATTATTTTTCCATTTACATCTTTTTTTTGATTGGTTTGATTGTATACCTAGGGATCATTACCTTCCATAATGACATGTAATCAACATCTATTCTGGTTGTACAAATATTAAATTTCATAGAAACTTTGGCAAAAATGGTTTATATATGAGTTTGTACCATTACAAACTCATAAATCAAAACTAAATCACTCAGAACTTGAATATTTAGATGCTTGGTCATGCACAAACCTTGATGTTGTTTCTTAGATCATACTATATTCCTTGGGTCCCATATCTACTCAATCTCTATTGAATTCTCATAAATCACTATCTCACTTGGTATAAGTGTTGTATGATCAGTCATTACTAGATAACTTAGTCACAGTGATGACCTTGTAATCTTGCCTAGTAAATGACTTGAAAATGATTAAGTTTTAGAACACTAATTGAAAAAATATGCTTAGATTTCAAAAATCCCCCCCTTTAACATTAGTGGGAAAAACACTTTTTCATTAATCATTTTGTTCAAATATATTCTCCCCTTTGAGACCAAAACAAATCTCTTCCTTTCACATTATTGAATATCTCCCCATTTGCACAGTCCACATTTCTCATCATTCCTGCTTGCTTTTGTCACTAATGGAACTTGGGGCTATTGGGGTGAGTAGATATTTCTCAAAAATATTCTTATGACTTGCCACAAGATTGGCATAGCCAATATTCCATCTTTCTTTTACCTGATCCAAAAGCTGAAATTGAATCTCTAGCTTAGCAACTAGGTCAGTAAATCTTGCAATGTCTGAAAAAATTGTCTTTCTCTTCAAAATATCTTGAGTTACCAAGATTACTTTCTAAATTATCTCTATATGTGGCAATATTTGAAGTTAAATTAATGCCAACTTATGCCTTATCATTGCATATTTAGCTGTGAGCTTGGCTAACCTTGTCTAATTGAGTGTAAGTTCATTATAAGAAGATAAGCTTGAACTTGTGTTCTTTCCCAACGAATGAACATTAGCTTTCATGCTTGCATGCAATAGCTCTAATGACCGTGTAGTATTCACTGTAAAAAAATTGATATCACACAATTTTACATATAAAGAATTGATAGTGTTCAAAATTATTTTCAACTATGTAATAGATGTAGAAAGCTCAGGTTGTCTTTGTTTTAGTTTATGCAAGACTTTGTGTAACACTTAATTCTCCATTCTCCTTTTAGAACATTGTAAAAACTTCTCATTTGTCTCTATCATCTAACTAAATTTTGACAACCACATATACTAGCTGGTCCAAAATTAGATTTAGATTTTTTACATCTATAATTCCAAATGTATTTGTGAAAATATTTTTGGAAGTATGTAATACATGTCTTCTCTTTTGTTCTATTTTTAGAAGTTCTTATTTTTCCTTACGATTCAACAAGACTTGTAATTCTTGTATTTTCTCTCATGTAATATTATTCAAATCATATTTTGGTAATGTAATTACCTCATCAAGATTCATTGACTCATCATCATCCTCATCTACATGAGTCACATCCTAAGATCTAAAAGGTGTATCACTTGGTAGCGATAGTTGTAATTGTTTCCCCTTTTCATGTGATCTCTCCTTTGGTTGTTGTAGAGATGTAGATATCATCTATTGTGAAGGTTTCATATGGGTAGGTTGGAAAGCCTTTGCACTCAAAAATCAAATAAGAGATTAAGTGGTCTCTTTCTCTTTCAATGTGCCTTCATCCTCTATCATTTGGGTACATGAATCTTTCTAAAAATTTATATCTTTGTTCAAAGTTTTCACACAGATTGGTGGCATATATATAATTAATTCCTTACTAAGTTTCTCAGTACTTACAACCTCAATAACTAGTGTGACTAAAGTATCATCAATCTTCTTTATTTCAAGCATTGGATATCCAACTATCGATAACAAAATTGGGTTTGAACAGAGTTTTCTTGAGTTCTTCATAAAACTTTGAATTTCCTCTTCATTTAGTATATTAGGATTAGGTAGAGAGGTATCATGTCATCTTTAATTGTTACAGTGTCTTTTTTATCATATCCACTGACAATTTCTTCAATTTATGTTGCTAGCTTGGCCACTTCTTTCTTATAATCATCTTTGAATTATATAGGATCTTGGCCTTCCCTCTCCTCTATTGTTGGAGTAAGCAGTCTAAATGCTTCTTTCCATATTCTTATACTATCTTGCTCAATTTCAAGAGCTTTATTCTTCAAAATTTTATATGCCCTATCCCTTGGCATAAACTTTTTAACAAAATATTTAAGGGCTATAAACATGTGTGTCTTTCCTAAATCTAGCATAACTTGTGCTAATTTTTTTTCTCTTATTTTCTTTTCAATGGGAAATGCCCATTTCCACTTGCCATCCACTCTTTAATACAATCCTACTGGAACTCTAGTTCCCAATACCATGGGTGTGTGCCTAAACTTAATTAACATATCAATTATTATACCTTCAAGTTTTACTTGATCATCATTACCCAAAGAATCATACTGTAAGTCTTTGAGTGCCAAAATATTTGTTGATTCTTTGATTTTTTCACATACCTATTCTATAGTCATTGGTGGGAGTCTTTATACTACTTGTAGTTTGTTGCTTTGATCAAACTCTATCTTTTCTTCAACTTCTTCCTCCTCTTGTGCAATGATCATTTTCCTTGTTGGTTTGACTTGCACATCTTCTTGCTTCCTTTTCTTTGATGGATTTCCTAGTAATAGCTCAATGGGAGGTTGTGCTAAACTTCTTCTAGTGATGACCACATTTCCTTTTGGCCTTGGCAGTGTCACCATTTCTTGCATGTTTTTTCGAAGATCTTCCTTCACTTTAGGTTCTATTATTACAACATTTTTCTTCCTAGTGGCCTTAGGATTCACAACTATAAGTCCTTTGCTTTTGTCTTCCTTGGTCTCTGAGGGTTGTCTAGACACTTTTCCTTGTTCCATTCCACTAGCCTTGAAATTTTTTCATTTTCTTTTCTTTCTTGTCTTAGGTGTTCAAACATCTGTAGTTAGCTCAGCAATTATAGTCTCATATGTGCCAAACTACTTAGTACTAGCATCAATATCTTTTCCTAATAATATAGTGAGTACAACCACATCATCATCTACATTTACCTCATAGGACATTAGCCTTAACCATGATACCCTTGGTAATACTGCCTATGCATACATAAGATCTATGTCTACCATGAAACCTATTTCATCATAATATTTGTCTACAACAAACTTTGGAATCCTCATCCTTCATTTTAGTTTTGAACTCTTCAAAAGAGTGTTCCATCACTACCTCAAAATTTTCTCCCAACCTATCTATTAGTTCATTTAATTGTTTCATAGTAGTTCTATTTCTATCCCATCCAATCCTTCCAATAGTAAGAAAATAATTATGTACATAGAAAAATATACAAAATAATGGGGAGCCAAACTTACAAGATGAGTTCTTTTCTTTCCTAATTGCTTCTAGGTTCTTTGTGAGTTGATGCAACTACAACTCATAAAGGATGTATGAATCATCTTTATTCACAATTTTGTCACCCAACTCAACTATTGCACAAGGTATGTTGTTCAATATAATTGAGTGATTGATAGAACTTGTGTGCAATCAAATGAACAAAAAATTCAATTAGTGGATCCTTAATACTGTCTACTGACATTCCATGACCATTCCATTTTTCCTTGGTCAATTCTTCATTCCCATTCTTGGTTCCACTCATTATGCTCTTTGGTTGATGTAATGTAGGGTACCCAGTTACCCTTCAAATAATTCCCTTGTTTATCTTAATTGGTCCCCCTTCCAACCACATTTTCATGTTATGACCTTGGCTGAGCACAATCTTGATCCATTATATCTTGGAAACTTTAGGAAAACCTAGGGCATGGGTAATCCCTTTGTTAATAATGATCTTCAATTCTTCTTTCAGAATTCCATCAATGCATAGCTTGTCATATGCTACTCTTATTTTATAATCTCTAATTTATCCAATCTTACATTGATAGCATGATTTGTTATCTTGGATTGTCAAGACTCTAGGTGGAATTGATGACAACACTCCAATATCATCAATAGGGGTTTTAGTGTTAACTCTAAAATTTAGTGGAGGTCCCTAATTATTTATAATTATTTGTGTACTGATATCCTTTACTATTTAACTACTAGACACTAGTGTGAACTAGGGTTTCCAATAAAATCTTTTCACATAATACTTTTAGTAAATACCTTACTCAGTAATGAGAGTAATATGTACTTCACAATTTTTTTGATCACTTGCTAAGATTCTTTTCTTTGGTCATTTAAATCACTTTTACCACTTTTAAATCTTCTTGTAAGCTCTTTGATCACTTGGTGAGAAAAAATGAATGTTCAAATTTGATAAATACCTTCAATTTTTCATTTAAGGTATGCAATTAATGGCATCGTATTTAGATAGTGCATGCAATCTAGCTTGGTCTACAATTTTAGTTTGGTCAAGGTTATAAACTTGGTCATAATCATTTTACTTGTTTAGTAAGCAATATTTCTTGATCACTTGATCTATACCACAAGGTTCAGTACTTACTAATTTCTCACTTGTAATAGTCCTTAATGCATCCTAATTTACGTAGATATGAATTTGTATTACTTCTATGCGTGGAACTAATGTAAAATATAGCTTTGAGGATATAGTTCCTACATACCTTCTTTCTTTAGTTAGATGCGGTGTGATCACCTACTCCATTAGATTAGGTGATCACAATGTCTTCTACTCTACTACTTCTAGCTCTTACTATCTCTATCCATGTCTTCTCACCTTCTATTTTGTCATTTTCATTACTTGGTGTTGGTGTTGGTGTCCTTATTTTGTAGTTCTTACTAATAAGTACAACTTTGAGACAACTAAAGAATATTATCTCTCGTTTAGCCATTTCTTACAATTTCCTCTGAAATGTGTCCATACTCTCCACAATAGTGACAACTATACCATGTTTTATAATTCCAATTGTAGTAGTTTCCTTTCTTCATTGTATGAGTTTGTTTCTCAAGTGACCAGTGTGAATTCTTCTTAAGTCTACACTCATAAGCTTTATATCCATATTTTGGATAGTTGTAGCAATGTCCTTGGAATCTAGATACCTCTCTAGTTGAACTATTGTTCTTTGATTTGCATTTGTGTATTTGATGTCCTATTTTCTTGCAATTTTGACAATTATGTTAATCTTAGATTGGTTTTAAAAAGGCAGTGAAAAAATACATAGTCATTTTCTATCACTATTATAGTGCATGTCGAGTGATCAAAGAAAGCCAAGAAAAAAATGTGAGCCAAGTGATCAAAGAATGCCAAGAAAATAGTATGTGTTGAGTCACTCATGAGCTAAGAAGATTATACATGTTGAGTGATTCAGGAGCCAATTAAATAGTGTATGTTGAGCCATTTAGAAGTTGAGGGAATAGTTTTGGACATAGTTGTTTATAATGGCACAAAATTTTATGTAACCCATATTTAGGCAGATATACTAATTTTTTTACAATTCTAGAAGATAAGTATAGGGGTATTGTACAAATCCATAAGTAGTACATGATATCAATCAAATTAAGGGATGCTTTAAGAAGTAATATGGATCAAGCTCAACTATTGATTCTTACCTAACCCATTCTATCTATGTTTATTTAATAAGGAAAAACCTAAAGAGTTTGTATGCACAGAAGGAGAAGAATGCTAAGTGTAGAGAGAGCATTCATGGTGGCTATGAAGGTTATGACAATATTCTAAATTGTAGAATCAATTAGAAAGAATAGAGGAGAGCAAAGAGAGGATAGAGGAGACATATCTAATAAGAAGGATCAAACATTTATCAGCAAAGAGAAGATCTAACATTTAGAAATTGAGTGCTAATTGAAGGATCATGGTGTTGAATCATTTAATAGGTGATACAAATAAAATATCCTAATAGAATAGTCTTGATAGACTTGTGTAAATCTCTTAACTGAGTGCTTGCTTTATTATAAGTTTAAGTCCTCTAACAAGGTATACTTTTAACATGGTGTCAAAATCCTTTAATAGGGTGAGACATAATAGTATTTGTAAGCCTTTAACAAGGCACACCTCTCATAGGGTAGATCATAGTTTATGGTCAAACTCATTGTAACCATAATTGTATACACTTTATAGCTACAATAGTGAAGATTTATGGGTGTCATCCCCTCCCTAATTTTACCTTCTCATTGGAGAATTTGTGGGTAAAAAAATTATTGTGTCATGTGTTATTTGTTTCATGCTATGGATGAACATGTGTAACTAGTTATTTTAGTTTACATTATAAATTATTGGATGGATGTGTGATGAATATTTTATGGCTAAAGTTTTGATGAGCTGATTCACCCCCACTCGCTCAAATTTTACTTTCTCATTGTTATTTCCAATAGTTGGTACAATAGATCTTTTCTCTAGAAAGGAAAGTTTTATAGCTTTGGAGGTAAGATCTTGAAGATGGAAGTCTACAAGTTGGGAAAGACTATTGGGAACCAGATAGAAGTACATCTTTCCATACACCAACTCAATAAAATAAGTGATGAGCTACAACATTCGTTATAGAGAAGAAAGGAATTGGCTATTCACCTAAATGACACTCATTACCAAGAAGAAGGCACTACTGGATTGTTTGAGAATGGAAACTCAAGTGAATTTGATGCAGCAATTGCATATCTAATGGAAAAGAACAATGCCCTAACAAAAAAAGTGAAAAATCTAAAGATAGAATAAGAAGTCTAATCAGTATTACTATGTGAGGTGACCAAATAGAAAAAAAAGTTGATGAAGACAAATTCATGATTGAAGATGACAAAAGGACACTGACTAACAAACTAGAAGAGAAGACATCAGATGTGCAAAAGCTTTCTAACATGCAATTGGATACAATGAATCAATTGATGATTGAAAACCATGAATTGAATGGAAAGGACATTAAGATCACAACCCTAAAGTTACATAATGATCAACTAAGGAATGAACTAAGAGTAGAAAAAGAATTTTTTGAAAGATTCAACAAACCTTATAGTGAAGCCATCAAATACTTTGAGAAACTGCTGAAATATCTAAGACCTAACAATGATACTACCAGATTGGAATACACCAAAAATGAGGAAGGAGAATCATCTAAAAGTGGCAAGAAAAAGTAATAATAAAGGTCAAAACTAAAAACCCAATTGTCATAATTGTGGAAAAATTAGTCATAGAACAAATGTTTAAAGGAGAAATAATGCAAATCAAAACCCTAAGCATAAATTCAAGGGTTACTATCATAAGTGCAACAAGAAAGGACATTAGGCACATGAATACAAGACTAAGACCATGAGAACTCAAAGAGTTGAAGGATACTAACACAATTTTCTGAAGTATGGATATAAAGCATATGAATGCAGATCTAAGATGAAGTGGACATCAAACAAGTAGAAAAAGGTACAACAAAATGAAAATCCTATGATTGGCATTACAACACAAGTTATAGTTGTCACTATTATCAATAATATGGATGTGTTCCTAAGAATTTTATTAGAACACATTTCAAAGGTAACTACAATAGATAGTTGAGTGAGATTACATTCTTTAGTTGTCTCAAGAAAGGTCATGTCAACAAAAATTCTCCAACTAGGTCACTAGTGCCAAATAATGGAAGTAGCAAAGGCAAAGAAAAGGTGAAGGTAGAGAAAGTAAAGGTGCAAATGAACAAGACATGGAAGGAGAAGGAAGATTGCAACACATCAAGCTCAGATGAGGTCACCTCATCCAATAGATCAGGTGATCACATCATCCCCAACTAGGAAATCAACAGGTATGTATGGGACTGATATTTCAAAAGTTATATTATGCATCAGTTCCAAGAATCTAAAATCTAAAACATTCATATATACATGAATTAGGATGCAACATATTGATTAGAACTTGGAGGAAATCTATAGTTTTTTTATTTTCTATGTTTTTTTTAGCATGGAAATTTTCTAAGTTACTATCAAGTGTGAGTGATATTATAGTTATAGCTAGACATATTGCAAATCATGTATTAGCCAAGTGTGTCGAATGTCCTATGATAACTGAGCTTACATATGTGCAAGAAAAAAACATTTATTGCTGAATATGAAGGGTTATATAATTTTTTTTGACTCATTTTCACTTACTAAATTTTATAGAGCACATGAAGAGCACAAAGGAAAATTGGAAAAGAATATTAAAGTGTTTGTGAACTAGATTCAGCTGCTGCTCATTATCAATCATCATATTCAAAAGGAATTTAGCTATTGTTGAGTTACATTGTTTAAATTTTTGCAAACCCTAGATTTTTGGAATGACATCTAGCTCTTCTAAAAATGTTAGGAAAGAGGGTAAAGATATTTTCAATGTTCAATTGATAAGTGCTGATTTTAGGAAGCTCTATTTCCAAATGATAGCATATAAAGAAGACTCATCTAGTGCATTATTGATGATATCACCAAAAGTATTGATGATACAAGATGTTAGATGTTATTATACAAAAAATATTGGAGAAGTATGTGACATGGAGATAAGATATGCCTAAAATAAACTATGTGATAATGGAGTCTTGAGGGAAGAATATAAAATTATTGAACAAAAAGGGTTAAACCGCGCCCTAGATTTTGCTCAAGTGTTTAAGATTGAATTGATATGAATTTTTCTATCACATAGATGATAACTATATTTGGTTGGAAGGTGGACCAATTAAGCTCACTAAGAGGATCATTAACCAAGTATCAAGGTACCCTACCCTTGATCAACTTAAGAGCACATGAAGTGATGCAAAGGAAACTATTGAAAAGAATACAAGTGTAGTATGGAACAAAATAGGGATGTCTATTAACACAATCTTAGATCCCCTAATTGCCTTTTCAATGAGAGTGATTTCTCACAAGTTCTTCCAGTTTGATTGATTGAATAGTGTATCATGTATGACTATTGATTTAGGTTATAAGATAGCAAAGAGAGACCATTCCTATGACCTTGCCAAGTTGCAACCACCACAATAATTAGAAAACATGGAGACCATCAAGAAGGAAAAAACGCATCATGAAAATTTAGTTGTTTATTTGTTTGCATATTATTTTATGTGAAAAAAACCTTCTTCACTTTTGGTAAAGTTTCTCGAAAGACCAACAAGCCAATTGCACAAAAAAATTTAGAATTCATAGAATAGCTTGGAGATAACTTTGAGTTAGTAACAAATAGCTAGTTTGAGGATTTTAAGAAATCCATGAATCATAGGTTGAGAATCCCTATATCCTTAGTGGAAAAACATTATGATGATGTTTGTTTCCTACTAGATGTAGACCACACATATGTGTAAGCAACTATATCTATAGTGACATGGCTGAAGCCCTTGCCATATGAGATAAATGTAGATGAGGCCTTTGTAGCTATTACAACTTTACTAGCATAAGAGATTGACAAGAGTGCCACCTCATTTGGTAATTATGAGGAAGCCAAATCAAGGAAACAAATAGACTTGAAAATATCTACTATTTTTAGGAAGAAGAAAAAATTGGTGAAAAATCTGAAGGAAAGATTTGGTGAAGGGGGTGAAGAAGATGATGATGATGAAGAGGAAGAATAAGGACAAACCCATTGGCATTAATTTAAGGATAAGGAGAGGATCAAGAAGAAGATGTAGAAGGTTTTAAGGGAAAAGAAGTTGAGGAAGAACCAAAGGACACAAATGCCAAGAAGAGAAAGGCAAAAGAAAAAATAATGGAGAAACCTGAGAAGCATGTGAAGAAGCCAAAACAAAAGCCAATTGTACCTACTACTAGGTCAAGCACAAGGGCAACCACTATTTAGGAAAGTGAAGTTGCAAAGCCTAAAGGCAAGAGGACACCTAATATAGTAGATCCAAGTTATCATATTAAGAAGACATACAAAATATTGAAGAAGAAGTTAGTTTCTGAACTAGATTCCAATGAGGAGAAAATAGAGTCAGATGACCTGAGCCAATTTAAAGTGGTAAGCCACAATCCCTCATCTAACTTAGATAAATTGTGTCATAATATCCAGTCAAATTCAGATTTATTTAGTTTGACACATATTGAATTTGATAAGTTAGGTAAAGTTGATCAAAATAAAGTTGAGGAAGCCTACATTTAAATCAACTCCTCTATAAATTGCCAACTCACTACCCAAGAGTCTATATGAACAAGTTGAGAAAAGATATCAATATAGCTTGCAAAATGAAAGACAGATCAAGGAATCAATATTTTCCTAAGTTATGCTAGAATTAGACAAAAGAAAAATTTCTAAAGCTATGGAAAAGCATAAGACTAAATTTTCCCCCACATATAGAGCTTTCCATACCTTGACAAATAATATTGAAGATTTGGTTAAAAAAAGCACAACAATTTGGAATACAATAAATGGGTTATCTAGTCCAACAATCACAGAAATAGGTGAGCAAGTAATGAAAGATCCTATTTAAGGTGAAAAAAAGGAAGTAGATACTACAAAAGAGGAACAAGTCAAGGATGGTAATGTTGAATGTGTTGGTGTTTGAAAACGTTACCCATTTCCAATTACCCTAATGAGAACAAGATGCATCTAGGGGCAGCTAACTCCCATTATCAACACATCCATTCAGACACCAGGCCAACTATAAGGCATGACCCTTCTTCTTCTTCAGGCTCTGCAAAACCTAGGCGGGTAGACCTATAGATTCTTTATATGGTACCAACTGTCAAAGCATACACTGAATCTATTATGAAGCAGATAAAAAACCCCTAAATCTTCTACACTCAACCAGGAATCACAAACATGAAATAGCTAAGAACATAACTCATGAAACTGGCAAGCTAAGTGCGGGTTAACATTGAATAGCTTTCAACATAAAAGGGAAAATTGACTTAATATGTTGACAACAGCAAGACCCAAGTATGAACAACAAAACTTAATGATCCTATCTCTGACCAGTGCCTTATCTATTGGGCAATTAAATGAATCATAACCATACATCTCCTGGAAACCTCAAACGTATCTCTACATTAAGATCCCTGATCTATCTTTCACCTTGTGAATAGACATCTACTACAGAATGAATCTCATACTCAGAAAATCCTATCATGAAATCTGCAAACCCTGTGACAAATATCAAGCAATTACATGGTTCTTTGTTCCATAAGCAAGACATTTTAACCACATACATTTCAAAATGTAATGCAACCTAATTCATGCTCTTTGATCACAAATTAGAAGAAATAACAGAGCCATAATCAGGAGACAAGATTCAAACTGAACTTCAAACTTTTGCTGCACTTTATTTGTTTTCCTTGAAATCAGATACATGAAATGTACAGAAAATAACTCGTAGATCACCTAACAGAAAAGAACTATCTGCCTAAAACTTAAAATGCTGTTCAATACAAGAAGAAATGCTGAAGAATGGTCCCTCAGTGCCAAAACTGGAACCCCTACAAATGAAGAAAGAAAGAAAGATATAGCAAGAAATGAATTCCCGGATCTGATATGCAATTGCCAGGTGTCCACTTGAAATCCAATCCTCTGTAACTGAATAACTTCTTCCTTATTTCATCCCTTCTGATCTGATTTTGTTTCATCATTAATCTGTAACAAACTTGCAAAATATCCTTGCCTAATGATGAAAACCCTTTACTTGCCAAAATATCTGATAGAAAACCTCGTGTAGCTCAAACTGACTGATACCTGTGCAAAAACCAACTCAAAATTTGGAAAGTTCATCTTCTCCCGATTCCGACGATATATAACACTTCATACTTTGGTTACCGGAAGCGCCTGAAATTGCCATTTGAAAATGTCCCCTCTGGCTAAAAGTTCATGTCTGCACTTCTTTGAATTTAAATTTCGCAAAATTTAAATATTTCATAAAGTTTAAAACTTTACAAAATGAAACTCCTTTTATTTAAGAAGTAAAACTGCATGCCAATGTTATGAGAAAATGATAATAAAATATTTAATTTTTTATTACTCTTCACATTTTCCTTGCTCCTTAAAACTGTGGTCAAACCTCTTTTGACCGATGCCACGTCATCATCCACCTTGGAACTCGTGCCACATCATCATCTGCCAGACTTGCTGCCACGTCAGCCTCGCTATCTCGCTATAGTTAATTAGCGAGCATCTTCCCATGGCGAGGTAACAATGGCCCTCCGATCAGGACACTTGTCATCAATCTAAGCGCATTTGAAACTGGGCGCCACATCATCACCCATGCGTGCTCTGTCAAAATTTGGCTCTGCCTTATTGATGATGTCGCTATGGGACCCCCAAGCCTGCGTGAGCTTCTAAAAAGCCGTGTCTTTCAAGACACCTTGTTATGTGAGCATTGGGGTATAAAAAGACGTCGATGAACATCCACGTAATGCATGTGGGACATTGCATTGCCAGTGTTTTCCTTACTCTGCGTCTCTCCTTCAAAGGTGTGGCTCTCTCACTGCAAATTCACGGATGGGCTGCCTCTTATGGCCTTGCGTTCTTATTACTTGCGTGATCTTCATGATGGGACGGCTTCCAAATTCGCTCGTTCTTCTTGGCAACGTTCTTTTTAGTCACAAGTCTGCTTGTCTTTGCTTTGACCTGCATGTTCTGTTCATGCTGCTAGCAATTTTTTTTTATGCATGCTACTCTTGGGAATCTTGGATACCACCCCAAGCTTCTTCTGCAGTATAATTTCCAACAGCTGAAGCATCCTCCTCTTGCCTGCGTGGGACTGTTCTATGCATACATCCTGCTTTGCATTATGTGTGGGGATTCCTCCTTTCACTGCGTGGTCTCTGCTGAGCACTTGTTCAATCTTCCCACTTTTTTCTAATCTGGCAACATAGACTTGCACCATCTGTTTAAGTATTGAGAATATGTCCATCCTTTCATATTGATAGCAACAATCTGCCAATCATTTTCCCAAAAATTTCAACAACTGCTTGAAGTTGGTCACCTTCTTCATTTGTCCAATTCTTTTCGCATGATATGAACATTGAGACTGCATTGATATCTTGACAAGCACTGTGAAAGTATTCGATTAATGCCCAACATGTTTGAAATCTGTATCTAGTAAGGAAGTCGATTGTTTTGAACAATCATCAAAAGCTTTCTGTCTTCGACTTGCTTCACAATCTACACCAATGTGTCCTGCAACATATGTGGATGCCAAGCATTTCCAACGAACATAAGGCAGGAAAGATTTAATATTTTCTAAAGAAACTTCTATTTGTGAAATAGCTAAAAACTTCTCATCTAAGTGGTTGGCATCCTCAAAGTTTTACTCGGAACTCAAGAGTCCTGTTGATTTTCGTAATACTTTTCAACATCTTCATTTTTAGGAGGCCCACAATATCTATACGTAACCTTGGCATCTGTAGTTTCCTTAAATTTACCCCAGTCTTACCACATAGAAATTCAAAGCTTCCAATAAGGAAATATTAAAAACAAGTTTCATGTAGCCAATCCCCACTTTCCTTGTCAGTGTTACATTTTCACAAATCAATATCACTTTAGAACTCATGGCACCATCAGGACCCAGGGACATTTCATTAATTTGCAACTTGTCAATTTCATGCCAGGAGGCCTGTTGACTGCCTTTAAAAACTGACTCGAACAACTGACCAAGCTCTGAAACTCAGGATCTCTGTTCTCTTTAACATGTTCAACAGGCCTGCCAGATCTTGTTGCATGACGACATCAGGATCAAAAGTAATTGACCTCCGAAGTTGCCAACTTAAAATCACCTGCAGATAAACATGTTAGAAAATTGGAAAGTGCGTTTGGAAATGGCCTGGAAAACTGGACAAATGGGCACTTGGGGATTTGGAAACTGGGGCAGTGATTCTTTGTCATGAGGTGAGTATGACTATGCAATTTTGGCTCATGACGAATAACTGG
This sequence comes from Cupressus sempervirens, assembly GCA_028749045.1. Taxonomy (NCBI): domain Eukaryota; kingdom Viridiplantae; phylum Streptophyta; class Pinopsida; order Cupressales; family Cupressaceae; genus Cupressus; species Cupressus sempervirens. The sequence goes on along the minus strand of CM053785.1, from coordinate 59,935,204 downwards.
GCACAAATGGCGGACGTTCAAAGTAGGCTATTCACAATTTTGCAACTGGACATGCTGACAGAAATCAATTTTTTGTGAATGGAATTGACCTGGAAAAGTATGCATATGGATTCGTCAAGTTCTAAAAACTGGCATACTTGTAGTATTTTCAGTGGAAAATATAGGGGAACAAACCGTCTGATCTTTCCAATCACAGATTTCAAGATATAACATGCCGAATAGGGGTACGGATCAATTTGGATACCTTAGCCGTAACCAAACAATGCAAACTGGGTTTTTGATCATGTTAGCAAACTAATCAAATGGATTCAACATGATCTCAAAATTTGAACATATGAAGTGTCTTACCCCTAGAACACAATGCAAAAAGAAATTTTTCATTTGGGTCAACTGGGTCAAAGATATGATTGGTCGAACAGGGCTTCCTAGAACTGTGAACAACTACACAAGTGTACAAAACAGTAACCGACCAACTTTGAGGGGTTCAAAACCTAGTCAAACGAATTTGAAAAGACTTGAAAATTGAAAGATAGGTTCTTTGATATGGATATTAGGTACTCTCAAAGTGGCGAGTTATGATACAATTTTGGACAAAAGATATTCGGGTTCAAACACAACCTCCTGTCGCTGTTTGACACTAGGGCAGAATTGCAAATTTGACAAATGCTTGAAACAGGATTTGGCCAAAAGACTCAGAAAGTCAATCTAACTTTACAAAATTCTTAGGCATGCTGAATGGAAGGTGCCAGAAGCGTTAAACACCTTAGGGGTCTCAACTGGACAGCCAGGTACAATCTCATTTAAAAGCATTTATAGGGCTAATTTTTCTCAACAGGGTTCAAAATTGACCATGCAATTTTTAGCGCCAACAGAATGCACTAAGGAGATGACAATGGAGGAAGCCACAACTGATGAAGATCAGCAAAATGTTCAAAATGAACAAGTGTCAAGTACCATTCCTCCACATATAGACCAAGTGAGTCATCAGGACTTGGTATAAATAAAGGATGTTCTTGATAATTCAGCTTAGAACATCAATCCCTTGACTAAAGAAGATTTGAAAAAAATATTGAAGGACTCCACCAAATCAACATAGCTATGCTTGAAATCCATATTAGTGAGAGTTAATGAGATTAAGAATTTAGAAGTTGCATCAGTAGGGAGCAACTAAAAGATGCATCTAATATACCCTCTCAATCTACTGAAGAAAAAGATAAGGAAATATAGGATCTACAAACAAATAATAGTGGAAACCCAGAATAGATAGCTATTACAACTAAACACAATCTAGAATACCTATAGTTGCATTTTAGATATAAGAGGTTGAGGCACAACTTATAGATACATCATTTCCTAGCCTAAATAATTCAAGAATCTTAGCTATATTAACTATTGAGAAAGATGGAAATGAAGTTCACACAAGTCAGGAAGCAAGTCCTATACCTACTCCAAAAACACAAGGTGAAGCACAACTAAAAGAGAATAAAGCTGATAAGACTAATGAGTTAAACGTGACTACTACACTAGAAGAATAAATTGTCATATAGACTTTGGTTACCCTACTAGCTCCTATTACTCCTCCCAGTAGTCAAGCTCTTTAGAGGACAACCACACATGTTACACCTTTACAAATATCATGGCTAAGTGTAAGTATATCAAGGAGCATAGATGATACATCTTTGAGGATGTAAGTTTGGATAAGGTGATTAAGTTGCCCAAAAAGTAAGTTTTACATGCGATAAAATACATATTTTATGATGCTTTTAGTCTCCTTGAGATGAACAAAGACAAGCCCATAATTGAGAAACCTGTCACTATCATTGATAAAATAAAGGATGAATACCTAGACTCAAATGTTAAACTTTTAGAATGGTTTGAAAGAAAATTTTACTCAAAAGGTACTTAAGAAGATATCTAGTGCTATTTCACTTAGATAGGTTGATCTAGAAACCAAAATAGAGAGTATGAATGATGCAGAGTGGTTAGCAGAAGTGGTGGAATGATACAAATACTCCTTCAATTTAGAAGGTTTCCCACTAGTCTTTAAGGCACTCCAAAGGTCAAATACCCTCAAAACACTCAATCTTGCCTCCAAGTCTCTAAGGTGGATGAAAAATGTGTAAGCAAGGTGTATCAAACAAGTTTCAATCACTTTTATCCTTTTATGCAACTCCCATCAATCAAATTCATCAAAACTATCTTCTAGGCTTAATAGCCCCAATTAGCCCTACAAAGATTGTTTTTTCTCCTTTTCTCAAAAAATTTCCAAAAGACTCAAAAAAAATTCATACTTTCAGATACCCTTTTTAGGGTTGTACAACATACCTAAATTTCAATGAAGACTTCTTTGGAATGTGTGCCTAAAAATGTGACTTGTTGTTTTTGAAGGGCAAATTATGAGGTTTTACAAAGCAACCATGCTCAATACATTTCCAAACTCCATGAAATTCATAGGATTATCATTATTTATGTCCAATTAGAGAAATCACTGACCAATTTAATTCTATGAGGTGTTTAGATACAAAACCCTCAAATCCTAGGGTATCACCAAACTAGGTCAATCTCTCACTTCCAAGACCCCAAACTCAAGATTAACCATGTATTCAACTTGTCTTCAAAGGTTATCAAATAAAAACCATACCTTCTTATGCTAGATGTACGGCTGTGTAAAGGTAGGCATCAACTTGGGTACCCAAAATCATGCTTCCAACACTCAACTTTACATTTTCTTCACATTCTCCTTCAAATCTTCAATCTTCTTTCATATTTAGGGTTAGTAAGACATGTTAGAACTTATAGGGTCCATCCCATGGGTCAGGTATGTATTCATAGGATGGAACCCTCATTTATCCATTGAAAAGCAATGCAAAAACTATGATATTTGGCATGACAGTAGCAATAAAAGTTGAAATGTATTATCAAATGCTATAAAAATGATTCAAGACTACTCAATAAACCCTTGCCAACATTTATTAAAGACTTCTACATTCAATAGACCTCAGATTTGTAAGAAAACCTCATAATTTCATTCAAATTTATGGCAGTCCGTACAGTTTATGTGTTCTCTCATACAATCAATGCTTCATACCTTGCAAAAAGCTATGACAACTTAAATAGGTTCCTAGACACCTGTCCAACTAACCAAGTTGGTTGAGATTAAACAAACAAATACCAAATTCCTACTTTCCCTCCTAAACACAAAGTAACTGTTAGAATTTGAAATTCAAATTTCCAACTTTGAATTTATGCATTTTCTAATTCCCTAATCTGTTTCACTGACCTATGAATGGTCAAATGAGTCTATTAAATGTCCTTAAACATAAAACCACTCCCAATCCATCCCCTATGGCTCTATTGACCATTTTTACAACTTGTTTCTAGGTCCTTACCAAGACTTCTAGGACTTTTGACTTGCAAAGCAAATTGATTATTACATAATGCCATTATTGTCTTTAATATGTCCCAATTGACACTCAAAGATGCCTTTGATCTTCTGTCTTCATTTTGTTCCAAGGTGTTCTTAGGTGACTGGAGAGGTACCCCTGCACCAAACACCCCACCTTTAAAGCAACTCTTGTCCCAAGAGTTAAGGGGTATTGTCTTCTTTCCTCTCATTCTTTTAGATGAATATTTACAACTTTTCACTTGTAATGTATCACCCTGCATATGAGCATTACCTACATACAAGTTATTAGAAACAAAAAACATTGGATCCTTGTTACCATTCATGGTAACCTTATTGCCTTCTGACTATGAACAATCATGTTTTGTCCTGGACAAAGACTTCATGGGTTGTTGTCTAAGGTCATATAGTCCCTACCCCTTATCCTTCATGGATAGACTCACTACTTTGTTTACTTTTATCACCATAGGACACCATATGGTACCTATCATCACTCCTTTTGCTGTCACTATCTGCTTACAATCATAAATTTGAGTTTTGTCTTAAACAATCTCCTCCATTATAACCAGAAGAGATGGCTTGTGTGGCAGACCTATCACATCATGTTGACTATTCCTCTATTCATACAAATTTACAGACTCTTTCTTCCCAAAACAAATGATCCTTTTTTTGTCATGACCAAGTAAAGGATATAACTTAAACTTCACACCATCTTTATGTACTATATAAACATTAGATGAGCCAAAATGAACTATGTTCCTTAAGGCTTGCCAAGGCCTTCCAAGGATTACATGGTAGAATGTCATTCGAATGACATCATATATAACTTGGTCTTTATATTCTCCTATAGAGAAATCCACTATTGCTTGCTCCCTTACAAGAATATTTTTTGCATCACTAACCCAAGATGCCCTATATGGTCTATCAATTGGAAACCTCTTCAATCCTAGTTTATTAACCATTTCATAAGACACTAAATTATCAAAGGAACTAGAGTCTATTATCATCTTGCAAATCTTACCATTTCTCATGCAATTTTTCCTGAAGATGGATGGTCTTATCTCCTTTTGCTGCTGCATTTGTGGTCCTCTTCTTACCATCAAGGATTCTCCTTCAAGTTCAGGGTCTGCATTACTATACTTCTTCTTTTCCTCTTCTCCTTGGGTCAAGGTGACTCTCTTCTTCTACTTCTTGAAATCCACACCTTTCTTAGGGTACTTGTAGGATTGATGCCCTACTCCTCCACATGTGAAGCATTTACCTATGAAAATACTTGGTCCTCTTCCACCTCCAAATCTTCCTCCTCTGAAACCTCCTCTTGTCTTAGATGTAGACCCTTTATCTTTGTCTTTGTATTGATTGTTTGAGTTATCAGACTAACTCCTTCCACCTCTTCCTCTCATGGAAGATCCTCCTCTATTGGTTTTCCTTTCATTCCTTCTTTTCAACTTCTCCTCTGCCCGGATTGCCAACTTAAAACATTCCCCAAGGTTCCTATGGATGTTAAAATGAATTTCATCTTGAATTTTGTACTTTAGTCCACTCATGTACCTTGCAACTTTCTCTTCTTCATCTTCTACCCCTCCTCTAATGCTCAGGGTATGAAACTACTTAGTGTTGTCATAACATCCATGTCTTTTTTCTTCAAGTTATTCCTCTTCATCTTCATTTGTATAGCCAAATCTAATGGTAAAAATTGACTTCGTATCATTGTCTTCATCCTCTCCCAATTTGAAATCTAGTTGAGGCCTCTAGCCATCCTCTCATCTTGAAAACTTGTCCACCAAGTAAGGGCTATTCCCCTTAACCTTTCCTTTACCACTTTTATTTTCTTTTCCTCTTCTATGTCTTCTAGATTAAAAAAAAATTCTAGTGCCTCTATCCATCCAAGCACTTCTTTACTCTCCATCTTGCCTTGGTAGATAGGAAAATCCATCCTTGTCTTTAGACTAGTACCTTGTGTTTCCTTTAGTATTCTTAGGAATCTTCTTTCCTCAGGATCATCTACTACTCCATGATGTCCTTGTTTTTGTCTTACATAGCATTATTCTTCTCCATCATTGTCCTCTTCATGCACTTCTTCATGAACCACTTCCCTTCTAGGTTGTTCTTGTCTGTCCTTTTCCAAGGCTTCAATTATTGCAATTAGTTGCATTCTTTCCCATCTCAACTATCTTTCTTCCCTTTCCTTAGATGCTTCAAGTTCCCTTTTCTCCCTTCTTTCCCTTTACAACTCTTGTCTCAATTCTTCCAACTCCCTAGCCATATGTCCCTTAGGAGGCATGTTTGCAAACTAGTTCTTATCCCTACTCAAGGACCTACTTACTGATGCTTTTATCTCACCAATAATTCCTTTGACACCTCTAATATACCTTTCAACTTTGGAACACACAAGGAGGGAATGAGCACTCCACGGTCTCAACAAAGGGACCAATATACTAAAGATAACAAAAGACTCTTGTGATGATGAATTCTGCAACTTATCAATGCCAAAAAAATACCTTTTTGATGCTCTAATACCACTTGATGTAGAGTGGTTAGCAGAAGTGGTGGAATGATACAAATACTCCTTTAATTTAGAAGGTTTCCCACTAGTCTTTAAGGCACTCCAAAGGTCAGATACTCTCAAAACACTCAATCTTGCCTCCAAGTCTCTAAGGTCGATGAAAAATGTGTAAACAAGGTGTATCAAACAATTTTCAATCACTTTTAGCCTTTTGTGCAACTCCCATCCATCAAATTCATCAAACTATCTTCTAGGCTTAATAGCCCCAATTAGCCCTACAGAGACTGTTTTTCCTCCTTTTCTTAAAACTTTTCCAAAAGAATCAAAAGAAAAATTGTACTTTTATATACCCTTTTTAGTTTTGTACAACATACCTAAATTTCAATGAAGACTTCTTTGGAATGTGTGCCTAAAAATGTGACTGTTGTTGTTTTTAAAAGGTAAATTATGAGGTTTTACAAAGCAACCATGCTCAATACATCTCCAAACTCCATGAAATTCATAGGATCATCATTATTTATGCCCAATTAGAGAAATCACTAACCAATTTCATTCTATGAGGTGTTTAGATATAAAACCCCCAAATTCATGCTTCAAAACCCTCAAATCCTAGGGTATCACCAAACTAGGTCAATCTCTCACTTCCAAGACCCCAAACTTAGGATTCACCATGTATTAAACTTGTCTTCAAAGGTTATAAAATAAAAACCATACCTCCTTAATCTAGATGTACGGCTATGTAAAGGTAGGCATCAACTTGGGTACCCAAAATCATGCTTCCAACACTCAACTTTGCATTTTCTTCACATTCTCCTTCAAATCTTCAATATTCTTGCATATTTAGGGTTAGTAAGAAATTTTAAAACTTACAGGGTCCATCCCATGGGTTAGGTATGTATTCATAGGATGGAACCCTCATTTATCCATTGAAAAGCAATGCAAAAACTATGAGATTTGGTGTGACAGTAGCAATAAAAGTTGAAATATATTATCAAATGCTATAAAACTGATTCAAGACTACTCAATAAACCCTTGCCAACATTTATGAAAGACTTCTACATTCAATAGACCTCAGATTTGCAAGAAAACCTCAGAATTTCGTTCAAATTTATTACAGTCCGTACAGTTTCTGTGTTCTTTTGTACAATCAATGCTTCATACCTTGCATAAAGCTATGACAACTTAAATAGGTTCCTAGACACCTATCCAACTGACCATGTTTTTTGAGATTAAACAAACAAATACCAAATTCCTACTTTCCCTCCTAAACACAAAGTAACTGTTGGAATTTGAAATTCAAATTTCCAACTTTGAATTTATGCATTTTCTAATTCCCTAATCTGTCTCACTAACCTATGAATGGTCAAATGAGTTTATTAGATGTCCCTAAACATAAAACTACTCCCAATCCATCTCCTATGGCTCTATTGGCCATTTTTACAACTTGTTGTTCCTAGGTCCTTACTAGGACTAGTTCTAGGACTTTTGACTTGCAAAGCAAATTGATTATTACATAATGCCATTATTGGCTTTAATATGTCCCAATTAACACTCAAATATGCCTTTGATCTTCTATCTTCATTTTTTTCCAAGGTGCTATTAGATAACTAGATAGGTGCCCCTGCACCAATGAAGGAGGTGTTAGAGAATATTTTCTCTTTCTACACCAAGCTATATGATGTAAATCTATTCACATAGGAAGTTCAGAGGGCTATTGACCAATTGCAGAGATATTTAAAAACTATAGGTACTATTCTTAAACTATATCTTGGTCAAATCCAAGCTCATTTTTAGAGATTACTATCCATTCAAGGTAGGCTTGCTGAGATGCAAACATTCAAGTTACCTTGATAAGTATTCAATCCATGTTAACCCCACACATGGAAGTTTTGCATAAAGAACTAGCCTATACTGAGACATGATGAATAAAGATAACCAAATTTCAACTAATGATGGCTTAGTTGACCTTGCTACCTAGCTAGATATTCACTATCAATCTCTATATGTAGCATATAATAATTGGGATGTAGCATTAAAAACTATCATAGAGATCCATAAATCATTCTTGGATAAGTACATTATTAGTGTGCCACTCATGACATTAGTATCAAAAAAGGGGGAAATTAGTATAATGAGGAAATGAGTTATGATAATAATATAGTTTTGAGTAAGGAGGAATAATAATTAAAAATAAGGAAAGGGAACATTGAATATACTCAGCAAGATTATGTGATTTAGATATAGAGAGGGAACATTTGCTCAGGGGGAGTAATGGAGAAATAAGGTACAATAGTGATAATTTTTTTAATTTTGAAAATTTTGAAATATTGTATGAGAGCTAAGTAATGTGTACATACTATCTAAGTTATGCTCATAATAAGGATTGTATATGCATGACAACATGTTTTTGCCACTCATGTCAAAGGGGTAGATTTTTAATCTCAGATTGGTTCTAACAAGGCAATGACCAAACACTTAGTCATTTTCTATCAGTATCATAGTGCATGCATGGTGATCAAAGTAAGCTAAGCAATTAGTATGAGCTGAGTGATCAAACCATGTCAGGCATCAGTTGTCAAAAAATACATGCTGAGGAGATCATATACACTAAGTCACTCATAAGCAGAGAAGAATATACATATCAATTGATTCAATTGCTGAGTAAACAATGTATGCCAAGCAATTTAGAAGCCAATTTACAACATTGAGAATGTAGTGATGGACAAGAATCAAAGCCTTCAAATGTCAAGTAAATAGTTTTGGACATAGTTGTTTGTAATGGCACAAACTTCTATGTAAATCATTTTTGGGCCAACATAATGATTGTTTTATGATTATAAAAGATAAGTATGGAGGTATATTAAAAATATTTATGTAGCAGATGCAACCAATCAAATTAAGGGATGCTTTAAGAGATAATATGGATCAACCTTAGCCATTGATTCTTACATAACACATTCCACCTATGTTATTTAATAAGGTAAATCCTAAAGAGTTTGTATGCACAAAAGGATATGAATGTTAAGTGCAGAGAGACCCTTCATGGTGGCTATGGAGTTATGACAATATTATAAATCATAGAATAAGTTAGAGATAATAGAGGAAATAAGATAAGGGACAAAGGAAACATATCTGATCAGAAGGATCAAGGATTTATTAGTAAAGAGAAGATCTGTCATCTAGAAACATAGTGCTAACTGAAGGATCATGGTGCTAAATCATTTTAACAGGTGATATAAAGAAGATATCCTAACCGAGTCATCTTAATAGACTTGTGTAAATATCTTAACTAGGTGCTTGCTTTATTGTAAGTTTAAGTCATATAACAAGGCACACTTTTAACAGGGTGTTGAAATCCTTTAACAAGGTTAGACCTAAAAGTCTTTGTAAGCCTTTAATAGGGAAGACACCTAATGCTAGAAACAACATTCCACCAAGATAATTGAGAGGGGGTGTGAATTGGTTGTCCAACAATTAAAACATTCATCTTCTTTACAAAAAACTTAACCATTCAACCAAAGTAAATAACAACCATAGTAAACTTCACATCAACAATTACACTAGATATGTTGACAAGGGAAACCCTTGATCAGAAGGAAAACCCTAGTGGGAAGGATTCCCACAAGATGATGTACCAATATAAATATTCCTTGTTAGAGGATGGACCTTGTTAGGAGTCTATTACAACATTTAGTACATAGAGTCCCTAGTAGGAGACTTTGAGTCCTTGATAGGAGATTCCAACCCCATTAGGAGTTGTGGTACAATGTATGCAAGATGAGCCCACTGCCTAAACATGCAATTTAAACTACAAGAAGAGCTCAATGCTCAAAAATGAAATTTACTATTATGTTCTTCTTTCCTTTTTTTTGTCAACCAAACCAATCACTGTTAGAGCTTGTAGACCAGGTCATGAACCTCAAATCCAAATGTCAAACCTTAGATCACTCAGCAAAACCTTAGTAATGAAGCTTCCTTCACTTCCACACTGCTCTGCTCAACTTCACATTCTACTCTTACTGATGCTCATCATTAATCATAAAACCATATATTTCATGTCATTCTTGATAAAGGAAAATTTCTTTCCTTTATATTGAGTCTTCAAAATAATTCCTTGAGTCAATTGTTAGACCTTCTCAATTAATTGTATCGGACCACATTAAGAACACGTTACACTTAGCAATAACACTAATATTTCATATTTCAACTTGAATAACTTTTTATACATTCAATATTATGACTATAAAACTTAGCCACATCATCATCAACAAGTCTTCTTCATGTCCTAAACCTCGATCCTTAGAGTATCAAATCTACTAAGAGATATAACAAGTTTACTAGAACATGTGTTTGTAAGCTCTATCTTAGAACAAACATCACCAAAACTTACATAATTTCTTCTAGACTTATCATTCCTTCTTCTAACAATAACTACATATACCAAATATTCAAAGTATCTCTCATAACCTTGGATAGTTAGAATACTCAACTAGTTGTCCATCCAACTTGATCTTTTTGTTGCTCTTCTATCAGATACCATAGAAAACTATTGTGTTGATATCAATGACAAACTCAGTCATGAATATAGCATATCATCATAGTAACATATCGACAATACTACCCCATAGGAATATCATCAACATTCATTCTTCCAACAATCTCCCCCTTTGGTATTGATGGCAACATTGATGAAAAACATCTAGTTCCAAGAATACCAATAAAAGACTATTCATCTTACTTTTCAAATCCTCTTCATCAACCATTCTCCCCCATTGATATACCTCAATGGAATTTTTGCCAAACTTTTATTCCATGCTATGTTTCTTTTAGACATACTATACTTATGCCAAACTTCTTCAACTATTATGCTTACTATTTTTTCATACTATTTTTCATGCCAAACTTCTTCTCCATTGATATCAAAGTCAAAGATTTCAGTAACTAACTTTACTACATCAAACTCTACTCCAACTGATTCTTACATAGCTCTAGTGTTCATAGACACTATTTAAAAACAAAATTCAACAAGAGTTGTAGATGACTCTATCCATCATAGATAATCCCCCATATAGGAAGCATCATCATTCAGTCCAAACAATAATGGTGCTCTATTACACTAGATTGATGCACTCTTGCATCTTCTATTGGAAGATTGGGAAGATTGTTGGAAAATTGATTGGAATTCTGAATGTTAATGATATTCCCATGGGGGAGTACTACTATGATGATATGTTACATTCATGACTGAATTTTTCATTGATGACAATATAGAAAGTTTCATGTCAAAATAGAAATTTTTTTATGGTATTTGATAAAAGAATACTAGAAACATCAAGTTGGTACAGATGACTAGTTGAGCATTATAACCACCTAAGGTTATGGGAGATACTTTTGAGTATCTAGTATATGCAATTAACATTTTACATGAGGTATGTTTTGGTAAACTTGTTATATCGAGGTTGACAACATGATGAAGACATGTAGAGGATGATGTGGCTAAGCTCGCTCATCATAATATTACGTGTACAGAAAGTTATTCAAGTTGCGAGTTGGAAGATTAAGGTTATCACTAAGTGTAATTTATTCTTAATGTGGTCCTATAATAATTGATTGAAAAGGTCTAATAGCCGACTCAGGGAATTCTTTTATTGATTTTGTATAAAGGAGGGAAATTTTCTTTTATCATGGTATGTGATGATGTCTAGTGATATGAATTTATGGATCAATGATAAGCAACATAGAGTGCAAAATGTGAAGTTGAGTAGAGCATTGCAGAAGTGAACGAAACTTCATTTCCAAGGTTTTCCTAAGTGATCCAAGGTTTGTTATTTAGATCTGAGGTTTGTGACCTAGTCTACAAGGTCTGACAAGTGATTGGTCTGATTAACAAGATAGAGGAAAGGACAGAGGAAAGAGGAAGACAATATGTTGCCTCACTTTTCATCCCTTAATCATTTTTCATAGTGGAAAATTTTGTGTCCTAGCAAGTTCCTAGGTATGTTTCAAATCTAAGTTCAAGCCCCCTTAGGTGGAAGGAGTCTTCATTGGACTTTTCATCTCCCCCATTCCCCACATTTCATAACCAGTAGTTTTCATCTTGTGTTGAGAGTTTTTATAGGCATTTTAGTACCTAATCTAATGTAGATTCCCATAACATGCAAGGATCATTCACAAGAGTCATATCTGATTGTAGCCTATCATTATCTCCATAGAAAAGATGATAGTGGAAATCTAGACTTCGCCTTCTCCTCGGCAGGTTTTCAACCTATGAAGGTGATTTCCTATGAAGAGCACCAAATGATACATACAGGCTGATGTAAGAAGGTAGAATGGTATCCTATAATAAATTTAGGTTCCTCTTACCATTATCTACTTTAGGAAGCATTCATAATCCATCACTGCTCTTAAAATCACTCCTGGTAGAAAACTAGAAACTAACTTCTCCTCAGTGGGTAATCAACCCATGAAGTCTATTTTTTGCAAAAGGCAATTCTAAAGGAAAGGAAAGGAAAGGTGGCTCCCTAATAAAGCTTTGCACTTGTTATGGACATCTCTTAACCCAAAGGAAGGAATAAGTCAAAAAGAAGAGTTAAAAGGAAAGCCTAGGTGAAGAATTGAAAATCATCTTCTCCTCATCAAGTTTTCATCCCATGAAGACAATTTTCCATATTTTAAAGAAAATCAAGCATGTAAGTGGATGGAACCAAAAAATTGTTTGTGAAACATCTTGAGATGATTATGGAAACAATCTAACCATTGTGTGAAAGATCTATTAAGAAGAATCTGATTTGGTAGATATTTCCTTACAGAGTACTCTATTTATAATTTTTTGAAACTTAGTGAAAAATGAGAAAGTAAATGTGAATGATAGAAAATTACTGTTGTCCCAATGAAAAAATGAAAGGACATCAAGTTATCCATTGAAAATGTGCATTTACTACTACAAAAAAACTCTCCTTTAATTCATGCATGTGGTGCGAACCCTAAAGATTAATGGATGGATTGAAACTTCTATATGGAGATATATGAATAGTTGCAAAATTTACCACTCTTACTCAAACTTTTATTCTGTTAATTTTCACAACCTCTATTTGAAAAGATAGTAACTATGCGTTTACCGTTCCTTTCTTTTACTAGATTTTGAAATTCACTCATGAATAGAATGGCAACTAGATTCACAAGTTTTGATGGGTTGAATGGAATCAAGTCTGCATTGCAAAATTTCACAGACACCTCTCTCTATTTCTCTGATATGCAAGACTTTTAGAAGATAGTAAGATTAGAGCCAATTCATCCCAAAACTGAGAAGCTTTGAGGATGTGAGCTAGTTGAAGTAGTTGGTTTTCTAGTAGTAGTCTAAGCCTTGAAATTGATCCATGAGTGCATAAATCATTACAATCCAGATGCTAGGAAAATTGTACTGCCAGATGATATGGTATTGATTTTTATTGATGGACAAACATTTGTGAATTGTCTACAAATTCTAGAATGAGAGGAGTTTTTAGATTTGACAATTGGTGGAGTTGACTCTAATTTTTCCACAAAGAAAATGGTCTAGAGAAAGGAGAATATGTAGTCATGGTTTCAAAAGTGACGGAGTGCCAAAAGTAAGGTCCCTAAGACCCTTTTTGGTACTAATCTCAAACCTAAGATTGTAGACATCCTCGTTCTCCTTCACATATTGAAAGGTGAGGTAGAAGCTTTAAATTTCATTAAGCAACATTTCTTTTTGGTACAAGTCATCTATTTATGTATCCAATATATTGACTAGGCTCACAAGGTAAGTGAAAATCTATCCAATGCTCTTAGTGCCACAAAGTTTTGCAACACCTTCTATATGAGATCTTTTCTAATTTACATGTGGGCTTCTCTAGAGTTATGGCCAAGCCTCCCAAGGATAGAAAATTTCCCCGATGATGTGAAGTCATATGAATCTACCCATGTTTGCAATTGGAAAATACTTATGTAGAATATATAAGAGTTCATGACACATTTAGAATGAGAATTTGTAGGGAGCTCCAAGGATGCATGGAGAGGAGATTCAATCCAGAAGCAATGGTGGCTATTAGTCAATTTGAAACCTTTTTCATCCAATTCTCATCTTTTTCATATTTGTGTCTTGTAGCTTTTGATGGGTTCCCCTTAAAGTTGCCAAGGTATCCAAGTGATATGATTGTGTTAATAGAGATCATGAGGCAAGCAATTGAAGTGAATGTGTTGAGTGGGGGTCTTAAGAAGAAAGGTTATGATTTTCTGATGAAGGTGGGAGCTTTCAGCTATGAGTCTCATTCTGATGAAAAGAACCTATTAAAAGTGTTTGAAATGAAGTATCAATTAGAGATATATGAGGTCTTGAGACCTATGTTTGGTCCAAATGGATATGCAAGAGATGTTCTCTAGATTAGTAGTGTGATAAAAAATGTCACTACTGTTGAAGACTATGGGGCCAATTGTAGAGATGAGTTCGAGACCGTGTTCGTGGTCTCACTAGGCTCATAATAGATAAAGTAAAAATGTATAAAATCAACCTTAATGTTGAAGGAATTAAAGATGATGGGAAAAATATGTACGGTAATACATATTTAACAAAGTTAAGAAATACCCCTATCATTTCAGGGCCCTATCAAGATGCTGGAGATGATCTAGATATTACGATGGGTTGAATTGTTAAAAGGAATGGGAAATGGGTCAAGTGGACTATAGAAAGAGGAAGACAAAGTAAAAGCACTCCCACTCAAGCTCTTTTAGCATTTGCCGCTACTTCCTCACAAGATGACACATCAGTTGTGACCCTATCCATCACTTAAGGACTAGCTCAATCAGCAGGTGGGGGTGACCAACCTTTAGGTAAGAATATTCCTTTGACCAAGACTTGTCAAGATAGCTCTTCTCTAGTGATTTGTACCTAGCCAAAAGTTGAGAACAAAGCAAAGGAGCCAAAAGATAATATTGCTACTCTAGTTCCTTCACCTACTAGTAGTCTAGTCCCATCTACTAGCCCTACACTTCTCCTTCTAAGTAGCCCTCATGTGGAAGTAGTGGACTTAGGTGATGGAGGAAGTAGTGATAGTGAGTCCATTGAATTAGATGAAGCAACCAAGAAAATTGTAGAGATAGAGAAAGGTCAAGAGTCCTCAAAGCTTGTCTCTCAAGCTCAAAAGAATCCTTTCTCTTCAGCCATGAAAATAATCACTCCAATCAAAAGAAAAATGTTTAGTATAGATTCTCTTGGGACAACCTCAAAGGTAATAGGCACAAATTCATGGTTAGAGGACACTTTGGAGATAAAGATAAAGAGGAAAGATCAAGGTGCTCCCAACAAGGATGCGCTATCCCTTGTTGTTTGTTCTGGATTTGCATTGACTAAGGTGAAAAAACATAATACCTTGTCTATCCTCAGGAAAGATCCTGAAACATGGCATTTAACAATGGAGATAGCCAAACCTAACAAAAAAGGAAAGATTGAGGATATGACTATAGATGATTCCACCATGCATTCAGTAGATCTCAAAGAAGCTAGACATGATACCAAGGTCAACTTATGGAAGTCCATGAATGAGGTGATTGAAGCACAACTAGAAAGTCTTTAGTTGTCAAAAGTTTAGATGAAAGTAGAGATACAAGAATTGAAAAGGTATATTAGACAATTGGTCACTCTGTTGGAAAGCATCTCTAGGATGCCCATGACTAGAAACCCCACTATTGTAGACATCTAGGCACTTATATCTCAACTCCAAGAAGACAAGCATTTTGGGAAAATAAATAGAGAGTGGAGTGAGAAGATCAAGGTGGAAGGACTCTCTGTTATAGACTAGATTGGTAATGCTATTTTAAGATTTGAAATAAAGAAAGATAATATACCATCAAATAGGGATACCTTGTCTATAGAAAAGGTAACTAGTGATGATTGTGTCTCTTTGTTGAAAGTGATCATCCACATTTTACCCAAAGGAGGTGAGCCCCTAGTTGTGTGGTTTTAGAGTATGCAATTCAAATCTAAAATGATTATGGTGGTAGAAGGACTTAAAGAGACTAAAGATAAAGTGAAGAAAGAGTAGGATAAAGACTATGAACTACTAAAAGGATTTCATACTGATTCACAGTCTAGTGGACAAGGGAAGGCAATAATTGGGGTAAGAGACATGTAGGAAAACTTCACAAACGTCATAGATGAGCTTATAGGAATAACTTCTAGTTTTTAGGACAAAATTTTAGATCTTTAGAATCTTGGCAGATGTGTGCACATGGCTATGGATGAACTTAAAGATTGGTTGGGCATTGTTAGGAATCTAGCCTAGGAGAATTCTAAGTGGCTCTTGAGGTACACAAATGTGCTTGTCCATAAGCATGAAGAGCTAATTCCAATCATTGTTGCCACCAAAGCCTATAGAGAAAAGGTAGAAAAAGGGAAGAAGGAGAAGTGATTCATATTCTACCCTTTCCATTTTTGTTTTGTAATCATTATAATAGGCAAAATAGCTCTTTTCCATCTATCAATTTTGAGAAGATGAACCAGTTAAACTTCCATTGTAATGGTCATCTTGGAGTCCTATATGTATGATAGTGAAAGATTAATAAAAGGTCAGCAAATTTTTGGTGTGATGTACTTGATGTTGTAGAGTCAATTGAATGGTGTTTTTGTATCAATCATTTGCTATTCCATTTGTAATAATTGTTATTTCCTTTTTGTTTCTCTTTATCCTAATTTGAAATGAGGAATAAATAGAGTTTTATTATGCTCATTTTAATATAGCGAGTTGGATATGATATCAATTGACACTTTAAGCTCAAATATATCCTTTAGATGTTTTCATTCAATATTACCTTTCTCTATAATTTTGTTCCTCGATAGATCAATTAGTCTTAGTGCATATTAACTATGAATTCATAAGATGTGTGAGTTTATTAGACTTAACGAATCCTTGAAACATTACTTCTTGCCTAAGTTAAATGCCTTATAGGTTTAACTTAGTTTACCTCTCCTATTCTCTACTTAAGAACATACCCTATTTAGATTTAGGAAATACAAAATTCATTGAAAATTTCACAATAGGGAGTTGTACCTAACAATTCAAATTAAAATAAATCTTCAAGAAGCCACTTTCCAAACTATTGTAATCACAATTTTTTCAGAAATTAGGGCACTTGTGATTTAGAACTAGAAAGAACAAATCTATTTACCAACACAATAGTAAATTACTCATTTGATAGTGAGCTATTCTTGTAGTTGAAATTGCATGTTTCGATAGTGGTTTCATCTTGCATACATTATACCACAACTCCTTATAAGGTTGGCACAACTCCTAATAGGATTGGCATGACTCTAATAGGGTTGGAATATCCTAACAAGGATTCAAAGTCTCCTAACATGGACTCATTATGATAAATGTTGTAATAGACTCCCAAAAGGTTCCATCCTCTAACAAGGAATATTTATATTAGCACATCATCTTGTGGGCATCATTCCCACTAGGGTTTTCCCTTTGATCAAGGGTTTCCGTAGTTAACATATCTAGTCTAATTGTCTATGCGCATCTAATTATCA
Source organism: Cupressus sempervirens (assembly GCA_028749045.1). NCBI lineage: Eukaryota > Viridiplantae > Streptophyta > Pinopsida > Cupressales > Cupressaceae > Cupressus > Cupressus sempervirens. The sequence goes on along the minus strand of CM053785.1, from coordinate 59,917,750 downwards.
TTGCTATTTAGTTTGGTTGAATGGATAAGTTTTTTTAATGAAGATAAATGATTCAACCCGCCCTCCCCCCCCCCCCCCCCCCCCACCCCCAGTTATCTTGGTGAACTATTATTTCTAAAAATTGGTATCAAAGCTTCAGGTCCTTGAAGATAAAGTTTAACAACTTTGGGAGATCCATGGAGAACATATTCAGAGATGATAGTTCTGCATCTAATAGATGAAATTTTGACACCCAAGTGACGGAAATTCTTGGTGATTTATTAGATTTGTATAGAGAGCAGAGTATTAAGTTTTTAGATCCAAAATCCTTCTGTTGTATACAAAAAAATAGAAGTTCAAGCAAATATGAATCTAGAATAGAAGAAGACATAAAGATAAAGGAAGGTGTTGATCTACTTAGAAAGAGAGAACCTGAAGGTATGAAAAATTTTGTTTGTTGGACATGTAAAGAGTTTGGTCATTTTTCAAGTAAGTTTCCTAAAAGGGAGAATGAGTATAAGAGAAATCATAAAACTAGAAAAGATAGATAATGTTTGTATGCAAATGAAGATAATGATTCTAATGAACAAGCATTAAGTGCTAGTGATGATGAAATTGGATTTGTGGCAATTAAAGAAGAAATTCCAGAGAAGGTAGCTTTGGTATCATAGGTTGAGAAGAAATCTAATTGGATAATTGATAGTGGTTGCTCACATCATATGACTGGTGAAATGAACAAGTTTGTTTATTTCAAAAGTCAGGATCGATGAATTGTTAGAGTTGGAAACAATGCAAAATGTCATGTTAAAGGTATTTGATCTATAATTCTTAATGGTAAAACTAATGCTAAGGATGTATACTTTGTTGATGGTTTAAAGCATAGTCTTTTGAGTGTTGGACAACTATTAAAGAAAGGTTATTAGTTGAAATTCATAGAAAAGACATTCATGATCAAAGATAAAGATTTCAAGGTAATTGGAACAAGAACCAAATCTAGAGGTAATGTATTTTAGTCAAATCCTAGTGAAATGGAATGTTTCGTTGCAAAGGTAGATGAAAATTGGTTATGATATAAGATATTTTTTCATATAAAAATTGATAGTATTGTGAGGACTAGTAGAGTGTTTTTAGTGAAAGATTTTTCAAAGATTGTAAAACCTACTAACACAATTTTCAAGGAGTGTGTTTTGGAAAAGCATAATAGAACTTCTTTTCCTAGCCAGAAGTTTACCACTATAGAAAATTTGGAGATTGTACACACATATCTCAGTAGTCCTACAAAGACTAAAGGATTCTATGATGAAAGGTATTTTATGATTCTAGTTGATGATTTTTCTAGAATGATGTGGGTTGTATTTCTTTAAGAGAAATTTGAGGCATTTGACAAGTTCAAGATATTTAAGAATAGAGTTGAGAATGAATTTGGTATGAAGATGAAATGTTTAAGATTAGATAGAGGAAGATAATTTACTTCAAATTAGTTTAACATGTTTTGTGAAGAAAATGGAATTAAAAGACAACTATCAGCTCTAAGAACCCCTTAATAGAATGGCATTTCAGAGAGAAGGAACAAGTTAATTATTGAACCTAAAAGAGCTATGTTAGTAGGGAATGATGTATTGAAAACATTTTGGAGAGAAGCTATGAATATAACAGTCTACACTATGAACAAAGTGCAAGTTGGGAAAGACATAAACAAGACACCAAGTTATGAACTGTGGTTTGGTCACTCACCTATAGTTAAGTATTTCAGAATATGTGGAAGTAAGTGTTACATAAAGAGAGATGATGACATTGGTAAGTTTTATGTTAGAAGTGATGAAGGTAAGTTTCTTGGTTATTCATTGAAAAAAAAGGCTTATAGATGTTATAATTAGATAACTAAGACTATCATGGAAAGTAAAAATGTGAGAATTGATGAGAAATTTAGAATACAAGAGAGAATAGTTTATTACAATTTAGATGATGATGTTATTAGTAAGCCAAGGAATGATGAGGTATTTCTTGAGACTAATAATGAATTATAGAATGAAGGAGAGCCAAGGCCAAAACAATTCTCATAACCTTCAATAGAGACAAGAGTTGAGATAGCAACTCCTACTTTAGGAAGGAATATGATAAAGATTCACCCATCCAAATAGATCATCGAAAGCAAAGACAAAGGTGTGATGACAAGAAGTAGATTAAGTGAAGAACTATGCTTGATATCTAAAGTTAAGCCTAAGAATGTAGATAAAGAATATAAAAATGACTATTGGAAATAAGCTATGTAAGAGGAATTGGATTAGATAGAAAAGAATGAGACATGGGAATTGGTCCCTAGACTAGTAGACAAGAATATAATAAGAACTAAATGGGTATTTAGGAACAAGATGAATGAGCAAGGAGAAGTTATAAGAAACAAAGAAATATTGGTATTTAAGGTTATTCATAGCAAGAAGGAATAGATTATGAGCAGACTTATGCTCCATTAGATAAAATAGAAGCAGTGAAATTATTCTTGGCCTATGCAACATAGAATAAATTCAAAGTGTATCAGATGGATGTCAAGTAAGCATTTTTGAATGGAGAACTTGAAGAAGAGGTATACATTTTGTAGCCTCAAGGATGTCTTTTGGTAGATGAAAATGACATAATATGAAAAGTAAGGAAAGAATTGTATGGATTGAACCAAGCACCCAAAACCTTGTATGTGAGGTTGGACAAGAATTTGACAAATCTTGGATATAGAAAAGGTATGGTAGATAGTAATCTATATTGGAAAGAAACTGATGATGGTTTGATGATTTTGGTAATATTTGTTGATGACCTTATATTTTGAGGTAATGATGAAGAAAGTGAGAAGTTTTTAGAACAAATGAAGAAAGAATTTGAAATGGGTATGATAGGAGAGATGAAATATTTCCTAGTATTGCAGATTATCTAGAATAAAGAAGGAATCTTTATTTCTCAGACTAGGTACTTGAAGGATTTACTAAAAAGGTTTGATTTGGAAACATATAAACCCATTGGAACACCTATGGTAGCTAGACACAAGTTATCTATGAAGGATGAGACACCTACTATTGAGAAAAAAAAAATAGAGATCTATGATTAGAGGATTGTAATATCTAACTGACACAAGGTTGGATACAACAAATGTAGTTGGAATTGTTGCAAGATTCCAAGCTGATCCTAGAGAAGCACATTATGCAGTAGTGAAAAGGATATTTAGATATCTGAAGGGAACATCTAAGTTTGTATTATGGTATGATAGATCTAATAATTTCACTCTACATGCTTATACTGATGCAGATTAGGTAGGTAGTCTGGATGAAAGAAAGAGCACCAGTGGAGGAGCTTTCTTTCTTAGAGAAAGATTGGTTTCTTGGTTAAGCAAGAAGTAGGATTGTACATCTCAAAGTATAGCAAAAGTAGAGTATGTTGCAGCAACAAATAATTGGAATTAAGTCACTTGGATGAAGTAGATGTTGAAGAATATAAGGATAGAAATTAATGAACCTATTGTTATACATTGTGACAACACAAGCACAATAAATATGTCTAAGAATCTAGTGTTGCATTTGAGGACTAAGAACATTTCTATTAAATATCATATGTTGAGAGAAAAAGTTGTAGAAAAGGAAATAAGATTAGAGTATGTGAGCACTAAAGAGTAGATTGAAGGTATATTCACTAAGCCTCTTCTAAAATAGACTTTTGAGTATTTGCAAGGTATGCTTTGGGTATGCTCCTTCCTACATCCAAGTATAAGATGCAAGTGTGCATCAGTCTAGGGTAACAAAGTACCATTGTTGTTTGGATTGAATGTTGATGCTTTTTATATGGGGGGGGTATCTGTAATGGATAGATTCATCTAGACTCTTGTTGAGGTTTTTTTGAACAGTGTATTTTGACACTCAAGCTAGTAAGTTGTTGTTGAGTTTGATGCAAAGATGTTGATTGTAGAAAACTTTGACATTTATGTCAATGCGGGAGAAGTTTGGCATGAAAAACATTATGCTAAAGGGGAGAAGTTTGGCATGAAATATGTTGAGGAAGATATTCAACATAAGCATAGTATACAGAATGATAGTTTGGTATAAAGCACATTGAGGTATATCAATGAGGGAACATGATTGATGAAGAGGATTTAAAGATGAATAGTCTTTTATTGGTATTCTTGAAACTTGATGTTTTTCATCTATGTTGCCATCAATGCCAAAGGGGGAGATTGTTTGAAGATTGGGAAGACTATTAGAAGATTGATTCAAAGTATGAATACTAATTATATTCCTATGTGGGAGTACTACTATGACGATATGTTACATTCAAGACTAATTTTTTCATTGATGTCAACATAGCAAGTTTTTTGTGGTATCTAACAGAGGAGCAACGAAAAGATCAATTAGGTACAAATGACTAGTTGAGCATTATAACCACCCAAGGTTATGGGAGATACTTCTAAGTATCTAGTATATGTAGTTAACATTAGAAGATAAAAGGACAAGCCTAGAAGAAGTTATGTAAGTTTTGGTGATGTCTATTCTTAGATAGAGTTTACAAAGGCATGTTTTGGTAAACTTTTTATATCTCTTAGTGGAGTTGAGATCTTAAGAATTGAGGCTGAGAACATGAAGAATACATGTTGAGAATGACATGGCTAAGCTTTCTTGTCATAATATTGTGTGTATAGAAAGTTATGCAAGTTGCAATTTGGAAGATTAAGGTTATCTCTAAGTGTAACATGTTCTTAATGTGATCCTATAATAAGTAGTTGTGAAGGTCTAATAGCCAACTTAGGGAATTATATTAAGGACTCAATATAAAGGAAGGAAATTTTCCTTTATCATGTAATGTGAGGATATGACTTCATGATTGATGATAAGTAGTAGATAGCATGGAATGCAAAGTTGAGCAGAGCAGTGCAAAAGTCAAGGAAACTTCAATTGTTGATGTTTTGCTAAGTGATCCAAGGTTTGGTATTTTGATCTAAGGTTTGTGACCTAGTCGACAAGGTCTAACAAGTGATTGGTTTAGTTGATAGGGCAAAGGAAAGAGGAAGACAATAGTAAATTACTTGTTTGAGTAGTGAGCTCTTCTTGTAGTTGAAATTGCATGTTTGGGTAGTGGGCTCTTCTTCCGTACATTATACCACAACTCCTAACAGGGTTGGAAAAATTGCTAATAGGGATTCAAAGTCTCCTAATAGGGACTCATTGTACTAAATATTGGTAATAGACTCCTAACAGGGTCCATCCTCTAACAAGGAATATTTATATTAATACATCATATTGTGGGCATCATTCCCACCAAGGTTTTCCCTCTTATTAAGAGTTTCCCTAGGAAATATATCTAGTGTAATTGTCTATGTGCATCTTATTATGGTTTCTATTTACTTTGGTTTCAAATAGTTAAGTTTTTTTAATGAAGATAATGCATTTTCTATATCTAACCTTGTGTGTGTCAAATATTGCAATCCTCCAATTATAAATTTGTACTCTTTCTACTCCATAGTAGGTGTCTCATCCTTTATAGATAACTTGTGTCTAGTTACTATAGGTGTTTCGATGGGTTTCCATGTTTCCAAACCAAACCTTTTTAGTAAATCCTTCAAGTACTTAGTCTAAGAAATAAAGATTCCTTCTTTATTCTATACAATTTGCAATCCTAGAAAATATTTCATCTCTCCTATCATACTCATTTCAAATTCTTTCTTCATCTCTTCAAAAAATTTACTACTTTCTTCATTGTTTCCTCCAAATATAATATCATCAACAAATATTATCAAAATCTTTAAACTATCATCAATTTCTTTCCAATACAAATTACTGTCTACCATACCTTTGCTATATCCAAGCTTTGTCAAATTTTTGTTCAACCTTGCATACTAGGTTCTGGGTGCTTCCATCAAATAATACAATGCTTTCCTTAATCTATATACTATGTCCTTGTCATCTATCAAAGAACATCCTTTAGGAATCTCAATGTATACTTCTTCAAGTTCTCCATTCAGAAATGTTGACTTGACATCCATTTGATATACTTTGAATTTATTCTATACTACATAGGCTAAGAACAATCTTACTACTTCCATTCTATCCACTAAAGCATAAGTCTCCTCACAATCTATCCCTTCTTTTTGTGAGTAACCTTTACATACAAATATTTCTTTGTTTCTTACAACTTTTCCTTGTTCATTCTTTTTTTTTCTGAATACCCATTTAGTTCCTATCATATTCTTGTTTGTTGGTCTAGGAACCAATTTCCATGTCTCATTTTTAACTATCTAATCCAATTCCTCTTTCATCACTTGTTTCCAATAATCATCTATACATGCTTCATCTACATTCTTAGGCTCAACTTGAGATATCAAGCATAGTTCTTCATTGAATCTGCTTCTTTTCATCACACCTTTGTATTTTCTTCTGACGATTTGTGTGGATTGATAAAGTAGGAGTTGCTATCTCAACTCTTCACTGTGTTGAAGGTTTTGAGCTTTGTGCTTGCCTTGGCTCTCCTTCATTCTATAGATCATTGTTAGTCTCAAGAAATACCTCATCATTCCTTGTCTTAGTAACAACATCATTATCTAAATTATAATCAACTATTCTCTCTTGTATCCTAAATTTTTTATTAATTCTCACATTTGCACTTTAAATAATAGTTTGAGTTCTCTTATTATAATATCTATAAGCCTTGATTTTTAATGAATAACCAAAAAACGTTCCTACATCATTTCTAGCATCAAACTTACCAATATCATCATCTCTTTTGACATAACACGTACTCCCAAATTTTTTGAAATACCTAACTATGGGTGAGTGACCAAACCATAGTTCATAAGGGGTCTTGTTTGTGTCTTTTTTGACTTGCATTCTATTCATGGTGTAGAATGTTATATTAATATCTTCTCTCCAAAACATCTTGGATACATCACTCTCTGCTAACATAGCTCTTACAACTTCTATAACTAACTTGTTTCTTCTTTTTGCAATGCCATTTTGTTAAAGGGTTCTCGGAGTTGATAACTATCTTTTAATTCCATTTTATTCACAAAACATGTTAAGCTCATTTGAAGTAAATTTTCCTCCTCTATCTAATCTTAAACATTTAATCTTCATACTAGATTCATTCTCAACCCTTTTCTTGAATATCTTAAACTTATCAAATGCCTCATATTTCTTTTTAAGAAATGCAACCCACATTATTCTAGAAAAAATCATCAACTAGAATCATAAAATACCTTTCACCATAAAATCCTTTAGTCTTTGTAGGATCATTGAGATCTATGTGTACAATCTCCAACTTTTCTATAGTGGTAAACTTCTTGCTGGAAAAAGAAGTTTTGTTATGTTTTTCCAAAACACAATCCTTGCAAATTGTCTTAATAGGCTTTATAATCTTTGGAAAATCTCTAATTGCAAACATTCTACTAGTCTTCACAATACTATCAATGTTTATATGAAAAAATATCTTATGCCATAACCAACTATCATCTACCTTTGCAACCAAACATGTCATTTTAGTAGGATTCAACTAAAATACATTACCTCTAGATTGGTTTCCTATTCCAATTACTTTTCCATCTTTATCTTTGATCATGTGTGTCTTATCTGTGAATTGCAATTGATAACATTTGTCCACTAATTGTCCAACACTCGAAAGATTCTTCTTTAAACCATCAAAATAATATACATCCTCAGTGTTAGTTTTACCATCAAGAGTTATAGATCCAATACCTTTAACTTGGCATGTTGCATTATTTCGAACTCTGAAAATGCCTTCATCCTAACTTTTAAAGTTAACAAACTTGTTCATATCACTAGTCATATGATGTGAACAACCACTATCAATTATCCAATTAGATCTCTTCTCAACCTATGACACTAAAGTTACTTTCTTTGAACTTTCTTCTTTAATTATCACAAATCATATTTCATCATTACTAGCACTTACTACTTGTTCATTAGAATCATTATCTTCATTTTCATACAGATACTCTCTCTCATTTCTATATTTGTAATTTCCCTTATACTTTTTCTTTCTTTTAGGACACTTAGATGCATAATGACCATATTCATCACAAATCCAATATTTAAAGATTTTCTTACCTGCTTTTTCTCTTTTTTCTATAAGGCCTACTTCTTCTTCAATATGTCTATTCTCCTTAGATCTATTGCTCATAGAAAAATCTCCTCTAGCACTTGTGCTTCTTGATAGACTAGGTCAAATACTCAGGGCACTGAAAGTTGTCTCTATTCTAGTGAATTATCTAGATTGTCTAATCTCATTCTCAACTACTTCAAGTCTTCCAAGAAATGACTCCTTTGTGAAACCTTTGGTACAATATATTAACAACTATATCATATGAATTGTTGACTTAAATGGTTTTGTTAGAGTCTTTAATATCTTCCATATAACCTCATCATCCTCTTTGGTTCCTCCTTGAGCTTTGGTACCTACAATAATTTCTGATATCCTACCTATATATGTTCTTATAGGTTCATCTTCCACCATTTTAGCATTTTGAAATGCACAAATATAACTTTTTAGCCTCAATTTCTTAGAATGTGCATCACCTTCAAAATTATTCTGCAAAGCTTTCCAAATCAAATGTGAAGTAGCAAGTGATTTTACCTAATTGTACTCAATTTTAGGAAGTATAGTCAATAGTGCTTCTCTAGCTCTCATGTCACACATAAAAAGATCTCTTTCTACCTTGGTACAAGTTTACAAATATTTTTCAGCTATGATTGTCTTTGCTGATTTTCTCAAGATCCAATATCCTGGACCCATACATAATATATGTGTCTTCATCTTTTCCTTCTAGCTATAATAATTTTTTCCATCAAACTTCAGACTATCTTTCCTTAACATGTTCACCATGGATCTCCCAAAGTTGTTAGACTTTATCTCCAAGGACCTAATGCTCTGATAACAATTTTTAGAAACAATAGTCCACCAAGATAATTGGGGGGAGATAAATCAATTATCCAACAATTAAAACATTTATCATCTTTAAAAAAACTTAATGATTCAACCAATGTAAACATCAACCATAGTAAAATTCACATAAACAATTATAGCAAATATGTTGACTAAGAAAACCCTTGATCAGAGGGAAAACCCTAGTGGGAATGATGCCCACAAGATGATATACTAATATAAATATTCCTTGTTAGAGGATGGACCTTGCTAGGATTCTATTACAACATTTAGTACATAGAGTCCTTGTTAGGAGACTTTGAATCCCTATTAGGAGATTCCAACCATGTTAGGAGTTGTGGTACAATGTATTTAAGATGAGCCCGCTAACCAAACATGCAATTTCAACTACAAGAAGAGCTCACTACTCAAAAATATAGTTTACTATTATGTTTTTCTTTGCTTTGTTCTATCAACCAAACCAATCATTGTAAGACCTTGTAGACAAGGTCACAAATCTTGGATCCAAATATCAAACCTTAGATCACTAAACAAAACCTCAATAATGAAGTTTCCTTCACTTCTGCACTACTCTGCTCAACTTCACATTCTATTCTTATTGTTGTTTATCATCTATCATAAAACCATATATTTCATGTTATGCTTGATAAAGAAAAATGTCCTTCCTTTATACCAATTCCTTAAAAGAAAATTCTGAGTCGGTTGTTAGATGTTCTTAATTAATTATTATAGGACCACAATAAGAACATGTTACACTTAGTGATAACATTAATCTTTCTTCTTGAAACTTGAATAACTTTCCATACATGCAATATTATAACTAGAAAACTTAACTATGTCATCATCAACATGTCTTCTTCATGTCCTAAATTTTGATCCTAAGAATATCAAATCTGATAAAAGATATAACAATTTTACCATAACATGCCTATGTAAACTCTATCTCAAAATAGACATCACCAAAACTTACATAATTTCTCATATGCTTATCATTCTTTCTTTTTAAGTTAACTACACATACCAGATACTCAATAGTATCTCTCATAACCTTGGCTAGTTAGAATGCTCAACTATTCATCCATACCAACTTGATCTTTCTAGTGTTCTTCTATCAGATACCATATAAAATTTATATATTGACATCAATTCCAAACTCAGTCATGAATGTAACATATCTACAATACTCCCCCATAGGAATGTCATTAGCATTCATACTTTCAACACCTCATAGGCTAGATCATAGTTTATGGTAAAACTCATTGTAACCATAATTGGGTACAATTTACAGCTATAGTAGTGAAGATTTGTGGTTATCATCACCACCTAAGTTTTACCTTCTCATTGGAGGCTTTCTAGGTAACAAATTTATTGTGTTATGTGTTATTGTTTCATGTTATGGATGAACATGTGTAGTTGGCTATTTTAGTTTACATGCTAAATTATGAGATGTGTGGTGAATGTTATATGGTTAAAATTTTGAAGTGTTGATTAAAACCCCCCTTCCCACCACCCCCTTAGTTTATTTTCCCATTGTTATTTCCAACAAATTATCACTTGGCTAAGGTTTAGGGATTTTTTTACCATTTTTGCTTTTGAAAATGTTGATTGTGTGTCCAATTTTCCCACCATGATAATATGTATATTTTCCTTTTGATTTATCATTCCTTTGTTCTTTGCTTTTGGATGATTCTACTTCTTCAATAGTTGAACATTAGTTGAATCCAAGTCCATAACTTTCTTTTTCTCTAGGTGACTTCATCAAGTCTTCAAAATTATTGATTGCTTCATTTGGTTTTTTTCATCCTCTCTATGAGTTCCTTTTCATGCCTTAGCTCATTTTTCAATTACTCATTATGTAACTTTAGATTTGTGATCTCCACATCCTTTCTATATTCTTCCTAATTTGCAAGTACTTTTTGATTTATCATGTCAAGCTGATTATTTGTAAGCTTTTGAACTTCAAATGATGTTTCTTGAAGTTTTTTTTTCTTGAAGTCTTTTACATATCTTTCTTTTTTCTTCTGCATCCATGAGCTTATCTTCCATTTCTTTCTTCCTTTCTTCAATAGCTTCACAAAGTGTAACTGATTGAGTTTCTTGTTCTATATTGAGATCTTTTACTTCCTTCACTAGAGAACTATTCTATTCTAGCAATTTTGTCATGGCTTCATCTCTATTACCAATATTTCCATTGTCTAGTGGTCCTTCTACATCAATTTCTATATATTGATTGTCATTAAAATGTATAGCCATCTCTCTTCTTCTTTTTAGGGATTTTCTTAACTCTTCTCTTGTTGTTTCCAAATGTTGCAACCCCATCTAGATTTCAATAATATGATTCTTAATTAAGTTTCCAAACTTATACACATCCATCTCAATGATATTATCCTCTCAAGCTATTGGGATTCCTAAAAAGAGAACTAGCTCTAATACCAATTGTGGGAATAAGTATATGGGAAACAAGATACTAAGAGGGGGGGTGGGGGTGAATCAGGATCTTAAAATTTTATCATAAAAATAATTCCTTTACTTCATATCGAAATCATTTCACAAATCTATCAATAAAATTATAATACTAAAATATAAATTTAATACATCACATCCATAACAATTCAACACATAACACAATGATTTGGTTACCTAAAAACACTTCAAGATAAAGGTAAAATTGGGGTGGGGATGAAACCCAAAAATCTTCATTGTTGCAACTATAAAGTTAACTAGTTACGGTTACATTGCTTGACCATAAGATATGATCTACCCTATGAGGGGTTTTCCTAATTAAAAGCTTAAGAGACTATTAGGTCTTACCTTGTTAATGGATTTTACACTCAAAATAATGTAAGGACTTTGTTATGAGATTTACTTAGGCCTGTTAGGACCACTCCCTTAAGATATTTTCCCTATCCCAATCATAAAATAATGGATTCAATACCTAACCCTCGATTTTCTTTGTAAGATGATCTTGGGTCTCTTCTTTCCTTTATCTCTAATTTGATTCTCCTAATCTAATAATTTTATTTAGTCCTTCACTTCTATGATTTCTCTCTATTGGATCTTCCTTCTAAAACTTTGCTTCACTCCTTCACTTGCACATATCCCTTATGTATTTTCATTGCATTTTCTTGTATATGATTCTAGGGTTAGAATCTTCCTTAAATAGATGACATGTAAAGTTTCTAGATCTTGATCAATGGATTAAACTTCATCATATTTTTCAATTTACATCCAAGTTTTTGTTTGGTTAGATTGTACACCTAGGGATCATTACCTTCTATAAGGATGTGTAATCAACATCTATTTTAGCTCTACAAATATTAAATGACATAGAAATGTCATCCAAAATAGTTTATATATGAATTTGTGCAATTACAAACTCATATATCAACACTAAATTACTTGACACTTGAAGGTCAGCCATGCATAAACCTTCATGTTGTTTCTCATCTCATACCATGTTCCTTGGCTCAAATATCCACTTGGTCTCTACTGAATGCTCAGAAATTACTATCTCACTTGGTATAAGTGTTGTATGCTAGATCGTTACTTTATAAATCAGCCATAGTGATCACCCAATAATCTTGCCTATTAATTGACTTGCAAATGACTAAGTGTTGGAAAATAATTGGCAACATCAGCTTAGAGATCAAAAAATGACACATGGTAAGTTTCATGCTTAGGAAAAGGGTCAAAGGTAGGTTCTCCACATGATAATAATATAATACAACATGAAAATAAAACTAGCAACTTCTACTTCTTGAACATAAGACTAGTATAGAAAAAAGAAATATTTTTGGTTGATACAAGATTTCTTAAAGATCCAAGATGCTCCTACATCAAGATAGAAATAGATCATGTATATTTAGGAAATAAAGGTAGAAGGTAGATTAATTATGGTTAGAAGTTAAGTTTCTCACCTAGAGTTCTAGATGATTGTCTATAATTAAGAAGAATGTCGACTGGTCTAGGGTTAGTAAGTTGATAATTTTACCCTCCATTTCATTGTAACACCATCATTATGAATGAAAATAGTACTATATTTTCTATAGTTTAGCTTCCATGAAGAAGTTTCTATCTCACCCAATGCATGCTAATATTTTTAAGTTACTATTAGAGTAGAGGAATCCTAGAGTGCTTTCTATGGGGTTCATTAGTCTTTGAAAGTAGTGGGATCTTTTTGTTTTATTTCTATTATCATTCTTGGCTTGGATAAAATTGAATGATCTTGTTTACTTCAGTACTATTTCATTTGCAACACTTATTTGTTTTAGATTGATTGATTGAGAATATGTTTAAGTTTTCTTACTATTAAAGCATGCATTTTCTATAATAATAATACAAAAGTAAACAATAGGTAGATTAAATCTACAACCCTTGTAGGCTCTTTTATTTTTTATTATTTACTTTCTATAACCCCTTGGTTCCATCCTATGATATTTGCCCAACATAATTCATATGATCTATTGCTAAAAATAACATGGATAAAGAATTGCTAAAGTATTTTCCCACCTTATTTTCCTATAAATTTAACCCTTTCCCCTTTACAATCCATCCACAAATATATGCAAAATTATCATGCCCTTTTGAAGAGAAAAAACATTTTGCATACCTTTACTGTGTCAAAATTCATCCACACTTTGTAATCCAAACTCCATCCATCTGCATAATAATCAATCCATTTGTATCTATTGGAGCTTGAGAAAGGCATCAATGAGCACACATACTATATGTGAAAAATAATCTACACTTTGGAGGCTTCTTGGAGGAAAATATTTTTTTCTCTTTTGGTGATTTATTTCCATTGTGTAGGTCTTTTCATAAGTGTTGCATCATTTTAGTTTTTTGAATGCTTTGATAATATTGCATTTTTTTCATTTTAACTTGCTTGTATAGACTTAATAGCCCAAAATCAACACTATTCAATAGTAGACAACACTACACATATCAATAATAATATTTAAATCATTAGCATTGTTCCTATTGAAATAATTCTCAATAATCTTCATTTCCAATAACTACAATGCATATTATCAAATCTAAAGTTGACATTAATAATGACACATACTACCAACAATTTTAATTATGAAAGGAAATCTAATTTTTAATACATAAAACATGTCATGTATGAAAAAAGAAGAAAACAATAAAGAAAAGGGCACAAAAACTATAGGTATCACCAATTGAACAAACCACCATGAGGAAGAAACTTCATCCCTATCATCATTCACATATGTTGAATTAGATAAATTATCCTTTGAGATAGAAGCCTTAGATTTACCCTACCACTCATTGTAAATTTCTCTATGTGATTTATTTTTGGTGCCTCATTTATGCACTTGATAAAAAAAAAAAAAGGTATAAATATGTATTCTCTTATGGGTACATTAATGTTTCATATTGATCAGTTTAATTGTATTCCAGGTCACATTAGTATTAAAATATTTGATTCTTGACACTTTCCATTTCAAATTTGGAGCAAGGTATTAATTTTCCTATTTCTCAATTTTATTTTTCTAAAGATTCTAGTTTTAGTAGAGTCTATGTGCTTTGTTATTTCCTCCTCTTTAGGGTTGCTACTTTCTTCTCCCTTCTATTTATTAAAATAGTGGTACTTTTTTTCTTTTAATTTAATAATGTACTAACATTCATCAATGTATTTTGCAAAATTATTTATCAATATTTATGCAAATAAATTTAATATAATAGCTATAGTACCATAATTTTTGCTGGCCATCTAGACCTAAAAATCTAATTTTATTATACATTATTAATATTATTTCTCTTGAAAAATTAGAAGATACTCCAATAAAATATATCTAGTCTTATTGTGGTTATATATACTAGTATTTTCAATTATTTATGTATATTTAATATTTAATAAATTATTCAAATAAGTGAATAATAACATAAAATGCACCTGATTTATCTATACATAATAAATAAAGGATAATAGTATATAAGATGACAATTTTGTGTAAATTGTATCTCTAATCTATACAAAAAAAAGTAGTAATGAGTAAGAAAAAATAATTCAATGATATAACACGTCAAGATGATCTTTTCATTAGAAACCATTATTTCATTTATTTTCAACTCTTTTTTTAATAATGAATTTAGAAATTTTCAATTTTGAAAATCATTACTATTGAATTTGAATAATAATATTAATGATGACTCTAAAGTTGAGTTGGATGTGAAAACTACTTATAAAATTAAAATTCCTCCCAAATAATGTAGGCCTAAGTTCAATGAATATTATGAAGAAGGAAAGGTAAAATTGAGTTAGACATTTACACAAATTATAACATCAATATTCCTCCCAAATTATGCATGACTAAGTACAATGAATATTATGAAGAAGAAATGACAAAATTTCCTTAAGTTGACATTATGTTTTTGTAATAATAAGCTAGTAAGATATATGTAAATGTGTCTCTATGTCATTTATGTATTGACAAAATTAAAGATTGATAGAAATAAACTACAATTTTTGTATCATAAGAAGATTTATTTTCATCCATTAATTGATCATACGAAGGGATAATACACAAACACTCAATTAAGAAATTGAATATTTTGAAGAAATACAATAACAAAAAAAATCAAGCATTACTTATTATTATTATTATTATTTATATTGATAATTATTTAATGATATTGTATTGATACACAATATGGTGTCCATTATATTTAAAGAATTCAATGTATCAATATAAATTTTGTATAACTATTAGATAAATATATTATAGATTATGCATAAAATATCTTGTGTGGGGTAATGAAATAAATTATTAAAAACACAAATAATAATGTTAATTTTATCTATCTTAAATAAATAGTATTGATTTATATTATTATTTTTACATTTACTTCATTATATTTTTTATTTCTTATTTGCTTGAAGTGTATAAACATTTTAATGTGATCGTTGATACTAGCATAAGATACCCTTGAAGCCCACATGAAATACTTTTAACCTAGAGCTATGAACTAGTGAGGCCATAAATGAGGGACCTCATCCCCATATAAAAAATATGAGGCTTGAAACCATTAGGACATTGGATCATTGAAGGCACAATCTCATAATCACAATGTCCCATAGAGGTTTGAACCTTGTTGTGGACAATAGCACCACCACCAATGATCGACACATCAAGTTGTGAGACCCTATTCTTTTTTATCCATAATATATATTATAAATAAAATGTACTAAATACATTTTTTTTTTTTCAATATTTTATTCAAGAATATTATTAATTTTTATATCATTGTTGAAAATCATCTATAATACTCAAGTATACATTTTTCTCCATCCGCACGTAAAGGACTCATTTAGATAACCCAAAAATATCATGAAAAGATAAGAGAGAGGAAAGGTGTGTTTCCTTGAGCCAACTATCATCCCAGAACTAGATTGTTAAACCAATGCCAATTTATCAATTCATGGCTTGAAAGAGTAAAAACCTATAATTGAGGATGGTGTTCCATATTTTAGACATTGTCGTGGTTCCTTGCACATTTATGTTATAATGATATATTTCTTTATTTAAGTATTTAGTATACATAATATCACAAATATTTTCTTATATCGATGAAGGTTCTTACCAACCTTATCAAGAAGGGCTTTGTTAAGGTGAGTGATTTTCCAAACATAGACCTCCCATATATTTTGCCTAACAAACTAAATCCATCAACTTCTCCTTCATTTCACACCAAGGATATTTCTTTATATTTTCCCTAGTTTATTGGCCTAGTTATAAGAAATTCTAAAGAGTGGAATGAAGTAGAAAAATATCCTCCTAGAGACTATTTGAGTAATTTCAACTTTCCTTCACTACTTAGGAGTTCTCCACTCCATCCATCTTATTTTCTTTGCATTTTTTCCATAATTGAGTTCCAAATTGAGTTTGGAGCCTCTTTGACTAAGTGGTAGCCTAAGAGAAGTATCAAGAAGATCAATGCACTAGCATTCAATAATATTCTTGACTTTGTTCAAAAGGGACTGATTAGTGTTAAAATAAAATAAACCCTAGGAACACCATCTACAAAGCTAGAATAAAAGAAAGTAGTCACCCATTCATCAATCAAAGGAATCACCTACTTGTCAATACCAAATCTTTCAAGAACTTTGAAAATGAAATCCCACTTGAATATATCATAAGATTGGAATATTTCTAGTTTGAGAACCATTCTTATAAGTCTGCATTTTCCTATGGAATGGAAGACTTCATGGTCAATAATGGTTGCATCAAATGTTGTCTTCCCAAGGATAAAATCATTTTGGTTGCAATTAATAATATTTTAAAGCAAGGTTTTAATTATACTAACCAAGAATTTATGAATTATTTTATAGGACACATTTCAAAGGATTATTGGTATAAATTCATGAAGTGAAAACAATTCAAATCTTAGGAATCAAAGCAAGGAAGGGGAAATTCATTTTTTAAAGAAGTCTACCCATTCTAAAGAAGTCTCTAGAAACAACAATCACTTCAAGGTCCATAATACCCCAGCAATCCTAAAATAAAATGGAAGGTATAACATCAAGATCTAGGGACTTAAAGGAACCAATAGAGAAGGTAGCATGATACAATTTATTATTATTGGGTCCATGAGTTGTGCATGATCAACCCTAAAAAGACCATAAAAAATACATATATCATCCCCCAATGCCTTGTATGATAAATCCAAGGCCAAGAGACCTAGCTTCACATCCTCCCCAACAATTCTTTTATGTGCATCTTTAAGGCGAAGGATAGTGTTGTTAGAAATAGGAATTACTGAGAGAGGGGATGAATCAGTAACTTAAAAACTTTAGGTGCTAATTAGATATTATTTATTATTTTGAACCATACATAAGAAAGTAAACAAGTAATGCTAAATAGTAATAGTAACCATGCACAAAATTAACTCATAACATCATATTTTGTTAACTAGGGAAGCCCTAGTTAAGGAAAAATCTTGGTGGGGATGATATCCACTAGATAATATACTGATATATATGTTTCTTGTTAGAGGATAGACCTTGTTAGGAGTTAATGAAAAAATTCACTAGGAGATTAAAACCTTGTGAGGAGTTATAGTACAAAAGATTTTAGATAGAAAGGCACTTGGAAGCATTCAATTATACCTAGCACTATTGGTGATATTTAACATTACAAAAGAAAAGATGATGGAAGAGTTGATGCAAACCCTAGCAAAATTGTATGGAAAGCCCTCCGCTTGAAATAAGGTATTTCTCATGAAGTGTTTATTTAATATGAAGATGAAAGAAGTGTTGGAAATATAAGAGGAGTAACTAAGAGGGGAGGGGTGAATCAACTACCAGAAAAATAAATCCTAGATCCCTTAGATGTCAGTACAAAATAAACTTTGAAAATTGAATACTATTGATGCTTGACAAACACGCATAAAAATGCTATAACTGAGTAAATACTGAATATGCTCGATAAATACTTAACATGAAAATCTTTAGATGTTATCTTTGATTACCATTTCTTTAACTTAGTTTCAAACACATAAGAGAAAATATCATGAACACATTTGACACCAAGATTTAATGTGGAAACCCAATTTGAGAAAAACCACCAATTGCAACTAGTTACTATTTTCACTCTTCTAAAGTGAGCCTTGTTAGGAGGAAACCCTATTAAAGGTTGCAAAACACACTGTTAGGTTTGACCTTGTTAAAGGATTTAATCACCCTATTAGGAGTGGCCTTGTTAGAGGTTTTTAAACAATTCAAAAGATCTGTCACCTTGTTAGAAGATTTACAAATAGCTGTTAAGCCAACTCTATTAAGAGATTTAGATCACTACTATAATAGTTAGAAAGTAACAATGAGATGACCTAATTTTTTATGCAACTAAATTGTTGATTATAGATCTCTATTCTAACTTATACTTGATCCTTCCTGATCAAATATATCCCTTCTATTCCACAAGGATATTATCCTTATTCTTCTGATTCGCTTCTTCTCAAAATCATCAAATCTTCCATACTCCCACACAATCTAAACCACAATCTTGACCTTATACTTTTATCATTCATATTATCAAGTTGGCTAGAATACAATATACAATAACTAATATTCATCTTCTTAGTCGGCTAGAACCAATAGATAAAAAAATTAAACTCAATATGCCAAAAAAAGAAAATCTTTTGTTAGCTGACCCTACTTGGTAGACACTAACATAGAAATGATTTTCCTATATTAACCAAGTAAACTTGGTGAAAGCTGCATACTTTCACGTATCCTTTGGTAACCAAGTGAACTCAATAGAAACTAGTTCTATCTAACTTTCCTTCATTAACTGAGTGACCTTGATTAACACTCCTCTTCTATACATTTTCCTTTGATGCCCAAGTGAACTTGGTAGACAATGCCTTCTAAACTAGGCAAACACAAGAACACTTGATAGATAGAAAATTATCTTCACTACCTAAGTGATCTTGTCATGCACTGATTGATAATGATATGACATTTGTGTAACATCAAAGATAATACACAATTAATCAATTGTATCCAACAATTTCCCTCTTTGGCATTGATGGAAACATAACATGTCATAACACAATGAAATTTTTGGAACAAGAATTAAGGAACATATCTGTAGTTTCATTTTGATTCACATCTATGAGAACTTTCTCTATTAGTATGAAATCTTTCTGCCTTTAGTTTCTCCCTCTAACATAAAACTTTTTTCTACAAAAACTTCTGCCAAGTTCATTCTCCCTCTTTGATATCTCTATGATAGCACATTTCTCCTTCTTTTTAATTAAAATTTCTATAGTATATGATAGTAAATGTCTCCCTCTTTGACAACACATGCCAAAGAAAATAACTTTGTTAACATCAATGTACCTCAAGTATTGATTCATTTTTAATATGCCCTTGTTAATACTACACTAACTGATTGATCTTTAATTTGCTCTAGTTAATGCATCACTAAACTTGATTTAGTGAGCTTTAGATATGGGAATAACCCCTAGCTTACCTCTTAGATACAAAAATACATCCATAATTAATGGCTTGGTGAATATATCTACAATTTTCTTTTGTGTTCACATATTCCAATTTAACTTCTTTATCTTGTATAAAATCTCTTAAGAAGTGATATTTTATAGCAATGTTCTTTGTCTTGGTATGCATCACTAGATTCTATGATATATTGATTGCATTGGTGTTATCATAGTATATGACTATTGGATCCTTGATCTCTATCTTCATACTTGTCAACAATTGTTTGAACCAAACAATGTTAGAACAATTAACTATTGCTGCCACACTTAGTAGATTATGATTTAACCCTTCAACCCAATAAGCATTGTCACATACAAGTTCTTTTGTCAAAGAAATACATCCTTTTCCTTTTATGTTACAAGGTTCATTGTTTCCCAATCTCACACTACCACCATCATAATCTTCCATGTGCTCAAATTTTGTTTTATCTCTAGTGATATGATGTGAACAACCATTATGAATAATCCATGTATCATTTTTTCTAACATGAGAAATAAGTGCCATCTTATCTCC
Organism: Cupressus sempervirens; assembly: GCA_028749045.1. Taxonomy (NCBI): domain Eukaryota; kingdom Viridiplantae; phylum Streptophyta; class Pinopsida; order Cupressales; family Cupressaceae; genus Cupressus; species Cupressus sempervirens. The sequence continues at coordinate 59,897,307 of CM053785.1, read as the reverse complement.
TTCATCATTAGATTCATTTTTTACAATAATATATACCATTTCATCTTCATTGTTATTAGAATCTTTAGCCATAAAACAAGATTTCTTATCTTTGTTCTTGTAGTTTTTGTAGTTCTTGAAATCATTCTTGCCGTTGTGCTTTTTTTTTTTCTTTTCATCTTTTTTTCTCTATTTAGACACCTTATAGTAATGTGACCAACTTCTTCACAAGAAAATCAGATCAGAGGAACTTTACCTGTGTACTTTCCTTTCCCTTTGGAATACTTTCTTGCAAGTAGGGCTTCAACAACTTCAAGATCACTATCCAAGCTCTCTTTTTTTTCTTCTTCTTCATTTCCTAATTTACTAGACTTTTATTTCTTACTCTTTTTCTTGAGAGAGAGTTTATCTTCAAATGTAGACTCAATACCTTTTAAGCTAGGAACATAGTTATCAAAGTTATCTAACTCAAAAGATGTCGATCTTCCAACTAGAGCATCCACAGATATTTTATTATTTGGATCACATCTCATCTCTTGAATAGTAGATACTCTAATTGCATAAATAGGAAGAAGACTTCTAAGTACCTTGCTTACAACAATTTTTTATTCAATGTCTCCTCCAGATGCTTTGATTATGCTCACAGTTGCTTTGATTCTTTCCACATATTTTGCAATGTTCTTATCTTCTCTCATTTTCATCTGATCAAAATGATATCTAAGAATTTTAGCCTTAGCTCTTCTTACATTGTCATCTCCTCCATAAATGTCTTTTAGTTTGGTCCACATTTCATGTGTTGTTTTACAGTCCTTTACTTCATCAAATTTAGCATAACTAAGAGCAGATGCAATATCAATCATCATGATATTATGATTCTTCTTTTCAACAATATCTTCAACTGATAATGTTCTAGTGGGAGTCTTGTATTCACCATCAAGATATTTACAACTTGAATCACTAATGGTAGCCAAATGTAACCTCATAAGTCCTTGCCATGCTACAAAATTGCCTTTGTTCAACTTGGGAATCTTTTTTCTAGAAGACATCATGATCTTTATCATAGGTCCTTGAAACTTTCTCTACAAGCACCAAAAGCTCTAATAACAGTTGTTGGAAATATAAGAGAAGTAACTGAGAGGGGAGAGCTGAATCAATTACCACAAAAATAAATCTCATATCCCTTAGACATTAGTACAAAATAAACTCTAAAAATTGAATACTGGGATGCTTGGCAAACACACATAAAAGTGTTGTAACTCGGTAAAGACTAAATATGTGAGGTAAATACTTAACATGACAATATTTATATGTTATCTATGATTACCATTACTTTAAATTAGTTGCAAACACATAAAAATAAAATATCATGAACACATTTGACACTAGGATTGTGGAAATCCAATTTGAGAAAAACCATCAATTGCAACTAGTTACTATTTTCACTCTTCTAAAGTGAAACCTATTAGGAGCGAACCCTATTAAAGGTTACAAAACATAGTATTAGGTGTGACCCTATTAAAGAATTTAATCATCCTATTAGGAGTGGCCTTGTTAAAGGTCTTTAACCAATTCAAAAGAACTATCACCTTGTTAGAGGATTTACAAATAGTTGTTAAGCCAACTTTGTTAAGAGATTTAGATCATTGCTATAATGGTTAGAAAGTAATAATAAGATGACCTGATTTCTAATGCAACTAAATTGCTGATTATAGATCTCTATTCTAGCTTATACTTGATCCTTCCTAATTGAATATATCTTTTTTACTCTACAAGGATATTCTTCTTATCCTTCTAATTCACTTCTTCTTAGCATCATAAAATCTTCCATACTCTCACACATTCTAACCCATAATCTTGACCTTATAATTATATCATTCATATTGTCAATTCAGCTAGAATACAACTTACAATAACTAATATTCATCTTCTCAATCGGCCAGAACCAATAGATAAAACAATTAAACTCAATATGCCAAAATAAGAAAATCTTTCGTTAGCTAGCCCTACTTGGTAGACACTAACATAGAAATAATTTTCCTTTGTTAACCAAGTGAACTCAGTGAATACTGCATACTTGCATAGATCTCTTAGTAACCAAGTGAACTTGGTAGACATTGGTTCTATCAAACTTTCTTTCATTAACTGAGTAAGCTCAGTTAACAATCATCTTTTGTAGGTTTTCCTTTAATACCCGAGTGAACTTGGTAGACACTAACTTCTAAACTAGGCAAACATAGGAATACTTGATAGGCACAAAAAACTTTCTTCATTTCCTGAGTGTGCTTGGCATGCACTAATTGATAAGGATATGAAATTTGTGTAACATCAAAGACAATACAAAATTAGTCAATTGTATCCAACAAGAAGGTGTATTTGTTGAAGATCAGTTAAATGAGTTTAATACTATTACTAGCCAGTTATTTTCTATGAGTATTAATTTTGATGAAGAAATTAGGGCTCTCTTGATTTTGTGCTCTTTGCCTGAAAGCTGGAATGGCTTGGTAATTGCTGTGAGTATTTCTATTTTTGGATCTAATACCCTAAAATTTCATGATGTGATTAGTGTTATTTTGAGTGAGGAAACTCATAGGAAAACCTTAGGTGGATCTATATCAAGAAGTGCTATGAACACACAAAGTAGAGGCTGAACAAGTGAGAGAAATTAATTCCAAAAATCATGGAAAATCAAGAAGAAAGTTAAAGGGGAAGAGGCTTCAATCTAGAGGACCAAGAGATTGCCAGTACTGTGGTAAACCAGGGCATAAGAAGAAAGATTGTTAGACTTGAAAGAACAATGAAGAAGATAAACTAGAAGGGAACAAGGAGACATATGTGGTAAGTAAAAAATCCAAAGAGGATGCATTGCTTCCTACTTTAGAAAGTATTTATGATTTATGAATTTTAGATTTTGGTGCTTCATTTCATGTTATACCTCATAGAGGTTATTTTATTGATTATGTCTAAGGGAATTTTGGGCTTGTTTATTTGGGGGATAATGAACCCTATTAGATTGTTGAAAAGGGAAAAGATAAGATTAAATTGTAGAATGGGAATCATTAGCTACTACATAAGGTAAGACATGCTCCAAGCATGAGTAAGAATTTAATTTTAGTAGGGCAACTTGGTGATGAGGGTTGTGTAGTTACTTTTAATGATAAAATTGGATGGTTTCAAAAATTTCCCTTGTAGTAGCAAAAGGTGTTAAAGTAGGCACCTTATATCTTTGTATAGGTAATATTTTTCCTTCTACTTTGATTTTTTTAGAGAAAAATGAATGTTGAGGAAAAATTATTTTAGTTGAGTAGGGAGAACAAACAAATGTTGTAGATACTGATACAGTGCCATGGCACAACAAACTTGGGCACATGAGTGAGAAATGTATGAGAGTACTACATTCAAAGAAATTTTTACCAGGTCTAAAATGTGTTAATATGGATTTTTGTGGAATTTGTGTATGGAAAAAAAGAGAGAGTGAGTTTTGTGAAGAGTGGGAAGGAAAAGAAAAGTAAGAGATTAGAAATCATGCATACAAATGTATGGGGACTAGCTTAGGTATCTTCCCTTGGTGGCTCTCATTATTATGTTAAATTTATTGATGATGCAACTAGAAAAGTATGAGTTTATTTCCTTAGATAGAAATTTAATGTATTTCAAAATTTTAAGAAATGGAAATACTTGGTTGAAAATAAGACTAGTAAGAAATTAAAATGTCTCATATCTCATTATGGTGATGAGTATTACAGTCATGAATTTAAAGATTATTTTTCCACTAATGGTAATCATAGATAGAAAACTATTCCAAGGACTCCACAGAAAAAAAGAGTGGCTAAATACATGCATAGGACCATAATGGAGCATGCAAGAAGCATGAGGTTGCATTCAAGGTTTCCCTTAAACATGTGGGTGAAGGTTGTCAATACTATTGTATATTTGATTAATAGAGATCCCTCTAGTCCTTTTAGCTATGGTATTCTAGAGGATACATGGAATGGTAAGAAGGTGACTTATTCTTTTTTCAATACCTTCGATTGTGAAGTATTTTCTCATATAGATTATGACAATAGAACCAAGCTAGAAGCTAAGTCAAAGAAATGTATATTTGTTGGATATGGCATTGATGAATTTGGTTATAGGCTTTGGAATTTTGGAAATCATAAAATTGAAAGAAGTAGAGATGTCATATTCAATGAGAAAGTGTTGTACAAAGATCTATTGCAGCACCATGAGAAGAAAGAAAATGATTATATAGTGCTAGATGATACTCCAAAAGATGATGTTCTAGCATTTCCTCATGATCTACAACTGCAACAACAAATACCACACACCCCAGTGAATGTTAAATGGTCAATAAGGCTAAGTAGGCCTCTAGAAATATTTTCTCCTTTTTTGTATTCTATTTTACTTACTAATGTTGGTGAACCTTAATGTTATGATAAAGCTATGTAGGTGAATACTAAGATTCAGTGGGAGTCTGCAATGAAAGATGAAATGGACTCTTTATTGAAAAATAAGACTTGGGATTTATGCAAGTTGCCTATGCGTAAAAGGGCTTTACTAAATAAGTGGATTTATAGGTTGAAATAATAGCATGGTGGTAAGAAAATATTTAAAGCTAGGTTAGTGGTAAAATTATTTGCACAAAAAAAGGGTATTGATTTTGATGAGATATTTTCTCTTGTTGTTAAAATGACTTCTATTCGCACTATTTTAAGAATTGTGGTTACTAATAATTTTCATTTGGAGTAGCTTGATGTTAAAACAACCTTTCTTCATGGTTATTTGGATGAAGAGATCTATATGGCACAACCACAAGGATTTGAGGTCAAAGGTAAGGTGAACATAGTGTGCAAATTGAAGAAAAGTTTATATGGCTTAAAGCAAGCACCTTGACAATGGTATATCAAATTTGACAGTTTTATGTATTAGGATGGATATAGTAGGTGTGATTCAAATCATTTATTTATTTTAAGAGGTTGGATGATGATAGCTACATTATTTTATGTTTATATATTGATGATATGCTTGTAGCTAGGTCTAACATGGATCATATTAAGGGGTTAAAAGAATAATTAGCACATTCATTTACTATGAAGGATTTGGGGGCAGAGAAATAAATCCTTGGTATGAAGATTTATAGAGATGGGAGAATAGGAAATTGACATTATCTCAATCTGATTATATTGCAAAGGTGTTGCAACATTTCTCTACAGAGAATGTTAAAGTTGTCAGCACACCTTTACTTGGTCATTTGAAGTTGACTAAGGAGATGTGTCCCAAGACACAAGAAGAGGAGGATAAGATTTCTAAGGTACCTTATGCTTTGGCTATAGGAAGCTCAATGTATGCTATTGTATGTACTAGGCAAGATATTGCATGTGCAATGGGAGTTGTTAGTAGGTATGTAGTGCTGCTAGAATATGTTTTGTTGATGGAAAAGAGTTTCTCAAAGGTATGAAGCATAAGCATATGTGTTTTTATATAATTCCAAAAGATAGTAAAGAAGAAGTAGAGGAGGTGCTTGTAGAAATTACAGATATGTTGGGAGAATTTTCTAATATTTTATTAGATAATGTACTTGATGGAATGCCTCCAATGAGGAAGATGAGTCATCAAATAGAATTGGTTTTAGGAGCCAATTTTCCAAACAAGGCATCGCACATCATGACACTAGTAGAAAGTGAAGAGTTGAATTGAGAAGTTCATGAGTTGTTGCAGAAGGGGTTGATTTGAGAGAGTCTGAGTCCATGTGTTGTACTAGTAGTATTAACACCAAAGAAGAATGGAGAATGGAGGATGTGCATAGATTCTCACACTACTAACAAGATCACAATCAAGTACAAATTTACATTGCCAATGATGGATGATATTATGGACTATTTGAGTGGAGCTGAGTATTTTACAAAGATGGATCTAAAGAGTGGGTACCATCAGATTTATATCAGAGAAGGTGATAAGTGGAAGATTTATTTCAAGACAAAAGAAGGACTATATGAGTGGTTAGTCATGCCTTTTGGGCTAACTAATGCACTAAGCACTTTTATGAGGCTCATGAATGAGGTACTGAAGGAGTTTCTTGGTAAGTTTATCATTTTTTACCTAGATGATATTTTAATCTTTAGTAAGACATTGGAGGAGAATTTGATCCATATACACAAGGTGTTTGATAAGTTGAAGGAACAAAAGTTGCTAACAAACCTGAAGAAGTGTAGTTTTGTAAAGAAAGAGTTGGTGTACTTAGGATTTGTAGTCTTAGTAGAAGGTCTAAAAATTGACCCAAAGAAAGTGAAGGCTACTCTTGAATGGCCTACTCCAAGGAGTGTGATAGAGGTAAGATCTTTTCATGGACTAGCTAGTTTTTATAGAAAGTTCATAAGAGGTTTTAGCAGTATTTGTGGACCCTTGACTGAAACAATGAGAGGGAATAGGAAAGAATTCAACTGGACTATAGGAGTAAATAAGAGTTTTAATCTATTAAAATAGAAGGTTATTGAGCAGCCTATTTTAGCACTTTCTAATTTTTACAAGGTGTTTCAAGTAGATTATGATGCTAGTGGTACTGAAATAGGAGTTTTTTTAAGCCAAGAAGGTAGCCTTGTTGCTTATTTCAATGAGAAATAGAATGATGCAAAAAGAAAATATTTTTTTTATGACTAGGAATTTTATGCTATAGTTCAAGCATTGAAGAAGTGGAGACACTATCTTCTTCTTAAGGAGTTTATTTTGTATACTGATCATCAAGCTTTACAATAGAATAGTTAAAGAAAATTGAGCCAAAGGCATTTAAAGGGGTTAAATTTTTGTAGAGTTATACATTTGTTTAGAAACACAAGAGTGAGAAGTCTAACAAAGTTGTAGATGCTCTTAGTAGAAGAAATTTTTCGCTCACAAAAATGCAGATAGAGGTGGTTGGGTTCAAGGAACATAATACTTTGTATCCAAATGATCCTAATTTTAGTGAAGCATGGGAGGCTTGTATAGAACTTGTTACACTTGACAAGAAAAAGTGGATGGATTTCATGATCTAAGATAGTATGTTGTTAAAAGGAAGCTAGTTGTGCATTCCTATAAGTTCAATGAGAGAGAATATCATCAAGGAGAAGCATAGCATAAGATTGGCTAGACATTTTGGCAGAGATAAAACTATAGCTTTGGTTCTTGAGAATTATTACTAGCCACAGTTGCAAAAAGATGTGAAGAAGTTTGTACAAAGTTATAAATTATGTTAGATGGTGAAAGGAGTGAAGCAAAATACAGAGTTGTATCAGCCATTACCTATACTAAAAAAGTCGTGGGAGGATGTCAACATGAATTTTGTTCTTGGATTACTGAGGACACAATGCAACCATGATTTTATTTTTGTGGTGGTTGACAAGTTTTCAAAGATGGAACATTTTATTCCTTGCAAGAAGACTAGTGATGTTATTCATGTGACAGAGTTTTTTATTAGAGAAATGGTGAGACTACATGGTCTACCAAAGAGTATAGTTTCAAATCACTATACCAAATTTGTTGGGTATTTATGGCATACATTGTGGAAGAAATTGAAGAAAGAGTTGAAGTTCAGTTCATCACATCATCCACAGACTGATGGATACACAAAAATTGTGAATTGTAGTTTGGGAAATTTACTAAGATGTTTGGTTGGAGACAAGCCAAAAGGATGGAATATGATTTTTCCATAGGTGGAATTCACATATAATATTTTTTTCAATAGGAGTACTGGTGAATCATCATTCCAAATTGTATATGGGAGTAGTCCTAAAAATGCTTCTAAATTGAGGTAATTAGATAGAGGAGAGATAAGTAGTGCTAAAGTAGAAGAATTTGTTGAACATTTGGAGTACATCCATGAGGAGGTGAGGAAGCACATCATAAAGATGAACACACAATACAAGGCTAAGGAAGATGTGAAAAGGAGGTATATGGAATTTTAGGTTGGAGATGAATTCATGGTTCATTTGAGAAAGAAGCATTTTCCAGTTGGTACATATAATAAGATCAAGATGAAGAAGTTTGGACCATGCAAGATCATGAAAATTCATGATTCTAGATATTCTTATGAAGTGGAGTTTCCCATTGAACTGAATATTTCATTAATATTTAATATTTCAGATTTGACGATGTATTATGAAGGAGCTGATGGAGAAGAAGTGGTAGAAGCATAGTGGAGTATCCAGTAGCTAGTTCAGCTACAAAGGAGATTGAGGAGATAATGGATAGTCATGTTGACAAAAGTGTAAGGAACAAAACTTATGAGGAATACCTAGACAAATGGAAAGGGAGGTCAATAAAGGATTCATCATGGCTAGCAAAGGAGGAGGTTAATTGTCTTGGTTTTCATATAAACACCTAAGATGTGATGGAGTCACTTCTCAAATTACCTTAGTTGTCTAATGCAGGAGAATCCTCTGTGTAAGAGAAATCTTGCATCACCCGAAAATATTTTATTTTCAGCCTTCTCTATTTTAATAAGGACTAGTAGATAGGGTGGTTACTATTTATGAGAACTTTCTATTTTTAGTAAGTTTTTCATATGAGCTCAAAATGTTTTAATTTTTTATATGATAGTTCATTTTAGAGTTATAAGCCTACTATAAAAATCTCATTGTTCTAGCTTAAGTATCAGAGATGTTATTGCGCATTTTCAATGGAAAGAAATTGTAGAAAAATCTTCAAGCTCACCATTAGAGGCCTTATAGTGCCTAGATGAGGTCTAAAAACTCAATGGAAGGGCCTTGTGCAATTCCTAGCCTATAGATCAAGAGCTAGCATTTCTAAAAAGTGGTTATAATAGCCAATCAAAGCAACAATTTGAGAGTTATGGCCTTCCAAAGTTGGGCTACCCAAAATATCTAAAATAATTGTCAAAGATGTATTTGGCTGACTCTATATGTATTGTTAGGGTGTATCTGCACTATATATTAAGTTTCATTATTTAGAACCCTCTGAGGTAGCATAAAATTTCCTATTTAAGAAAGGCCCAAGAATTCTCTAGGACAGCTCTAGTTAGTAGTTCACAACTTTGTCATGTAGATTATTGTAATGAAGGCATCCATTTGGGTTAGCACATTGTAATTGTGAATTTTATAATTTTGCATTTGTGGGGATAATAAGAAGTCCATATTTTGTTCTCAAATTTTTTATTGTTTCTTTATTTCTATTATGAGTTTATGGTATTAAGGGGAGCACCCTTCATTAGTGTTGCATCATCTTCAACTAATGATATGTATCATGAGGTTGACATCCCATCTCTAGTAGACATCTTTGTGGATTCTTTAGTAGACCATTTGAGGGCTATTAGTACACATTTTTCTGGTGATCTAATTTTAGCCTATCATGTTATTTAGTTATTTTCTAGATAACCTCTTAGTATGGTGCCATCATATGTGAGTGGTATCATCAGAGGTACATCGGAGGCATAGGGTGGTCAAGGGTAGGAGGACATACATGTTGCAATTGCAAATACAACTCCACTATAGACCATAGTTGAGGAGGATGCAACCCCCCTTACTAAGGTAGGTTCTTACCCACCATGACATTTATTATTCATAGATATGCCAATAGATCCTATGCTTTACATTGGAGATATGACCTTTAGTGATACAAACTTGAGTGATATTGGTAGACATACATTTGCAACAATGATGTCATATGGGGACTTGCAGACACCTATGCATCCTATGCAGTAGGAGACATAGGTTGAACTTTACAAAAATGTCTATTTAATTGTCTATAAATATTCTATTTAGATTTAAATATAATATTAAATTCAATTTATTGAAGTATAACTTGTGACATATTTATTTTTTCTATTGCATACAGAGTGCATCTATAGCTCCTGAGGGTGGAGATGAAGAGATGCCTGTTGACCCTAGTCATCTTGACTCGTAAGTAAATTTGATTGTGTGTATGTTATTATTTATTGAATATATACACATGGTAATGATACATTTATTCTTATATTAGACATAGGGTTTAAGATCTTGTGTTAGACAATCACATTGTGGAGTGCGACATGATCATGTTTGATATTTATACATGTCATATACATGAGTTTGGCTCATGTATTTTAGATGTTTGATATTGATTTATGATGATATCATTATATTTATATCTATGAGATATTTTACATTTATAGCACATTTATATTTGACATATTTCACATTTGCATGAGTTATCTAACCATTTGCATTTATAGTAGACTTATTTGATATTTGCATGAGTTATGTGACCATTTACATTTATAGTTTACATATTTGATATTTTCATGAGTTATGTGACCATGTTTATAGATAGTTGATATATTTGATATTTACATTTATATAATATCTTTTACATAAATGTCCAAACATGTTTTTGAAATCTCTATACATTATTTTTTATATAATTGTTAATGTGTAAGAAATATACATGTTCTATAAATTAATGAAAATTTGTTTTACATAATTTTCCTGGTGTGTTGTTAATGTAAATAGAAATAATTGCATTGTTTTTATTCAGACACTTAAAACAATGTAAAAACAAAAACATGTATAAATATTGAAAAAACATTTAAAGCAATGTAAACAAAAAAATAATTTATGTATATATAAATTTAAAATATTTTTATGAATTATTAAACCTATCTTTCAATCAAAAAGTTGTTGATACATATTATTAGGATCCTCTCTATATTTAATAATCTCTAACAAATTTTCATGCTCCTTGATATCTAACCTCCACTTTGGTTTGGTACATCATTTTTTGGGACAATGTCAAACTAAATCTTTATGGCTAAAACCAAGTGATTGTAATGCAAAATTTTTTGGCTAGGCATGTATTCAATAAATTGAACACCATTGTGGTCAATTTTTGTTTGCTAATAATAGGTGCCCACAAATTAAGATTCACTTTATTGAGTATTCTTCATAATATACAAAAGAAATCATTTTTTACGATTAATCTCTCACTCTCTAATTACTTGTATAGATCTCATAAGGGGATAATCCTTCTATAACAGCTAATCAAGTTGGATATGATTGGTTATCATCACCTATAGTTGGTTCAGTCAACTTGATTTTCACTTGTGTGCATCTAAGTAAATAATAATCTACACCTTCCACATTTTAAGATCTGCATACATAGCAAAGTTGTCACCTACAAATGTAAAAAAATAATGGAAACTATAAATAAATAAATATGAAATAAATTAAATATAAAAATGAAACATGTTTGTAGAGACTCATCTGGAACAACTAAATTAGAAATACATTCATAATTAGCTGAATATATAAGATTATGAATCTCTATGTCATTGTCATCTTCTTCATAAGGGGTGTTGTTAAACATATTCGCCTCTTTGCCAAATATTTAAATTCAAATGATAGGTCCATCCAACTATCACATCCCACTTTTTATATTAAATATTCAATTGGAATACAAAAAATGAATGAAATAAAACTTAATGTATTTCCTTATTCCTAAGTTTATTTCCTGACCCCCACAACTTTCCCTACCATCAGATCTTCTTAGATCAGGTCATCACCTTGTTGCCTTATGAATTTACAAGGGTCTTAAGGAAGGCGACAAAGCAACAAAAGGACATGTAGCATGGTGGACCCTCCTACCTTGGTTCTAATAGAGTGCATCATACTTCTTCCTAGCCATCGATCTTTCCAATATAGATGTCTCTTCTTATGTCACTATGGGAAAATGATTGGCTTTTAGTTATAGAGACATAGTGAGCACTTGCCACGTAGATTGTGGGTCCTTTTTTTTCCTGGTAGGCCACAAAAGTGAAGACTTGTTAGACAGGTTAGCAAAAGGCCATGTTTTCATTGGTTGGTGCACTAATAGGTTGGTTGTACCTTAAAGGCCATTGGATGGTGGTAGATCAACATCTCTCATTATGTCGCTATGGGAAAATGATTGACTTTTAGTTATAGTGACATAGCAAGGATTGGACACGTGTCCTTGTGGGCCTAGGTGGAGAGTAGTAGTTGCAATGATGCTAAGTTGGTAGTTTCATAAGGCAATCATGGTTAGGGCTTTAAAAGGTGGCACAGTTGTGATGATTAAATGTTCAAACACATGAAGACTTTATGGGGTGGTTGAAAGATAAAAGACTATTGGTCCACATGGCTTATCCCAGTTGTAGAATTCAATTGACCTGTCAACTTTTGCTGATTTGTCAAAGCCAACTATGGGAAAGAGAAGGTTTTCCTACACAATCTAATCTTCTTGATCAATTCAAACCAATCCTGAATGAATACAAGACTAGAAACAACAAAGGACATATCTTCATTTTCTGGGTTATCCATGTTAGGATAAACCACAGACAGAAATAAAAACTACATGCAAATATAACCAATAATAGAAAATAATAGATCACACAAAAATGAACACAAGGCACCAAGATTTAATGTTGTTCACCCAATCCCTGGGTGATGGGGACACAACCCAAGAACAGAATGGACACAACAAAAAAGGAGAAATTATATTAAATAAGAAAATAAGCTAGTACAAATAGTACAGAGAAAATAAACTTCAAAACATGCCCTAAGGGCTTACAATAGCATAAATCTGGAGATAATTTCTCCTTTCAGTACCTCCTCTCAAACTCCACTCCGAACAGCCTTTTACAATGCTGAAAATCTCCTTAAATAGACCCCAGAGGGTTAAGGACTAGGAGTACATTCTAGAAAGTGCTAGTAGGCATCCACCAAACAATTAGAAGGTTCCAAAAGCTGTGTTAGAAGTCGACGCAAATCTAGAAGAATCCAAAAATGGTAACCGAACTTTCGGGAGGCATAACTTTTGAACTGTAGCTCCGATTGACGAACTGTTTACATTTTTGGAAAGCTCTCGAAGTGCTCTATATCCTTATGGACAAGCTTTCTTCATCCCCCATTTTTTTGCCCTTTTTGAGGTCATTTAGTGCCCCTAACCTGACTTTGAAGCATTCTTAGGAGGTCTCCACAACTTGAAAAACTGCAATAACTTTCAAACCGTGGGGCCTTTTGACTTGATTCTTTTTCTGGAATGCTCTAAATTATAATTACATTCATCTAGCAAATTTACACCTCCTAGTTCACCAAAATGATGGCTCAATTACATACTCCTATTTTTTTGGGATTTACAAGAACACTGATAGTGGAACTGTGAGAGTTGGAACCTTTATTTGACCCAAATGGGTATCCAAAAATGAAAACACATGAAACATAAACTAAGTCTAAGTATATTTTTTTTGGGTGACACAGGATTGCCCTTATACCTCTGGATGCTCCTGCATCAAACACCCAGGGTAGATTGAAAAGTGACCCTGTCACTTTATAAATGGTAGAGGAAATCCCAAATGGGAAACCTCAGCTGCTGAAATCCAAGTTGAGTCCTCGACCGGCCGTCCTTTCCACTTCACCAAATACTCTTCATGCTGCCTATTTTTGGTACTCCTACCCACACGATGATCTAGAATGTCTTCTATCTCCTCCTTCTTAGAAGCAGGAATTGGATATGGCTCTAACACTAGCTCATCATCTGCACCATCATCATGATACTTTGTTAAGTCTGTAATGTTGAAAATAGGAGAAATGTGAATACCATCTAGCAGTTCCACCTTATATGCATTTCCTGAGTCATGTTTCTTCAGAACTTTGCAAGGGCCAAATTTCTTCATTTTCAGCTTGTTGTAAGTACCGGCTGGAAATTTTTCTTTTCATAAGTGCACCATGACTAAATCTCCTACTTGGAATTCTTTATGTCTTCTCCTTTGATCATCCATAGCTTTATACTCTTGATTCATCTTGGTAATGTGCGCTTGAACCTCCTCATGTAGACGCTTGATATGTTCAGCAAATTCTTCTACTTTAGCACTTGTTCTCTCCCCTTGCTCTATCTTCCTCAATTCTGGTGCAATCCTTGGGCTATTCCCATATACAATTTGGAATGGTGATTTTCTAGTACTCCTATTTATAGAGTTATTGTAAGCAAACTCTACTTGTGGTAGAATCAAATCCCATCCCTTGGGCTTATCCCCAACTAAACATCTTAGCAAATTGCCCAGACTTCTATTTACCACCTCTGTTTGGCCATCAGTTTGTGGGTGATGCATGGAACTAAATTTCAAGTCTGTTCTCAACTTTTTGCATAATGTCCTCCAGAAATACCCCACAAATTTAGTATCTCTATCAGAAACTATACTCCTTGGAAGACCATGTAGTCTTACCACCTCTTTGAAAAAAAAGTTTGCAATATGGACAACATCATGAGTTTTTTGGCATGGAATGAAATGTGCCATTTTGGAGAAACTATCAACCACCACGAATACCAAGTCATTACCCCTTTGTGTCCTTGGAAATCCAAGAACAAAATCCATACTTATGTCCTCCCATGGCCTTGATGGAATAGGAAATGGCTGATATAGGCTAGTATTGTGACTAAACCCCTTGGCAACTTGACAAACCTAGCAACTCTGTACAAACTTCTTTACATCCTATGAAATTTGAGGCCAAAATTAATGTTCTCTACGAATGGCAATGGTCTTATCTCGACCAAAATGTCCTGCCATCCCTCCACCATGTTTCTCCTTAATCATATTTTCCCTCATGGAACTCCTTGGAATGCACAATTGATTACCCTTGAACAACATGCCATCCTGAATCAAAGAGTCTAACCACTTGGTTCTATCTACAGCAACAGGCTCTTTACAAGCTTTCCATGCTTCAACAAAATCAGGATCCTCAAGGTACAAATTCTTGAGTTCATTAAACCCAACTACTTTAACCTGCATTACTATAAGAAAAAACTATCTCCTACTTAGTGCATCTGCAACCCTATTAGATTTTCCACTTCTATGCTTCAACACAAATGTATAACTCTGCATGAACTCTACCCACTTCATATGCCTCTGATTCAATTTACCTTGGCTATTTAGGTACTGTAATGCCTGATGATCAGTATACAAAACAAATTCCTTTGGCAACAAATAATGCCTCCATTTCTTTAAGGCCTGAACTATTGCATAGAACTCTTGATCATAAACAGAATACTTCTTCTTTGCATCATTCAATTTTTCACTAAAATATGCAATAGGGTTACCTTCTTGGCTAAATACAGCCCCAATAGCATTGCCACTAGCATCACAATCCACCTAGAACACCTTTCTAAAATCTGGAAGTGCCAACACAGGTTGTTTTGTCACCTTCTTCTTCAGTAATTCAAAACTTCTCACAGCTGCTGCAGTCCATTTGAACTCTTTTCTATCCCCTCTTATTGTGTCACTTAGGGGTGCACATATGCCACTAAAATTCTTAATAAACTTTTGATAAAAACTAACTAGACCATGAAATGATCTTACCTCAGTAGCAGACCTTGGAGTAGGCCATTCCAAGATGGCTTTTACCTTCTCTGGATCCATTTTGAGACCTTCAAGTGATATAACAAACCCCAAATAGACTAATTCCATTTTTGCAAAGATACACTTCTTTAGTTTAATTAACAGTTTCTCTTCCCTTAGCCTTTCAAGGACACTACGAATATGCAGTAAATGTTCTTCCAAAATCTTGTTGAAAATTAAAATATCATCCAAATAAACAATAAAATTTTTTCCCAAGAACTTCTTAAGTACCTCATTCATGAGCCGCATGGAGGTGCTTGGGGCATTCATCAATCCAAAGGGCATGACTAACCACTCATAAAGACCCTCCTTGGTCTTGAAGGCTATTTTCTACTCATCTCCTTCTCAAATCCGTATCTGATGATAGCCACTCTTGAGATCTATCTTTGTGAAGTACTGAGCTCCACTCAAGTAGTCCATAAGATCATCCATCCTTGGAAAAGGAAACTGGTACTTGATGGTTATCCTATTTATAGCTCGAGAATCTGTACGCATCCTCCACTCTCCATCCTTCTTTGGTGTGAGTACTGAAGGTACTGCACATGGACTTAGGCTCTCTCGAATCAAGCCCTTCCTCAACAGCTCCTCAACCTATCTATTTAGCTCATCTATTTCAGTAGGAGTCATCCTGTGAGTAGCCTTGTTAGGAAAACTAGCTCCTGGAATTAGATCTATCTGATGACTAATTTGCCTTACTGGTGGCAATCCATCTAGAACATTATCAGAGATAATATCTCCAAACTCCCCTAGTAAATCTAAAACTTCAAGTGGTATTTCACTACTACCTTCTTTATCTTTCCTAGGAATCAAAGCATAGCACATATGATGATGTTTCATGCCATCTAAAAACTTCCTTCCATCAACAAGACAAATCCTAGCACTGCTACATACCTTTTCACCTTCCTTTTTCATGGGCTTCAATTTGTGGCGAACTCCATCCTTTGTCAGAGAGTATGTGTTTGCATGTCCATCATGTACTGCATGTCTATCAAACTACCATGGTCTACCCAACAATAGATGGAAAACATCCATCGAAATAACATCACAGAGAAATTCATCATGGTAACTCCCAATTTTGAATTTCACTAAACATTGTTCACTTACCAGGACCTTATGATCATCTTTTACCCAAGCAATTCGATAGGGCTAGGGATGTTTCTCCCTCTTGAGCTTTAGCTTAGAGACCATATCTTCTGATACCAGGTTATTAGTGCTACCACCATCAATGATCACGTCACAACATTTATCCTCACACTTGCATCTAGTACAGAACAAACTCCTCTGTTGTCCTAGTTCAATCTCACCACTAGTAGGACTCTTTCATTTACCAAGGTCTCTCCTCTTTTTGCATCCTCTAAATGTGATGATTGTGCATCCTCATTCACATGAGCAACCCTAGCTTGGCCCTCAGCTCTCCTATATGTCCTTCCTTGTCATTGAGGGCATTCAAAGGCATGATGACCTTCTTCATTGCAATGGAAGTAGGTACCACGAAAGCCTCCTCTTCCTTGTCCACGTCCTCTACCTCTTCCTCTCTGATTTCCAAAGTCTTGATCATGGGAGCGGTTGAAACCCTCATTCCTTTGGTTCCTACTAGTACCCACATCTTCATTTTTCTTTTGGGTTTCATTGTGGCCTCCAGATGATCTACCACTTCCCCTTCTTCCTTGACTGCACCCTCTTTGTCTTCCTTCAAACCTTTTATTCAGCTTCTCTTCAACTCGTAGGGAAAACTGGTATGCCTCTTTAACGCTGGTCATTCTTACCAGACTTAATTCCTCCTGGATGCTAGGTCGCAACCCACTGATATAACGAGCAACCTTCTCCTTATTTGCTTCTGCATGCCCTACTCTAATCAAGAGTCAATAAAATTCCTCTATATATTCTTGGACTGATCTTCTTGCTTGCTTTAACCCATGCATCTTCTTAAGCAAATCAAGCTCGTAGTCCACAGGAATGAACTGCTTCTTCAATTTGTCCACCATGCAATCCCATCTTGTGATCTTCTCCTTTCCTCTTTTGTTTCTTTCCAATTGAACCTCTTGCCACTAGATTTTGGCATGGAATTTCAGTTTGGCCTTTGCAAACTTAACCCTATCTAGGTCCTTGATATCCTCATACTCAAAGTATTCTTCCAGGTCATTGATCCAATCGATCAACTCATCTGGTTTTAGATTTCTTGAAAATACACCCACTTCAATTGTAGGTCTTTTCCCAAACTTAGTAATGACCCTAAAAAGTCTTTCCTCTACATGATTCGAAACTTCCCTGTCAAATTCCCCTTCTGGTTCCATTTCTTCTTCTTCATTGTCATCCTCACTATTGTCACCTGTGGCCACATTTGCTCCTGTACGGAGCTCCTCTTGCAATGCCTATACCTGCCTTTGGAGGGCTCTAACCTCCTTAGGATTAATAGCTCTAGCCCTCCTGCCACACTCTCTTTGTGGAGGCATCTTCTAACTTGAACCCACAACCACACAATCCTGGTGCAAACTTCCTCACAGTCGGCGCTCTGTCTACACACTCAGAAAAACCAGCTCTGATACCATTTGATGAGGACACAACCCAAGAATAGAATGGACACAACAGAAAAGGGGAAATTATATTAACTAAGAAAATAAGCTAGTACAATTAGTACAGAGAAAATAAACTTCAAAACATGCCCTAAGGGCTTATAGTAGAATAAATCTGGAGATAATTTCTCCTTTCAGTACCTCCTCTCAAACTCCACTCCAAACTGCCTTTTACAATGCCAAAAATCTCCTTAAATAGATCTTGAAGGGTTAAGGACTAGAATTACATTCTAGAAAGTGCTAGTAGGCATCCACTAACCAAATAAAAGGTTCCAAAAGTTGCGTTAGAAGTCGACGCAAATCCGGAAGAATCTAAAAATGGTAACCGAACTTCTGAGAGGCATAACTTTTGAACCGTAGCTCCGATTGACGAACTGTTTACATTTTTGGAAAAATCTCAAAGTTCTCTATAGCCCTATGGACAAGATTCACTTTTCTCCTATTTTTTGGCCCTTTTTAAGGTCATTTAATGCCCCTAACCTGACTTTGAAGCATTCTTAGGAGGTCTCCACAACCCAAAAAACTACAATAACTTTCAAACCATGGGGCCTTTTGACCTGATTCTTTTTCTAGAATGCTCTAAATTATAATTACATTCATCTAGCCAATTTACACCTCCCAGTTCACCAAAATCATGGCTCAATTACATACTTTTATTTTTTCAAGATTTACACAAACACTGATAGTGGAACTGTGAGAGTTGGAACCTTTATTTGACCCAAATGGCTATCCAAAAATGAAAACACATGAAATAGAAACTAAGTCTAAGTTTTTTTTTTTGGGTGACACAGGATTGCCCTTATACGTTTGGATGCTCCTGCATCACTGGGCTACGTCCACCAAACAGCAAATTTGATCTTATTACAATCCAGTGATTACAACCTAATTACAATTTGTAATCCCTTACAGCTCAATACTGCCACAAGAACCAATTTTGCATCACAACATAATGAATAATACCCAACCCTAAACCCTTTTATACAAGTATTAAACCATTTTAGGGTTATAACATGTCGGCCATAATTAGCCATAACCTTAGTGGAAAATCTATGAATGGAAAATAGTACCAAAATGATTGGCGAATAGTACACCACTAATTATGAAGTATGTACAGTACTTTCCTGATTAGTCACCACAATCTAACAATCTCCCACTTGGGGACCGATTAGGCTCCACACTAAACAACAATCTCCCACTTGGAGACTGATCCTATAGCAATACCACTACCACATGGGGCTCCCACTGGATCAAACCACCTTGGACTCTACTGTTCTTTTATTCATGTTCAATCTAAAAGACCAACTAAAGCTGAAGAGGAGTTCAGCTTCTCCCTTTTTACAACCTTTGTCAACATATTTTATGGATTGTCATTGGTATGTATCTTCTCCAGCTTTAACTATCCATCCTCCAAAATTGACCGAATGAAATGGTACCGCAACTGTATGTGTTTGGTCTTAGAATGCAGAGCTAAATTCTTAGCAAGATGAATGGCACTCTGACTATCTGTGAACAAATAATTATCCTTTTGAGGATGTCCCAATTCTTCCAAGAAGAACTAAAGCCATATCATCTCCTTGGCTGCCTCAATAGCAGCAACATACTCTGCCTTTGTAGTGGATAGAGCAGTAATCTTCTGTAACCTAGAAACCCAGCTCACGGCTGCCCCACCAACAATAAAGACATAACCTGTAGTACTCCACCTGGTATTAATATCCCAGCCAAATTTGAGTCAACATAGCCCTATAAGTCAGTAGTAGAGCCCCCAAAGTGTAAACACTTACTGGATGTTCCTCTCAAATATCTGAGAATCCACTTGATAGCATTCCAATGCTCAAATCCTGGATGACTCATATACCTGCTAACGACTCCCACTGCATGTGCAATATCTGGCCTAGTGCATACCATAGCATACACCAAGCTTCCTACAGCTGAAGCATAGGGTACCTTGGACATCTTATCCTCCTATTCTTGTGGCTTGGGACACATCTCCTTAGTCAATTTCAAATGACCAGGTAAAGGTGTGCTGCCAGCTTTAGCATTCTCCATAGAGAAACATTGCAACACCTTCTCAACATAATCAGCTTGAGATAGCATCAAAGTTCTGTTCTTCCTATCTTTGCAAATCTTCATACCAAGGATTTGTTTTGCTGCCCCCAAATCCTTCATAGCAAATGCATGTGCTAAGTGGCATTTCAGCCCCTTAATATGATCCATGTTAGACCCAGCTACAAGCATATCATCAACGTATAAACATAAAATAATGTAGTTATCATCATCCAACCTCTTAAAATAAACATAGTAATCTGAATGACACCTGTTATATCCATGCTCATGCATAAAATTGTCAAATTTCAGATACCATTGCCGAGGTGCTTGCTTCAAGCCATATAAACTTTTCTTCAATTTGCACACTAAGTTCTCCTTACCTTTGACCTCAAAACCCTATGGCTGAGCCATATATATTTCTTCATCCAAATCACCATGAAGAAAGGCTATTTTAACATCCAACTGCTCTAAATGCAAATCTTCAGTAGCCACAAGACTTAAAACAGTACGAATAGAAGTCATTTTAACAACAGGAAAAAATATCTCATCAAAATCAATTCCCTTTTTCTGTGCAAATCCTTTTACAACTAATATGGCCTTAAATCTTTTCTTACCTCCTTCCTCTTCTTTCAACCTGTAAACCTACTTATTATGTAAAGCCTTTCTACTTGCAGGCAACTTGCACAAATCCCATGTCTTATTTTTCAGCAAAGAGTCCATTTCCTCTTTCATTGCAGACTCCCACTGAATCTTAGTATCCACCTGCACAACTTCTTCATAACTTTCAGGTTCACTAGCATCAGTAAGTAAAATAGAATACAAAGAGGGAGAAAACCTTTATGGAGGTCTAATTTGCCTCATTGACCATCTAACATTCACTGGTGTGTGTGGTATTTGTTGTTGTAGTTGTTGCACATCATGAGGAATGGCCAAAACATCATCTTTTGGAGTATCATCCAACACTACATAATCATCTTCTTTCTTCTCATGTTGCTGCAATAGATCTTTGTACAACACTTTCTCATTGAATATGACATCCCGACTTCTAACAATTTTAAGATTTTCAAAATCCCAAAGCCTATAACCAAATTCATTAATGCTATATCCAACAACGACACATTTCTTTGATTTAGCTTCTAGCTTGGTTCTATTTTCAGAGTCTATATGAGCAAAAGCTTCACAACCGAAGGTCTTGATAAAAGAATAACTCACCTTCTTACTAGTTCATGCTTCCTCTAGAATACCATAGCCCAAAGGAGTAGAGAGACCTCTATTAATCAAATATACTGTAGTATTGACAGTCTCTGCCCACATGTGTAAGGGCAACCCAACATGCAACCTCATGCTCCTTGTGCACTCCATTATAGTCATGTTCATGCGTTCAACCACTCCATTTTCTTGTGGAGTCCTTGGAACAGTTTTCTATCAACAAATACCATTAGTGGAGCAATAATCTTCAAATTCATGACTGCAATACTCACCACCATTATCAGATCTGAGACATTTTAATTTCTTACCAGTCTCATTTTCAACTAAGCATTCCATTTCTTAAAATTTTGAAATACATCAAATTTCTATCTAAATAAATAAACCCATACTTTTCTAGTTGCATCATCAATAAATGTAACATAATAATGAGAGCCACCAAGGGAAGATACCTGAGCTAGTCCCCATACATCTATATGCACAAGCTCTAATTTCTCCTTTTTGTTTTCCTTCCCAGTCTTTACAAAACTCACTCTCTTTTATTTTCCGTACACACAACTTTCACAAAAATCCATATTCACACATTTCAGACCCGGTAACACTTTATTTCAATGAATTAATTTCATACCTTTCTCACTCATGTGCCCAAGTCTATTGTGCCATAGCGTTGTATTAGAATCTATAGCAACTATTTGTTCTCCCTACTCAACTGCAGCAATTGTTACTAAACATTCATTTTTCTCTGAAACAATCAAAGCAGAAGGAACAATATGACCTATACAAAGATATAAGGTGCCTACTTTCACACTTTTTGCTACTACCAGGGAACCTTTTGAAACCTTCCAATTTTTATCATTAAAAAGTAACTACACAACCGTCATCACCGAGTTGCTCGGCTGAAATTAAATTTCTACTCAGCCTTGGAACATGTCTTACCTCATGTAGTAGCCAATGATTCCCATTCTGCAACTTAATCTTAATTTTTCCCTTTCCAACAATTTGACAGGGTTCATTATCCCCCAAATAAACAAGCCCAAAATCCCCTTGGACATAATCAATGAAATAACCTCTATGAGGTGTAGCATGAAATGAAGCACCAGAATCTAAAACCCATGAATCATCAACACTCTCTAAAGATAGAAGCAAAGCATCCTCTTCGGATTTTTTACTTACCACATTTGCCTCCTTGTCTACATCTGATTTATCTCCTTCATTTTTCTTTCGATTCCAGAAATTTTTCTTTTTGTGCCCTGGTTTCCCATAGTACCAGCAATCATTTGGTCCTCTCGATTGAGACCTCCTCCCCTTTGACTTTCCTCTTGATTTCCCACAATTTCCAGAGTTACTTCCTCTTTCAGTCATTCTGCCCCTGCTTTGTGCATTCAAAGCACTTCCCAATGTAGATCCACCTGAGGATTTCCTACGAGTTTCCTCACTCAAAAAAAAATTGATCACATCATCATATTTTAGGGTACTAGATCTAGGAAAAAAATCACTCACCGCCATTACCAAGCCATTCTAGCTTTCAGGCAAAGAACACAAAATCAATAGAGCCCTAATTTCTTTATCAAAATTGATACCCACAGAAGATAATTGACTAGTAATAGTATTAAACTCATTTAAATGATTTGCAATAGATCCACTTTCTGCCATTTTCATATTAAATAAATGCTTCATGAGAAATACCTTGTTTGAAGCAGAGGGCTTTTCATACAATGTTGCTAGGGTTTTCATCAAATCTTCTGTCATCTTTGCTTTTGTAATATTAAATGCCACTGATGGTTCCAAGCATAATTGAATGCTTCTGAGTGCCTTTCTATCCAAAAGATCCCATTCAGCCTCTGACATACTTCCTTAATTCTTGGCTTTGCCTTCCAATGGCTTCCATAAATCCTTCTTATATAGATAGTCTTCCATTTGCATCTTCCATAACTAGAAGTTCTACCCATTAAACCTATCAACCCTCGGCTTACCCTCATCTTCCATCGCTCCCACTCAACCATGAGACTCCCACTTAACCGTGAGACTTTCCTGCAGAGGATAGATGAAAGACAACCTCACTCTAATACCACTTGTTAGGATAAACCATAGACAGAAATAAAAACTCCATGCAAATATAACCAATAACAGAAAATAATAGATCACACAAAAATAAACACAAGGCACCAAGATTTAATGTGGTTCACCCAATCCCTGGGCTATGTCCACCAAACAGCAAGTCCGATCTTATTACAATCTAGTGATTACAACCTGATTACAATCCATAATCCCTTACAGCTCAATACCGCCGCAAGAACCAATTTTGCATCACAACATAATGAAAAATACCCAACTCTAAACCCTTTTATACAAGTATTAAACCATTTTAGGGTTATAACATGTCAGCCATAATTAGTCATAACTTTATGGTGAATCTACGAATGGTGAATAGTACCAAAATGATTAGTGAATAGTACCCAAAAAAAAATCGAACCCCACTAATTATGAAGTATGTACAGTACTTTCCTGATCAGTCACCACAATCTAACAATCCATCTACTTGGTTAGAATGATTAATAATGTCATTCCTATCTTGCTAGGGCATCTGAATGTGTGCTAAGATCATATTTTCTCTAGATATGTATGATTGTTCTTTGCACTCTTAATGAAAGTTTTTGTCCAGTAACTTTTAGTTAAAAAATATCTGAGTTATGCCTAAACTATAAAGGAAAATTTTGTAATCTTTTTTAGGGTCAAACCTTCTTTGTTTCTCTGGTATTGCTCTAGCATGCTACTATAAATCCCCTTTGCCTTTGAACTATATGACATTCTAATTTATTTCCTTTAGCCATTAATGTATTGTGCAAGACCTATTTTCCTCTCATTATGTATTGTGGATATGTGCAATTTTGCATGTGATTGTTAGATTAAAACAAGTCAGGATGTGTATAGCCTTTGGTGTCATGATGGTTCAAAAGTGCATGTATGGGCAGAGATTGGTTTGAACACTCTATTTTTGGTGCATCACCCCTTAGGTTAGAGTATGTAGATTTGCTTTTATGCATTCTTTCTCCTTTTTCCTCTCTGAGTATAGTTAGGTGCATCCTAATAGTAAAGGAAGTAGGCCTTCTCCGGAGACTCAACCTCATAGTTCAAGTCCCACAACTTGGAGGTTGTTTCCATGTTTCATAAGGTTGTCCTTACATAAAAACTTTGGACAAGGGTGTGAACTTTTGTGACAACAGGTTTTGGCAAGCCCGGTGGGACTAATCATTTCAACTACATAAGTCTATTGGTTAGCTAGTTGATCTAAATCCATTGAGAAATTAGGTGTTATTCTTAGTGAAATTAACCTTTTGAAGCATTCAATCAAACACCATGGCAACTCTAATGTACATCTTTTGGTTTCACACAGACATAGTGCAGGTATGTAAAGATCATCCATGATCTTGGTGATTTTCATTTTTCTATGAAATTATAGTTTTTTTATGAAGCACCACTCATGAATCCATTTTGTAGAAGAAAATGTTGTTCCTCCCTTCGAGGAACTGATCATGGATTTTGAGCCCTTACAAAAAAAATGAGGATCTATTATGAGTTAAGCAAGAAGAGATCCATTTGTTGCAGAAAATAGTCCTCCATGATATGGAGGATGGAAAAGAGAGCCTCAAGGATAGCTCTACCCCTGAGGAGGAACATGTTGATAGGCATGAGGTTGTCCCTCAACCTATACATATTACTATAGTAGAACATGAGGATTCTAATGAAGACACTTTTTGGGATGATCCAAAGATGTTTTGTTCATCCTTAGACATGAAATAATTCACTCCTTCATTAGATGATCATGAGTTGCAATAGCAGCAAGTGGAAAGGTTACACCATACCAGTAGCTCCCAAGGAGGTGGCTCATGAGTATCATGAAGATAAGGTGGAGATCCTTTCTTCACAGTAGGAGGAGCCACTCCCAATCTAGTTGGAGACTACCATTATAGAGTACAATCAAGTGGCTAAGGATGATTCTTCTGGCCCTCCACCATCAAGAGGATGTTGCATTAGGCATCTATCTGTACAAAAAATTAGCAAGTTTCCCCCGGTCATGCTTATACTTGAGCATGAGGGTGGATTCTACAAAGACGAGAATATATGTTTTTCTCCACAAGGTAACACCCTAGTGTTGGAAAGCTTCATTTTTTATAGCATTGAGAGGAAGGTATTTCATATGGCAGCATGTTTGTTGTGCTTGCTACTATTTTTAGTTACCCCTATGTATGGGGAAAGAAATCAACTGGGGAGGAAGGGGAGCTACTTAAACAAACTTGTCAATGAGTTTGTTTAACCTTGCATATTTGTAAAATCTTGTACATAGTTAGAGTATTTTTGTTTTTAGTTTTTTCCCATTTTCCAACAAGTGCATGAGCACAGGTTTCTCTCTATGAGATAGTCAAAATTTTGAAGTTTTGAAGTTGTAGAGGTTGAGAGGGTTTTGGTTTTTGGTTTCAGTTGTAGATTTTCTTGTTTTGTTGTTGCAGAGGTAGGGGTAGGGTTTCATAATGCATAGGATCCACATTTCCTATGACTCTATAGCCTAATGGATGCTTTAGACCATTGATCTTATACATAAAAGGCTTTCATCCCCTCTAAGTTGTTAGAATGTTAACCATATTTGCCTCCACACCAAATATTTAAATTCAAATGATAGGTCTACCCAATGGTCAGATCCCACTTTTATATTAAATATTGAATCAAAATATGAAAATGAACAAAATAAAACTTAATGAATTTCTATATTCCTAAGTTTATTTCCTACCCCCCACAACTTTCCCTACCATTAGATCTTCCTAGACCTACGGTCATCGCCTTATCGCCTTGTGAACTTACAAGAGTCTTATGGAAAGTGATAAAGAGACAAATGGACACATAGCATGGTGGACCCTCCTCCCTTAGTTTTGATAGAGTGCATTGTACTTCTTCCCAACCATTGATCTTTCTAAAATCAACATCTCTCATTATGTCGCTATGGGAAAATGATCAACTTTTAGTTATAGTGACATAGCGAGCACTTGTCATGTGGATTGTGGGTCCTTCTTTTCTTGGTGGACCGCAATAGTGAAGACTCATGAGATAGGTTGGAAAAAGGCCATGTTTCTATTGTTTGGTGCACTGACATATTCGGTGTACTTTCAGGGAGTGTTCAAGAACAGTTGTTGCAATTGAGTAAGGAATAGTTATTGTAGATTTTGATACAATGTTGTGACACAATAGACTTGGAAACATGAGTGAGAAAGGTACGAAAGTAATTCAGTAAAAGAAAGTTTTACTAGGTCTAAAAGGTGTTAATATAGATTTCTCTGAAAGTTGTGTGTATGGAAAACAAAAGAGAGTGAATTTTGGGAAGACTAGGAAGGAAAGTAAAAGTGAGAAATTAGAGCTTGGGCATGCAGATATATGGGGACTAGCTCAAGTATCTTCTCTTGGTGGCTCTCATTATTATGTTACATTTATTGATGATGCAACTAGAAAAGTATGGATTTATTTCCTTAGACAAAAATCTAATTCAAACTTTTAAGAAATGGAAATACTAGTTTGAAAATGAGATTGGTAAGAAATTAAAATGTTTTAGATCTAATAATGGTGGTGAGTATTGTAGTCATGAATTTGAATGTTATTTCTCCACTAATGGTATTTGTGGACAGAAAACTATTCTAAGGGCTCCATAAGAAAATGGAGTGGTTGAATGCATGAACAAGACTATAATGGAGCATGCAAGGAACATGAGGTTGAATGTTGGGTTGCCCATAAACATGTGGGTGGAGGCTATCAATACTATTGTATATTTGATTAATACATGTCTCTCTACTCTTTTGGGTTGTGGTATTTCAGAGGAAGCATGGACTAGTAAGAAGGTGAGTTATTCTTTTCTTAGAACTTTTGGGTGTGAAGCATTTGCTCAAATAGATTCTAAAAATAGAACCAAGCTAGAAGCTAAGTCAAAGAAATATGTATTTTTTGGATATAGCATTAATAAATTTCGTTATAGGCTTTGGAATTTTGAAAATTGTAAAGTTGTAAGAAACAAGGATGTCATATTCAATGAGAAAGTATTGACAAAGATCGGTTGCAGCACCATGAGAAGAAAGAAGATGATTATGTAGTGTTGGATGATACTCCAAGCTGGTGTTCCAACAATTCCTCATGATCTACAACAATTGCAACAAAAAATACCACACACCCTAGTGAATGTTAGACAGTCAACAAGGCTAAGTAGACCTCTAAAAAGATTTTCTCCTTCCTTGTATTCTATTTTACTAATAGATGCTATTGAATCTAAATGTTATGATGAAGTTGTGTAGGTGGATACTAAGATTTAGTGGGAGTTTGTAATGAAAGATGAAATGGACTCTTTGCTAAAAAATAAGACTTGGAATTTATGCAAGTTGTTTGAAAGTAAAAGGGCTTTACGGAATAAGTGGGATTACAAGTTAAAACAAGAGCATGGAGGTAAGAAAAGATTTAAAGCCAAGTTAGTTACAAAAGGATTTGCACAGAAATAGGCATTGATTTTGATGAGATATTTTTTCTTGTTGTTAAAATGACTTCTATTCACACTATTTTAAGTATTATGGCTACTAAAGATTTTCATTTGGAGCAGCTTGATATTAAAACAACCTTCCTTCATGGTGATTTAGATGAAGAGATATATATGGCTTAGCCATAAGGATTCGAGGTCAAAGGTAAGGAGAACTTACTGAGTAGATTGAAAAAAAGTTTATATGGCTTGAAGAAAGCACCTTGGTAATGGTATCTAAAATTTGACAGTTTTATGCATGAGAATGGATATAGCAAGTCTCTTTCAGATCATTGTGTTTACTTTAAGAGGTTGGATGATGATAATTACTTTATTTTATGTTTATATGTTGATGATATGCTTGTAGTTGGGTCTAACATGGATCATATTAAGGGACTGAAATGGTAGTTAGCACACGCATTTTCTATGAAGGATTTGGGGGTAGGAAAATAAATCCTTGGTATGAAGATTTATAAAGATAGGAAGAACAAGAAATTGACATTATCTCAGGCTGATTATATTGTGAAGCTATTGCAATGTTTCTCTATGAAGAATGCTAAAGCTACCAGCACACCTTTACATGGTCATTTGAAGTTGACTAAGGAGATGTGTCCCAAGACACAAGAAGAGGAGGATAAGATGTCCAAGGTACCTTATGCTTTGGTTATAGGAAACTTGATATATGTTATGGTATGTACGAGGCCAGATATTGCACATATAGTGGAAGTCATTAGCAGGTATATGAGTTATGCAAGAATTGAGCATTGGAATGTAGTTAAATGGATTCTCAGATATTTAAGAGGAACATCCACTAAGTATTTACACTTTGGGGGCTCTATTACTGATTTACAAGGATATGTTGACTTAGATTTGGCAGGGGATATTGATACCAGGTAGAGTACTATAGGTTATGTATTTACTGTTGGTGAGGCAGTCATTAGCTGGGTTTGTAGGTTATAGAAGGTTAATGTTTTATCTACTATAGAGAGAGAGTATGTTATTGCTACAAAGGCATCTAAGGAGATGATATGGCTTTAGTTCTTCTTGGAAGAATTGAGACACCCTCAGAGGGATAATTATTTGTTTAGAGATAGTCAGAGTGACATTCATCTTACAAAGAATTTTGCTCTGTATTCAAAGAAAAAACACATTAAGTTGTGGTACCATTTCATGCACTCAATTTTGGATGATGGACAATTAAAGCTAGACAAGATACATATAGATGATGATCCAAGGAATATGCTTCAAAGTTAGTGACAAGGGAGAAGTTGAATTCCTCTTCAGCTTTGGTTGGTCTTCTAGATTGAACATAAATAAAAGAACAACAGAGTCCTGTAGGGTGGTTTGATCCAGTGGGAGCCCCATGTGGTAGTGGTATTGCTATAGGATTAGTCTCCAAGTGGGAGATTTTTGTTTAATGTGGACCCTGATCAGTCCCCAAGAGGGAGATTGTTAGATTATGGTGACTAATCAAGGAAGTACTACTCTGGTGACTAATTAGGGAAGTACTGTACATACTCCTTAATTTTTTAGGGGGCCATTTTATTGGCATTTTATGGCTGACATGTTGTAACTAATTTTAACCCTAAAGCAACAAAAATACTTGTATAAAATGGATTAGGGTTAGGGATTGTTTCATAGTGAGTGATGTGAAAATTTCTTGTTGTGGCGATATTGACCTATTAGGGATTACAAATTGTAATCAAGTTGTAATCATTGGATCATAATAATATTGGACTTATTTTTTGGTGGACATAGCCCAGGGATTGGGTGAACCACGTTAAATCTTGGTGTCTTACATTCTCTTCTATGTGATCTATTATTTTATAATATTATTTATATTCACACGTAATTGTTATTTCTGTCTAAGGTTTAATCCTAACAAGTAGATCATAGACAATTTAGAAAAAAAAAATTGAGTTTAGAAGCTTATTATATTTGACTATATGTAACACTAGAAAATCTTAAGACAACTAGTTGCATTAAATAATTGCTAATTTATATTAAGAAAGTTATTAAATATATTAAATAATTCAAGTATTTAATAATTTTAATAGTTTTCATAATTTTTTTAAATACCTAAATTAATTATAATAATTGATTTAAATCAAATTTATTAATACATTTAAAATACACAATAAATTTAATTAATTGATTTCAATATAGAAATAATTTAAAAAATCTAATTTCTAAATATTTCTACAATAAATTTGATTTAATTCAATAAAATTGAATAAAATTTAACTTTTTTAATAGTACAAATGTAAATATGAATAAAATATACAATTTTTTAGAGATAAACTTTACCCATAAAATAAAAAAATTATTTTATTGTTTAAATGAAATAAAAGTTTTAGGCTAGCACATATGACCTTGTGCGGGCGACTTTTGGATCATATGAATTTGATCAAATCAGGTCCAGCCATATCAAATTTGGATGGACCCCATCCGGCCAAAACTATCTATGTGTCATTTGATGTGGCACTTTTTGTCATGGTTTTTGCAATTCTAAAGAACTTAACACTTCGGAGGCCAATTTCATCATCAAAATTAAGGTTTCAAGAAAAACAAAAAAAACCACTAGATAGAGCTTGTAGTCAAAATTATGCTAGAATAAAAAAAATTTATAGGTGACTCAATATTGATTACAATAATTGTAAACTAATGCAAGTAGGTATTTCAATATTGAAGATGATGCACATTCGAAAAAATATAAAAATTAGTAGATGGTATCGAAATAATTTTAAAATGATGAATTTTTCTCCTTTCATAATATATAACATTTGTACTAGTTAACATGGATTTACTAGGGAAAAGATGGTGGGAATGAAAAACTATTAAATTATGAAAAAGTTCAACTTAAAATAGTTATAAAAAATAAAATATACAATTATTTTGATTTTTTTTTTAAAATAGTTCTAGGTACATATGTCATCAACAACATACTTCAAATTTAGATGGAAAAACATTTTTTTACAATTATTTTTGTGGTGGGAACTATAACCCTTGATTTTCTGTATTTTTTACACTATAAAAAAAGGTCATTGAAAATTATAAAAACACACTATTTTTTATTTTTAAATTTTTTAAAAAGATAACAAACTTAAACTTCATCATTCTATACACATTTCATTGGTTTACGCCAACTTAAAATTCAAAACAAAAATATAACTTTTTACATTGTTGAAGTTTAACACTTTTTTTTGATGTTAGCCTTTTACTTTGTAAAATTTTGTACTTTTACCCATGTTTAACTTAACACTTCAATACTTCATACAATGATCAATTAATACATTATCTTGTCAAAGACTAACTAATCAAGTGCCCATTGTAATTCCAACATACTTGCTCCTCTTTACTCAACAACTTCACAAGTTCATCTAGTTATCTTTTTTCAAAACCTCTTAATTTATCAACATATAAGGCATTCTTCACTACTAGTAAATGTCTCTCTAGTAGGTTTGACATCAATTTTAGTTTCCAACAACAAACAAGGTTACATAACAAGCATGGATGACTCTAATTATGAAAATGGTTGGAGTCCTTAATCATTCTGTTGAGGCTACCATCTTCCCTTCTTAGCTCCCACAATGTTGTTTCTTGCTTCTCTAGCTTTTCTTTCATCTTTCCTAGTACCCCACCTAACGTCAGTCCAACAGTGTCCTTGGAAGCCTCCATGAAAGAAACATGCATAAATGTAGGGTTGCAAATAGAGTTTTTTATCAGAGTATCAGAGGGACGGAAATTGGGTGTTCTTGACTTCAGAGGGGGGTAAACATTAAAAATGTTGTGTGGTGAGAAGTTTTGTTATTATGCCAAGAGGTGTTCTATACAATGGTAGCACAAATGCCCAGTATGAGAATATGCCAAGATTCCTTGTCAATAAAAAAGAAAAGGCAGGAGTTACAAACTTCTAAATTAAATATTAAATTATTATATCATAAAATAAAAAATATTCCTGAAATAATAGCTAGCTAAAATAATAGGATGTGAAATGGAGGCCCAAATAATAGGCCCAAAAAAATAGGGCCAAAACAAGTAGGAGCTGAATAAATAGGGCCCAAAAAATAAGGCTCGAAGAAATAGTGGCAAAATAATTTCAATATGATTTTTTTTTGTTAAATATAATTTTGCATGCAGATTCATGCTTTTTTTTGTGGGGAGTGAGGAATTTCAAATAAATTTGTGGAATGTAAAGAGACATCTACTGGGGGAGATGAGGAGTCTCTCACAAGCTATAAAACAAAGGCTCCTCATTTCATTTTCATTTTATGTTTTTGCAGGTTGGAAGAGGTGAAGATTATTGGAGGATTAGATTGGAGTTTTTGAATAGGAGTAGATTGAAGTTTTGGAGTAATTTTTTTGCTGGTGAGATTTCTATTTTTTATTTAGATTTAGATGTAGATGTAGATGTAGATTCAGATTCAAACTTATTGTAATATTCTACTTTGATTTAGATTTTAATTTCAATTAGGTCCATTTAGATTTAGAATTATATTTGAAATTGTTTACGCTTGCATTTAATAGTTTAGTCTTGCATGTTTGATATGTTTGGTTTAGATTTAGATTTGCATTCAAAATATTTTGAGTTATATATTTTATAATACTTTTTGTTTACATATTTTAAAAGAGCATGTTTCAAATTAGTTTTAGATTTGCATATTTCAAAATAGTTCTAGTTTGCATGTTTTAGATTTAAATGTTTCATAATAGTTTTACATTTGCATGTTTCAAAGTATTTGTATTTTCATGTTTAAAAGTATGATTGTATCATTTATGTGGATGACAATATTACCATATCAATACAATTTATATTTTATTAAAGTTAATGATTTATTTAAAGTACATGAATCATACATTTAGTATATATTTTATCATTATTAGATTATAAAATATAAAAAAAATCTCGAAATAATAGTTGGTCAAAATAATATGAAGTCAAAAGGATGCTAAAATAATAGGTCCTAAAAAAAGAGGCCAAAAATAAGACCCAAAAAATAGGGCAAAAAAATAGGACCCGAAAAAATAAGGCTAAAAAAATAGAACCCAAAAAAATAGGGCTGAAATAATTTCATTAAATTTTTAAATATAAATATTTTCTTTTTGTTAAATTTATTTTTGCATGCACATTCATGCTTATTTTTTGTGGGGAGTGGGGGAATTTGAAACAAATTCATGGAATGCCAAAAGACATCTATTGGGGGATATGAGGAGTCTCTCATAGGTTATAAAACAAATGCTCCACATTTCATTTTCATTTTGTGTTTTTACAGGGAGGAAGAGGTGGAGATTATTGGAGTGGATTAGAGTTTTCGAAGAGGAGTAGATTAAAGTTTTGGAGTAATTTTTTGCAAGTGAGATTTCTATCTTTTAATTTATTATTGCATTTAGATTTAGATTTAGTTATGTATTTAGAATTAAATGTAGATTTAATTTCAAAATTAGTCATAATATTCTCCTTTGATTTAGATTTCAATTTCAATAAGTTTCATATAGTTTAGCCTTGCATGTTTGATTTAGATTTAGAATTCAAATTGAATCAAAATCTATTGATTTAGATATTTGATAATACATTTCATTTGCACGTTTTTAATCTGCATGTTTCAATTTAGAATAATATTTACATGTTTCATATTAATTTTAGATTTGCATATTTCAAAATGCTTTTGGTTTGTATGTTTTAGATTTGTATGTTTCATAATAGTTTTATATTTTCATGTTTCAAAATATTTATATTTTTCACGTTTCATAATTAAATTTTATCATTAATGTGGATGGCAAGGTCACCTTATCAATAAAATTTGTAATTATTAAATTTAATGATTAATTTAAAATAAAAAATCATATACTTAGTTTATATTTTATCATTATTTAATTAGATTAATTATGTGTTTCATTTAAATATTTTTCATAGTATATATAATTTTTTATTAATATTTATTTTTGTAATGTTTGAAAAGTGGAAGACAATGCCACCATATTTCAAGCATTACAATCTAACTATTTCATTTGAAATAGTTTTGATTTTTATTTATGTTATTTTAAAAATTATTCATTTGAAAGAATTTGTGTCAATTATGAATAATTTTTATTCTGATAATTTCTATATGTTGATGTTTGTTTATAAGTTTGCAAGTTACTATTTGAGTTATGGATGCCTCGAACAGAGAATCAAACATTATTTGATACTAACTTGACTACTTCAATGACCTCAAATGATTTCTTTGAGACCAAGTTTGACAAATGCCTACAAATAATTAAAGAGATGTGCACAACTATAACTAAAGTTGTGGAGAATGCAATATTTCCAATTGACTATGTTGAGGAAATGGAAGTAATGCATATTAAATATGCATAAAAATTCATGTGTGACACATCTACAAAAGTGGATGGGTTTCCCTCAATGATGAAAGAAGTCTTTCATGATCATTTTTCAAACAAAGGTCACAAAAGGATCCTAATCATTGAAGAATGTAACATGTATTTACACCATTATAAAGATTTTTATTTTTTGTATATGGTTCATTCTTGTCTCCAGTTTTAGAATTTTACTTCTAATTAGTTGTATTGGCAGTTTTATTTCCCCATTGTTCTATGCAACTTTCATGAAGAAGAGAACAAGAAAAATATATATATTATTGTACAAAATATTTCTTTAATGGATGTGGCTACTAAATTTGTTAATTAAGAAAGAAAATCATAAGTCTAAATAGATGTCCTTAATGATAAGTATATTTATTGATTACATTTCTTAATCATTGCAACAAAAATTGCAGTAGCATTATTAAAAATTCAACAATATATAATGTTCTCACATTATCATGGAAAAATAATTCCCATAAAATTGATTCTTATATATCCTTTCACACTTCTCACATCATCTAAATAGTTGTGTTGGGACTTATAATTTCTCTTTTAAGAATTAAAATTTTTCCACTATTTGAGTCATTTGTATAACATATATCTTGAATTTGACCATAGTTGTACTCTAAATACTCCAACACTACACCTAAATCTCATACTTCCCTTAACCATGTTCCTTATTTTAGTGCAACATTTAACCACTTATTAACCCTAACCATAACATCAAGTGTCATATAAATGAAATTGTAAACCTTGGATCCTAACTCTAACTCTTATTCTATATATGACTATACTAAGAATTTAGTAAATTATGTACCTTAACCTAACCTTATATGTACAAGAAACTAGAAATAATATTATATTTTTTATAAGTGGAAAAAAATAAAAATAAAAATTATATATATATATATATATATATATATATATAGAGAGAGAGAGAGAGAGAGAGAGAGAGAGAGAGAGAGAGAGAGAGAGAGAGAGAGATGGTGTATCTAGAGAGTAGGGAGAGAGAGCGATAGAGGGAGAGAGGGAGAGGGGGAGAGAGAGAGAGAGAGAGAGAGAGAGAGAGAGAGAGAGAGAGAGAGAGAGAGAGAGAGAGAGAGGATGGGAGAGGGAGGGATTACATTATTAAGAAGGTTAATAACTTGTATCACAATAGCACTAATCATGGGCACTATAATAGAACTAGCCCACATAAGAATTTAACTTGACAATTACGCTAACACTAAGGTAAACTATAATAATAGCACTACATTAGCTATAATATGATTAATAAGATAGAAATAAACTTAACTACAATAATAACACAAATCTTAACTCTAACTCTAATTCTAACTCTAACTCTAACCCTAACCCTAACCCTAAACCTAAACCTAACCCTAACCCTAACTCTAACTCTAACTCTAACTCTAATTCTACCCGTAACCCTAACCTTAACCCTTTAAAACCCTAACTCTATACCTAATTATAACTTTATCCCTAAGCCTTACTATGACCCTAATCCTAACTGTTATTCTAACTCTAACGCTAATTCTAACCCTAAGCCTAACTCTAATTTTAACCCATATTCTAACTCTAACTCTAACTCTAACTCCAACTCTATCTTTGAGCCTAACCCTACCCCTAATTCTAACCCTAACACTAGCTCTAATCTAACTCTAACCCTAACTATAACTATAACTCTAACTCTAATTGTAACCCTAACCCTAACCCTAACCCTAACCCTACCCCTCATCCTAATCCTAACACTATATATAATGCTAATCCTAACCCTAACACTATATCTAACTCTGACTCTAACCCTAACACTAATTCTAATCCTAACCCTAACTCTAATTCTAACCCTAAATCTAACCCTAACTCCAACTCTATCTCCAACTTTAGTTGTAACTCTAACTTGATCCCTAACTCTAACTCTAATTCTAACCCTAACCCTAACCCTAATCCCAACCCTAGCCCTAGCCTCAATTCTAGCCCTAATTCTAACACTAACACTAGCCCTAACACTAACACTAATTATAACCCTACCCCTAATGCCAACCCTAACTCTAATTGTAACCCTTGTGCTAACCCTAACCCTAATTTTATCCCTAACTCTATCTCTAACCCTTCTTCTAACTCTAATTCTAACTCTAACTCTAACCCTAACTCTAAATCTAACTCTAATCCAACCCTTATTCTAACCCTAGCTTTATTTGTAACTTTAATTCTAGCCCTAACACTAAATCTTACCCTTACCCTAACCCTAACTCAAACTCAATCTCTAACCCTAATTATATTTGTAACCCTAATTCTACCCCTAATCCTAATCCTAACTCTAACTCTAACTCTAAACCCCTAACCCTAACCTATATATCCCTAACTCTAATCCTAATTCTAACCCTAATCCCAATTCTAGCCCTAACCCTAACCCTAACCCTTTAACCCTAAGACTAATTCTAACCCTAACTCTAATTCTAACTCTGATGCTAATTCTAACCCTAACCCTAATTCTAACCCTAAATCTATATCTATCTCTTACCTTAACTCTAACTCTAACTCTAACTCTACATCTAATTCTAACCCTATCCCTAATTCTAAACCTAACTATACCTCTAACTCTGACTCTAATTGTACCCCTAACCTTAACATTAACCCTAACCCTGACTCTAGCTTTAAACCTACCCCTAATCCTAACCTTAACAATATATATAACTCTAACTCTAACCCTAACCCTAAATCTAACTAGGTAACTCTAACCCTAACCCTAAATCTAACCCTAACCCCAACTCTATCTCTAACTTTAACTCTAACTTGAACCCTAACTTTAACTCTAATTCTAACCCTAACCCTAATCCTAATCATGTCCCCAATTCTAACCCTACCTCTAACTCTAACTCTAACTCTTATATTAACACTAACACTATCACTACCTCTAATTTTAACTCTAACTCTAATTGTAACCCTAATCCTAATACTAACCCTAATGCTAACCATAACCCTAACACTAACCCTAACCCTGACTAACCCTAACCCTAATTCTAACCCTAACATTATTTCTAACCCTAAATATAACCCTAACCCTAACTCTAACTCTAACTCTAACCCTAAGTGTTTTTCTAACCCTAACCCTAACCCTAACTATATTTGTAACCCTAATTCTAACCCTCGCCCTAATTCTTACCCTTACCCTAACCCTAACCCTAACCCTAACTATATTTGTAACCCTAATTCTAACCCTCGCCCTAATTCTTACCCTTACCCTAACCCTAACTCTAACTCTAATCCTAACTATATTTGTAACTCTAATTCCAACTCTAACCCTAATCCTAACTCTAACTCTAATTCTAAACCTAACCCTAACTCTAACCCTAACCCTAAGTCTAGCTCTCACCCTAACTCTAGCTCTAATTGTAACCTTAACCCTAACAATAACCCTAAATCTAATCCTAACTCTAATTCAAACCCTATCCCTCACCCTAATTTAATCCTAACTCTAACTCTAACCCTAACCCTAACCTTTACACTATCCCTAACCCTAATTCTAATATTAACCCTAACCTTAACTCTAACTCTAACCTTAACCCTAACCTTTACACTATCCCTAACCCTAATTCTAACCTTAACCCTAACCTTAACTCTAACTCTAACCCTAACCCTAACCCTAACCCTAACACTAACCTTAACCATAAATATAACTCTATCCCTAACTCTAACCCTAAATCTAACTCTACCATAATTGGACTCTAACCATAACCTTAACCCTAACTTTAATCTTATCTCAAACCTTAACCGAACTGTGACTTTAACCTTAACCTTGTCTCAAACCCTAACCCTATCCCCACAATAACCGTAACCATAACCATAACAATAGTTCTCTAACCCTAGCCTTAACCATGAGCATTACTCTAACCCTAACCTTGACCATAAACATAACTCTACCCCTAACTCTAACCCTAATTCTAACTCTACCATAATTGGACTCTAACCCTTACCCTAAATATAAGCATAACTCTAACCCTAACCATGAGTATAACACTAACCCTAGATCTAACTCTACCATAATTGAACTCTAACCCTAACCCTAACCTTAATTTTAATCCTAACTCAAACCCTAACCCTAACTCTAACCTTAACCTTGACTCAAACCCTAAACCTAACCCTAATCATAACCATAACCATAACTCTAACACTAACATTAATTATGACCATAACCTTAACCATGACCATAATTCTAACCCTAACCTTAACCATAAACATAACTCTAATCTGAACCTTAACTATAACTCTAACAATAACCGTAACCATAATTCTATCCATAACCTTAACCATAGCTCAAACCTTAACCCTAACTCTAACCCTAACTCTAATTCTATCCCTAAGGTTAACATTAACTATAATGGTAACTTTGTCCCTAACCATATATCTACATATGACTATAACATTTTACATTACAATATCCCAAAAATAAAATATATTTTTTTATCTCAATTAAACTCCTTATATTAAATTTTAAAAAATATTTGACTCAAACCCTAACCCTAACCCTATCCCCACTATAATCCTAACCATAACCATAATGATAACTCTAACCCTAACCTTAACCATAAACATTGTTATAATTCTTAAGAATAACTAAGAGGGGGGGTGAGTCAGTTATTCAAAGTCCAATGCCACTTTTTCTCTCAATCCTCAATAGCACACAACTGAAACTATCATGCATGTAATTTGAACATTTAAACAACTATGAAAAGTAGACATGCATCACACCATAACACTAAGAATTTGATTACCCATAAACCTTCCAAGAATAAGAAGGTAAAACTGAAATGGGGATGATACCCACAAAATAACTGCGCAATTGATTTCAACCACTTCTGATGGTCTACCCTATTAAAGGCCTGCCCTATTAAAGGCTACAACACATTGTTAAATGTGACCTTGTTAGAGGATTTCACCATACTATTAGGAATGGGCCTGGTTAAAGGACTTTAGAACATTCACTTGTAATGTCACCCTATTAAAGGATTTACAACATGGCTATTAAACCAACCTAAGTCCATAGGGTTTATCTTAACTGTTACAATTACTAGAGAGTAACAATAATGACTTTTGATCTGATACAACTTACAACATATCTTGCAGATTATAGATCACACTTCGGTTCAATCCTTTGCTTGGCTTTAATCACTGCAGCTCTGAAAGCTTGTCATCTCAAGCTTAGTCATCTTGAGTCTTCTTACTCATTACACCAATGCAATCATATCTATGGTCACCTATCAAAGCAGAGTATCTGTACTCTCTTCCACCTTAGCACTTTCTTCATCATTTCATAATTTCATGCTTGACCACCACACCACACTATGCTTTGTGACCTTATGACTCCTTAAATAGAAATCTGGAATACCTTTCTTGCTCAATTCTCCCTTTCCAACTTTAGGGTTCCAACAGATTAGGTAAGATACAATGTATCTATCCCATATTTTTCTCTTATCTAGAAACTTTGTCTATAATCCAATTGTATTTTCCAAAAATGGTTTACATAGTGTTCTATGCCACCAACTCATCATTCTTATCTTCTATCTGGTTCACAAAATTCTAGATAACTACCATGTTGGCTTAGATCTGGCGAATCTTCAATTTTCAAAATAATGCAGCACCTCGGCACTATTGGTTTACTGATGCCCGACATCCTTTATATTACTTGGCTCCTATATTCTACTCAACATCTATTGGTTTACTGATGCTCAACACCCTCTATATTACTTGGCTCCTGTATTCGGCTCGGCATCTAATCTTCACTCGGTACTTGATATTTACTTGGCACTTGAAGATCACTCGACACTTGATATTTACTCGGCACTTGAAGATCACTCGGCACTTGATATTTACTCAGCACTTGAAGATCACTCAGCACACTCTAAAGGTGAACTTGCTCAGCTTCAACTAAGAATCTATTCGACACTAACTAGCTTGCTCGACACTCTCTTATGAACTTAGTTAGGCTATACAAATGACTTAGCTAAACCTTACATCTTTGATATGTCTTGGTCTGTCTATCCTCTGTGTCTTAGAGTATGTCATCAATACACTATTTCATCAATGGCATAGCTGATCCTTACACTTCATTGCAACATCATAACTTCAACCTTTGTCTAGGTACTCTAGTTACATCTTATTGATTGCCACCTCCTTGTCAATCAACCAACTTATAGTATTTGGATCACTAAAGCAATTGTCATTCCTGCAAGTAGCAAGTTTGACATCAATGACAAAAAAATGATTGAAAATATTCTTTACCAATTCCATTACTCTTCATTCATGAGCTTTTCAATCATTTCCAACAATCTCCCTCTTTAGCATTGATGGCAAACCAAACTGATCAATCGATCAACTTAGTTACCACCAAAATTACATATATTTTCTGCTACTTTTTGCTTCTCCCTCTTTACTGCTACATCCTTACTACTAATCTTATATATCTCTATCTTTCATATATATCTCCCTCTTACTTTGTAGATGATCCTTTGTAGATGATCAGTTTTCTACATATATCTCCCTCTTTTACATAAATGCCAAAGATGTAACATCTTAATCATGTGAAATATAAGCTTTGCATCTCATATTGTCTCCCTCTGTCACCATGCTTGTGACTGATTTGGAGTTCCTACTTCTATTGTTATCTTCTGCATCATTCTTCTAATATTTTAATGATTTGTTTCTATTGATGCAGGTAGCTTCTTTGCTTTAAACTACTTGATTTAGGAGCATTACCCCCAACTTGCCTCTAAGATATTCATAAGCATCCTTAGGAAATGGTTTGGTGAAGATATCTGCAGTTTGTTCCTTTGTGTGAATATACTCCATCTTCACTTGTTTGTCTTCTACCAATTCTCTAACATAGTGATACTTGATTGCAATATGCTTGGTTTTTGCATGCATTACTGAATTCTTGGATATGTTTATAGAACTTGTATTATCACGATACAATATCATAGGTTTGGTTACCTATTCTTTCATTCCTTGCAATAAATGTGTGAGCCACACAATGTTTGTGCAATTGACTGTTGTTGCCACATATTCTGATTCTGCAGTGGACTGAGATGTGCATGTTTGCTTCTTGCTAGTCCAAGTAACTAGTCTTTTACCTAAAAATAATGCTTCTCCACTTGTGCTCTTTCTGTCATCAATTTTGCCTTCCCAATCTGCATCTGTGTATGCATTGAGCTTAAAATTTTCATGCTTTTTATAATATAGGCCAAAATCTTCAGTTCCTTTGAGATACCTCATTATTCTTTTTACTGCTATGAGATGATTCTCTTTAGGATTAGCAAAGAATCTAGCCACTATTCCAACTGCTAATGCTATGTCTGGTCTGCTATGTACAACATATTGTAGTTTTTCAGTCATGGATCTCTACATTTTTTGATTAACTTCAGTTGATACATCACTTTTGGATAGCTTATGCCCTATTGCCATTGGTGTGCTGACTAGTTTGGAGTCTTCTAATCCAAACATTTTAAGTATCTCTTTGATGTACTTTGATTGTGTCATAAATATACCATGTTTTAGTTGATGTACTTGCAAACCAACAAAAAACTTGATCTCTCCAAACATAGACATCTCAAACTCATGTTTCATTTTGTCTGCAAAACTTTTTCGAAGCACTTCCTTTCCTCCAAACACTATGTCATCCACAAAGATTTCAGATACAATAATATCCTTACCTTCTTCTGATTTGATGCACATGTTGTTGTTATCATCGGTTCTTTCAAATCCTATTTGCACTAGATACTTGTGAAGTCTCTCATACCATGCTCTAGGTGCTTGTTTCAGACCATAGAGTGCTTTATCTAGTTTACAAACCATATCCCTATTATTTTCCTCAACAAATCCCTCTGGTTGTTCAATATAGACTTCCTCTTCCAATATACCATTCAGAAAAGTAGACTTTACATCCATCTGATAGACTTTAAAACCTTTATATGTAGCTTATGCAAGTAAAATTCTTACTCCTTCCATTCTTGCAATAGGGGCAAATGTCTCCCCATAGTCTAATCCTTCTTCTTCAGCATAACCCTTACATACTAGTCTGGCTTTGTTTCTAGTAATCTCACCATTATCATCTAGCTTGTTTCTAAATACCCACTTGGTGCCAATCACATTCTTGTCAACTAGTCTGGGAACCAAACTCCAAGTTTTGTTCTTTTTTATTTGATCAATCTCTTCTTCCATAGCTTTATACCAATCACCATCTTTTAATGCATCATACACTATCTTAGGTTCAAATTTTCTTAACAAACATGATTCATTTCTTATTCTATTCCTTTTCATTGGTCTTGCATCTTTGTCACCAATTATCTGTTTAGCAGGGTGATGCCTCTTCACATATTTGGACAATCTTGGTTCTGTCCTTATTTCCATATTTGATCTTTCAGATTCAGGATCACTATGCACTTCATTGTCAGGTAGTTCTTCATCTTTGTCATGTGTACTAACTTCAGAGTCAGAATGAGCATTTTCTTCATTCTGCAACTCGGCTTCTAAATGTAGCTCGGCATTCACTGGTTGTGACTCGACTAAGACTGAAACTTGTTGTTGAATTCCAATTTGATTGATAGTATCCTTATCAATAGGCATTCCTTCATAAGAATATACAAAGGTTCTATAGTCATCCATTTTCTTTGATTTTTCAACTTGGACATCTGCATGCTCATCAAAGTTTACATTTGTGCTTTCCACAATTTTGTCAGTGTTAGTATTTAAACACTTGTACACTTTACTTCTAGTGGAATAACCAAGGAATATGCCTTCATCACTTTTTGCATCAAAATTTTCATTTCTAGCATCTTTAAGGATAAAGCATTTGCAACCAAATACTTTGAAATGCTTTACATTGGGTGAGTGACCATACCATAATTCAAAAGGTGTTGCATTAGTACCTTTCTTGACTTGTACTCAGTTCAGTGTATGAATAGCCACACTTACAATTTCTCTCTAATATTTTAGAGCAACAGTCTTTTCCATCATTAATGTTTTGGCACAGTCAATCACAGATCTATTTCTTCTCTCAGCAATTCCATTCTATGGGGGAGTTCTAGGAGCTGATGTTTTTCTCTTGATTCCTTTGTCTTTGCAAAATATCTCAAATTCATTTGATGTGAATTCACCACCTCTGTCTAATCTCAGGCATTTCAAACTCTTTCTTGTTTCTTTTTCAACTCTAGCCACATACCACTTAAACATTTGAAAAGCATCAAATTTTTGTTTTAAGAACATAAGAGTCATCATCCTGGAATAATCATCAACAAACAACATTATATATTTATCTCCTTTGTATCTATATACTTCTATTGGACCACATAAGTCAGTATGGACTAACTCAAGTACTTCTTTAGATGTATAGTTTTTACTCTTGAAACTTGACTTGATCATCTTTCCTAGTTGACATTGTTTGCACATGATATTGTCAGGCTTTTTTAGTTTAGGTAAACCTCTGACTTTCTTCATTTTATTGATATTGACGAAATTATCAAAGTTGATATGACATAGCCTTCTATGCCATAACCACACATCATCAAATTTTGCAACAAGACAAGAAGTATTTTCCAGATCAAGATAAAACATATTACTTCTTGTTTGAGCTCCTTTTCCTATTAATCTACCATCAGTATCATAGATTTTTGTAGTTTTATTTCCAAATTCTACTTTGCACCCTACATTGCTTAACTATGAGACACTTAGCAAATTGTAGTTTAGTCCTTCAACATAATATGCATTATCACATGAAATTTTCTCTATAAGCTTAATGGAACCTTTTCCTTTGATTTGACATGGAGCATCATTACCTAATCTAACACTATTTCCATCATACTGAGTAAAGTTAACAAACTTACTTTTGTCTCCTGTCATGTGATGTGAGCATCTGCTATCTATAATCCATCTATCATTCTTGTTCATACATGTTACTAGTGTTGTAGGCTCTTCTTCATCAGATTGGTTCTTCATGGCCACGTAGACAACTTCATCATCATTATCATTAGAATCTTCCTCAACAATATAGCACTTCTTACCTTTGTCTTTGTAATCTTTCTTATCATCTTCTTTTCTATTTTTGTACTTGTTACCTTTTTTGTATTCCTTTTTTTATGTACACCTTGCAGCAATATGTCCTAATTCATTGCAATTGAAACAAATGATAGGCAGCTTTCCTTTGAATTTTATTTTGCCTCTGTGGAATCTTCTAGCTAGCAATGCTTCTAATTGTTCCACATCTTCCTCATCAGTGCTACTATCACTGGATACATATTTCATCTTTCTTCCCTTCTTTGATTTCACCTGTTCAGCATCTTTTAGTGATAGCTTGGCCTTGAAAGAAGATTCAACATTCTCAAGTTTGTAGTTGTCAAAGTTAGATAACTCAAATGCAATGAGTCTACCCACTATACCTTCAAAACTTAGATTATTTCCTAGCACACATCTTAGCTCTTGTATAGCTGATACTCTAATAGCATAGATAGGAAGTAAGGTTCTCAAAAACTTACTATTAATAGTATCATCATCTAATTGACCACTCAAACATCTTATTGCATTTACCACTTCCTTTATTCTAGCAGCATACTGAACAACATTCTCACCTTCTTCCATTTTCATATCATCAAACTTTCCTCTGAGGCTTTCTCTTTTTGCTCTTTGGATATTCTGATCTCCTCCATAAATGTTTGATAGGGCTTTCCACATCTTGAATGCTATGTCACATCCTTTGATATCATCGAATTCAACATAGTTGAGTGCAGAAGCAATTTCCAGCATTGTCTGACTATGTTCCAGTTTGTTTTTCAAATCTTCTGCAATAAGAGTACCAGTGGGATCAACATGTTTAGTAACAATTGAATTTTGGGCATAATCTCCTATGGATCCAAGATGTAGCTTCAT
This sequence comes from Cupressus sempervirens, assembly GCA_028749045.1. Classification (NCBI taxonomy): domain Eukaryota; kingdom Viridiplantae; phylum Streptophyta; class Pinopsida; order Cupressales; family Cupressaceae; genus Cupressus; species Cupressus sempervirens. Next base: position 59,852,309 of record CM053785.1, on the reverse strand, counting down.
CAAGATTTTCCATGCAACAAAGTTATCTTTGTTGAGCTTGGAAACTTCTCTCTTAGGCAGTTTGATCTTTTCTGCTTCTAGTCCCTTTAAACTAAGTTAGCAGTAAAGCTTTGATACCAATTGTTATAATTCTTTAGAATAATTGAGAGGGGGGGTGAATCAATTATTCAAGGTCCAATGCCACTTTTTCTCTCAATCCTCAATAGCACACAACTGAAACTATCATGGATGTAATTTGAACATTTAAACAACTATGAAAAGTAGACATGCATCAAACCATAATACTAAGAATTTGATAACCCAAAAACCCTCCAGGAATAAGAAGGTAAAACTTGGGTGAGGATGATACCCACAAAATAACTGCACAATTGATTTCAACCACTTTTGATGGTCTGTCCTGTTAAAAGCTTGCCCTGTTAAAGGCTACAACACATTGTTAAATGTGACCTTGTTAGAGGACTTCACCATACTGTTAGGAATGGGCCTGGTTAAAGGACTTTGGAACATTCACTTGGAATGTCACCCTATTAAAGGATTTACAACATGGCTATTAAACCAACCTAAGTCCATAGGGTTTATCTTAACTGTTACAATTACTAGAGAGTAACAATAATGACTTTTGACCTGATACAACTTACAACATATCTTGCAGATTACATATCACACTTTAGTTCAATCCTTTGCTTGGCTTTAATCGCTGCAGCTCTGAAAGCTTGTCATCTCAAGCTTCGTCATCTTGAGTCTTCTTACTCGTTACACTAATGCAATCATATCTATGGTCACCTATCGAAGCAGAGTATCTGTGCTCTCTTCCACCTTAGCACTTTCTTTAGCATTTCATAATTTCATGTTTGACCACCACACCACACTATGCTTCATGACCTTATGACTCCTTAAATAGAAATCTGGAATACCTTTCCCACTCGATTCTCCCTTTCCAATTTTAGGGTTCCAATAGATTAGGTAAGATACAATGTATCTATCCCATATTTTGCTCTTATCTGGAAACTTCATCTAGAATCCAATTGTATTTGCCAAAAATGGTTTACATAGTGTTCTGTGCCACCAGCTCATCATTCTTATCTTCTATCTGGTTCACAAAATTTTAGATAACTACCATGTCGGCTCAAATCTGGCGAATCTTCGATTTTCAAAATAATGCAGCATCTCGGCACTATTGGTTTACTAATGCTCGACACCCTCTATATTACTCGGCTCTTGTATTCTACTCGGCATCTATTGGTTTACTAATGCTCGGCACCCTCTATATTACTCGGCTCCTATATTCTGCTTGGCATCTGATCTTCGCTCAGCACTTGATATTTACTCGGCACTTGAAGATCACTCGAAACTTGATATTTACACGGCACTTGAAGATCACTTGGCACACTCTAAAGGTGAACTTGCTCTACTTCAACTAAGAATCTGTTCAGCACTAACTAGCTTGCTCGACAATCTCTTATGAACTTAGTTAGGCTATACAAATGACTTAGCTAAACCTTACATCTTTGATATGTCTTGGTCTGTCTATCCTCTGTGTCTTAGAGTATGTCATCAATACACTATTTCATCAATGGCTTAGCTGATCCTTACACTTCATTACAACATCATAACTTCAACCTTTGTCTAGGTACTCTAGTTACATCTTATTGATTGCCACCTCCTTGTCAATCAACCAACTTATAGTATTTGGATCACTAAAGAAATTGTCATTCCTGCAAGTAGCAAGTTTGACATTAATGACAAAACAATGATTGAAAACATTCTTTACCAATTCCATTACTCTTCATTCATGAGTTTTTCAATCATTTCCAACAAAACATAACTCTTCCCCCAAATCTACCATAATTGGACTCTAACCCTAACCCTAACCCTAACTATAAGCATAACTCTAACCCTAACCTTAACCATGAGCATAACTCTAACCCTAAATCTAACTCTACCATAATTGGACTCTAACCCTAACCCTAACCTTAATTTTAATCCTGAATCAAACCTTAACCCTAACCCTAACCTTAACCTTGACTCAAACCTTAACCCTAACCCTAACCCAAGCCTTACTATAACCCTAACCCTAACCATAACCATAACCATAACCATAACTCTAACCCTAACCTTAACCATGACCACAACTCTAACCCTAACTTTAACCATAAACATAACTCTAATCCGAACCTTAACCATAACTCTAACAATAACCATAACCATAACTCTATCTCTAACCTTAACCATAGCTCAAACCCTAACTCCAACCCTAATTCTATCCCTAAGGTTAACATTAACTGTAATGGTAACTTTGTCCCTAACCATATATCTACGTATGACTATAACATTTTACATTTCAATATCCCAAAAATAAAATTTATATTTTTCTCTAAATTAAACTCCTTATATTAAATTTTAAAAAATATTTTGCACTATAATTTTATAGTAACTTCATACAACTCTAATTAAAAATTAATTAACAATTTTATAGTAACTTTATCAAAATAAAAAATAAAAAGTAAATATTTTTCCTATTGCGCAACGACTGCCACTAGCCTATATATACCTCTATATATATTATGCCGAGAGTAATCGTTCTTGAGGCACCTATTTTTATTTAATCCCAAAGTTATTTTATTTGGAGTTGAGATTTATGAAAATAAAAATAGGTGCCTCGAGAACATTACTCTTGACATAATATATATAGAGGTATATATAGGCTAGTATTATCAAGGGTTTCTTCTATCATTTATGTGTTAAGGTATAAACCTATACCATATATTTAGATTGATAAAAAAAATTATCTTAATATTGTCATTTTATTTGTATAATCAATTTTAGTAGTTCCCCAGTAAATTTGAATCTATATTTAGCACTTGAATGTATCATTTCTCGTTCAACCATTAGAAAGAAATAATCTTGTCTTGTACATAGTTGATGTATAAAAATCCTTTTTTTACACTATAAAAATAATCAATAAATAAAGAAAGTGTTATAATCTTAAACAAATAAATAGATTATATATTAAGACGTTGATCTTATATTTAAATTTCATTTATATCTATCGTAATATGTTCGAATATTATTCATCATCATATAAATTCTTACATGTACTATGACTTTTAAAACATGGACATCTTGGACCGAAAATAACTCCAAAACATTCTTTTCTATTAATCCATGATTGCGTTTATTGTCAACCCTTTTGTTAATAATCAATCATAATAACTTCTACATATAAAACGTTGACAATAGTAATAATAATAATAATAATAATCATGATTGTAAATGAGAATTAATTTTACTCTTGACATGTACCATGGGCTGTAAATATATGTTTTCAAACAAGTTATAAAATTAATCTCGTCTATGTCTCTATCTATAAATATAAATATGAGTAGTTTTATGCATGCAATACTTTTGCGTGAGTAATAGGAGAGAGAATATTTTACATACAGTATTATGTTAATTAGTTGACAATAATATAATACAATATCTATATTATAATGAAGAATCATTTTGTATGTTTCGTTTCGTTTCTCATTAAGAGTAATTATTTTTAATATAATCAATTTGGATTAGTATTTTATTATTAAAAGTCTTTTTTTTTTTGTAAGATGTGATTTTTGTTTTTAGAAGACAAACCAAATGATTATATTGTAAAATGATTATGTATTTGTTTTGGTCAAGAATATTATATTATATTATAATTTCTATAAATGTAATTGTAATATTTATAGTGTTGTAAATTATACACTTCATCAATGTGTACAATTTCATGTTTATTAACATTGATTTTATTTTATTTCATCTTACTATGCATTATAAGTCTTTATGATCTACAATTAATTAATACCAAACTCAAAATACAAGTTCTTTTATTAATCAAATATCATCAAACATTTATGTGGGGCATTCATTACAAGGGTGTCCCTTATTATTTCACCCATTTAATCATATTTTTCATACATAGGCCCTATTTTGTAATAAGTGGCCTATAGTATGTTTATGCTATCATACTTCAAATTTGTGCATATTTTGAGTATCCCATTATCCTATTGACCCTAAACTAAAAATTGGGCCATGATTGCCTTGTAAAGGGCAACTCAGATGTAAGGGGACCCTTATATGTGATGCTTGTTAGTGCAAAGTTATATGTTTTAGGCCCATGTGTGGACCTAGATATTGGATCACCTTGTCTTACACTCCTTTTTTTGAAGAGTTCTTTATGATTTAGGACCTATCCTATTTGTGGTAACATTTTTATGTTCTTGGGAATGTAATTCAATTCTTGGTCAACTTGCATGTCACATGGCTTGTATAATGCATTGTAATTGATCTCTTAGGGTAGTAGTATTATCACTGAATATAGTTAGAGGATTCAAGGTCTTTAACCAAAGATCTTCTAAGTAATTAGGTTTGTTTTTCCTAGCATGTCTGAAGGTATGTTACCAATTTGATGTACTTGATTCTCCAATTAAATAAAGATTGATCCGCATTTGTCCACTTATTTTCCTTGTTGTTTCAGTTATTTTTTACTCTTGATACATGTGTGGAAAAATCTCTTTGTCTCTCCATTCGTGATTGCACCAAGTGGTATCAAAGTGAAGATGTTGTTCATTGTGAAGGTGAATTTATTATTTATGTTGTGAAGCCCTAGTTGATTTTTGTGGTGTAGAAGAGTTATGATCTAAACTATAATTGTACAAGACTTGAAAATATGGTTCATGGAAGAAAATAAGAAAATCCAAGTGCGATGAACATGTTGAGATAAATTGTAGCCAAACTTGAAGCTATGGAAACTACCCCAAAAAGTGATAGACACATTGAAGATGAGTGTGAATGAAGTTGATGAGGTTTCAGTTGAAGGTAAAGAAGCTATACCTAAATAAGGCACTAAAATATTCCTTAGAGCCCTAATAAGAGTGAATATCGAAACTCATTTCAACCCTTTTGATTATAATGGAAAATTGGATTCCAATGAATTGCTTGATTGGATCTATGAGATTGAAGATTATTTTGAATATAAAGCACCAATGCACACAAGAAGTTAAGGTATGCAACTATCAAGTTGGAGGGGCATGCATCTTTATGGTGGGCATACTTGTAGTTGGATAGACAAAAGAGAGGAAAAGAGAAAATCAAGTCATGGGATAAAATGATGAATAAGTTGAAAGGCAAGTTTTTATCATGAGACTAATAAATTAATTTGATAAGGAAAGTACAAAACCTAAGGAAAAACAAATTGAGTGTGAAGGATTATATTAAGGAGTTCCATAAGTTGGATATCAGGCCTAGACATATGAATTATGACGTTGAAAGGACTTCAAGGTATTTTAATGGTTTAAGGATATCAATTTAATATGAGATCAGTATGGCTAAAATGTAAATCATTGAATAAATTTATCAATTTCCCCTAAAGGAAGAAGAAAAATTGAATAAAATTCATGAGCATAGATAGGAGAAGAGGTGGAATATTACAAAAAAGTGGATCATTTACTAGAGGAGGTAAATATTACCCTAATAAAGGAAAGCCAAAATAGAAAGAAGAAATTTGATTTAGAGGAGGTGGAAGGAGTTACCCAAGAGATAATTGATCTAGTAGTTATAAGAGAGAGGAAATAATATTGTTTAAAGGAACTTGTTTCAAATGTGAGGAAGAAGGACATCGAGGTTTTGAATGAACCCAAGGAAAGTAGAATGGTAATAATAGAAAGAATGCATTTGTGGAGGAAGGGCCAACCATATATTGTTGAAATTCTTTAGAATAACTAAGAGGGTGGGTGAATTATTTATCCGAGGTCCAAATGTACAAATAAAACTTTTCAATGCTTAGTAGACCCATATCCATAAAGCCTTATCATGTATGCATTCATTAGATCATACAATACCTAAACTTTGTAGGTTACTATCCTAGGTCAAAACAACTTTGCATAGATGTAAACATGAAACAACATAAGAAAATTCACACAATTTGACACAAGGATTTTACATGTAAACCCAATTTGGGAAAAACCACCAGTAACATGCTACCAATTCTCACTATTATGAAGTGATGCCCTATGAAAGGTCGACCCTATTAAAGGTTATAATGCACATGATTAAATGTGACCTGGTTAAAGGATTTCAATCACCCTATTAGGAGTGAGCCTTATTAGAGGACTTTAGACCATTCCATTAGAATGCCACCTAGTTGAAGGATTTATAATTGACTGTTAAGTCAACTTTAATCCAAAGGATTTACCCTAGACTTATACAATGATTAGAAAGTAATAGCAAGGCTTGATCTGATAATAAATTACAACTCACTCACAAATTGTAGATCTCTACTTCAGTCCTCCATTTTTCTTGGCATTCATACTCTTAAGCCTTCTTGCTTTGCATGCCAACTGCGGTTACTTCTGTTTGACCACTAAATGAAGCATTACCCTAGACTCCTTGTCTTCCTTAGGTTCTCACACATGACAACCTTTCTTTCTAACCAACTATCTCTATAAATAGATTTAAAAATTCTCTTAACCACAATCATCCATTTTAGGGTTAGGTAGGATTAGGTATGATACAATTAATCTACCCACTTTTCCATTTGGTTCCTCTAGAAACTTCTTTGAAAATCTTACTTGAATTTTCGTCAAAATGGTTTATTTTGAATTCTATGCCACTATCTCATCATAGTTATCTTCCACATGCTTCACACAATTCAAGAAAACAAAATAGTCAACTCAAATTCATCAAATCTTTGATATGACACATTTACTAGCACTTGACATCAATATGTTGTAACTTGGCCAACACTAGTTCACTCAGCAAACACTAAAGTTTACTAATGCTCAACACCAACTAAACTTTACCTGGCATATGCTAACAATCCCTCAGTTTGCACTATTTTTCATCTTTTCTCAAGACCTCTTATTTTTCACTTGACTTCCACTAATTTCTACTTGGCTTGCACTGACTGCTCAGCAAGGCTTGGTAGACACTTTTCATACTTGATCTTCTTTTAGTCTTAACTTGAGTAATCTTTCATTTTAGACTTTAAGTGGATAAACAATACACTATAGTATCAATTTCTTACTTGGTCTTAGTGCTACTTTAACATACCAAATAACTCAACCTTTCTCCAGGTGCTATTGTTATCTACTCTTTTCTAATCCTCTTCATCAATCAACTAAATGATAGCTTTCAAACCAAAAAGTAATTGCCTCACTAGTAGATAGAAAATTTGACATTATTAAATAATGATTGTTCCATTATAGGTTCTTCACTTCAAAAAAATCTTATATCAATAATCTCCCTCTTTGGCATTGATGAAAAACCAATACCAACAACAATACCAAAAAGAAAATAAATCTTTGAAAATTCTCCCACTACAAGAGTAGTATATCTCATTCCTCTATGTAGGGTAATGTGAGCTTTGTAAATTTCCTTTACTACTCCCTCTTTCTGATAGTCAGGCATCTATCTATCTCTATACTTATGTTTTCCTACATTTATCTTCATGTATTCTATCTCCCTTAGTACTTTCACCCTCTAGTGTATTATCTCCCTCTTTTACAAAAATTCCAAAGGCTTGGCATCTTTGTATGCATATATAATCAATTCAGGTTCTCCCTTTATTACCTTTCATGTGACTATAAATCTTGTAATACAACTCCTTCATTACTTTAGGTAGCTCCTAAAGTAACATCCACTACATCAAGTTTTAAGATACATCGTTCAGCTCTATTGATGTAGAGCACTACTCATGCTTCTTAAGTAGCTTTGAAAAGGGGTATCACCCCTAGCTCTAAGATATTCATGTGCATCCTTAGGTAAAGCTTTTGTGAATATATCAGCTATCTATTCTTTTGTATTCACATATTCCATCCTTACTTATTTTTCTTGAACTAAATCCCTCAAGCAATGATACTTGATTGCAATGTGCTTAGACTTTGTGTGCATCATAGGGTTCTTTGGTATATTTATAGCACTTGTATTATCACAATAAAGTACAACAGGTTGAGTGATTTCCTTCTTCATACCTTTGAGCAGTTGTTTGATCCATACCACATTTATATAATTTACTATAGTAGCCACATATTTATCTTCAATAGTAGATTGAGATATGCAATTTTATTTCTTGTTGGTCTAGGTGACCAATTTCTTTCCTAAGAAAAATTCTCCACTACCTGTGCTCTTTTTGTTATCAATGTTTCCATTCCAATCAGCATCTATGTAGGCTCTTAGCTTAAAATTTTCATTTTTCTTGTATTATAGACCATAGTCTTCTATTCCTTTTAGGTATCTCATAATTCTCTTAACAACCATAAAATTATTCTCCTTAGGATTTGTAGAGAATCTTGCATTAATCCCAATAGATAATGCAATGTTAGATCTGCTATGCACTACATATTGCAATTTTCCAATCATAGACCTATACAATGTTTGATTCACATCAACTGAATCATCATTCTTTGAAAATTTGTCTCCTATCATCATAGGTATGCTAACTAGTTTTGAATCTTCCAATCCAAATGTTTTCAATATTTCTTTTTCATGCTTAGACTAAGTGATGTATATACCATATTTCATTTGATATACTTACAAACCAACAAAAAACTTGATCTCTCTAAACATAGACATTTCAAATTATTTCTTTATTTCATTTTCAAATGCCTTACATAATGTATCTTGACCTCCAAATATCAGATCATCAACAAAAATTTCAGCTAGTAAAATACCTTTACCTCCTTCTTTCTTCAAGTACAGATTGTTGTTATCATTAGTCTTTTAAAAACAAATCTTCATAGGATAATTGTGAAGCCTTTTGTACCATGCCCTTGGGCCTTGCTTTAAACCATATAATTCTTTGCATAGTCTACATATCAAGTTCTTATTGTTAGCATCAACAAATCCTTCTAGCTATTCTATGTAAAGCTCTTCTTTTAATATGTCATTTAGAAATGCTAACTTCACATCCATTTGATAAACTTTGAAACCTTTCTATGCAAAGTAAGAAAGTATAGTTCTTACTCCTTCCCATCTTGCAATAGGGGAAAATGTTTTCCATAGTCTATTCCTTGTTCTTTTCCATAACCCTTGCAAACTAATCATACCTTATTCCTTTTGACTTCATCATTCTCATCTAACTTGCTTATGTACACCCACTTCATTCCAATCACATTCTTGTCTTTTGGTCTAAGAACTAGAGTCCATGTCTTGTTTTTCTCAATTTTCTTAATCTCTTCTTTCATGAATTTACTCTAGTCCATATTTTCTAAGGCATCTTTCATTGTATTAGACTCATGCTTGCTCAAAAAATATGTATCACTTCTCATGCCATTTTTTGTCATAGGTCTAGCAACTTTATCTCCAATAATTTTTTTAGCAAGGTGATGTCTCTTGATATACTTTGACAATCTTTGTTTTTCTTTTCTTTCTTCAATAGGTATGTCAACTTCAAAATCACTATGTACTTCTCTATTAGGTAATTCAACATCTCTTTAATGTATACTTATCTTAGAATTAGAATGTGCCTCACCTTTCGTCTATAACTTGGCTCTTGACTGTAACTCGATTCATGAATGCAAATTGACATTCATTGTATGTGAATAAGCAGTCATTGAAACTTGTTGCTGATTTACAACTTGGTTTACAAAATTTTCATTAGTAGGCATACCTTCATAAAAGTATACAAATGATGTGTACTCTTCAAGTTCCTTCATAGATTTAGCTTCATATACCTTTGTATATTCATAAAACTTCACATTTACACTTTCCACAACTTTGTTAGTGTTATTATTTAAACACTTATAAGCTTTACTTATTATGGAATATCCAAGGAATATACCTTCTTCACTTTTAGCATCTAATTTACCATTCATGAATTCCTTAAGAATGTAGCACTTGTTTCCAAATACCTTAAAATATTTTATATTGGGTGAGTATCCATACCATAATTCAAAAGGTGTTGAATGAGTACCTTTCTTGACTTGCACATGGTTCAGGGTATAGACTATTGTACTTATAGCTTCTCTCTAGTATTTCAAAGCAACATTATTCTCCATCATTAGTTTCCTAGCACAATCCATTATAGATATGTTCCTCCTTTCAACAATTCCATTTTGTGGAGGGGTCATAGGTGCAAAAGTTTGTCTTTTAATTCCTCTATCATTACAAAACATATCAAACTCATTTTATGTAAATTCTCCAATTTTCTGTCAGATCTCAAGCATTTCAAGCTTTTTCTTGTCTCCTTCTCAACTCTAGCTAAGTACCACTTAAACATTTCGAAAGCATCAAATTTCTATTTCAATGAAATAAATATCATCATCCTAGAATAATCATCAACAAATAGTATAATGTACTTGTCACCTTTGTAGCTTTGCACATAAATTTGTCCACACAAATCAGTATGAACAATCTCCAAAATTTCTTTAGAGGTGTGTCTTACTTTTAAAACTATATTTTTTGATCTTTGCTAACTGACATTGTTTGCAAATCATATTTTTGGTTTTCTCCAATTTAGAAAAACCTCTAACTCTTTTCATGTTACTAATACTTACTAAGTTATCAAAATTAACATGACATAACCTCTTGTTCCATAACCACATATCATCAAATTCTACAATAAGACAAATAGCATCATTTATATAAAGATAAAATAGATTACCTATAGTCTAATCACCTTTTCCAATTAATTTCCCATTAGTGTCATATATCTTTTCTATCTTGTTCTTAAACTCAACTTTGCAACTTGAACTATTATGTTATGACACACTCAAAAAATTATAGTTAAGTCCTTCTACACAATTATCATTGTCACACATGATCTTTTTTATGAGTTTGATTGATCCTTTTCCTTTTATCAAACACAACACATCATTATCAAACCTTACACTATTTCCATCATAATAATCAAGGGTAATGAACTTAATTTTATCTCCAATCATGTGATGTGAACATCCACTATTATTGATCCATCTGTCACTCTTGTTCACATAAGATACTAGTGTAGTTGCCTTATCCTCATAATAATCACCCTTCATTGCAACATACACCACTTCATCATCATGGTTGTCAGATCCATCTTTAGTTCCCTATTAGCAATGTAGCAAGACTTCTTTCCTTTATCTTTGTAATATTTGTTGCCCTTGTCTCTTTTTCTTATGTATTTGTCTCCACTTCTATTGTTCTTCTTCTCTGGACATCTAGCAGCAATATGACCAACCTCATTGCAATTAAAGCACAATATAGGTAACTTACCTTTGAATTTTCCTTTGCCTCTATGAAATCTCCTTGCCAGCAATGCTTCAAGTTGTTGTACATCTACCTCATCTATATCACTGTCACTAGAAACACATTTAATATTTTTCTTTTTCTCTCTAGGTTTTTTTAATGACAATTTAGCTTTGAAAGTAGATTCAACATTCTTAGATTTGAAGTTATCATAATTATAGAGTTCAAAGTTAGTGAGCCTACCTACCAAATCTTTAAGGGACAAATTAGTACCAGGTATACATCTTAGTTCTTGTATGGTAAAAACTCTAATATCATTAATGGGCATAAGTGTCCTCAATATATTTCTCAATACAATATCATCGTCAATGATACCATTAGCTCCTCTAATAGTACTAACAACATCCTTTATTCTAGAAAATATTGAACAATTTTCTCACCTTCTTGCATCCTCATGTCATCAAACTTACCTCTTATACTTTCAGATTTGGCTCTCAAAATATTTTTATCTCCTCCATAAATGGTGTCAAGAGCATCCCACATATTCTTTGCACTATCACAATCATTGATGTCAGTGAACTCTGAATAACTTAGGGCAGATGCAATCTCCAACATTAACTAATTGTGTTATTTCTTCTTTTCTAGATGCACAATAGTTAGGGCTCCAACAGGGTCAACATGCTTAGTGGTGATGATAAATTGTGCATGGTCTCTAAGACCTCCTAGGTGTAGATTCATTAAACTTTTCCATGTAGGGAAGTTCTCTTTGTTAAGCTTGGGCACCTCTCTTTTGGAAATCTTGATTTTTTCTTCTAGTACCTTCAAAATAGTCCTCTTAAGCACCAAAGCTCTAATACCAATTGTTTGAATTATTTAGAATAATTGAGAGGGGAATTGAATTAGTTATCCAAGGTCTAGATGTACAAATAAAACTTTTCAATTCTTGGTAGACCCATATCCATAAAATCTTATCATGCATGCATCAATTAGACCATAGAATACTTAATTTTTATAGGTTATTTTCCTACATCAAAATAACTTTGCAAAAATGTAAACATGAAACAACATAAGAAAATTCACATAATTTTACATAATGATTTTACATGGAAAACCAATTTGGGAAAAATCACCAATAACATGCTACTAATTCTCACTCTTTTGAAGTGATGTCCTATGAAAGGCCAACCTTATTAAAGGTTACAATACACATTGTTAAATGTGACCTAGTTAAAGGATTTTAATCACCTTGTTAGGAGTGAGCTTTGTAAGAGGACTTTAGACCATTCCATTAGAATGTCACTTGGTTAAAGGATTTACAAATGACTTTTAGGTCAACCTTAATCCAAAGGATTTACCCTAGAATGATACAATCATTAGAAACTAATAGTAAGGCTTGATTTAATAACAAATAACAAATATATATGGACCAGCTAGATGATGGAGAAATCATGATGTTTAAAAGAGCCATATCCCATCAAGAACCAGATAAATAATCGATGATGAGGAAAATTTTATTCAATACAAGATGCAAGGTAGAAGGTAAAAATTTTAAGGTTTCCATTAACAGTGGAAGGTCACACAATCTAGCATCAAAGGATTTAATTATTAAGTTGTAGAAGGCTGAAGAATCCTAAACACTATCAAATTGTATAGATCAATGATGATCATAAGATTCTAGTAGGTGAATAGTGTCTTGAGATAGGATTAGACTATTGGACTAACTACCAAAATTCCTCTTTGGGATTTATGAAATGGCTTTACCACCTCCTACATTCTATAAGTCTACTCACTATATCGAGCATTGACAGGTCGATCTTTTGGTGCAATGACAACTCTAGCTTGTAGCAAGTGGTATCATAGCTTGGTCATAGGTTCAAATCTCCTTGGATAATGCTAAGGGGGAGATTTTTGGACTAACTACCAACCTTCCCCTTTAAGATTCATGACATGGATTCACCACCTCCTATGTTCTATAATTCTAGTGGTTGTGTTAGACATTAATGGGTCAATCTTTTGGTGCAATGACATCTCTATCTTATAACATAGACCTTATCATAATTAAGTTATTTGTGATATTATACCCATGGATGTATGTTATGTCTTGATGGATAGACCATGGCAATATGGTAAACAAGTATTTTATAATGGTAGGAGAAATAACTATACCATAGTGGATAATGGGATAATACAAGTGTTGTAACCTTTAGTGGAAAACCCTAAAATTGATGATTGTACTTGATGCAGTGCAAGGTAGAAGAATTCCCAAAGGATATGTCCTAGCCCCCAACAAATAACCACATAGAGGAAATAACACAACAATACAAGATCTGATATTAATTCACAACACTTTATTCATAAAATAATTATTTAAATGCAATGTGCCTAATTGTAAGGCCTTCTGAGTTTTGGCCAAATACACTAGCAATTACAAAAAAAGTTCTGCAAGATCCCTTGAGATCCAACCCAAAACCTAGCTAGTCCAGATCTACATTCTAGTAAAAACCTTCAAGGAAGATCTAAAATTGTCCTTGTAAGCCCACCAAGTGATTTCCTTGTTTCCCAAGCCTCATCTACTAACCCTTTTCAAAGTTGTATCCTGTACTTCATTCTCTTCTCCAAGCTTGATGATTCTTCCTAAAGAATCCACAAGTCCCCTTACTTATACCCAACTAAGCTATAGATCAGCTTAGTATGTTACAAATTAAGTAAAAACTTACATTAAATGCACATTTAAGCTACAAGTCAGCTAAAAATATAAATTAAATACAACCAAATTAATTGACAAGGTTGGTTCATACTAGAAACCAAACACAGACAACTCAGGCAAAGGTGAAACCAAGAAATGATCAAGAATTAGAAAACCACTTCTAAGTATCAGCAACTATTAGGTTCACTTGACACATGAAGGAACACTCAGTTAACACTATGAACTTGGTTAACATTGAACTTGGTTAACACAATAGGTTAATACTCGATTAAAACTAGAACTCAATTTACACTGCAACTTAGATAACAACACATGTTAATACTCGATTAATGCTACAACTTGGTTAACACCTCTAGAATGAACAAAAAAAGAAGGATTAAAAGGAAATCAAGAAATCTCCTAAATTAGACACCCTAGGTATGAAATTTTTTTCTTAATAGCTAGAAGAGCATCTTTTAGGATTCACCACACAAATACCAAACTTGTTCTTCACATACCTATTCTCTAAGTCTTCAAATTGCACACTCTGCCGCTTGTTCCACTTTTTCTTCTTCACATCTAGCCTTGATGTGCTTTAAGTTTTCTTTCCACACTTATCTCTAACCCTCTTAGGATCCGTCAACTCAACTCAGCTACAAATACTCAGGTTCCTTCTACCAAGTTCTTCATTATGCAAAGAAATAAGGAATGCTTCCTACCACCTTTCTTGATAGTAATCAAATTCTTGACACAATCATGCATAGCCTTGTAATCATAGTGCCAATGCCTACAAAGAAACATGTGACAACTAATCATGTCCATAATATCAGACAACACTTGATCCTTATACTTCCCAATTTGAAAATCAACAAGACATTTCTCCCTCACTTTTAAAGTATGAACTCATCTTGCAACTAGCTAATCTTATAAGAATAAGAATGTCTTACTCTTCTCAAACCAAGTTTCTAAACTATCTCCTCAACTACAAGGTTGTTAGTACTACCACTATCCACAATCACATTGTAGACTTTGTCACTAGACTTATAATAAGTCCTGAACAAATTACTCCTCTAACAAGAGTCTAGTGTCCTTTGAGTAACCAGTACTTGCCAATCTAATAAATTCTCTCCTTGCTCAAATTTTTTGATATTGTTTTTAGCCTCATTCAAAAAATAGCTCTTATTGCACTAGCCTTAGGAAATTCATAAGATCTATGCCCTTCTTCATCATACAAGAAATAAATACCCTTAAACTCATCTCTACCTATCCTTCTCTTATGATCAACAAGTATTGGTTCATCTTTCGCAATCAGTTTAGCCTTTTCTGAGTAGCCCACTTCTCCTTCCCTTGATAACTACCTTGATTCTTCCTCCTCAACTTGTCTTCTTCCTTTAAGGCATACTGATAAGCATCCCCAATTGAAGCAATATTCAACTTACCAATCTCATCTTCAATATTGAATATCAAGTCATTAATATATCTAGCCACCTTCTCCTTAGATAATTCTCAATGAAAAAAGAGAATAGTCAACTTATTAGATCTCCTCTATATAATATTTCATAGTCACATTTTTCTGCTTCAAATTTTGCAACTTCTTAAACAACTAAAGTTCATGATCCATAGGAATGAACTTAGCCATCAGTGTAGTTACCATCAATATTCACCTAGTGATCTCTCTCTCTCTCTCTCTCTCTCTCTCTCTCTCTCTCTCTCTCTCTCTCTCTCTCTCTAACACACACACACACACACACACACACACACACACACACACACACACACACACACACACACATGCACATTGTAATTCCTTCCACCAAAGATTAGCATGTCCCTTCATCTTAGTCTCTACCAACCTCACTATGAGTGGATCTCCAATATCCTCTACCTCAAAGTAGTCTTCTAATTTTCCAATCCAATCAATCAGGTCTTTAGGATTCAAAGTACCTAAAACATTAGAAACCTCCACCTTATGCTTCAACTTTAACTAAGATCTAGGTCTATCAAACTGACCATCCCTATTCATCACATTTCTCTCCACATGATCAGTTCTATCCTTGCCACTTGATCTAGCAACCTCAAGGTCTTTAGGAAATTCCTCACAACCATCTTGAGTACATGCATGTCGAGGTAGACCACCTATAACACTTATGATCTCAGTAATCATATCACTCTTCATCAACACCATCTTAGATCTAAATTTAACATTAATATTCTCTAAGATCCTTTCTTCCATAGCATCACAGATATCTTTAATTACCTTAGGGTCCAATTTTCTCAGAGGAATCTTCTAAGATATTGGAAAATCCTCCACAAAATATCAACTAGATCCAACTTCTAATTAGACAATCTTCACCCCAGGTCTTGGTGCAAACTACCTCAGTTCAACAATCTATTTACATGCTCAAGAAAACCTTCACTCTAATACCATCTACTGTAGTGAAAGTAAGGAGAATCCCCAAAGGATATGTCTTATCCCACACCAAATAACCACATAATGAAACCAACACAACAATGCAAGATCTGATACTAATTCAAAACACTTGATTCATAAAATAATTGTTTACATGTGGTGCAAGGGAACAGAGGTAGGCTTGTGAAAGATCTATGGATCTTAGGGTATTTTTTATTGTAGTGGTTCTAGCCACACCAAAGGGTGAATAATAGGGCTATCATAGTCCTAAGGTGAGGTTGTTCAAGGTAAGTTGCTCATATTTGCTCATAATTGTTAAATTAGGCTATATGGGGCATTTTTGTGTTTTGAGGGGTAGAATGGTCAAAAAAGTTTTTGAAGAATCTTATGAATTTTTTTATAACCATTTAAG
The DNA here is from genome assembly GCA_028749045.1 of Cupressus sempervirens. Classification (NCBI taxonomy): domain Eukaryota; kingdom Viridiplantae; phylum Streptophyta; class Pinopsida; order Cupressales; family Cupressaceae; genus Cupressus; species Cupressus sempervirens. The sequence goes on along the minus strand of CM053785.1, from coordinate 59,835,599 downwards.
TCCTTTGTCAAGGTTTGACAACATTTGGAGCAAGTTTGAGGGTCAAACACTCAAAATTGCAAAAAATCCTCAAATGTTGTCAATGACAACATTTACAACTTTTTGTTGCGTTCAAGAAACTTTGTACTTAGATTCTTGTAACTATATAAAATAGTTAGGGTGATACTTGGGATGTGTTTATAAGGCCATCCTTGACCTTGTTGTAGGGTTGTCAATAAGTTATAGTTACAATTTTATGCTTTTGAATCTTTTTGGCATTTTAATGGATTAGACATGGAACTATTATTGCTTGAATAGTTAGAGCATTTTGTTTTGTGTTTTCATATAGTTTTAGTTTGAGGTTTTGTGAGGTTTTGGTTACTTGGACAAATTATTTTGGGTTTTTATATCCTGGTGTTCTAAACCAAGTGATTGGGCAAAATGGAGTCATAACTCCCTCTCCCACACTAGGATTTGTATGAACTCTTTGGATTTGGTAAATGAATCCTTGTACATGTTTTATAAAACATGAGGTCCCTTGGAAAGAAAATCAATTGGCTTTTTGGTGAAGCCCTAGGGGAGCCAAAGATGCATGACTAGGGATCACATTCAAGTGTAGATGTGTTTTGGGTGATTGAATGTGCTTTATACTTCAATAAAATATCAAAATGTGTTAGAAGAATGTGTAATGAAACTCCAACATAAATGGGAAGCAACATGGATGTCCTATGGAAGGAAAAACAATATCTTCATCAAACAGCTTGCTAAACCCTTTTAAACCCTTGTTTTAAGGCTAAAAGTGTGTTCATATTGTATGGACAAATTGGGAATGCTAGACCACAAAAATCATTAAGGTATCTAAAAAGGTTATTTGTATTGATGGTATTTTTGACCCCTTGTTAAGGATTTTTGCAAGATATTTGGGTTTTCCTTGCATTTGGAGGGTTAATTTCCTGTAGCCCTATTACAAGCATTTGAGTGCATTCTTGCTTGGTTGTTGGAACTTGATTAGTGTTTCTAGTCTAATTGTGATAGAAAACCTTGAAGGAACTCCAAATACCTACCTAGATGACTATTCAACCACTGAGGTATCATTTGGGCATTTGTAGTTGATTGTGGTGTGGAAGAGTTGGTAAGTTTATTGATTGGTGTGCACTAGTTGAATGGCCTAGGACCTCATGGTTAGGTTCCTAAAGTGATTGGGGTAATTAGAAACCCTATTTAGGTCTAGTGGAAGATCTAAGGTGGGGCTAGAGGAGGCTAGTGTAAGAGAAAGACTAGTTTTTACATCAACATGCAATGTGCCCGACTGTAAGGCCTTCCTAGTTTTGGCCAAATACAATAGAAATTACAAAAATAGTTTTGCAAGATCCCTCAAGATCCAACCCAAAACCTAGCTAGTCTAGATCCACACTCTAGTGGAAACCTCCAAGGAAGATCTAAAATTATTCTTGCAAGCCTACCAAGCAATCTCCTTATTTTCCAAGCCTCAGCTACTAGCCTTTCTCAAATTTCCCTCCTCTACTTCATCCTCTTTTGCAAGCTTGATGATTCTTTATAAAGACTTCATAAGACCCCTTACTTATAGCCAACTAAGCTATAGATCTTTCTAGTATGTTAAAAATTAAATAAAATCTTGCATTAAATACATATTTAGGCCACAAGTTAGCTAACAAAAAAAATAAAAAAATACAAGCAATTAATTGTTAAGGTAAGCTCACACTAGAAACCGAACAAAAACAACTCAGGAAAATATGGAACCAAGACATGACCGAGCATTAGAAAACCACCTCTAAGTATTAGCAACTATCAAGTTTATAAAGCACATGAAGCAACACTTTTTTAACACTACAAACTTGGTTACTATAATTTTTGGTTAACGCTAAACTCAATTAACATGATAGGTTAATACTTGATTAACATTACAAATTGGTTAACATGATAGGCTAATACTCAATTAACACTATAACTTAGTTAACACAAGTTAAAACTCAATTAACATTTCTAGAATGAACAAAAAGATTAGGATTACAAGGTAACCTAGGATGCTCTAGCATCAGTACTATAGTAATAATTATCTTGGTTAAAGGAAGGAAATTCATCAATGATTTGAAGAAGGAATGTATGTGTTATGCTTTGATTCCTAGGATACAAAAATTTGGAATAGTTGGAGGACAACCTAAGGAGATTAAGGAATTACTTACTGAGTATGAAGATATGATTTTAGATAATGTGTATAATGGTTTTCCACCTTTCAAGAGTATTAGTCATTGCATGAACCTGATTCTTAGACCAAGTTTTCCTAATAAAGCACCTCACCAAATGACACCAACAGGGAATAAGGAATTGAATTGATAAGTTCAAAAATTGTTAAGGAAAGTTTTGATCAGAGAAAATTTAATTCCTTGTGTCATAACTATTGTTGAAATACCTAAAAATAATGTATAATGGAGAATGTGTATCAATTATAGAAAAATTGACAAGATCATAGTGAAGTATAGGTTTCCTTTGCCAAGGATGGATGACATAATGTATTGTTTGAGTGGATCTAAGTACTTTACCAAGATTGATTTTAAAAGAGGTTATAATCAAATTCAAATGATAGATAAATGAAGGATTATATGAGTGATTATTCAAGATACTTGAATGATTGATGGATGGACAACAATATTCAAGACAAATGAAGGATTATATGAGTTATTATTCAAGATACTTATTACTTTCATGAGGATAATAAATGAAGTATTGAAGAAGTTATCAAGTAAGTTTGGGATTGTTTTTCTCAATCATATTCTTATTTTTAGTAAGGTAAAAGAAGATCATTATTTCACCTAAGGAAAGTATTGCATTGACTAAAGGAGGAAAAGTTTGATTAATATCAAAAAAATTACTTTCATGAAGAGATAACATACCTTTAATTTGTGATTTAAGATAATGGTTTGAAGAATCATACTAAAAAGGTGATAGAAATTTCTTATTCACCTACACTAGGGAGTGTTGGGGAAGTTATATCATTACATGGCTTAGCTAGTTTCTATTGGAAGTTTACCATGAATCTCAATTTAGTTTCTAGCCCTATGACTAAAACTATGAGAGGAAAAATAGTAATTCAAATGGACAAGTGAAGTAGAAAAGAGTTTTGAGTTGTGGAAATATAAGGTGATAGAAAAATACATGTTAGAATTACCTAGTTTTGTTAAGGTGTTGCAAGTGGAGTTATGTGACGTCAAGAATGATGACTTGTTTCTTATTTTTGTGAGAAGTTGAATAGTGTGAAAAATAGATATTCATTGATAATCAAGGATTCTATGCCATAGTTCAAGTAGTGAAGAAATAGAGACATTATATGTTCCCTCAGGATTTTGTCTTGTATATTGGTCATAAAGAATTGAAATATTTGAGGATTCAAGTCAAGTTGAATAAAAGACATAAAATAGGTTGAATTCTTCTAGAGTTACACTTGTTTTTTCAAACATAGGAGTGGATAGTCAAACAAGGTAGTTGGTGGATTGAGTAGGGGGAGAAATGTTTTTATGGAGATGAGAGTGGAAGTGCTTGGATTAGATGAATTGAAGGCTTTGTATGAAACTGGCCATAATTTTACAAAACTATGGAAATCTTGTTAGGAATTTTTTGTAGCTGACCAAAGAAACTAGTTGGATTATTTCATATAGGATGACATTTTTTTCAAGGGAATTCAGTTTCCCATACCTATAAGCTAAGTGAAGGAGAATCTAATAAAGGAAAAACATAGTGGAGGACTATCTATTGGATACCAATATGATTGAGAGGGGATGGGGGTGTGAATCAATTTTCCAAATATTATAACAATTATCAACCTCATTAATCCTTAACTATGTGAGCAATATAATCAAAAACCATAACAAGATACTCATACACAATAACACCAAATATGTTAACTAGGGAAACCCTTCATCAAAAGGAAAACCTCGGTGGGGATGGTACACACATAATGATGTACTAATATAAAAGTTCCTTGTTAGAGTATGGAATCTATCATGAGCCAATGAAATACATTTAGTAAACATGAGTCCTTCTTATGAGACTTTGAATCCCTATTAGGAGATTCCAACTCTATTAGGAGTTGTAGAAGGAAGATGGACCCCCTCTCCAAACAACTTTAGAGGAAAGACCACTAAATGTATTGTCCAACTAATCTTTGTATTATTCCCTAAAGAAAATAGAAATTAAATGTACATGTACTTTTTTTTTTCCTATCAATCAAACTTCCTCTTTTGACCTTGACACCAAATCACTAACTTCACATCCAATAATCCCTTGAATCACTTACTCACATTTACCAAATACTCTTCTCTTGTTCACACAATTTACACATTAAACACTTCCTATTCACACTTAACCAAAAAGGAAAATAACTTTCCTTTATACCTTTTCCTCAAAAATATTCCTTGAGTCAACCTATAGGCTTTAGAAATTAGTTATAATAGGACCTATTTAAGATAATTAATTATTTTACAATTACACATCATTGTCGGCTCATAGCCTTTATAACTTATTACATGTTTGATTTCAGATCTTCTGCACTCATTGATTTCATCATTATATTATCTACTATCACTATCTAACCTTACATACTGTGATTCTATATCTATTAGGAGATATAATCCAAACACTAGAAATTTCTTCTTAGGAACTTTGACTGTATACTATTCTATGCAAATCAACCATATCTTCTACATATCTTTGACTTTCTCAATGTACACTTAACCACACCATTAGGACATTATGTAGAACATGCCCTTAATTTTTCTCACCTAATAATAATTACTCTATTTGTGTGGCCTTATTCTCTATCTACTACTCTTTCAGTCTTCACAGAAACATTGTTGTGTTGACATCAGTGACAAACACAGTCATGAATGTAACATGTCAATCATAAAAAATATCTCTAATTCTTATGATACTCCCCCAAAGTAATATGATTATCATTCATGCTAATAATTATTTGATGTCCCTTTATTTGGCTTAGAATCTATAGGAGATGTTTCCTTAGATCCTAGTTTTGTTACTTTTCTTTAAGGTGTAGAGGTGGGAGGTGTAACACCTTTCTTTCAAATTCTTCTTTACCTTAAGATCTATAATTACTAACTTATTTTGTTTTGTTTCCTTAAGCTTGGAAACCGCTAACTATTTTTCCTTTTGATTCATATCCTTCATCTTCATCAGTTTCCTCATCTTCCTCATTGCCTTTTGTAATCTATAGGGGTCCCTTGCCAAGTTTTACTTCAAGATCTATAATCATTTTCGTTCTCTTCCTATCTACCATGGGAACGTTTATTTGCATCAACATCTTGATCTTATATGTATCATATGTGTTGAATAGCTTGGCATTCTTATCAATTTCTTCAAAAAGTAAGGTTGTTACTATGATAGATAGCTCATCTACATTCACCTTATATTTCATGGGCCTTAGCCATGCAATTCTTGGTAATAGAACTTGTGCATAAGTCTAGTCAATGTCACCATGAAGAAAATGTCATAATATTAAAGATCAATAATTGACTTGGGGATCCTCAATATGTTCTTCATTTTACCTTTAAACTTGTAAGAATTTGCCTAACGAAAAAATTCACCCGAGAACTATGAACTCAAACACAAGTACACAGTAGACCAAAGAGAGAGAGTATGATCAGAATAACAATGTATTCAATAACGTGTTCAAGAGAGTACACTAGTAGTGCCTATATATAAAGGCCTCTGAGATACATCTAGAATGCCTCATAATTAGCACCATGATGTGTCATACAACCAAGCACATGTCCATCAGATATGGGTTATCCTCCATTAAGTACAGAAGTAAGTGCGGTGATGTGAGGATAAGCCTACAAGGCTGTGACACGCAAAACAATGTTGTAGACACCATGTGCTTAAATAAAGTTGCATACTCCTATGTTGTCTACATGAAAACTCAAAAGGTGTGCAAACTCCCAAGTGTCTCACAAATAAAAATAATAAAATAATGCATTAAACCTAAGTAAACTTAAGTGTAATAAGTAAATACTTATTTACACCAACACCCCCCCTTAAGTGCAACTTAGGGGAATGCCCTTAAGCTTACAAAATAGGATGAAGATGCACAATAGGTCCCAACTACTAGGCCATATGAGGTACCCATGTACATAATGAAGATGCAAATCTCCCATAAAGTGGGGAAAGAGGGAAAACCTCATGGGAAAAACCCTCCCCCAAAAAGAGAGATAAGTAAGGATGCATTGATGGATGGAGTAATCAAGACCCCCCCATTACGATATACATCCAGTATATACATAAGAGAATGAATGAAAGAAGAGAGATAGAATAGGCTCCCCCCCAAAAGAAGAATGCCAAAAAGTGAAAGCCACTCCGATGAAGAAGCTGGTCCATGAATGCAAAATGGTGTTCCTCCCCTTAAGAAGAAACAATTGCAAAGGTACAGTCTTGAAGATGTATGGTAGCCCTAAAACTTGCTCAAGTATCCCTATACTGATGCCAAAGTTCACCCCTTCTAATTGTGCTGAAAAGAATGAATGCAGATCTGGCAAGGATGTCTGCTGAACCTGTTCCACTAAACCATCTGTCTCCTCAATTGACAAAGAGACCTCCACTAATTGCTGTTCATAAGGATCCACAATCACACCAACTTGTGAAGATTGATCATGTAGAAAATGGACATGAGGGTTAGAGTGAGCCCTTGCAACAACTATAGAAGAATCATCATCAATGAGAAGATGTAAGTCCTCAAGTCTATCTCCCAAGTCAACTGAAGCTAGAGCTAGAAGACAAGATGTACCATGCTATGATGGACCTTTCATTGTGGCAATATAAGCACATGGACTAGACTAATGTGACCTCTCACTACAACTGTCGAGAGAACCCCACGTGTCTGAACTTGTTGAAGCACTATCGCTGGTGCAAATATTAGTTTCCACTATATATGAAGTGTGGAGAGGAGTAGAGGACAAGCTGGGTGAAATTTCCTTAAAATGAACATCCTTCTCCACAAAAATCTCATGTCTCTGGATCCATAAGTCTCTAAGCCTTCACATTTTCTTCATAACTGATGAAAGTATAAGGCCTAGGTGACGATGCCTTGCAACTCCTCAAAGATAGGTTAGCCCATGATGGACAACCGAAGACTCTAAGGTGACTCACAACTAGTTTTCTATTGCACCATGCCTCAAAAGGATTTTTTCCATCTAAGGCTAGATGAGGAGACCTATTAAGTATGTGAGTAGCACTACTAATGGCTTCAACTTCAAGTGTAGGATCAAGAGACTTGGCTTTTATCATGCAACTTGCCATGGTCTTGAGAGTCCTAATCCTCATAGCTGCAACATGTGTCTTGTGTGGACTGAATGCTGGTGAGTTCTGAAGATCAATCCCCTCAATTCTGCAAAAGTTCTTAAGTCTTCTGTCAACATATCTATTCTCATTGTCCACCCTTAGTACTTTGATGGATTTCCTTGACTTGTGTTCAACATGAGTCTTGAAGTCTTGAAGCTTGTGAAATACTTCATTCTTATGATGAAGGAAGAAGACCCAAGTGAATCTCGAAAAGTCATCAACAAATGTGAGTATGTAGTTTCCTTGGCTGACTGAAGTCACTGCAAAGGGTCTTGCTAATACCATGTGAACTAGCTGAAGAAAAACTAGAGCTTGAGAAGACTTCCCTTTATCATAATTCTCCTTGAGATTCATATCCACTGAACAAGATGAACACTCTCCCTTAGAAAAGCTGATATTAGGTAGACTTTTCACCATGTGTTTTGAGAAAAGTTGTTGAAGAGAGCAGAAGTCAAGGTGATCAAACCACTCATGCCATAAGTTGATTTGAGTAGTAGAGTGAGTTAACAAGGCTTGGGAAGGACTCTTAGGCACAAAGTGGGAGAAGCAGTACAACCTCTTTTCATCATTGACTTTCCCCACTACTACCAAGGAATCATCTTTGAGACTTCGCACCATCACTGAATCTAGAAGGAACTCAACCTTATGACCATCTCCTAGGTGAGTGATTTGGTAAACTAATAGGAGATTAGAGGTTAGATTTGGAATTTAGAGAACATCTTTGAATTCCCCATTTTCCATTTCTACATGTCCTTTCCCTTCAACTTCCATCTTAGTATCATCTCCCACAAAGATGTGTGGTACCTTTGACGGCTTCAATGTAGAAAAGTCTTCCCTTGAAGAACCTATGTGGTAAGAGGCACCTGAGTCAAGTATCCATTCTAAAGAAGAACTTGAGTTTTCCATAAGTGCTTGACCTTTACCCTTCAAAGAGGTTGGAGTAGAATCCTTGGAAGTACCTAGCACTTGAATCTTGTTCTTCTTGAGTAGATTTTCTAACTCATCGATTCTTTTTGTCTTGCAATGATGCTCATCATGATTTGGATTTTTGTAGTATGCACAAAAGAGTTTGTCCTTCTTTTCATTACTTCCCTTCTTTTTTGAAGAAGAACTACCTTGTGGAGAGGAGGATTGTTGTGTCTTAGATTGTGTTTTCTGCTTCCACTGCTTCTTGTTGTTGTTGCTTTTTCCCCCTTGACCTGATTTGGAATTATCACTAGCCACCAAGGCTTTGGTCTTGGATGACTTGAGAAGTCCAAAATCCACCAAATGAGATTGTTCAACGATCAACATGTCTACAAATCCATCAAATGAAGGCCTCTGATAAGAAGATCCCATGGTTAACCTGTGAGTATTAAAACTTGAAACAAAGTTGGCGTACTCAGAAGGTAGCTTCTTCAGGATGTGATGAATCAACCTGTCATCCTTCATGGGATTTTCATAATCTTTTAGAAGTGCCCTATACTCATTAAATTTAATGATATAATCCTAAATTGTGTCATAATTCTTAGGATTCAAGAGAAGTAGATCATCTTCAATCTGAAATCCCTTTTCTTCATCCACTTTACGATACAACTGTTCAAGTTTATCCCAAGCTTCTTTTGATTCTAAAAAATTTTTAATGTGAAAGAGAAGATCCCCATGCACATAACTCCTAATAACACCTAAAGCCTGTTGGTCTTGTCTTTTCCAATCAATGAGTTCTTTAGCATCATTGGGTTTGGTAATTGTACCATTAACATACAAACTATATCCTTTTTCCATTAATCTACTTCATGCAATATCTTTCCATGTAGAATAGTTGTGTGAAGTTAGAGGAGGACTTTTAAAACCCATGATGCAGAAATGAAGAGAGCACAATAGAGAGACACAAAAACATAGTACACACCCCCCCTTTTCACTCAATCAAAAGACCCCCCCAAAAAAGATGCTTTGGCACTTTATAAGTTGTGTGTTTACAATGGGTCACTTGTCAAAATGAACAAAGTGGACTTTCTGATTTTTCTTTTACAACTATCTTATAAGGCTAAAATTTGTCACTTAAGCACTGTAGCTTAGTTTTACAACAATTCTAAAAGAGAATAAAAACTTTATAATGCCAAAGAAGGCCTAATTTTGAAAGTGAGAAATTGGTTCACAAAACCCTAGAATCTAACTTCAAATCTAGAAAGTAGACAAAAAAAATACACACTTTCAAAAAAAAAAAACCTAAAAAAGTGACTAGATGTGCCTGTACAGAGCTTCTGACGTTGCAAAACATAGGATTATGTAGGTACAATCACCAAAAAATGCAATTTATACAAAATTTGTGTACCAAAACCAGAAAACAACACCACCACTAAAAAATTTAGGAAATTTTACCTGATTTCAAAAAAAATTGCACCTAAATCAGAGTCTAAATGTCCAAGTTATGAGCTCACAAAGTCAGGCTGCCAAACTGAAAAGCAATCTGAAGAGGGGTCTGGAAGAGAAATTGTGAGTCTAAATTTGATGGTCAAATGATCATCAAAGAAATTTAAAAATGCCTAGGAATGATGGTCAAATGATCATCAAATTTAACCTAGCGTTCTATTGACGTCAGCAAAAAAATTAGCACCTTGGGGTGATGTGGCAGTTGTGCTAGCAGTCCATATGGTACGGTCAAAAAACATGTCTAGTATGAAATTTGGTGTGGCAAATAGAACCGGTTTCCACAAGGTGATGTGGCAATATTGGTATACATGGCACTTAGCGTGTCAACCGAGACACGTGGCAGAATAGTACTCATTTCATGTGGTGGGCTAGAAAGTGCCACATGGTGGCTCATTACAAGCTGCGTGTGAGCAGGAATTTGGCTCAAAAAGTCTGTCGTGGATGTCAAAATTTGTAGAGATCACTACTATCATCGGGAATAGGTGGGCAACCAGGTAGAAGATACAGACAGTCAGCGCTAGTAATAGGAATCTGCATGGCTGAAAAACTATTGTAGGTTAAAACTCTGCATGCAAGTGGGAGGTTTCATTGCCAATGATTTTTCCTTGTGGGCAGGAAGGAAATAGCACCAAAAATAACAAACCCTCATCGGAAGATATCAACAGCGAGATGGATTTTAAAAAAAATTGTTGTCGATTACCAAATGCACGGGTAAAAAATGTGAAGCGTGCTGCTGGAGTATGCATATAGGTCTGCGAACAACTACCAAAAATTGCTCTTGTGTTGGTACAACGATGCCAAAAATTAGTCGCGTGCCAGAAAGCTTCAATGTTGTTGCTGGTGTTTCAAATGGAAAATCCCATATTCGCTGTGATTGGGGACTCCGTAATCTTGAAATATAGAATCCTGCGAATGCAATGTCAAACATAAGACCAGTCGAAGATGAATGTGAAGGGGTCGGTGGGTGGGATGAGGTGCCACTCATGAAATTAATGAATAATATTCTGCAATAAAATTATAGAGTATATCCAACCAAATTGGCAGATCCGAGATGTCACTGCCCAGGTCTGCTAAATTTGTTTTTCTCTGCTTGCTTCTAAAAATATATTGACAGAATTAAAAAATGCAGATGAAAATAAATTTGCAGATCTAAAATTAATCAAATAAATCTAATAAAATATCATACCCATACTGCATATCGGGGCCTCCCAGTTTTGATTTGCAAACAAAATTTTCCTCATGGTTGACTTTGGGCTAAGGTAGCTGAGTTTATAGTCGATTTTCACCAATTCAGCATTCCAGACGTAATGGCAAGGTCAAATTTGGCTCTAGACACTCCTAATTTCTATAGCACTCTAAATTCAGGCTGAGGAGATGAAGCAAGCAAAAGGTCTCGAATGGCTTGTGATGAGAAAATATTCAAGTTGCTCTAATACCATGTAAGAATTTTCCTAAGGGAAAAATTCACCCAAGAACTAAGAACTCAAACACAAGCACATAGTAGAACAAAGAGAGAGAGTATGATCAGAATAACAATGTATTCAATAACTTGTTCATGAGAGTACACTAAGAGTGCCTATATATAAAGGCCTTCGAGATACATCTAGAATGCCTCATAATTAGCACCATGATGTGTTATACAACCAAGCACATGTCCACCAAATATGGGTTATCCTCCATTAAACACAAAAGTAAGTGCAGTGATGTGAGGATAAGCCTACAAGGGTGTAACATGCAAAACAATGTTGTAGACACCATGTGCTTAAATAGAGTTGCATACTCCTATGTTGTCTACATGACAACTCAAACGGTGTGCAAACTCCCAAGTGTCTCACAAATAAAAATAATAAAATAATGCATTAAACTTAAGTAAGTTTAATAAGTAAATACTTATTTACACCAACAAAACTCATCAAAATAGTTTCGAAATCTCCTAATTTTTCAATGGAATCATTGATTTTCTCTATTACTAGTTTGGTCCATATCCCAAAAAACTTCTCCAATAGTAGGGAAGGAATTTTGTACATAGAAGAATATACACATTAGGAGTGACCCAAACTTACACAAAGTATTTTTATCCTTTTTGATGACTTGAAGATTCTTAGCTAACTAGATCAATTATAGCTCAACAAGGCCATAACTATGGTCCTTCACAATCTTATATCCCAAGTTTACTACAATGCATGTCACATTATTTTTTTGGCTTGAATAATAGAATTTTCATCCAATAAAATGAACTAAAAAATCAATATCAAAATTAGTTATTCCATCTATAGACATTCCTTGATCATTCTATTTGTTCTTTGTCTATTCTTTGATAATGTTCTTGGATAAGCATTACATGTTTTTTACTCAATCTAGGGTAGGGTACCCTATCACTCGATGAATTATTTCCTTGTCTATTTTGACTGTATCATTGTCTATCCATATTTTCATGTCGTGTACCCTACTCAAAACAATCTTTATCCACTCAAATTTGAAAACCATGGGAAAAGCTAGGGCACAAGTAAGCCATTTCTTGACAATAATATTATTCTCTACTTTTAGTACTTCATTCTCACACAATTTTTCATGTACACTTCTAAGTTAGAAAACCCCTAATCTCTCCTATCTTTCACATATAGCATGGTTGCATGTCATGCACTATGATAACTCTAGGAGGAAATGATGAAAAAGCACCAAACACATCACGAGTAATTACAATCTCTAGATATACCATTATTTTTCACTAGTGGCATTGATCAATCCTCATTATCTATGCATTACTATCTTTGAAAACTTCCTTTCCACTTCTAGATGCAGGTGATGCCATTTTAAACTAGGATTTTGAAATAATATAATTAATTCATGAAAACAATCTTCTTCTCATAATCTCTAATGTCACACTAGAGAATCACACAAATTCTTGCACAAATCACTCTTTTAATCACCTTTGAATCAATTTTCAGGTTCTCTAATATCTTGGTAAGAGAAATGATCTTTAAAAATTGCTATACAACTTCAAATAGTTGAATTAGGTCTTAAATAAGTGCTCTCTACACTTGTGGGTGCAATACACTTGGCTCAACTTCAACATAAATTTTGGTTTATACAATATATTCCTTCCATCATGCATTCAAAACCACCACTTGATCACCATTACCATTTCCATGTTTGGCGTGGTCTACATATCAACTCAGTTTATATGAGAGCCTAGTTCACATAGCGATACCTGATCACCATAAACACTAATACTGATACTCAACACCAATTGTGCATATGATTTATTTACTCATTTATTGGCTTAAATTTTTCCTATTGATATGGACTTTTAACATATCTTATGTTAGAAACTAGTGTATAATTTTAACATTCAGATGCATAGTTCCTTACATACCTTCTTTTCTTAGTTAGAAGTAGTATGATCACCTAATCCATTGGATTGGGTAACCTCATCTTCACTAGTTCAAATATTGCCTTCATTTCTTTGTGTAGGTTTGACTCATCTTGTTCCTTGTTTTTTCTATATCAAATTTTCTTTCGACTTTGAGTTGTTCAATTGTAAGTGTTGGTGTTTGGGTCTTGTAGTTCTTGCTTACATGTACAATCTTATAAAAACTAAAACAAAATAAAACTTGCATTCATCTAGCTCTTATTATTTCCTCTAAAATATGTCCTAATGTAGTTTGATGCAATATGTCCATATTCACTATAATAATGAAAATTGTGCCATGTGTTGTAATCCCAATTATAGGAGTTACCTTGTTTGGATGCATATGTTTTTCCTTTTGGATGTGCAATTGGATTTTTCCTTAGATCTTCATTCTTGATCTCTATGTCCATATTTCTAACAATTTTCAATGGCTTTAAATCTAGCTGCAATAGGTGTATTGCTATAATTTAACCTAAATTCATGTGCTTGGTGTCCTTGCTTCTTGCAATTAATAAAGTATCCATTGAACTTTGGTTTAGGGTTTTTCTTACAATTCTTTCTTCTAGAAAAACATATTTTTTATGTCCTCGTTTCTCACAATAATGAAAAGTAGGTTTGTTGTGTTTTGGCTTTACATTCCTCTATTCCCTATTCTTTGACAATTTTCCTTCCATAGATAGGTGCTCAATATAGCCTAGAATAGATGTGTCATAACATATTCTTTGTTATATAATCACCTTTTTATAATATCTCATTGCTTCTTTAGGTTTGTTCAACCTTTCAATAAATTCATTTTCATGCTTCAATTAATTCTTTAGATGTCCATTCTCAGATTTCAGTCTCCACATTCTTTCTATTGAAATATTGACTTGTAAGGAGTAGTTTGTTTGCCATATCAAACTGATTTTGAGTAAGCTTATGCACTTCACTATTTTTGATTAAGTAAAATAGATTTTTTACAATGGTTCCTAAAACCCACCAGTTATCAACATAAATAAACTATAAGTTTAGGTCTAGCTACCAAGATATAGAAAAAACAATAGGCTTGACCCAACCAATAAACAAAAGCAAAAACCAAAAGGATAAAATCCAGGGAACAAGAAAACACAAGGAGAAGTGATCAGGGGACAAGTTCTTTAGCTAACTCCAGTTTCTTAAACTCCATCTCTTCCTTGGCCTTAGCCTCATTGGTCTTTGAGTAGCTATCATCTTAAGAAGCCTCCTCTCTCTTCCTCTTTTCCACTCTCCTATTTTTTCTTAGGCTCTCCCCCTATAAAGACACCTCCTCCTTGATCACCCTAGTTTCCTCTTTGTTAAGGCTCTGATTAGCCTAGTTATGAAGCGTAGTCTCCATCCTTTCCACCATTTTTTCAAATCTCTGAAACCCTAGCTTCAAGTTTTCCAATTTTGACATTCTGACCCACCCCTTTTGGCCTTACCTATCCCTACAACCTAAAATCAATTTCCTCAATTTCATGGAAGATCCATTTTATGGACCAAAAATTGTCCACGAGGTTGTTTTTGGCATTGTTAAGGAGGTTCATACATATTTCCCAAGCACTGTCAATAAGAATCACCAAGGCTAGATCAATAAGCTATTCCAACTAATTTTTTCCATCCCTTCCCTCGAGCACTTTCGAGTTGATATGTTCTCTGACAAGCCCCATTTTTGTTGTACTAGCATTAGAATTCCTACATGCATATTTTCTTCCCTTTGCATCTAGAGAAAATGTTGTTTTTACCAAGCCCTCTTCCTCCTTCCTCTCTTCTAGAGCTTCAAATATTCTCTCATTACCCTTTTTGTGAACCCACTTAGCTTCCTTCTCCTCACCTCTTTTCCTTATGACCAAGCTATCCACCTTCTTGCTTGGTTGTGCCTTACTAGATCCTTCCTCTCTCACATTACCTTCCCTATCCATGTCCATCCCCTCTTCCTCATTATTATACTCATCCTTTGATTCCTCCTCCTACTTTATCCTTTCTCTGAACCTTTCCCTAGCTTATTTTTTTTCTTCTTACCCATATCCTTCATGATTTTTTCCACCTCCTCTTCATCTTTTGAGTGCATACCTACACTATCTTCCATGTTTGATGAGAGATAGTAGCTCTCTGTTTCCTTAGAAGAAACTTCCTTTTGGCCAGCATCCCTTCCTCAAGTTTGAGCTTTCAAATTCTCATAGAAGAGTAATAACAAAACCTCATGGAAGTTAGGGAATGGATATCTTGGTGCCATACCTGAAATGATTTAGAATATCAAAATGGTTGGTTCAAATCCTATCAAACTTGGTGTCGAGTGTTATGTAGGAAATAATTTCCCTTAGGAAAAACCTCCATAGCTTCTTTATAGATGTAGGCTCATAATAGGCACTCGTCTTCACAAGATCCTTCATTTTCTTCAAGTCTTGAGCAAAATCTTTCACAACATCTAGGTAAATTTTCTTGTCCCTATAGATTTGTATGCCCTTGTTAGGGGAGTTTATCACCTCATCAATAACCCATTCATTGACCTGGAAGTCCACCCCATCAATATTCACCTTCCCCTCTCTCCATGTTTTCACCATTAGGTCAATAATCTTTGGGTCCCAACCATGAAGTTTTTCAATGAAGGACAAGATACTGCCTTCCCTCAATTTCTCCCACACCTTCAAATGCCTCTTTTACTTCTCAATTTCTCCCTTTGGCTGCCTTTTGTGCCTCTCCCCAACTATATTGCTACATACAAAATAATAGAGACTTTGAACTCTCCCATCTCCATGAGCTGAGACCTGGTTCCTAAAACCTATACTTGACTCTAACCTTGGAAAGAAAAAGATGTAGTAATTACTATAAGCCCTTAATATCACCCATAAAATGTGCCAATAAACCTCCCATTTATGATGTCTCTAGATTGGCTCATGCCAAACTCTCATTACTTTATACTTTAGATTAACAACATTAACTATAATAATTACACTTTATGTTTCCCATTCTCCCCTAGATCATTTCTAGCTCAGTAATTTTTTTTGTCTCTGCCAAATAAACCTCTCCACTTGACCATTTTTGTGGCATGCCCCTCCTTACTACCTCATTTTCCATCCTATTAGTAGCCACATTACCTTTATGGTAAATATGTGACAAAGAGACCTTTTTAAAGGAAAGAAAAATATTTTTCTTTTCATCTATCATATTCTTTATACTCCATGTTGGATGGTGTTCTCCCCTAAGGAATTTAATAATGTTATTTGAGCCCACCTCAAACTAAAGGCATTTGACCCCAACATCTTTAGCCAATTTCACAGTTTGAAGATTAGCACTAGCCTCTGCATAATGGTTAGTTTGAAAATCTTGGGGGATAATAACCACCACAGTACAATACCCATGACTATTTCTAATCACTCCTCGACA